>JADMNG010000017.1:0-577883 GCA_016097075.2 Sporothrix phasma | reverse complement strand
GCCCCCGCCTTCTCCGCCGCCGCCAGGCATGCTGCTCTGTGCCGTCAAGGCCGTGGCCCTCAATCCTGCCCGACTGGAAGATGGTTCGACTTCTCGGCCACGGCCGAGATCGTGGGGGCCACGGTTTGCCGCGAGGTGGTGCACGTCGGTGCCGGCGTCGAGGGCTTTGCAGTCGGCGACCGTTTGTGCTGGCCCCTGTGCCAGGCCTCTTCGGGGCCACCATTGACGACAGCAACAGAGACAGCCCGGTTGCCCGCAGCAAGGCCGGCGCCTTTGTGGTATGTGCCGTGGCCGCCGACATGGGGCCCCCAGCGAGCATGAGCTACGAAGATTGCCGCTGGCTTGAGCGTTGGTGACCTATGCCGCCGGGTCTGGCTCTCTACCAGGGACGCTTCAGCTTCCCCTGCCTTCGGTGGAGCGCCTGCCGCAGCTCGAGAAGGCGGCCACCAAGCCGACGTATGTGCTTGTTTCCGGCGGTGCCTCCGCCTCTGGCACGATGGCCATCCAGCTGCTCAAAGCGTGCGTTGTAATCTGTTGTGTCTGTTTTGATTGTCTTTTTTTGTCTTGTTCTTTTGCTGCGGGAGATGGTCAACAAGCGCTCTCCCGCTGACACTCCATGTAGCTCCGGGCTCACCCGATGCCACGTGCTCGCCCGAAAACCGCGACTTGATCCTCGCTCTCGGCGCTGTCGAGACCTTTGATACACAACGCATCGTGCGGCATGGAGATCCGCAACTACACCCAAACACGCTGCCCATGTGATTGACTCGTCCACCCAGGCCGAGTCCATGAAGCTGTCCTACGAAGCCATTGCTCTTTGGGCGGCGCGCTACATCGCCCTCGACCCTTCCCCACGCGCAAGCTAGTCTACGCTGTGGCGTGAGGTCCAAGCCGACTGGATCATGGGTCCCACGCTCTTTGGAGAGGCCGTCAAGCTGGCCGGCACATACGGTCGCCCGGCTCGCCCGCAGGACCGGCTGTTTACTACGCGCCTGTTTGGCCTCGTGGAGCGCATGCTGGCTGCGGCACGCTGAAGCCGCACCCGGTTGAGCTGCGCACGGCGGCTTGTCGGCTGACACAGGGCATTGAGGACCTGCGCATGGGTCGTGTGCGGGCTCGCAAGCTAGTCTACGCTGTGGCGTGAGCTCTCTTTGTTGGGGGGCCGTTGGAAGAACGTTTTCCAGCTACTCTGTGTTTCTTTCGACGTGTATTTTTGTCTTGGCAGTCTGGCAGGGGAGAGGCCTGCACAACAACGATGATCCATTCAGATCCGCGGTACGCAAAAACACGGTGAAGCCCATTCTACGCGCAGCTGTGGACGGATTTCGCGCGGGCCTTGTTGCTCGCCAAGGTCGGGGAGACAAACGAACTCTGTCGTGCTCGGCCATTGCGCCGTACAAACGACACCGTAATGAAGAGTACGTTTGTGGTAAACAGGCGACACCCCATCACTTTCGCAGAAACGGAGGAGCCATCGGTCCTGGCCCGAAAGCTCGGACGGGGAAACGGGGAACAGAGATTTAGATGCATGTTGGTGGCTGGGGACTCCGTCCTGGCGGCATGATCAGAGGCAGGGTCTAGGGTGGTTGGAAAAGAGAGGGGGCTGCAAAAACATCACGGCAGTTGCAGAAAGGGGCATAGCGTATGGGACAGAGAGAAGAAAAAGTGGTGACAGTCTACGACACAATCGAAAGCAGACACAAATGCGTGCGTGACGACGAGAAAAAAGATCAATTAGCGGTTCTGTCGCGGGCGCAGCCGAGCGGCCCGAACAGTGAAGAAGCGACCAACTGCCAATCACC
Source organism: Sporothrix phasma (assembly GCA_016097075.2). NCBI lineage: Eukaryota > Fungi > Ascomycota > Sordariomycetes > Ophiostomatales > Ophiostomataceae > Sporothrix > Sporothrix phasma. The sequence continues at coordinate 576,081 of JADMNG010000017.1, read as the reverse complement.
AACAGTCAGAGACAGGGTCTGAGCTCAGAGGACAGTTTCTAGAACCAGTACCAGAAGGCAGAAGAATCAAACGGCCATCTCCCCGCTTAGCACTAGGTTCAAAGAGATAGGCGTACGGTGGAATGCTGTTCACGGATTAGTGCTCGGAAACTAGAATCATGCGCGGTGCAGCTGTGCGTTTTATCGCAGAGGCCACCATCATCGCGTGGAGAATACCAGTCGTGATGGTTGCTTGATGTGCCAAACCGCAAAACCTGCAGCATGAAGGCGGGCAAAAGAAGGCGGGCAAAAGAAGGCGGCACAAGAAGGCGGAATGGTCTTTGCAATGGACAATCCAGAACGTGCCTATGTTTCTTTGAATAAAGAATCAAGTACGACACAGTACGGATCAAGTCGCACCAACACAACAGCCCGATGTCTCGGGAGAAGGCGCCGAACACGAGTGTTTGCCGACAGTTCGTTTGCCGACGATACGTCTGCCGACGAAGCACCAGAATCGAAAGAGGCACGCCTCAAGCATAGCTAGTCTCAGAAAACTGGGAGCTCCTCCGGACTGTATCAAGTAACATTGACAAATCAAGGAAATCAGAGGGCAACGCAAACGTAATACGTACTCAGTATCACGGTTAGGCCTAGGCTTACCAGGTGGGAAGACGAGCTCAGGCTTTCACATGATTTTTGTGCCCTGCCGAATCTCTGCCGGCCATGGTCGACGTCGTGTTGCGTCCGGTAGCCGTGCTGCAAAGGTGGATTGCGCCAATGCAGCCGACGCCAGTCCATGCCCTTTGTCGGTGGCTTGCCTTCAGACAGGACGATACGTACGCGCTAAACCAGGCTGACAGGGACGGGGCTTGCACGCAAAAGAGGCACAAGCCCCCCGAGGTACACGGGCAAAAAGGGCGCGGCGGCCAGGGAAGAGGATAGTCTCATCATAGTCACGGTGGGGGACACCCTTCTCGAGAGCTGTTCAACCAATCGACGGCAAAAGTTGACCGAAGCTACTTTGGGTCCGGCCTCATGTACCAATGCAATGCAGACTCCTTGCATTGCATAGCATGGCATGGCATACTTTCAGAAGTAGCAGGGCAGGCCGTGGCATGACACGACACTCACCGTGCAAAAGTACCGAACCAAATGACAGACGACGAGAGACACGCCGTGCCCTCGGCGGCTGCTGGAGGACGTTCCGAAGAACAACGCGGGGCGATACTGTTGGCGCCGACGAGACTGCTGGCGCCGACGATGGTCTACTCTTCCTGAGCTGCTCTCTGCTTTCCTTTCGTACAAGATCGAGGACGATGCTTCCGATAACGTCAACCACTCCGCCTCGACGCCTCGCACGCCTCGCAGCCTCGCCACCCACCCGTCACGCCAGACGCTCGAGACACGCTCGAGACCCAACAAATCATGAGCGGTCCGTGGAGGATTCAGCATGTCTCACCTCTTGGGTCCAGTCTCGAGTCGAGGCCCTGTCTCTGCACTGCTGGTGGCGTTGCGGAAGGGCGTCTCCGCTTTTGCAGTGAAGCCGTGGACTCGTAAACGATGATTCGGTTGTGCGTAAACATTGCCCCCTCCCGTTTCTTGCTGGGCCAAGCCGGGACCAGGCCAAGCTGACCCTCGACGAGCCTTGACAGCGCACGCATCGAGCCGGCTTGATGGCTCTTTTTCCCTTTCCTAGCCCGCAGAGGGGCGATCCATCCATCTGCCAGCCAACACCTCACCGCCATCGTGTGTTTCGTAACGAAAGGGACAAAAGAGATGAAGCCGGAGAGCCTTCTCGTGATGCATGTGCATCTGCAGCAAACTTTTACTTCACACCTGGACACCCCTCTGCTGCACACATTCGTCTGTCTGGGACGGCGCCGCTGGGCGCCATTGGCATATGCTGTCCAGTGACCTGGTCCTCCTTGCATGACGCTCGCATTGCGATCTGGTCTTGACAGCTGGCCATGGCGCCTGTGGGATGGGCGCACCATCCACTGCGGCTGCATGGTGCCGCTCACGATGCATTGTTGCGCATCGCCGTGATTGTGCGCTGGCACATTCGTGCAGAGAGTTCCGTTACAGTGCAACATCGCATCGTGGGACAGGTGCGAGATGGGTCGTTACTGTGGTGTAGCGAGCACAACCTTATCGTTGGGAGGGATCTCGGCCCCAAGTTCCTGGCCGGCGTGTACTCGTAGCACACCGAGACATGATGGGAAAGAAAAAAAAAACCCAAGCAGGCTGAATCAAAAACGGTCTATTATGTATACGATTATGTGGTTCTCCCGGCCTTGATAAAGGCACGCAAATGTTCGCAAAAAACAAACGCCATCCAAGTGCCGGGTCGGTTGCGCCTCAGCGGGTATTGCATTCTATCAACGGCTCGGCCCTTCCAGCCGCTCGCCTTCTTCCTCGTCCTTCACCTTGCTCTGTGTCCCTTTGTGCCCGTCTACTGCTTCTCCTTGAGATTGGCATTGTCGTCGTCGGACACATTGCGGCTGCTCTCGGCCAGGGCAGCGTCCGGGGTCGGGGCCTTGCCCTCGGTGCGTGTGGCCTTTTTCTCGAGCTCGTGCTCGTGCTTGTGCTGGGCCTCGTGAGCGTCGGCCTCGGCCATGGCATCGTCCTCGTCCATCTCGTCAGCCACGCCCTGGTCCTCGCCGCCCGACGGCGGCTGCGGCTGCGTCTGCGGCTGCGTCTGCGCCGGCTGCCGTGCCTGCTGCATCATGCGTGCAAACACTTCGGCGGCCTCGGAGGCATACTTGCAGCGCATGCGGATGGTCTTGCCGTACCGCAAGAAGAGGAACGGGAAGGGAACGCAAGCAAGGGCCAAGAAGGCCGGATCGAGCTGGCCCAGTGGACACGAGATTCTTGTACATGTCTGCCGTTGTTAGCTGACAGGTTACGGGAAGGGAACGAGACAAAAGACAAGACAAGACAGAAGAGGCTGGCAAGTCAACTTACACGTCGTAAACAAGGGAAAGGCCGCGCCAAAGAGCGACCGGATGACCGTGCTGGCGGCGAGCACCGAGGCGGCGAAAATGACATACGAGTCAATCAGGTAGTTTCATCAGACTCAAAAAGACAAGCACCAGGCCGGCCGCAAAGAAGCCGGAGCCGATGATGGGCACGACCCAGTGGACGGGCTCGGCATTGGTCCAGGCAAACCAGAACAGGCCGATGGGCAGCAGGATGGAGCCAATGCAGCCCGTGTACAAGGCGCGCCTCGGGCGGGGCTATGCCGTTGGGCGACGCAGCCGCTCGGCGCGCGTAGTTGCGGTTGTCCAGCATGGCATAGGTGACGGCGAACACCATGCCGACAGCGATGCCCAAGAAGGCCAGGCCGCCAATACCGGCCGACCAGCCACGGCCCCGCTGGAAGAATGATGGGGAAGGCAGCGAACATCATGTACATGGTGCCCGTAGATGATGGCCATGTAGATGGACAGCGTAAAGACAATGGGCTCGCGGAACAGCAGAATCCAGGGCCGCGACAGCGCCGTGCGGAACTGGGCAGCCATGGAGGGGCCCTTGGCGCCAGCCACGCGGTGGTGCATGTCCAGCCGGGAGACATAGACCTTGCCCGTGTGCTTGGACAGCGCGGCCGCACGCTTGCGCAGCAGGACCGGCGCGTATGTCTCGGGCACAATCAGGCCGCCAACAACGGTCCATGACGCCGGTGAAGATGGCCATGAGACCCTCGACCCAGCGCCAGCCGGCGGCGTCTCCCAGGAAGCCCGCACAAATGGGGCCCAGGGCCGGCCCAGGAACGGCGCGGCGGCGAAGACGGCGGTGCCAGGCCACGGTCCTTGGCCGAGAACAAGTCGGCAATGACGCCGCCGGCGTTTGTCAGGGGCGACGAGCCAAAAGAGCCGGCAAAGAAGCGCATGATGATGAGCGTCTGGATGTTCTGCGAGACGGCGGCACCCACGTTGAAGAGGTCAGGATGATGTAGGTGATGACAAAGAGGATCTGGCGACCAAAGAACTCGCTGGACGGCGCCCAGAGGAGCGGGCCAATGGCAAAGCCCAGCACGAAGAGCGAGATGCCCAGAATCGACACCTCGGTGGATACGTGGAAGGTCGCCACGATCTCACTCAGACCACCGGAGTAGGCCGTACTGACAAAGGCGATGCCGAGCGTGCAAAGGCCATGACGATGGTGTACAGCCACTTCTTCCACGTGGGGACCTGTTGCGGGTCGCGGGGATCGTCGGGCAGAAAGGACACGACGTAGGGCGACTCTTCCGTGCCTTGGCCAGAGTAGGGGTGCGCGAGCATCTCGGGGGTCAGCCCGACGGGCGGAAGACAATGTCCAGTGCGAGACCTTGGTTGGCGTAGCTGGTGCCGCCGGTTCGGGATCCGTCTTGGCGATGACACCGGCCTCGAGATCGCGTTGCGGCGTGCCGGGGACGGTTGCTTGGGCAGCTGTGACGGAGGACGCCGCCGATGGCACGGCCGCCGGCGCGGCATGTCCTGTGGAGGACATGGTTGTCGTCAAAGCGAGGTCGACGGTGAGACGGCGGTGTCGTGTCAGAGCGGTGTCTGATGGCAAGCGTCACGACGTTTGGATGGTGTTTAGTCGATTATCGGTAGATGTGGCTGCCCATACCCTGTGTGCCGATGGAGAGAGCGCAGTCGTGCCAGTCTCGGGACAGACCATAAAAGACGCAAGACAAGAAAATAAAAACAAAAGAGATGAAGGAAAGTGAGGAAGAGAGAGGTGTACAAGTACGAAAGAGAGGTTCAGGGACACAAGCAAGAAGGAAACCAAGAAGAGCAGACGGTTGTAAACGGGGCGGGCGTAAGCTGCTTGTATATCGTACATGTACTCGTGCTCAACGACAAAGGGGAAGAGGCAACGGGCGAGAACCAGGGGTGATGGACAGAGGCCAAGGCGCACGCCGCGTGCGTCGTGGGTCGGGCGCCGGTCCGTGGGTTTTTTGTCTTGTTGTTCTTTTGCAACTCTGATTTTGGGTTCCGCCCCGTTGTGGATCATCCTAAAGACAAACGATGCAACGAACGAGGACGGGTCAGGCGCAACCCAAAATCGTGCAAATTGCGAGTCCTCGTAGCACTCCGTACGCACGAGTCCTCTTCTCCCACCAGGCGGATGCAAAAGTGTGCACAAGAAAGTGGATAGAGCGGACAACGGGACGCGAGCGCACACTCCTCGCGTCGGTCTTGGAACTGGCACATCAACGCTAGCTTGCTGCTCTATCTCAGGCCCTGTCTGTTGTTCGAACTCCGTATGTACGAGTACTCCTTTCCTCCGAGGGGATAGTAGGGAGTATTCTGCCAGACTCATGATAGCTACCGACTAGCTCTCCATCCCGTCGGTAGCCTGTCGACCCTCCTTGTCAGTAGACTCCGTCTCTGAAGTCATGTACGAAGCAGTACAAAGTACGTCCCGTACGTTCACGGTCCTTTTCTCTGTTCATTCCGCACCTTTGTACTCGTCCTTTCGAGCTCTACACAGTTGGGTTTGCGCCGCACCGCCGTTCTGCAAGCAGCTGCACAAAGGACACGGAAGACGGAACGAAGGAGGTGGTCCGGGAACGAAAGCGAGGAAACAAAGAAAGGGATAGTGACTAGACTGGCGCTGCCTTCTAACCCTATTTCTTCTTTCTTTTTCCTTTGCGTTTCTTGCAGCCCCCGCCACAAGATCAGAAGGCCGTCAGACTGGAAGGAAGAGGGACTACGGCGGAGATTGTAGCCCGTAATGGATAGCAGAGTGGGCTCGTCGTGCCCCTTGTAACAAATCACGTATCTCGCGTGTCGCTTTCGTCTGCCAAACAGGAAAACGGCCAGGCCATTTGCCCATTGCCAAGCCAGAGAGCGGGCCTAATGCAAAGGTTTGCCGGCCTAAGATGCTCGTAGGTTTTGGACTCTGTGACGTCCGAGTCGTGGCGTACCTATCCGACCATGGCTTTTCCTCTTCTTCTTCTTCTTCTGTTGCTTGTTCAAGAAATGACACTTGTCTCGGCGACCGTTGGACCGTTTACGTCGTCGTCGCGCCTTGTTCACGCAATCGCCTCTGCTCTAGACGAGGGCCGCGAGGGACAGCGCGGGCTCATCAAAGACCCGTCGCTGGCCCCTGGTGAGACACGGCAGGTCGGACAACTTAAGCGCCGCGTGGGCGGTGGATGTACTCGTACTGCGTGGATACGAACTAAGAAAATGGTGGCCGGACGGGTGACAAGGTGACGAGGACAGGGCCCATGCGGCCACAATCCGCGTGTCATTTACGATACTACGAGTATGTGACATGTTCCCCGAAGCGAGCACGAGGCGTTAGTGCATACGAGCTTCGTATGTACGACGTATCTTGGGCGGCCCAGTGGCCGAATACTACAAAGTACATGTGCTATGCGGCGCTGTGCACTCGACTTTAAAGGCATAACTCTCTATGAGCGAGGAAAGGATCGAAACGCACACATGACTCTGACAAATGGGCATCGTACGGAAGACATTGTACGAAAGACATTTGTAGATTTGCCAGTGTCTTTGGCAGCCTTTAGCAGCCCTCTCAGCTGCATGCCGAGCCTGACACGCGTTGTGATCTTGGTAGCTGGTTGAGTCCAAAGTACAAAGTAAATGGACTGTCAGACACCGTCCGTCGCGCCGTGGGCTGGCTGCACGTTCTTCATCTGACTTTAGATACATCTCGACCGGCCCTTTTGTTTGGAGTCTCTTTGTGGATTTTGCGCACGGCTCTCCGTCCAAGCATTGTGGGTTCTGATTTATAATCATAGCGTTTGACTCCCGTCGTCGCCATTCTTTTCTCGTCCCATTCTTCTGAGCCTCGGCATCCCCAGCATAGAATAAGAGGGCCGAGAAATTTGACAACGAGATCGATTGCCTCTTCTTATCTGGCGGGCGGACCACAAACCCACCACGCTAGGTAGGGGCTTCTCTTACCAAGTGAAGTGAGACCCATGTTGAGAACAGACTCCGAGTACGAAGTACGTCGTACGGCGTACGGAGTACGGAGACACGAGAAAACGAGAAAACGAGAAAACGAGAAAACGATACCGACGAGCGCAAGCGACTGTGGAGATTTTCCAATCCCTTTTCCCCTAAACGTTCATGTCGTCTGATGTCTTCACTTTCCTTGCCCCTTCTGTCGTCCTTACCAATATTTGCTTCCGTGCTGTCTTGACTTTTGCTTGGTTTTGGTGAGACTCATTCTCCGTGTTATTTCCATGTCTCATCTTCCTTTTTCCTGCTTCGGGCAATGCGTCGGCTCTACGTTAAACCCGGCCAGCATGCACTTCATCTTCTAGCTCGCTTTGCCTCTGTCAAGAGGCACAATTTGCTTCGCATACTGAGTACTACGAGTACGAGTATGCACGTCGAATCTTGCGTCAAACGCTTTCGTGAGATTGTTGTACCACTGCGTACCTCCACTCGTGTCGGAGGACTGAGTTTCCGTGACCTGCAAATACTCGTACTGGCCACACCTTCACATCGGACACTTTGTGCTGACACGGGTTTTGCTTTTTCGTGGCCAACAAATCACGTTCGCCACGTCGTCGGCGGCAACAAGACAGCCGCCCGTCTTGTTTGCTGTCCTGTTTGCTGTCCTGTTTGCGAATCGTCTGCGATCGTCTGCGGATCGTCTGCGGAAGCGCCCGGCGCCCTCCTCACCGAGCCTACGAGTACGACGGACAGTCACCCCCAATGCGCCCGATTCAAGGTTGTGATCTGTTGATCATTCTGCCTAGCCATCCATTCTGCGCTCCCTTTTAGCCCCAGTGCCCTCCAAGAATGCTTCATGCACAACGTGTTTCTGAGTACGACGTACTTTGTATCTTACGGAGCCATTCAGTGCTCACTCAGACAGCCGGCGATCGTTGCCAGGGTTGGTGCGCTGATCCGTGCCGTACCGCCTCGCAGATTGCTCGTATTCTCCATTCATTCTCCTTTTCTTGACTCTCCTGCTTGTTCCTCTAGCTGACCCTGTATCTTGCATGGAATGTGCAGGGTGATTGTTCATACACAAAGTACGGAGTACAACGTACCCGGGCCCCGACTTATGTACGGACAAAGGGGCGTCCTCCAAACATTCAGCGTATTACCGCCGTTCGGGCGGATTTAAAATCGGGTACCCATTCTCGACAAGCCATGCTCGACTGCCTTTGCTTGACATGTTTGGTCATGGGAGACCATCAAGGCATTGATCGCGGGTTATTGCGCCGCTTTGTCGGGTCAAAAGGACATTTGCAGAGTACTTTCATCACTCCAGCCCAGATCTCAGCTAGAAACCCAACCAACCAAAAATAGATCAGTTGGGCCCAGAGGTCGTCATGTAACGAACAAACGAAGAAAAGGGAAAAGGGATATGGGAAAGGGACAGCGGATAATCTTGAAAGCGACCTGGTCACCAAACGTCTTCCTTTGCATCTGCCGCCATTCTTCTTCGCTGCGAATGCCGTGCGCCATGTGCAACAGGTCCAAACAAAAGTGTGCAGGAAAGCGTGCAACCTCTCACGCAGCATCCAGTCCGACCTCCAATGAGAGACCATACCACAGCTCGGGTTCCGCGGCCCACGGGAGCGACAGCATCGAATCCAGACAGGTGTGACGCAAAAGGGACAAGAGCACGCTTCCAGCTCGAGGGTTTGCTGCAATGCGACCCTGTTGTGCGGCAATGTAAAATGACAGCCAAAGAGGAACAGGTCGTGCACCCTCCAGACGTAGACGCCGCGTCGTCAGAACCGAAGCTCGGATCCTAAAGGCATGAATGGGAAGGATTTAGGGTGTCTGAACAGGACCGCGCCTGAGGCCAGACCAAAACCAAAGGCTTCTTGTAAAACGCCACGAGGTCAGCTCGAGCATATGAATTCGTCTCTCGTCTCGTCTCGGTTCAGAATGCTCGGCTGGCCTCCCCGCGCCCAAGCAAGCATGAAAGCTGCAAATCTGTAGGCTTATTTCCTGTAAAAGAAAAGTGATAACAGTGAGAAATGTAAAGGACTTGATCAGTCTGTAGACATCTAGATCAAAACATCTGCAGCAACGGCAATCAACATCGACCGTATGAAGCATCACAACGTACTCGTTCTCGTCGTACTCAAGGTCACATGATCGCGTGTCGAAAGAGTCCAATTGGACAACGCGCCTGGGCCACCTGTCACTCTCGTCCGCGTTGTTCCACACAGCGTCACACTAAGATTATGGGTCTCCATTGACGCATCGTAAAGCGTTCCTGGCGCAAAAGGACATTGTGCCTCATCGCGATAGCCTCTGCGACACGACGAGACGACACGACGAGACGACCCGACGAGACGACGCGACGACAGGACGCGACGACAGGACGACGGACGACAATCCACACGGCGACCTCAACAGCTCGACACTGGACAACCCTGCGCCCCTGGCCGAAGCTGCATACTCTCCTCGCGCCACCAACAACCGGACCTGCCGTGATGGAGGGCCCCTGTTCCATTGCCACATAGCCTTTTCCTTCGTCTCTCGCTTCCATTGAGCCTCGTCCGTTTCTCTTCTTTCCGTGCACCCCGCGCGCCACTGCCGCCATGGCCGCTCGAAACGCAGCCGGCACGCCCCTGCTTGCCGTTCTGCTGCTCCTCGCCGCGAACCTGCTGATCCCGCTCGCCATTGGCATCTTTGGCAAAGGCTTCTTCCCCTACAAGCCGCTTCTTCCCGGTCTTGCGCAATACGAGGACCATGGCTTCGGACCGCCAGCCCCGGCGCCCTTTGACCGGGTCGTCTTCATGGTCGTCGATGCCCTGAGGAGGTAAGGCTGCCCTCGGCAGTACACAGAGGTTCCCGCCCGCCCTTGCTAACGGCGCTTCTCAGTGACTTTGTCTATGTCGCCAACAGCGGCTTCCAGTTCACCCAGTCGTGCGTCTTGTCGCCTCCTCGGAGCACTCCATCCCACCACATTCCCCTTTTCCAGCTCTGACACCGCACAGACTCATCCGCAGCGGCGCCGCCGTGCCCTTTACGGCTCATGCGACATCGCCCACGGTCACCATGCCACGCATCAAGGCCATCACGACGGGCTCCATCCCGTCGTTTCTCGACGTCGTTCTCAACGTCGACGAGGGCGACAAGTCATCGTCGCTGGCCTCGCAGGATACGTGGCTGGCTCAGATGAAGGCCAAGCCGGCCCCGCAGACAGAGACAGACGGCGGCAAGCTCGTCCTCTACGGCGACGACACGTGGCTCAAGCTGTTCCCGGACACCTTTGACCGCGCCGACGGCACCTCGAGCTTCTTCGTCGCCGATTATACAGAGGTCGACACCAATGTCACGCGCCACGTCCCCGGCGCGCTGCGCCAGGCCGACTGGAGCCTCATGGTCCTGCACTACCTCGGCCTCGACCACATTGGCCACAAGGGCGGCCCGCGCAGCCCCAACATGGTGCCCAAGCAGCACGAGATGGACGCCATTGTGCGCGAGATTTACGAGGCCATGGAGACGCAGCCGCACCTCGACAACGCGCTGCTTGTCCTGCTGGGCGACCACGGCATGAACGATGCCGGCAACCACGGCGCCTCGTCTGCTGGCGAGACATCGCCGGCCCTTGTCTTTGTGGCCCCGAAGCTCAAGACGGCACTGTCCGGCCCGTCTGCGACCGCCTGGCCGTCCCCGCTTGCCGAGCGAGACGATTTCCAGTTCTACAGTACCGTGGAGCAGTCCGACCTGGCCCCAACGCTGGGCGCGCTCCTCGGCTTCCCGGCACCCAAGAACAACCTGGGCGCCTTTATCCCGGCCTTCCTGCCGCTTTGGCCGGAGCGCCGTGACCAAGTGCAGATTCTTATGCACAATGCGCACCAGATTGTGCGTGTGTTGGAGGCCGCCTTTGGCGCCGAGACCTTTGCCGAGACGTCTCCGGCCGACTGTCACGACCCGCAGACGGACATCCAAGACATTGCCTGCGCGTGGCATGCCATTGTCCGCACGGCGCCCCGTCTTGAGAGCAGCGATGACGGCCCCTTGAGCGCCGAGGCCTACGACGAATGGGTCAGCAAAACGATCAAGGTACGTTTGTTTTGTGGGTTTGTGGGGGTGGCACGAAGCTGGAAACGGTCCAATGGCCCCCAGACAATCGCTGACCTTGTCGCAGTGGCTACGCAATGCCCAACAAACAATGAGCGGCATGGCCAGCAACTACGACATCCCCAAGCTCGGCCTGGGCCTCGGTGCCGCCGCTGGCGCCATGCTACTGGCCACTGGTGCCGCGTACACCCTTGTCTCGCGTGGTGGAGGCAGCGGTCTGGGTGACCTGGCCCCGTTTGCCCTCGTCAGCGTGGCCTACGGCGTCATGATGTTTGCCAGCAGCTACGTCGAGGAGGAGCATCATTTCTGGTACTGGTCCACGTCCGCCTGGCTGGCATTTGTCGGCTGTCGAGGCCTGTCTTTGTCTCTTCGCACCCAGACGAAAACGCCACGGCACAACGTCCTTGCTGCCGTCATCGCCGTCGGTGCTGCCTTGACGGCCCTCCGCCTCCTGCGTGGCTGGAACCAGACGGGCCAAAAGTGGGCTGGCGAGCCTGACCTGGTCAAGACCTTTCTGCAGCCCAACCCGCGCCTTCTCTGGACCCTCGTCACGGCCACCTACGCATCCATTGCCCTCGAGCTGGTGCACGGCTTCGCCGTCTCTTTCCCGGTCGCCATTGCTGCCCCCGCCGTTTTCGTCCTCGTGCTCTCCGCCCTGTCCTTTAAGCTCATCTTCACCTACCAAGACTCGCCGAGCTTGTGGGCAGCTTTGCCAGCACGCTCGTTGCGCTGATGGAGCGCCTCGATGGCGGCAGTGCCGGGCCCGTCACGCTTGTTATGCGGGCCCGGTTCGTCTTGGCCGGCCTGGCTGTGGCTGCAGCCGCGGCCGTCTACTCGATTGTCGTCTCGAAGCGGCCAGCAACACAAACAACACAGGCAGGGGAACGGCAACACCCACGCAAACGCAAACGCAAACGCAAACGCAAACGCAAACGCAAACGCACGTCCTCCTGCCAATCTGTGCGCTGCTCGCCGTCACGCAGTCCCGCACGACCAACATCCCTCTGTTTCTCCTGTTTGGCATCCTTTACCGCTTCTTGCTAGCCCAGCGGCAGAAACAAAACCTCGCTCCTGCCGAGATCACCACCGCCACGCTGCTTCTGCAGTTTGCCTCCTTCTTCGCCTTTGGCGGCACCAACGCCATCTCGAGCGTCGACCTGTCCTCGGCCTACAACGGCGTCTCTGGCTTCTCGACCGGCGCAGTGGGCGTCCTCATCTTTGTGAGCAACTGGGCCGGCTCCATCTACTGGGCCGTGGCGTCGGTGCAGCTCCATTGGCAGCCGGGGCGGGGCACCACGTCTTTGTCGTCTTTGTCGTCCTCGCCGTCCTCGCCGTCCTCGCCGTCCTCGCCGTCCTCGCCGTCCTCGCCGTCCTCGCCGTCCTCGCCGTCCTATCCTTGGCTGCAGCATGCCAGCCTACTGACTGTATTTGCGGCCGCCAGTGCCGTGGCTGTCATGGCTGCTTGCACCGCACTGCGGACACACTTGTTTGTGTGGACCGTCTTCTCGCCCAAATACCTCTATTGCATTGCATGGAGTTTGGGTATGCACCTGGGTGTCAACTTGGGCCTGGGCGGACTCTTGTATCGGCTGGGTACAGCCGCCTAGATACGGAATGGATGCCCTGAATCTGACTGGGTTTGGACAAGGACAGCAGAGCTCATGAACAATCTTTGCAATATACACTTACGCTTGTACTATTCGGAAACCTAAACGTAGGCGAGGATGGATCAAATCAAACAGAAAGGATAGCATGGAATATCAGAATCATAAACATAGTGACTAAATGACTAAATGACAGCCAAAAAGGAAAAAAGAAACAAATACAACATAAAGCATGGCGGACCTAGACCCCCGACGTCAACATCGTCCGACTACTGATCAGTCATCCATCAGGTCGTCTGTCATTGAGTCATTGTCGGCCTGCACCGTCGTCATTTGTATCGTCGTACCGTCGCCAATCTCGTCCGCGTCCACGTCCGTTTCCATCAGTTCTTCCATTGTCCCGTCGCCTTCGTCCTCGTCCTCTTCCTTGATTTGGCCAACAATGGTACGGTCTTCGTTGCCACCGGCCAGCACCGTGCGGTCATCCACACCCAGCGATGTGGCCCGGCTCATGCTGCGACGGCTGCCCACGACGCTGCCAAGGTGGGAAGCCTGCGCCTGGTCGAGACTATTCACAATCTTGCCAAGGCTGACGTGGATCTTGTAAAGCGCGTTGCGGCTGGTTGCATCTGCCAGCAGCTGGCTATCGACAGCTTCAGAGACCTCCTCGTACACGGCCCGCGTCTTTTCCTCGCTCGATGTCGGCGAGACGTACAGTTTGCCCAGCAGCGGCGCAACTGCCTTCTTCTCTTCCTCTGTATGGTTGTTAGTTAAGCGGCTCGAGTCAGACACGGCATGAAGCACGGTTTGGGGTCGTCTTACTGCTAGCATTGCCGTACAGGCGTTCTAGAATGGCCTTTGCAAAGTCCAGATGCACGTCGGCGTTGACGTTCTTCTTCTCGGCGTCTGCAGACATGCCGGGCACAAAGCACTTGCGGGGATCCGTCCAGTCGACCAGGCAAGCACCAATCGTGGACAGGCTGGCCATCTCGGCATCAACGTCCTCGTCATCGTCCTCAAGGGCTTCGCGAACGTTGAAAAGAGCGTGCAGCGCATCGAGCGACACAGCCTGCATCAGCGCCTGGTTCTCCGCACGAGAGTAGCAAAACACAGGAAGGAAGTAGTTGAGTGCCTGGCGGACACCCTGGTTGGTGGAGCTGGATGGCTCAAAGTAGGCCACGACCAGCGTCTTGAGCAGCTCAAATGCCACCTCCTGGTCCGTCACAACCCGGCCGAGCAGAAGCTTGGAGACGGCTACAGTCGCCGTGGCTTGCACCTCTGGGGCCTTGGCGCCCGAGCGCAGAGCCTTGACATAGACACGGAGGAGAGCCGGGTTGCTGGAAAGCAGCTGTGCGCCATGGACGTTTAGGATATCGGTCAGGATGTGCAGGGCCGTGATCTGCAGTGGGGTGTGGCCCTTTGTGTAGAAGCGCATAAACACCTCCAAGTTCTCCTCGGCCAGCGACCGGTCCAGCAGGGCACACAGGCCCAGACACACAAGGCCACGCTCACGAACAGGCGCCTCGTGGCTGCGCACTGCCGGCACCACGAGATTGTTGAGCATAGCCACCAGATGGTCGTTCTTCTGGAGGCTGCCGCTGACGTTGGACAACATACACTGCACAATGTGCAGGCACTTGAGGTTGATGACAATCTCCTTGATGGCCTTGGCCTGGGCCTCCTCCTCTGTCAGCTCGGGCTGTTTGGAGGATTGCCTGCTCTTGGTCGGTGTTGTGTCGCTGCTTACTTCCGACCGGGCCGAGTGGAAGCTATCGTCTTCGGCGGCCTCGTTCGTATCCACATCGTCGAGGATCGTGTCGTGCACATCGGCCACGGCTTCCAGGACAATGCTGCAGAACTCGCGCTCGCCGGCGGCGTCGGGTGCACAGATGTCGCGCAGCACGTTGACCGTCAGCTTGGTCACCTCATCGGGCAGATCCGAGATGGACAGGCTCTGTCTCAGCAGCGCAAACATCTTACGCCGGCCCACCTCATCAGAGTAGTCCAGTGTGAGGGCAATGTGCAGCAGCTGCTCGACGATAAACTCCTGCTCGACCGTGTCCTCCTCCTCCTCCTCTTCGTCTTCGTCAACCTCCTTCTCCTCGGCTTTCTTGATGGCGTCGACAAGCACCTTGATGTAGCGCTCCAGGTAGAAGGCGAGCTTGGTGACTTCCGGTAACTTCTCCTCCACCAGATACTCGTACTTGCCGCTGTCATCGCTGCGGCAGAAGTCGTTGAAGCTCCGCGCCATAAAGACTGACTCGGCGGACAACGTCTCCCAGAAGGTGTCGTCGAAGTTCACGGCATCCCGGTAGTCCGGACGGCCCTCCCAGAAGCCCTGCATAGCCTCGAGCGCCACGCCTTCCTCGACGCCAGAATTGACAACGTCAATACGCTCCAGCAGCTCAAGAAGGCCGTCGAAACTGGGGCCAGCAGCCTCTGCCGGCTGGCCGTCTTCGCCCGCTTCAGGCAAGCCCGCGCAATCTTCAATCCAGCGTTCACGGAAGAGACGTCCAGCCGCCTTTCTGACATTCTCATCTCTGTCACGCAGGCCCCAGCGGAGGAGCTTTTCGCGCATCGACAGCGACAAGTGGCGGAAGTCGCCCAGGGCGGGCAGAAGACGAGAGTACACAGCGCGGCGCGTCGCAGCGTCCGAGTCGCGCGCCCGTTCAAGAAGGTATGGCAGGGTGTTGGGCAGTATGGGCAGGTTAACCAGCAGCGACCGACGGACATCGGCGCTGGGGTCGTTCTGGAGAACCTCGAGCAGCTTGTCGAGCAGACCAGTTGCGGCGGCGCCACCTTCGCTGTCGTCCGAGTCCTGGCCCTCTTCGACGGAGTTACCGGCGAGACGGCCCAGTCCCAGCACGGCTTGTGCACGGACCATGGCCTCCTTGTCGCGGATGCGGCGCAGCAAGCCCGAGCGCAGCTTCTGGAACAAATCGTCGTCGATAGCGTCGAGTGAGTTGACAATGTGCGAGATGAGCTGCGTAGCGCGGTAGCGCACAAACTTGTCCTTGGCGACGAGTAGGAGGAGGACCTTGTCGACCAGAAAGCCCGTCAGCCGCGTTCCAGGCGTCTCGGGCATGGTGCTAGCATCCTCGTCGACCTCGCCCAGCAGCTCGTTGTCCTTCTCGATGGCGTGGCGCAGGAACAGGCCGATGAAGCGGATGACCTTGTCGCCAACGGGCTCGGACTTCTTGACCGGCATGACGCGGTACACGCAGCGGACAAACTCTTCGTTAAAGTCATCTTCGTGGAAGTCGGCAGAGACGGCGGCCGAGGCCTTGACGTTCGTCGGCTCGTAGCAGCATGCCTCCTGGATCTTGCGCAGGTTCACTGCCAGCTTGCGGTGCGATGCCGTGTTCTTCTGGGCCTCGCGAAACACGGGCGCAATTTTGCGCGCAGGGCACTGTCTTCGGGCTCGGCGGGACGTCGAGGTTGACGGACGAGGCGCGCGACGCGGCAGAGGGGCGGCCAAGGGTTGTCGAGGATGTTTTGTGCGAAAGGGCACTGGAGACCCGCGAGGTCCTTGCTGTGCGGGCAGGCATGTTTGTGTTTCGTGGTGTTCGTGATGCACAATGCGGAGAAGCAGACGCCCAGACACTCCTTGCTGATACCGCAGTGTTGGATGTGGGATTGAAAGGGCTTAAAGTGCGCCTGTCGCGAGTTGAGGCACCGTTTTGGCGGTGGTGGGCCATGACAACAAGCGTGCCGCCTTGTTTATTTTGGTCCGCGTTGGGACTAGCGCATTAGGAGTGTCAATAGACGTGCACGTGACGGCCGAAACGGTTATCTTATCTCGATAAGATGTCCACTTTAATTTTTCTGCTGCATCCACCCAAAAAAGTATCACTGAAAAAAAGCTGGGCCCAGGAAAAAGTACAGAGTCTCTAACAAGCAACACTCTCAGGCAATCGAAAGTAACGCCAGCATCACCACCACGATGGCCAAATCTGTGACGCAGAAGAGACGGAGAGAGGCCGAGGCCGATCAGGAGCGCCGCCATGAGGAACCTGCCGACGCCCAATCGGCCAAAACGACTGCGCCGCCGGCAAAGAAGGCTCGTGTTGAAGAGCGCCGGTCGATCTTTGTCCGCTCGCTGCCGTCGACGGCCACGAGCGAGAAGCTGACCGAGTTCTTCTCTGAGCATTTCCCCGTCAAGCACGCCACCGTGGTCACAGACCCCAAGACCAAGGAATCCCGTGGCTACGGTTTCGTGACCTTTACCGACGCCGAGGACGCCGCCGAAGCCAAGGCCAAGCTGGACAACCAGCTTCTCGACGGCCGCCGACTGCGACTCGAGATTGCCGAGCCGCGTAACCGACCGACGGCAACAAACACCTCGGCCCGGGCTATTGCCGGCGCCGCGGCTGCCGCCGACAAGAAGAAGAAGCGGGAGGAGGAGGTGCTGGAGGCTCGCAAGGCGCCCAAGCTCATTGTGCGCAATCTGCCGTGGAGTGTCAAGACCTCGCAGGACCTGGCGGCGCTCTTCCGCATGTATGGCGTGGTCAAGTTTGCGGATCTGCCCAACGCCAAGGGCAAGCTCTCGGGCTTTGGCTTTGTCACGCTGCGGGCAAGAAGAACGCAGAGAATGCCATCCAGGGCGTCAACGGCAAGGTCGTAGACGGACGTACGCTGGCCGTCGATTACGCCGTGGAAAAGCAGAAGTGGGAGGAGCTGCAGCAGAAGGAGGGCGAGGCCAACACCGACGACGCCAAGGACACAAAGGACGCCAAGTCGCCCAAGACCAACAAGTCCAAAGCGGACAAGGCGGACAAGGCAGACAAGGAGGCCGCCGGCCACCAAAGACGGCCGAGCAGCTTCAGGCCGAGGAGGACATGCGGAACTTTATGAGAGACAACATGGAGAACCTCGAGGAGGAAGAGGACGACAAGGACGACCAGAAGGACGACGACACAACCAGCGACGAGGAGGATAGCGAGGATGGTGAAGAGAAGAACTGGGAAGACGACGAGGCGGACGAGGACAAGGAGGAGGAGGCCCCCAAAAAGGCGTTGGTGACCGACAACTCGTCCACGCTTTTTGTGCGCAACCTCCCCTTCACCACGACCGATATTGAGCTCAAGTCACACTTTTCCAAGTTTGGCCCCCTGCGGTACGCCCGTATTGTCATGGACCGGGCCACCGACCGGCCTGCCGGCACGGGCTTTGTCTGCTTTGTGAGCGAAGAGGATGCCATGGCCTGTGTGCGGACCGCGCCGCGTGCGCAGAAGCCTGCCGTCACTGGCGGCAAGCACTCTGTGCTGCAGGACGAGCGCGTCGACCGCGACGGCCGGTACACCATGAATGGTCGTGTGCTGCAGGTGGCACAAGCTGTGTCGAAGACGGAGGCCACCAGGCTGTTTGAAGAGGGCCCTGCCGCACAGCGCGCCCGCGAGAAGGACAAGCGCCACCTGTTTTTGCTGTCCGAGGGTACGATTGCGGTCGGCTCGCCGCTGTACAACCTGCTGCCCCAGCCCGAAATCCAGATGCGCGAGGCCAGTGTCAAGCAGCGCCAGACCATGATCAAGAGCAACCCAGCCTGTCGCTGAGTCTGACGCGTCTCGCCGTCCGCAACATCCCGCGCCACATTGACTCCAAGGGCCTCAAGGAGCTGGCGCGCAAGGCTGTCGTGGCTTTGCGACCGACGTCAAGGAGGGCCACCGCCAGCCGCTGGCTCGTGATGAGATTGCGCGCGGCGGCAGCAAGACCGTGAGGCCGAGCAGCTGCGGCGAGCCAAGGGCAAGGGTGTGGTGAAGCAGGCCAAGGTGGTGTTTGAGACGGAAAAGGGCACCAAGGTGGACGAGTCCAACGAGGGCGGCAAGAGCCGCGGCTACGGTTTCATCGAGTACTGGTCACACCGTTGGGCGCTGACAGCGCTGCGTTGGCTCAACGGCCACGCGGTGCAGAACGGCGGCAAGACGAACCGGCTGATTGTGGAGTTTGCCATTGAGAACGCCAACGTGATGGCGCGTCGCAAGGCCAACGAGGAGCGGTCGCGCAACCCGCGCCCGCCGCGCCCGAGGGTGAGGCCGGCAGCGGAGAAAGGGGCAACGGGCCACAGAACGGCCGGCCACGCGGTAACGGCAATGGAAAGTTTGGCAAGTTTGACAAGTCGGACAAGCCATCGGACAAGCCTGGCAAGTTCAGCCGACCCGACAACTTCAACAAGTCGACCAAGAACAAGAAGGGAGCGCCTGGGCAGGGCGGCGAGCAGACTCTCGCCCAGGCATCCAAGGCGGCTAAATCAGCAGCCAAGGCCGGCAAGGGCGATACGGACGCCGATGGTGTGCGGCCGTCCAAGAAGGAGCGGGCCGATACGAAGCTGGCGATGCGTCAACAGATCATTCAGCGGAAGCGGATGATGCGCAAGAAGAAGGGTGCCTCTCGTGGCTGATTGGTGGGAAGAGGAAGTCGTTGGGGCACGGCGTTTTGTCAACCATTTGTTCTTTGTCTGTATCGCATAGATTAGCACAAAAGTCATCATTCATGTTTCCTACTCGAGAGACTCAGTCACTGTCGACAGCAACACCATGAGCTCTTTTGGCTCGTTCCTGCTTGTCGGACTTTCAAGCCATGCACTACGTTCAGTTGGGGGTGATTTGCAAAGAAAGAAAGGTATTTTTATCGTTCTTATTACGTGGCTATCATCATAGGGTATGCCAGTCCAACGCAGGTTCCAGGTATAGAGGAAACCTTGGGCCATCTGCCCTCTACCCGCCATTGATGGCCCAACTACCACTTACGGCAATGAACTGATCAGGTCCGGCCTGCGCCGTTATGCGGTCGAACACCTACAGAACGTTGATCGTGTGCTGGTCAACTGTGAGCTGGCTGGTGCACTATCGCAGCCGTGAAGTCACAATGGTGTCAGAAGTCGACTGTGGTTGTTGGATATGTCTGCGGCGACTGTAGGTCTGAGGATCTGACTAGGGACGATGGAAGGCGGGTAGGGGCTGCCCTCCTTTTTTTGTTTGTTCTGCGCATTATTTGCTGTTGGCTGGAGTCCTTTCAAGCCCTCTGTGGCTGATATACGTAGCTTGTAGGTTGGACCCTGGACCTTCTGCAATCTCGTTTGTGACCAGAGTGCCCCTTTTTCTGTTGGTTGTCTCTTGGATCGTTGTCATCATCATCATCGTCGGACTTTTATTCGAGATCTTGGTCATCATCACGATCATCGTCGTACTGCAGAATTTCAATAAATAGTTTACCATCGAACAAGAGCGCGCCTTCTGATCAGAGGAGATCACCAAACAGTTGGTACATACGACGAAGAGAGAGAGCATAAGCTAACACCACCAGAGGTTTTGCCTGCCCGGGAGGATGAACTCGGCACCAGCATCAACACTCCGACACTCTCGAAACTGCCGCCGAACGATACCTACGCGACCGATCACGACCTCCCTCCACATCTTTGCTTTTGCTCTTGTGTTGTTGTGGCTGTAGGGACGTTTTTCTGATGCCGTCTTGACATCAGGGACGCGTCTCGTCACCTTGGTTTCTTGGTTTGATATGATGTGTGTGTTCTTTGCTGTGCGCCGGCAAGGTCCATCCGTACCGGCTGATCAAAGGCGCGACAGCCGACTGCGCGTTGCGTACCTGAAGGCAGCAGACATGACAGCTAGGCAATCGTATCCGCTGAGTACAGTCCTGCTATTCGTTTGGGGTTTAGAAATATTCTCGGTCAAAAGGTAGGGATGAGTTGGTATTTCCGAAGATTGAGAAAATGTATTATATAATTGTGTTGATCACTCAGTTAACGGCAGAAAAGAAAAAGGCAATGCCAGGCTGGTGAGCTCTATTCGATACTGCAAACGAGAATACACAAAAAGGGTACGTAAAGGAAAGAAAGAAGAGAAAGTCGACAGTGGCCGAGAATGCGAGATGGGAGACGGTTGTAAGAGTAGAAGTGTTGAAATGATCGCACACAAAGTACAGAGATGGATATAAACCAATAAAGGGCAGAAGAGGGAATCAAAACGCACCACGATACCCAACAGAGAGCAAGTCAAGGAAAGGGCAATGATTAAATGAAGGAATGACAAGAGACAAGGAAAGAAAAGAGAACAAAGGAGAATGAGCGGGACGAAACAAGACACAGCCACTACAAGAGCGCAATCCTTTAACATTTTACAATGTCAAGTCCGGCTGCTAGCTGGACACGGTTCTCTCGAATGGCATATTGGACTGGGACAAGGCCGGCGTACTTGGCGGCACTGCTGCAATTTCTGGGTCACTGATTTGGATGTCGAGCTGTTAAGGGGTCTGTTAGTTACAAGTCCGGACCTTGAAATCAAAGAACAAAGAAAAGACGTACCGTCATGTAGCCAGTCTGCCGTAATGGGATGATCTTGGAGGAACCGGCGCGCCTTCGTCAGCAGTACGTGCCATCTCCTCGTTCCAGGCCTCGATCCAGCGCTCGAGCCGGGTCAGACGTGCCTTGGCACCAGTGAAGCCAAGGTCTTCCCACAGCCAGCCTGTTGCCAGCCCGAGCACGCCATCCACAATGTTGCGCGCGCTCCAGGGCTCAAAGGCAGTGGTCAGCTCACGGTTCAGCTTGTCAATGACACGGCGAAACTCGGGCTCATTCAGGCCGGCCGGTCCAGAATCTCAGGGTAGAGGTTGGAGAAAGTCGGCGCCAAGTCGCCCATGATGAGCCAGTCACGCCGGATACGGATAATGCGTGTCGTAATGTACTCCGGGTCGTCGACAGACACGTGCGGGTTGCGGTGCGGGAAACACGGGTGCTGTGGACCCCACTCTTCGCCAATGTCGGGCTGTGCCTCGGGGTCGCCCATGATCGAGGAGTTGGACGAGGAAATGGCCGAGCCAATACCCATGCCATCGGGCATAGACACTGTGGAGTCGCGGTGGTTGTGGCTCTCTTCGAGGCCATGATGGTGGCCAGGATATCGGGACCCGCTCGAGGTCCTTTGAGAACGAGCGGCCCGCGCCTCCGGGGCGTTCATCGTCGATGGGGGACGCCATGGTGTTGTCGATCGCAAGGCTTTGCCCTTTCCCTTGTCTTGCTTTGCTGGTCCGGATACGGAGCTCAAGGACAATCCGAGCACTCGGCTTGGAAAGTTTGCCGTGGCTTCCGCTTCGTGGCCGTGCCTCTCTTGCAGCCGCGAAGATGGGAGAGTCTCGTCGTTCAGACCGCCGTTTGGAGATATCGAGGTTGGCGATGGCAGAATGTCGGTCTCGGCTCCGTTGTTGTCGCCAGCGGCGTCGCCCGTGAGCACCGAGAGTCGCTTGCCGTCGTAAGAGTGACGGACGGATCTTGGCAAGCTCACGCGCTTCTCGCTTCCGGCACGCTCGACTTGAAGACTAGCACGGGGCGAGGAAGTGTGGCGGCTTTGGCGCTGTTCGGCAGAGTGAGGAGCGGAAAGTCGGCGGCGCCGGTGCCAACAGGGTCGTCTTTGGCAACGGGCTTGTCGTTGTCGATATTGGGGTGCGAGAGGGGG
Source organism: Sporothrix phasma (assembly GCA_016097075.2). NCBI lineage: Eukaryota > Fungi > Ascomycota > Sordariomycetes > Ophiostomatales > Ophiostomataceae > Sporothrix > Sporothrix phasma. The sequence continues at coordinate 554,007 of JADMNG010000017.1, read as the reverse complement.
ACAGCAGGCGGCAGCGGAGTGGATGGTGCCCGCCGGCGAGCCGTGGGCGTGACCGCAGCACCTTGCAGCCTCTGTGGCTGCAGCTGAGCGAGTTGTTGCTGCTGTCGCGCAGTTGCAGGGGGCGCGACACCGCGAGGCGTAGAGTTGGTCGGGTTCCAGAGACGAGCCGTCGAAAGGCGAAGAAGCGGCCGCTGGAAGGTGTCGGCGGCTCGATGGCGAAAGGGCGGCTGTGGGTAGTCCAGCGGAACGGATGCGTGCAACCGCTGGGGCTGTCGTCTTTGTGGCGAGAGACGCCGAAGGGGTTGCTGTTGATACGCGGTTGTCTGCGGCGAAAAGGCTTGCGCAGAAGAGGCGGTCGTCGCGTGGGGAGCCGTGGGAACGAGTCAAAGAGGGCGGCTGCCGAGAAGGCGTCCGCTGCGACACGTGAACGAAAGGAGCGCGTGTGCGTGGGCGTAGCGATGAACAGCGTCGAACGACCAGGCGATTCAGGAGCAACAGAAGGAGGAGGAGGATCGTGCGGCACAGGTCAAGTACCAGTGTCTGCAATCTCTGTTTCCGCTGCGGCCAGGCTAGAAATGCGAGTAGTCGATCGCTGTCTGTTGCAGCAGCCAATCGCAATGCCGGAACAGGGTCGGTGGAATTGGCGAGTGGTGCGGGCGTAGGAGCAGTTGGCTTGGTCGAATGCGCGATGATCGAGGAAACGAAATGCCAAAGGGGACGTCGAAATGTCGACTGTGACTGAAGCCGTGGCGATTCTCCAGCCGCGATGCGATTTCGAAAAGGGGGCAGAGCCGAAGCAAGACACAACACAGGAAGGAGGGCAACGGTCAGATTGCAACGGCTGGTGCTGGCGATCAGGGACTCTTTGGACGGCGTGACCCAAACCCAGACGGGCGAGGTGGGAGTGAAAGGGGCAGCAGGACGTTTTGGCGGCTCTGTCCAGGGACTCCAGGCACACGGCGATGGCTGCCACAGCAGGGCTAGCGCTACGACAGATGTCCGTCCCAGTGCAGTTTAGCGGTGTTGCAGTCGTCCAGGGCCCGTCATTCTGGGAGCTTGACAGCCGGAATGGGGATACGACCGGGCGCCCGCAGCTTCGGCAGACAGGCAGAATCGATGGATAGTTGTTTCGTGGTTGAAAAGACGCAGAGTTTGGATGACGAACGTGGGAAGAGGAGGGAAGAAAGAAGCCACGGCGAGGAGAGTCAATGAGAGGGATGGGCAGCGTCTTATGCATATGGCAGTCTATGCTGAACGCCGCCATGGCCCCTCGAACCCCGGTCCCAGGAGAGGCCAGGAGAGACATGACAAGGGGTAGAGAAGAAGGAGGCAAATAGGAGTTCCCGTGGGCTCAAGGCCGTGGTCAGTCTACTCGTATGCGCACGACGCCAGCGTGGCCATCCGACTGGGCAAAGCCATGCGCATTGTCTTGTGGAATTGCATCTGATTTCAAGACCTCCGAACGTCCCACGTCACGTGCAGGGGGGTTTCACGAGCCTTTCGATGCCAGTCGGCTGTGGCTTGCTATCTACTTCGTATGAAAGAGGAGAGCTGAGATGGACTTTCTCTGTCTTTAGGTCATCGTTCGGTGTTACGACGCAATGTTAGGGCTTCTCTTGACCTTGCATGTTCTCCCTCTCCAAAGGATGTGTGGGTTCGTGAGAGTGGCTTGGGTGATTTTGCAACGTTCCGCTTAGTCTTTCCGTGCCTGATCGAATGGCCGCGAAGATCTGTCTGCTTTCTGTACGTTACGGTGACATGATACAGTCCAATACGGATATCATGCCGCGGGCCAGGGCTTCATCAAAGTGGCGGCCTTGCAACAGATCAGACCTTGTGTTGATGCGGCCTTATTTGGTGCTTTTCTAAGCAGCTCGCATTTAGCCAATTTATTATTTGTTATTACTATCGTGGAAATGTACAGGTCATTGGACTATCTCAACACCATCTCACAAAAGACCAGTGGACAACAGCTTCATTGGGCCCTCATGGGAGCATAGCCGTCACTTGAAGCTGCACGGTGCCTTTCTCAACGATATGACGATGCGCAGTTGTGCTGTGGACTTCCAAAAGCTTTACGTTAGAGTCGGCAGTTGATGCATCGCGTTCCCTCGACTTGCATACGCTGGCAACTTTGTCTTGTTCTCCTCCTATGAAGCACTCCCTCCACATGGTCATAAGTATCAATGTCAGTCACCTTACATGCTACCAAATACAGCCACCCTGATCGAAGCGGTCTCGCACAACACCGCAGACAGTTTCTCGTGATCAGCACATGAAAGGCAGGGTATTTTTCGCCTTTTTCGACACGAGGAACTGGAAATACCCTCCCTCAATGTATCGGCCAATAATACGAGTACTCGGTGCCTGGAGTTGTCACAGAGCATGCAGCATGGGACGAGCCGAGTATGGGGCCAGTGGGCTTGGGCGCTGTTCCCCGCAATCAACATCCGCTAATGCACTCCATCGTGCCCAAGACAGCGGCCGGCGCTAGCCATTGCCTGCTAAAGCTAGTGATGTCCACTGTAACTGTCCAGCCTCGGCCCAGGCCTGTCCTACATTACGTCATGCAACGTACCGCTCTGGCATGCAGCTCCCCCTCTGCTAGTATCAAATTCGGCTCCCTTGAAAGGGTCGCGAAGAGGTGTCAGTCTCGCGTTTCCACGTCAGGGCCGGGCCTTTCCCTTGCCACCAGATCAAGAGCCAGAAATAAGGAAAGAAAAGTCTCTCCTTTCGTTGCTCATGTGCGCGGCGGCCAGTCTGCATCTCCACAATCGACCGTCACCCGGAGCTTCCTCAAGCAATGCCAAACAATCGACGACAGCTTCGACGGCAACGGTAACGCGCATGTGCACTTCCGCTTCAGCCTCCGGTTTGGCCGAGTACGCACCAACCATGGCCGACGCGACGGCAGAGACAACGTCAGCTGCATCTGGCAACGGTAGCAGAAATCCCCACGGCAACGACATCCGGAAGCGACGCGGCTCGGCCTCGTTCAACGGGCACCGCAACAGCTTCTCGAGTATCGCGTCGCTCAATGCTGCGAGTGGCACAAACGACCGCCCGAATGCAGGCCGCCCTCGCTCGACTGGAAGTCCATCGGCCGCCTTCCGGCGTCACAGCTCCAACTTCTCCGACTATAGCCAAGACGCCCGCCATCTCCTGAATCCAAAGCCGCTTGCCGGGTTGGGCGAGTCCTCGCGACACCATGAGCCCACAAGTACCTGGGACTCTCTTCCCTGGCATTCGCGCTGCTCCCGGCCGTGGCGGTCTGCTTGTCAAGGGAGGCGATTCCTTTGTGTCCGACCTGATGCTGCTTGCCCTTGGTGGCATCTTCCTCCACTGGAGCGTGACACAGCCTTGGTATGTGCCGTTGTGTCGTCCCAGCCTTCTCTCTGCCATTTCAGTCACTAACGAGGACAGGTCCTGGTATCACGCTTCACAGCAAATCCGCGAAGAACACGAAGCAAGTGCAGAGTGTGCCGTCCAGGCCGACTCGGATACCGAAGACGACGACAGCGAAGAAGACCGCCCGCCGACTGTGCCGCCCCTTGCAGACTTGCGGGAAGAAGAGGAGGCACAGAAGGTGCAAACAGCGACGACGAGGCCGCACAGCCCGACAAGGACGAGGCCGATGCAGCAAAGCAACCGACACCGGACGAGCGGGTGGCCGCCTTCGAAAAGAAGCAGCGCGAGAAGCGCCAGGAAGATCGCAGGGCGTTTGCAAAACGACAGGAGACGGCCTTGAAAGAGCTCTACCGCCATGAGACGCTGGCCCTGCTGTCGTGCTTTGCCGCCCCCATTGCCGGAGCCTACGTTCTGCACGCGCTGCGCAGCCAGCTCACCGGCCTCCGAGGGCCTCGTCTCCAACTTTAACCTGGCCGTCTTCATCCTGGCTGCCGAAGTGCGGCCACTTCGTCACCTCCTGCAGCTTGTGCAAGCCCGTACGCTCCACCTGCAGCGCATCGTGCACGCCAACCCTTACCGCGAGGAAGAAGAGCGGTACCGAGAGAGACGGGAGATGGAGGAGCAGGAGCAGAACCAGCAGCTTGCCGATCTGCTGCGCCGTTTCGAAACCCTCGAGCAACAGACGGCAGCAGCCGTCGCCGCTGCCACGTCCGCGCGGCGGCGGCCTCCACCTCAAGGCCAGCCTCCAAGCAATACACGTCTTCAACGTCCTACTTTCCCTCGCCCTCGCGCCTTCGTCGCCACCGTCGCCCACCGCCAACGGTTTGCAGCACACCCGACGAGCGGGGCCGAAAGAATGGCAGCGCAAAGGCCCTACACCGCAGCCCGTCCGATAGGAAGCGCGACCGTGACCAGCTCGTGCGCGATCTTCGTGCGCAGATGACAGCCCGAGCTCGACACACTGGCCCGGCGCTGCGGCGGGCGCATAAGCAGCAGACACTGCTCGAGAGCCAGGTCGTGGCCAAGTTCAGGTCGACGGACCAGCGGCTGGCCGATGCCATGCGCTGGCATCGGCTGCTGCGGGCGCCACGCGCACTCCGTTTCGGGGCCGCCGCCTGTTCACGCCGTCTGCATCAATTGCTTTTTCTCCGGCAGCCTTGCAGAGACGGTGTGGGCGACTGTACTCTGGGCCACCGAAGCCACCCTGGAGCTGCTACTGTTCATCCCGCGCCGTGCCATGGTCGCGCCGCGGCAGCAGTGACCTTTCCCATCTGGCTCATGCAGAGAACGCTCGGCGCACTGGGTCTTGGTGGCAGGAGCAGCAGCACCCCCAAAAACGGTGCAAGACGCCCGGGCTCTCGAGACCGCAAAGACGGTCAGATGGGCGTGCCGTCGTCCACGTTGTCCACCTCCGTTGTCGACACGTCTCTTCGTCTTGGCAAGAGACACTGGAGCTAATACTGGAACTGTTCGCAGACTATGGTATATATCGCCATGCTGCCTTCCACGGCTCGGCAGACCGGTTTAGCTTCGCATAAAGTAGCATGTCGGCCACCTTGTTCTACTTTTTTGGTTTATTTTGGTGGGTTCTGGCAGTATGGTGTGGTCGACGGATACAATGTGGGCTTCATCGGTCACATTTTCTCATATTTCTGGCTCGTGTTTATGTACACCTTGTACCCTGTCATTTGCATGTTGTATCTCATGATCTCGTTCAGCGACGACCTCTTGTCAGCTTCCTTTTGTTTCCTTCTATATTTTGGTGGCTTCTGTGGTTTCGGGCAGTTTGCAGAAACGCCGAGGTCGCCAGGTCTCCTGGACTGCACAAAAGGAGGATATGCCGCACATGGATTGTATTGGCGGGAAGAGATACATCAGACTCGAGCTCGAGCATATCTGCCTGCTCTATTTTTCTTCTCTCGGCCGACGCCGCCGCAATATAAAACGATGCTCCCGCTCTTCGAAACAATTGCAAGCCGAAACTAGACAATATAAAATACACTCGGGTGTAAACACGTCACGACATGGTGTAATGTGACGCAATATGGCACGCTACACCATCAGCACAACGGGAGCCGGGGAGAGATACGAGCATTGAAACGAACACGAGGAACAGAAAGGACGCACGAAGGAAATGAGATTGTGTAAAACACCATGAAAACGCCTGTTTGACCATTGCACCGTCATAAAGTCAAGGCAGAAACACAACAAAAAACTCACCGCCAGACTTTGTCGCCAGGTGCATTTTAGAAATGTATACTGAAAGAGGACAAATGGGAACATTTTCGATAGAAAGTACCGTATAGTCACAGAAACACGCATACTTTGTAGACAGCCGAGTAATAATAGAGCAATTGGTCGCATATTGACGAAGACGCTCGATGTCTGTACTTGTTTGATCGACCGCCTCCCTCGGCTCTATTTGATAGGACAACTGCGTTTACATCAAGTGCATGCAAGGAGAGAGAATGGTTACGTCGTAGAGATGCAGGCTCTATAGTTGAATGAGCCGAAGAAGGAGAACAGACGTTGGCCAGACCCAAAGGAGATGCAAGGGCACACTCTACTTTCGGTTACGTGATCTGCTGGCTCTGGACCGCGCTGATCCATCGGCGATGACTGTAGTGCCGAAAAGCAGCCATCATTCATACGAGTACCCAGTATGGGAGTCTTTGTTGCTGTGGAGGAGCTACTCCGCAGACTTGGATCTTCCTTTCAAGCGCAATGCTGCGAGTTTACAACAAAGCCCGTCCTTTCTTTGTCGAGAATGTGAGGAATACGAGAAACATGGAAACAAGCACGCTTTCGCAACCAGTACGGACAAGTAGAAAAGCCTGATGCTTGCCTTCATATCGGATATAGGAAAGGGAAATGGCCAGCAGTACGAAGTAGTGTTGGCTCGACACTGGGTTGCATCTCATGCATATGGTTTGTGGCCATGAAAAGGGGATGAGCTTCGAATGGCGATGGCTGCTCATGTATCCAAAAAGGGACATGAGACACTGCCGATTTCGGTGAAACGTCCTTCTGCTGCTTTCATCTGCTTCCAGTTCGCACTCGTATGCCTCTTATGCGCCCCTTTTCTGGTGTGATATACCATAGAAACAGGGTGCCAAAGTCATCCCCTGTGCCTCACAATACAAGTGACTTGCTATTCCGCACCACCCAGGGCCTGTAGCAGAATGGACGATGGGACAACGAGATGGCAATTGATATGGAGCGGGACAGGTATGCGGGATTACGTGTTTTCAAGCGACTGGAATGCTGGTGAGGTATGTCTCACAAAGTCGATACTGGAAATGGCGATGGGCGGTGTAACTATGGCGGGGGTTTACCGCATGCAGTTTGTGGAATTGCATGCGAATGTCTGAGCCTAAGAGAACAAGCACCGACCACGACCAAGTAAGACAGTGGAAGAATGCCAAAAAAAAAAAAGAAAACAATGCAGAGGGACAGTCACGGACAGTCACGGACAGCAACGGGCAGTAACGGACAGTTCAAAATCAGAAAAAGAAACAGGGAACAAAGTACGCCGCAGTGCCGCCAACCGAGTTGGTCCTCGCTTGACTACAAAGTACGTGGCTTATTCTGTTGGCAACGCAGAGCAATTTATGCGGCCGTTACAAGCCACCGGCAACATCGCGTTCATACTTCGTAGATCCTTGCCTCGGTGCGGATTTTCTGGGCATTTCCTGCTTCGGTTGCCAGATGAATCAGACTCATGCATTGAAGGAGGTGGCTTGATCGGCATTTTGAAAGGCAAATCCTCCTGGCCGCACGTTGCCCATGTCAAAACCAACCCCTGGCCGCCTGGCAAACGTATCCCACTCGTGAGGCGGAGCAGGTTTAATGGAGGAGGACCCAGTCGCAGGCCCAGGCGTGAAGCGAGGGCGCCAGAACCCATGCGTTTCCTGCCTTTCCAGCCTGTCTTGCGTTTCGGCTGATGATCAAACGTACAAAGTCGAATGCTGCCAAAAGGAAAGAGATCAGACGCAAAGTGCGTGTGACTGGGAATCGAGGCAGGTGACAGGGGGCCTGGCCTTTGAACTGCATCGCTAGCCATTCAGCCCTAAGCCAGGGGAGAGGCCGTAAAGTCAACCAAACAGTTGTGAGCATGCCTCGGACCAGCCAGCCAGGACTTGAGGCCGAATGGGACGCTGCATTGGCCACGCCGAAGTGGTGCGTATGCTTGTGCAAAGATGCGATGGGGCAATGCAGCCCCGTACGCTTGTGTACTGAGTATTCGCGTTTAACAGTAGCATGCCATATTAATAAGCTGCGCAGAGCGCGCCTTGGCTGCAAACGACGTTTGAGTAAACTACGCAGTACTGTGACCAGTCCCTCAAGAACAAACAAAGGCGTGTGCGGAACACGCGTCATTTTGCCGGCCGTCCGGCGACGTGCCTGATTCTGGTTCGTCGCGCGGCGTGGCCACTTGGCCGGTTCGTCCTATCCTTGATCAGCGGTAGTGCCTCTGTTTGCAGAGATCCGTCTCTCTCCGTCTCCTCTGTCTCTCTCTGTCCCCTCTCATTGACTTTGTTTTCGCTGTATCTTGCTGGTACTGGGTAGGTTTCATGAGAGGGCCCGATGCCCGCACAGCCGCGAAGGCTAAGTGAGAGATCCGCTGGACTGGCCGGCGCATCGACGGCACAGAACCACTTGGCCCTTTCTGTAATATTGAAGCGCAAAAGAACGGACGAGAGTGATTTTTGGCTTCACGCTGAGTGAATACACGTATATTGCTGTACGAGTACTCGTACCTGTGCCCATGTGGATTCGCGCGACCCGAGAGCTGGCGACGCCTGGTGGTGCTCGCAGACGCGCGCACAGTGGCCGGTGCGCGTTGTGTACATTGTACGACGCCATCCATACTCCATACCCTGCACAGGTGAGCTGTACAGAGTACTCTGTGATGTGCATTCGCGAGGTGCCAACTGGTCTCTGGCTCGACTTTCGCAGGGGCTGCAAGGGTGCCCTCCTTTCTGCCTCTCTTGCCTGGCTCCCTGCTGCAGTGTTTTCTACAAAGTATTCATCTGATGTCGGCCCGGCGTGAAAGTCGCGGGGCGCTTGTGACCGCTCTAGCTGCTACCGGCTCTAGTGCCATCGCTCTCTGAAATGAACATCTGCAGCTGGCGCCGTTGTTAGCCTGCCATTTCGATGTGCTACTGCACGCTGTTATTACTCTTCGGGTAGTGGGTGGGGGACATGCCCAAGAAAGAGGAAAAAGAAGATAAAAACAAGAACATGCAAAGAGCGCGCGACAAAGTCTTTCTCGATCTTTGAGCTGGGCAAGCCAAGATGGCCTGGGGATTACGCTGAGGCACAACTTGCTCCGTCGAAGGACGGCATGTAACATGTGATGTGTGTGATTACGAGAAGAGAAAGAAAGAAAGGAAAAGAAGAAAAGAAAGAAGAATAGAAGAAAAGAAAAGAAAAGAAAGCACAACAAATAGAGAGCTGACTAAACCCTGATACAAAACGTCCCATTGTTACGACATACTTCGTATGCATGTAATACAGACTTGATACATTGCTGTCCGAAGAAAACCACCCCACCTTGGCTGCAAGATCTCTTTCAGCGCCGGCGCGGGTACCTGCGACAAGAGCGGGACTATCGACTCTGGTTCAGGAACGCCTTGTCTGTTACTGCCATCGCCCCATCCAGTCAATGTTTAGCAGCCGTCCAGGGGTGTGCAGACGGAAATAGAAAAAACAGAGCACCGAGAGCTCGCATGGCGAACCATTGGGCTGTTGTCCGCGATACCTCCTGTTCTCCAAGGCTCTAGCGCTCTGTCCTAAGAATGCGCTGGAGGGGATTGCGCTCACTGTGCAGACGACTCTGTTTCCCTATATCTTGTCTTACTTTGTACAACTCGCCATTGGGCCTCTACCCTCGAGGCTTCTTGTTTGCTGCGATGGCAAGGCGGTACGATTCCGTACGAAGTAGTGCCTCTTTGACAGTCGCAGTCTCCACTGCGCACTCGCTGTACCTCGTCTTAGGCATGCGTTTCCGTGTCACCTTGTCCCTCCACCGATTCTATCGTGCGAGTACAGATACGAGCGACGCTTTGTAGCTTGCGGGATGCCATACTTTGTACAGCGCATGCAACAGAGCGCGTGCACTCGACGACCTGCTTCGTACTCGTACTGAGTACGTCGTAGACCAAAAGACTGTCACGTCAGCATGCGGCCAAACCCAAGAACCATCCAATCATCCAGTACTCAGTACCTGCATCAAACCAGCAAAAGCCTGATAAATGAGGGTCTGAAAGGTGTGGGCCTTACACATGGACCACAAACCCATGTCCAGAAACGGGCAAGAAGGCAAAAGTCGCCGATGAAACGAAATTGGCGAGAGAGACAGAAGAAGGGGAAAGGAAGGAGAGGCCGGACGATGGAGCGACAGTAACCATGGAAGGTGTGAGTGACTGGCTGAGCAAGCCAAAGACTGTGCCAGCTGGCAACGCGTTGACGCGACTGCCCAATTGCACATTTACGAGACGAGTACTCGTACTCGTATATGGCTCCTGCAGACCGCGTCCAGCTACCCTGGCGCAGGTTTGCGCCTTCCGCTCCCGACGCCCACGTCAGACTGCCGTTGCGCATTGCGTGCGGTTGCATCGAGCAGGGAAGGGGCGAGAGACCTGTACCCGTACGACCGCGAGCATATCGCTCACAGGGAAAGAGCACGTCGCTTGCAGCTTCTGCGTCCAGCAAGAGGACCCTCTTCTACGCAAAAGTCGCCGTTGCTCCTTCTGTTCGTAGCAACATCTCTCTACGCACTCCTTCCATCTTGTTGACTCTGGCCTGCTTCCGGGAAAAACACTCCGAAGCCTCTTTCGACGCATCTACAAAGTATTTGTATTGCATCTTGACTCTCAGTATCTCAATGTCTCTCCCTCCCTTGGCTTCTGCCTCACCAATCTCTGCCTCGTCCACTCACCACGCACCGGCCTTTGCGCCGGCCGTTGCACCCCGCCACGCCTTCAGCGTTACCTTGTTTTTCCTCTTGTCGCCGACGTATTTGGCCTTTTTCGACCGCTTCCTCACCTTTCCCTTGCCACCACCCCTTGCGTTGTTGCTGTCGCTTTGGAACTGCCATTTTCCCCAGCTTAACTTACATCACGTCAATTTAGACATGGGCTGCTCCTAATATCACTGGCACCAGCTTTCGGCGGTGTGGTCTGCCACAAAAAGAGCGGACACAATAGCACTGCTTGTCGCCTGATGCCATACAGACTTGAGTTTGCGCGCCTCTGCTGCCATCGTGAGCCTCGAGTTTCCACAAGAGATCGGTTCCGAGCTGCAACCGGCATCTGAGGGGGCCCTGCTCGGCCCACACCTCCCATCATTGGCCACACCCCCTATCGGGGGCTTCCAGCAGGCCGTGGTCAAGCCCCTGTTCACTCTATCCTTGCTCATCTCCCGACTTGTACGTCCTGACCTTGTTCTTTCTGCCTCTTTGGCACTGCTTTTTTTGCGACGCGTCTTTCACGGCCAGCTCACCCCCCATTTTTTAAGCCCTCGTCACAGCTCTTCCATTGATGCGTGCCGCCTGGCAGAGATGGAGCACCAGTCCACGAGCCCATGAGCCCAAGAGCCCGCGTTCTCCTCCGGGCCCTCTCCCTTCTGCTCTTATTACCATGCTCTTGTTGACCCAAGTTCTTGTCTCGGGGACGAGATGTCCTCAAACCAGGCTTGCCTTTTGGCCGCTCAAGGTACTCTGCGAGGTGAATACTTCTCTTCCGTTTGTCAAAGTCTTGTCACAAACAGGAAGAGGCAAACAGGATCGGGCTAGTAGGCAGCGTATCGGGTTCAAGCAATATTGGCACACTTACATGATGCCAGCCAGCCCCATTCATGGCGAAAATTGCACATCCGCACCCCACCCCCCCCCCCCCCCCGCCCTCCTTCTTCACGCGTGGTGGCCCCGTTGCTCGCCTAGATGATCATATTCCGCGACAATCGACCCCGATCCCTGTGGAACGCGGAGCGGTTCTATTGTTCAGACTGCTGTTATTTGCTCTGCTTCCTTGGCCATACACGCAGTATTCTCGGCTGCCGCCCGAATACCACACCTTCGAGATATCCTTTACTCAGCACCCCTCGTCCACAACGCCTTTCCACTTCTCTTGTCTTTGCACAACAACGGCCCCGACATACTCCCTATTCCTCCCGGATCTGTCTTCTGCTTTCTTTTTCTTCCTTCTTCTTCTTGTTCGTTTTTTCACTGGTGTCTTTTCCTCTTTAGCACCCCCCGGCTACCCACTCAGCCCTCTTACAGCTCGCATATCTAATTAGACTGCGGCCCTCTTCTGTGTCAAGCCCTCCCTTGTCTTTCATATTGATCCATTACGCTCTCACTGTCTTGATTTCTTGGCTCTTCTATGTTCTTAATCGTCCATCTCGTTGTCGTTCTTCCACTCCCTCCCCGTCCCTCATTCCTACGAGTACATGTACTTCCCTTCCGTATGCCACCTTGCCCTTACGACTACTCTACCTAGCCCCGTGGTATGGCTTTGCTAGCACAGGTAGATGAAAGCTGGGTAGAAGCCTTTTCCGTCTAGCCTTTTCTTATTTTTGCTTTGCTGTTAATATCCAACCCAACCCTCCCCCGTCGTTCTCTTCATGGAAGCTTGATAGTCCTTCTCTTTTCTCTTTTCTTCAAATCTCGCTTTCCCTTCTTGTCCAGACAGGCTCAACTTCGGTCCTGGGAGCCAAACTCGGATACCTGCAAGCACGACGACATCCCACCGACCTCACATCCACTCACGTACTCGCTCCCGCCAACGTCTTCACTGACTCGAGTCTGGCCGAGCTCACGAACCAGCGGCATCTTACTCGCGCCATCTCTCAGCTTCCTGCGACACATCACCAATCTGGGTAGCACTCCCAGTCACAGCACGCAGTGGCAGCTGCTACATCCTCCCCTGCCATACGATCCCTATCCTTCTTCCTCGCCGCATCCACGACCAACATCACAATGCGGCTAAGCAGTCCCCGCCTGAAGGCGGTTGCCTGCTTTCTTCTTTTCTCCAATGTGGCCTCCGCCGGCCTTATTGATCCTTCTCTGCGGCTACGAGCAGACGCAGCCACGACAACAGACAAGCCCGCGGCAACAACATCACAAGCTGCAGCAGAGACGACAGCGACCCCATCAGCCACGGCAACGAAGGGTAGCCACGATAGCTCCGCGGCCGACACAACAAAGGCGGCAGCTAAATCTACAACATCAACCGGAAACGACGCAAAGGAGACTGCCGAATCCCAAACGAAATCCTCGCCCACCACCTCTAGCATACTGCCCACAACAACGCTCACCAACTCGACCTCCTCTCTTAACTCGACCTTGTTTAACAGTAAGTTTAGTTGTGGCAGGCGGCTTGCCTGGCTTCAACGCTGGTCGCAAGCGGCTTCTCACTTTTTGCGTGGATTTACATTCACCCCAACCAGACACTGACGTCTTCTTGTTATAGCCACCATCCCAGATGGCCAACTCCCCCTGCAGCCTGTTCGTGACACCAGCCTGGGGTGTGGCCGGTATTCTTATGCTCTTGACGGGCATTGCCTATGCTCTAGTTGGCATTCGCAACAAGATGCTGCAGACTTTCTTCTCCACTGCCTTCCTTGCTAGTCTCGGCACCACGGTTCTTGTCATCTACGTCATGTCGCTGCCCATCAGCAACGCCATCCAGGGCGCCTACCTGGTCGCCGCTGTGTGCGCCGGTCTCATCCTCGGCGGCATATCAATCGTGTTCAAGGAAATCGCCGAAGGCTTCGGGTGTCTCCTTGGAGGTTTCAGTTTTGGTATGTGGCTTCTGTGTCTCCGCCCGGGCGGTCTCATCCAGAGCGCGAGCGGTACCATTGTTTTCATTGTCGCATTTACCATCGGCGCATATGCATTCTACTTTAGCCACTGGACACGCCAGTACGCCCTCATGACGTGTATCGCTTTCGGGGGTGCTACTGTCGCGGTCATGGGCATCGATGCCTTCAGCCGTGCAGGTCTCAAGGAGTTCTGGCCTACATCTGGAACCTCAACGACAACCTGTTTCCACTCGGTGCCGACACTTACCCGATCACCAAGGGAATGCGGGTCGAGCTTGCGGCGATCGTCCTGCTCTTCTTTGCGGGCGTTGTCTCACAGCTGAAACTGTGGCGTCTGGTCCAGGAGCGCCGTGCCAAGCGGGACGCTGACCGCCTCGAGGACGAGCAGAAGCTGGCCAAAGAGGAGGAGAACGTTGGTCGCCAGATCGAGGCGTCAAATGCGCGCGACCGCGGAGAGTGGGAAGCCACCTACGGAGACGCACATATGTCCCGCCGCCGAAAAGTGCGGACACCAGCCTGGCTCGGTTGACTCGGGTGTTGGTGATATGGACAGCGAGAAGCAGATGGCCCGCAGCCATACCACGTCCATTTCTCGGCAGTCTCGACAGGCGGCCGCGCCCAACGGAGACGGCGAGCCCCACGACGAAGCAGGCTCCATCGAGATGGCGACATGCAGCCCTCGCCACAGGGTCCGCAGCAGCCCAAGGCCGCCGCTGAAGTCGTCATGGAGCAGGATGCGCAGGACGGCGCAATCATGGTCCGCGTTGCACAGGACGAATACCCTGAGGGCCTGCCTCCCAGGAGCAGGAGAGGCATCTGGACGCGCTTCACGCCAGGTATCGGCTCAGAATGCCGACGCTGCTGTGGTGTCCAACTCGCCTGGCATTGTGCCTCTTCCCTTCAGAGTCCCGAGAGTGGTGCCGAGGGCGAGCACGACGAGATCAACGAGAAGGAACGCGATGACCGGTCCTCTGTGGCCACGTTTGCTGATGAAGACGATGAGACGCCTGCTGCTGCCGTGCCACGAAGGACATCACGAACCCAGCCACGCTTGCCAAACGTTTCTCGCAGGGCTCTGCCGACCTATTTACGCAGCATCTCACAGCGCTCCAAGCGGGCCAGTGCTGCTCTTGATGCGAACAGCCCCGAGCTCGGTGGCCAAAGCCAAGAAGAGCTTGTGTCGCCCCGGTCCAGCCGGATGGCTTTCCGTGACGATGACGACAACAGCTCTCTTGCCGTGACCATGGACGGCATGAGCTCCAACGAGGATGACGACGACCGGGGTACGGTCCGCAACGGCGAGACAGACGACAACCACAGGGAGATTGAGGTGAAGCCTGAGCTTTCGAGCGGCACGGCCGACAACGACGATGATGCAGCAAGCCTGAAGCCACCAAGAAAGGTGGGTGCCGACGACAAGCACATGTCGGCTGCGACCGTGTCCACGGACATTTTGGGAGTTGCGTCCTCTACCTCGGCGGGCGATGCCAAGATGGATGAGACAGGCGCCTCCGAGACCACTGAGCTTCCGCCCAAGTCACCGACTGTCCCAGTGGCCCAGTCAACGGCTTCGGTGGATTCTGTGCCTGCTGTGCTCACAAAAGACCGCCTTCCAACGGTCTCTGTCGCGCGTCGCCATGTCGTACCGCACGAATGAGTGGGCAAAGCACCTCAGCAACGCCGAGACGCCTGAATACGAGACGCTGCAGCTTGGAGAACCGCAGTTGCCGCCGACCTCGCCGACCGCGTCGACACACACCGACGCTTAGGCGCACATCGGCAACGGTCGAGCCACCGGCGACCTCGCCCGTGGTGGACGACGGTGAGGCTCCTGCTCCGCTCAACGTGGCCGAGCTACAACAGACGGCCGAGACAGGGGCTCCGGCACCACTAGCGCGCGGTCCGTGTCAGCCACGTCGTCTCACGGATGCTATCTCGGTCCAACTCCAACCAGTCCTTGGGCGGTCAAGATTCGACATCGCTTGGCGGTGCCGGTGGACGGGGCAGCTACATGTCAACAACAAGCACTGTCGCAGCTGGCGGCAACAGCCTCGGCAACGGATACCGTAGCATTTCGGCCAGCCAGCTGACCCACCGCGTCCCGGGCCTGCAAAACGAGCCGATTGCGGAAGAAAACGACGCAGCCACCGAGGCAGGCGGCGCGGGTGATGCTGCGGAGGAGACGACACCAAACGCCGTTTCTGCTCCTTTGCGAACCGCTCAAGCATGCAGCCTGTGCCCGGCGTTGTCTCATTCAACGCACCACAGACTCTGATCGGCCAGCGTGAGATGCTCCTCCGGAGTAAGTCGCAGCAGGGCTTGTATACTGGCGGCCCGCTTGTCAACTCGGCCAGCATGGCCAGCCTTACGACAGTTGGCCACACGGGCAGCATGACGATGCTCCCTGGTGCCGGCCTGGTGCCTTCCTCTGGCGCTAGCGACAGTGGCAATAGCCCATGCACAACCCGTACCTGGCGCTGGCCCTGTGGATCGACGGCGAATGTGGACCTGGACGACCTGCCCATGAACCAGCGCCGCGAGCTTATGCGCAACAGCAGCTTGATGAACCTCTCGCGGCCTGCTAGCGTCAGTGCTGGATACTTTGGCCACCACCACGGCGGCCTTCCGGTCTCCGCATCGACGCCTGCCATCGCCAGCAGCGGCGTGGCGACGCCGGCAGCGGGCAGTGTGCCCTTTGACAGCCACCAGCCTAAGCGCGACCAGGCTCACCTGCCCACCGCGGCAGCACGCCAGGCCCGGCTTGCTTCGTTCCGCAGCTCGGTTGCGGCCGACCTACAGACGGGCGCAGCGGTCACCAAGACGAACCGCGAGTCGCTGACGTCGCCGTACCTCAACAGCAACAACAGCTACGCATCGCGCCGACATCTTACGGCCGCGAGCACGAGGTGCAGAAGAACATCAACATGCAGCGCAGCTTCCTCATGAGCCAGAAAGAGGCCGAGGCTCAACGCCGCGAGTCTGAGCGTCTCGAGAAGGAGCGCAACGACCGGGCGTTCGAGGAGCGGATGCGACGCGGTGACCTACTTGCGGCACACCGCGATGCGCTGCGGCGCATGCAAGCTTCGGCAGGAAAATAACCTGCCTGGCAGCAGCTTCTTTACGATGGCATCTCCTCCTGACTTTCATGGACATGTCTACTTTCTATTGTTCTTCCCCTTCCTTTCGATATGACTGTCACTGCCGTCTTCCATGTCTTTCTTTATCCTACCTACACCTCTCTCTTTTCTTCTCTTTCGATACCATGGAACTGGCATTATACAGGATACGGCGGACTCGGCGGACATCATCCGTCATTGCTATATGGATACGGATAGGCGTGTTTAGTGGCTGATGAGCTACTCATGGGCTTATTTCCTCATATTTTGACTCATCTCGTTTGATTGCTTGTTTTCATTATCCGAAGGCGTTCTCTTCTCTTCATCAACGGGTCTCTCTGATAGACTCATATACATAATAGTATTGCATGTATTATTCCAACATGGCC
Source organism: Sporothrix phasma (assembly GCA_016097075.2). Lineage (NCBI taxonomy): Eukaryota > Fungi > Ascomycota > Sordariomycetes > Ophiostomatales > Ophiostomataceae > Sporothrix > Sporothrix phasma. The sequence continues at coordinate 537,266 of JADMNG010000017.1, read as the reverse complement.
GGCACTCGTTCATCATGGTGACCAGAGCTCTCAGGCTCCACATCGAGACCATTTCGTGCAAGCGCTATCATCGGAAGCCTGCCGCTGTCTGTTGAGACTCGAGAGTGAGCTCCCATGGAGCGCATACGTACTCTACGAGTAATGAGACGAGAGATGCAGCACCGATTTGCGCTAATTGGGTGGGGCCCCGCTGAAAGACCGGTTGGGTAGACCAAGAGCTCGGAAATCGGCCTGCAAGCGCCACCATTGCCGCCTAGTAGCAAAGGTCCGTGGCTGCTGCTGACTCAAGTAGAAAATACTCGTATGGTGAAGGAGCTCTCTAAGCCCGCCAGCCCCTCATCTCATTCTTATTACGACACTCGTCAACTATCTCACGTCGTAACCCGTTCGTTCCATTGTTTTGCAACAGCTGAACATTGTCGGAAACATTCTCCAGTTTGACTGTCCTCGGAGCATCGCATGTTTCCTCGCCTGTTCGAGTTACCGTGGACCTGTCACCTCGCGACCTTGCACGACGCCACGCCTTCGACGGAGCAGAATCCTTGACTGACGGCATCCATTGGCATCTTTCTTGCCACTTGCTTTCTTCGCGCCGGCCAACATCACCAACCCACACAGGGCGGCGTTCTCCGCTCAGCAAAAATGTCGACGACTCGGGTTCTTCGCGGCGGCTGCCATTGCGGCCGCAATATGTACGTCGTGCAGCCGCCACCGACGCAGCCGAAGTTGCGCGATTGCTCTTTGACCCAGCGCCACTGCACCGTGCGTATCCCGTATCTTCTCTTGGTCGCTTCTTTGCATCCGCGGCGTCAACGACTAACACTCTTCTCAGGCACATCACTGGCTTCGCCGCTGCCCACATACCTGCGCGTGCCGCTCGCTTGGTACACAGCACGGCCCTGCCCTTTTTTCCTGACGAGACCCACGCCATGATCCATCGCTCGTACGAGCCCCCGAGCCAGACCAGCCGCGGCACCCGGCGGCACTTTTGCGGATTCTGCGGCACACCGCTGTCGTTTTGGTCGGAGACGCCGGCGTCCGAGGCCGACTACATCCGGCTGGCGCTGGGCAGCCTGAGCACCGAAGACCTGGACGAGCTCGACGAGTGGCGCGCGCCGGCGACCAGAGCGATAGCGAGGAGGACGACGGAGAAGCGGCCGACCAGGGGGGGCAAAACGCCCCGGCCCTCAAGCGCAGCACGCGCGAGGACAACGCACCGGATCGCATCACGTCGTCGACAGGCCTCCCCTGGTTTGACAGTCTTGTCGAAGGCAGCCGCCTGAGCCGTCATCTCCTGCGGCAGCAGAAGCAGCAGAAGCAGCACTCGCCGTCGCCGTCGCCGTCGCAGGCTGACGCGGAGCACACATTCGGCGGCACGACGCCGGCTCGGCTCAGAGCGCCGACGGCTCCGTGCGGGTCGAGTGGGAGGTGCTGGAATGGACCGAGGGCGACGACGACGACGCCGACAGCGGCAAGAGCCCGCGAAACGGGCCAGACTCGGCGAGGACGAGGGCCGTGCAGCCATGGACGTGGAGCAGTAAGTCCCGGCGATTTGGTATGTGGGGCGGATAACGCATATCTGTATTTTGTATCTTTTGTATCTTGTAAGTTGCATCGTGCATCGGTTTGCCTTTGGAGCATGGTGAGCCGTCGGTCTCTGGGGTGGTAGGTTTAGGTTTGGGGAAGTCGCCGGGTGCGCATGAGGTTATGGTTACGGTTATGGTTGGGGTTATGGTTTTGCTCTGCTTCTCTTCTTTCTGCATTTGGGTTCTCACCGCATGGCCAACATACACGGGCATGACATACTTTTGGCGTATCGACGTCAGGACGAGAGGGTATCTGATTTGGCTCCAACTACTGTGAGGTTGACGAGTGGTTCATGTTCGTTTGTATGTATTCAGTATGCACAACCTTGCTACGACCTAAAGTCGTTTGTTTTCTTCCGCTGAGAGGATATCACTCATTTCAAAGGTGGCTGCCAAGCCCACTCTCTCTGACAACTCAGTGTCCCGGCTCCGGTCGACAGGGGCCCATGACACAGAGTCTATCGTATTCTCGCCAGGCGCCGGTGATCTGCCGACTGGCCGCCGGGCCCAGGCCAGAATGTCCGTCGGCCGCAACGGCTGGTGAGGTTCTGGACGTCGTTGTGAGTTGATCTGTCATAATAAAAGCACGCTATCCGCTCCAGGAAGGGCGGTAGCGCGGCCGCCTGATATCAAACTCCTCTGCGAGATCCTGGAGCCATGAGCTTGTTCCGCCTATATTCGTACCACCTAGCCTACTCTTGTGATTTCTTTACATTGTACATCCCTCTTGTGCCGGCTCCCCGTGGCTTCCGACGTTCCAACAAGGCTCCCTCAACCGCACTGCCGGTAAGTCCTAGCAACGCGTAGGTGTCCCTCACTGTCCTGTGTATTCCAGCCAGGATCTTAATATGCAATCGCCGCCATTTGCGGCTCGTCTCTGTGCCAGAAGATTGTTCCGCTGTACCCTCGAGGGCTTTTGTTGTTCACGTCGTATGTACGGGGTTTATCCAGTGAAACGACAAAAAGCCCAAAAGGAAAACACAATCCGCCAAATCCGCCCAGAGGACGGCCGGGTCAAACCTGCATCGTGGGCTCTGCGGCTGCTGGCCCATCTGCGTTGTGTTGTTTGGCCCCGATGTTGCCCAGGCCGAGATTCAGGCGACGGCCCGCGACTCCGTCAGTAGCGCTGTTTGGGCAGGCGAGGAGCGCCTTCCAGTGCAGCACAGACGCTGTGCCCCGCGGTGGAGACTCTGTCAACGACTCAACATAAGGCAGGCACCATTGCTGCGCGGGGGCTCTTTCCTCTTTCCCTCTTTACCCGTGCCCTCACGGCCTATCCACTTTTCACTCGCTCGAAAATCCAGGGCGACTCGCATTCATCTCTGAAGGCTTCAATCCGAGAGGCAAACAACATACAACGTACGGCGTAATACAAGGCGGAACATTCTGCAACCCGTCCCGCTGGCGCGCGCCAACACAAGACCAGGGCACATGTACGTCTGCGTTAGCTTGTCAGCTTGGCTTGCTTCCCGCACAATGCGCTGCCCAAATCGAGTTCGAAGCACCGGAAGCAAAAAGCACCATACTCGTACGCACCAAGCTCTCCTACTTCGTACAGTGTTCGGTGTCGACGGTCCGGCGCGGTTAAACACAAGGAAGAACAGGGACCGAGCATCGTGCATACTGCATACCGCAGACAATCGCACGAGATACGAGTACTTGGATCTGGCATGTACTTCGTATCCACCCAACAGCCAGGCCGGGCCCTGGATCCCGTTCCCACAGGATAGGGCAGCCCACCAAGCAGCGTCCTTTATCCTGTCGTCCCGTTTCCGCAGCCCGTGGATGCAGCTACTGGGTAGCTGGCGTTTCTCATGGTTCCCTTTTTCGACTTTTGGCTTGTTCTGTGCCGCTTTTGGGGCGCGTCGTTGCGTTGACGGCTGCATTCTCTTTTGTCGGCCTGCCTTGTTGTCTATATAAGACGGCAACAGCCAGTCTGGGTGGCCTTGGGTCAACGGCCTCTGCTTGACGTTTTGTTGCTTGCTGGTGCTTCCTTTTCGTGTCTTTCCAGTCTGCCCTTGACTTCTATCGTTCTTATACCGTTCTTATACCCCTCTTCCCGTCCGTCTTCTGCTTCTTGCCAATTGGCATCCCGCCGACACCTCCTTACCGTTCTCTCTCGACTCCTTGACCACAGTGTCTATCTACCAAGATGTCTCTTCCCAAGGACTTTCTCTGGGGCTTTGCCACCGCCTCGTATGTCTCTTCTGCTCGGCCTTTTCTAGGTTCCCATGCATGCATCCGATGCTAACTCTTCTTCTTCCTCCCAGTTACCAGATCGAAGGCGGCGTTGATCAGGATGCCGCGGGCCGTCCATCTGGGACACCTTTTGCGCCATCCCCGGCAAGATTTCCGACGGCAGCTCGGGTGCCGTGGCCTGCGACTCGTACAACCGGTGGCGTGATGACATTGAGCTGCTCAAGAAGGTCGGCGCCAAGGCCTACCGCTTCTCCGTGTCGTGGTCCGTGTGATCCCCCTCGGCGGCCGCAACGACCCCGTCAACCCAAAGGGTCTCGCGTTCTACGTCCAGTTCGTCGACGCGCTCCTGGACGCAGGCATCACGCCCCTCGTCACACTCTACCACTGGGATTTGCCCGAGGGCCTCGAGCAGCGCTATGGCGGCCTGCTGAACCGCACCGAGTTCCCCCTCGACTATGAGCACTATGCGCGTACCATGTTCACTGCTCTGCCCAAGGTCAAGCACTGGATCACCTTCAACGAGCCGTGGTGCTCGTCCATCCTCGGCTTCAGCACGGGCCTCTTTGCCCCAGGCCACACATCGGACCGCACCAAGTCGGCCGTCGGCGACAGCGCCCGCGAGCCGTGGCAGGTCGGCCACAACCTTCTGCTGGCCCACGGGCGGGCTGTGCGCGCCTACCGCACCGACTTCAAGCCGGCCAGTGACGGCGGCGAGATCGGCATCACCCTCAACGGCGACGCCACCTACCCGTGGACCCGAGGACCGGCCGATGTCGAGGCCTGCGACCGCAAGATTGAGTTTGCCATCTCCTGGTTCGCGACCCATCTACTTGGCCACTACCCCGAGTCGATGCGTAAGCAGCTGGGCGACCGCCTGCCGAGTTCACGGACGAGGAGCGCGAGCTCGTGCAGGGATCCAACGACTTTTACGGTATGAACCACTACACGGCCAACTACATCCGCCACAAGACGACGGAGCCGCGAGGACGACTTCTTGGGCAACCTGGAGACGCTGTTTGAGGACAAGAACGGCAACAGCATCGGCGAGGAGACGCAGTCGTTCTGGCTGCGGCCGCACCCGCGCGGCTTCCGCGACTGATTGTGTGGCTCAGCAAGCGCTACGGCGGCCCCAAGATGTACGTGACGGAGAACGGCACGAGCATCAAGGGCGAGAACGACCTGGGCCCGACGACGTGGTCAACGACGACTTCCGCGTGCGCTACTTTGACGGCTACGTGCGCGCAATGGCCGACGCTGTGCGCGAGGACGGCGTCGACATGCGCGGCTACATGGCCTGGTCGCTGATGGACAACTTTGAGTGGGCCGAGGGCTACGAGACGCGCTTCGGCGTCACCTTTGTCGACTACGAACACGGCCAGAAGCGCATCCCCAAGAAGAGCGCCTTCTCGCTCAAGCCGCTGTTTGACAGCCTGATCAAGGAGTAGACGCATGCATACGCACATGCTCTGTCGATGGCACTCGGTTCTTGGATTGGTCAAGGATGGGATGGACCTGCTCTTCTTTTCTGTCACGTTTTGGATGTATTTTTGTTACTTTAACGACACGTTTTGCTTGCCACCCCGGTCTCACGAACAAGTCGAGATCAATAAAGCTGGCTCGCCCTGCAGCGTCCCGTCTGTTGTGGTCCATGTTCTCACGATGCTCGCGATGCCCTCGTCGATCCCGCATCCTTCCCAAACGCCGTGTGGCAGCAGCGCGACACGAGCCCCAGGCCAGCATTGAGCTGTTGCAGGAAGCAAGCTCCCTTCAGCCGACGTAGCATGTCCGAGCGCGTTACCCACCGACTCTTCCCCAGAGGCTCAGAGGCTCAAAGAGGATAATTCTGGGGTAGATCCATCCCCGCTAACGGCCAAGACACGATGAGACACTAAGCACCAAGCACCCAACGACCAAGAGACCGCCGGTATGCAACGCCCCGGCATTTTCTACTTACACGAGTGCAAGTCCCCTGTATGAAGTACTCATATTGCTGCATCACACGCCGGCTGTCAGTTCCCCAGAGACGCCCCCGGATTCAGGGCCACCACAGCCACTCAGAGCCGTGGATTTGCCGAGTGTATTATCCACGTACAGCCAATTCTCGGCCTAGATGCTCTTGGTCTCCAGCTTCCCCACAACAGCCGCAAGTCGCGAAAGAAGCAGCATTGGCGACCATCTTTCTATTTAATTTGTTCGTTCTTTGTTTCCTTCCGACGGTGTTTTACTTCCTCCTCTTTTGAGCTTCTCCTTGTTCCTGTCTATCTTCGTCTTTTTTGTCTTCTTTCTTCTTCCTTCCCTCTCAAGCGCCCTCCTTCTCGTCATCGTTTCGACCCTGTTTCTCCTTGTCTGCTTCTCTCTTCACCCCTTCACATCTACACCATGTCTGCCCCAGTCTCGTCTCGGCTCGTCCTGAGACACCTTGTTGGCTCTGACGGCTCCGCTGACCCGGCCGCCGCCAACGAGGCCCGCAAATCGTACTCGCACATCTTCAAGCACGCCCTCACGCGACGACCTTTCTCGAACGCGCCGCTGCCATTGAGCCCGACGCCGAGGCCATTGTGCACATCACCACAACGGCCGCACCCTGCGCCGTAATTACTCCGAGTTTTCTGACCGGGCCCGCGCCTCGCCTGGTACTTTGCCAACCACGGCTACCGCCGCATCGGCATTCTGGCGCCCAACACCCCGGCCTTCCTCGAGACCATCTTTGCGTCTGGTGCCGCGGGCGCCGTGCTGGTCCCGGCCAACTACCGCCTGATTGCGGCCGACGTCGCCTACGTCTTTGACTTTGCGATGTGGACATGATCGTGGCCGACGCCCAGTTTGCATCGCTGCTGACCGAGGGCACCGACTGCTATGCGGCCAGCCACCCGACCGTGCCGATCCTGGTCGACGACGACGTCGACACGACCCAGGGCGAGCTGCGCGCCCTTTGACGCGGCCGTGCTGGAGGGCCTGCAGTTCGAGGCGCACCGCCCGCACGTCGAGGACCGCAGCTGGCGGGTCTGCACGCCTTTGTGGCTAGCCAGCCGGGCCACAAGCCGCTGACGAGGACGACACCATTGCCATCCCCTTCACGTCCGGCACCACGGCCAAGCCAAGGGCGTCGAGTTCACCCACCGCGGCGCCTATCTGGCGGCGCTGGCAACGTCGCCGAGGCCGGCCTCAATGCGCAGGACGACAGAACGATGACAAGAGCAGCGCCAGCAAGCCCGATCGCTGCCGCTACTTGTGGACCCTGCCATGTTCCACGCGGTCGGCTGGACGTTCCCCTGGTCCGTGTGCGCCGTGCGTGGCACCCACGTGTGCCTGCGCAAGATTGACTACCCGCTGATCTGGAAGCTGCTGCGCGAGGAGAGCGTCACGCACTTTAACGCTGCGCCCACGGTCAACACGCTGCTGTTGTGCGGCCGCCGAGGCCACGCGCCTGGAGCGCCCCGTCAAGGTTACTGTTGCTGCGAGCCGCCGACGGCCCAGCCTGTTTGAGCAAATGGTACGTCCCCACGGTGCTCGATTTGTTTTACTGTTTTTCCCCTCTCGGTAATATCTAACTCGTGCAGACCAAGCTCAACCTCCACCCTGTCCACGTTTACGGCATGACCGAGACATACGGCCCCATTACGCGCGGCTACATTCCTGCCCTCGTGGAACAAGCTGCCCGGCTCCCAAAAGTTTGACGCATGGCCCGCCAGGGCCACGGTTTCCTGACCAGTCTGCCGGTGCGCGTCATCAAGACGGACGAGGACGGCAACGCCGTCACGGCTCCCGACCACAACGGCGTCACTGCGTTTGTCGATGTGCCGCGCGACGCCCGCACCATTGGCGAGATTGTCTTCCAGGGCAACATTTGCTCCAAGGGCTACTTCAAGGACCCGGCCGCCACCGAGAAGCTGTTTGCCGGCGGCGTCCTTCACTCGGGCGACTTGGCCGTCATGCACCCCGACGGCAGCGTGCAGAATCCTCGACCGTGCCAAGGACATTATCATCTCGGGCGGCGAGAACATCTCGTCCGTCGCGCTCGAGAGCATCCTGGTCGGCCACCCCGACGTGCTCGATGCGGCCGTCGTGGCCGTGCCCGACTCGCACTGGGGCGAGCGGCCCAAGGCGTACCTGACCACCAAGTCGGCGGGCGGCCAGGCCCACCGTCATTGAGCAGCAGGCCTTTTTGGACTGGGTCAAGCACCAGAGCGGCATCAGCCGCTTCATGGTGCCGCGCGAGATGGAGTCGTGACGGAGCTGCCCAAGACGAGCACGGGCAAGCTGCAGAAGAACGTCCTGCGCCAGTGGGCGCTCAAGGGCACGCCGGGCGATGTCAAGGTGGCGGCGCCCTAAAGGCAGGGCGCAACGCGGGACCGATTGGCATCCATCCGCATTTTCTTGTTTCTTGTTTCTTGTTTCTTGTTCTTGCATGATTTAGCGTCTGATTTTGTTTCACCTCTTGTTTTGGGCGACCTTGCGCAGACGGCCATGTGGCCTGCATTTGACAAAACTCGGACCGACCCTGGGTCGATGATATTCATAGCAACCAATGATTCTCCTTTTTACCTCTTACATGGGAGACTGGACACGTGCATAGAAGGTACAGCGTGAAGGTTTCGATAAGGCAAACGTGTACGCGGCGAGAGGCACGAGAAAATGACAATGACAATGGCAGCGCGCTTGGCTGCAACGCTATGGTGGCAGTACAGGAACATGAAGCAAGAGGTATACAGACAAACAGAAACAAGATGATGGCAAGAATCAAAAAAAAAGAGCTGCCCTGGAGTACCCCACGTGGGCCCATCTCTCCTGTCTTGCTCGAGCAGCCGGACAAGATCGCGGGCGTTCGTGTCCTTGCACCTATGGTGTCGAAAAGAACCCGTCGGGTCGCGTCTCGACTCGGACTCGGTCACCGCGGCGGACGGCGGTGGGAGGTCGTCGCTGGCAGGGTAGTCGTATTGTGCCGTTCCAGTGTGGCTTGCGGCCAAAGGTTCGGCGGCCTCGCCATTCGCCGTGCTTTTGCGCCTGGGCCAAAAGAGCCCGCCAAGCGTTGTGCTCAGGCTGCGCGCGCGCTCCCGCGCGTCCGAGCCGCCGTGCTCTGCTTTAAAAGACATGGGCGGACCGCTAGACGTCTGCACAAGGCGACGGTCGGCCTCGACACCCGGCGGTCCTGCCCCGGACGGCTCCGCCACGGACGGTCCCATGCGTGTCGACAAGGTCGGTTGGGACGGGTGCGGTATGCCGAGGCCGGTCACAAACGTCTCCAAAGAGCGGCCGTGCTTGCTGGTGGCTGGTACGGGTGGTTCTGGTACATGGCCGACGGGTGCAGCAGCCGCTCGGCGTCGTCGAGCAGCAGCTCATCCTGCGGCACAAACAGGCTCGCCCGCAGACTGGGCCGAAGCCGCCGCGTGGAGGGCCGGCGCCCTGCCTGTGGGCTGCCGCCGTCGAGGTGCTGGAGGATGGTGTCGGCCACCACGGCGCTCATCGTCGATGACAGCAGAGGCGATGGCGAAATCATGGGCTTCGGTGTAAGTAGGGCTGTGAGGGGTCTGGTGCAGGTGCGGCCGCAGCACCGCCGACGGTGTGACGGGCCGGTCAGCCAGTGGCGGCGCGGGCGAAGTGGCGTTCTGCGCAAGGCCTCCTTCGGTGCCGATTCGCGTGCAGGACCGAATCGGCACTGAATGCAGACGGTCCAAGGCTGGGGCGGAGGGCACCGGCAGGTGTCGTGGGTGCTGCTGCTGCATCCAGCGGCGAGCCACTCACTGGCGTGCTAAACGATGCACTGCGCCATGGGTTTTCCAGGAAAGGCTGTGTCGGCTCGTCGCCGCTCTCCTCGTCGTCCTTGTAGGTCAGGTAGTCGCCTGCCGCCTCGGCGCCTGTGCTGACGCTGGATGCGGGACACTGATTCTCGGGACAGAGGTGGCTGCCAGGCTCGGCGTAGCAAGCGGTGGGCGCTGGGACGGAACGCCTGTTTGTGTGGCCAGCGACAGCGGCCGGTTGGTGAGGGTGCCGACAAAGTTGACACGGGACGCACGCGACGAGCGTCGAGAGCCGTGCCGTACCGTTGCCCGTCCGGTGGGCGTCTGCGGCGCGCCGTCTTCTCCGCTGTTGGCCTGCTGCTCTGCGAGGTTGATAGACTCCCCCAGCCCGTCGGCCACCGACAGGTCGTCGTCGTCGTCGTCGGCGTCGTCGTCGTCTGCGCTGGGGCGACCGCTGGTAATGATAAAGACGCCGAAGAAGGTCAGCAGACACCCACCCACAAACTGGCGCCTGTTCGGCCGTGGTGCGCTGGAAGTCGCGGTACAAGACAGCACTGCCAATAATCACACACAGAGTGAACATGACAAACTGGATGGGGATGACCTGTGTCGAGTCGAACCGCTGCAGGGCCTTGTTGACATAGCGGACCTGCATCAACCGCCGTCCCGAGCAGGATGACCAACAGGACGTAGGTCATGGGCGTGACAAACGCCCCGAGCAGGTCGAGGAAAGCATGGACGAAACGCCCTTGGTCGCTAGAACGGTGTACGCCGCCTGACGGAGGGGTTAGCGAGACGGACTGTACAATAGATACGGCGCATACCGAGACTCACCAAATAAGCCGACCAGCCCCAGGTCGATGAGGATGGTGCGGTTGCCGTACCGCGGGCTGGCCCACATCAGCAGCGCAATGAGCCCGCAGGTGACGCCCATATAGACCTCAAAGGCCGTCGTCGTGATGGCGTCCCACACGTCGTGCGGGTTGAGCTTGGTCTCTTCCTGCTTGGCGCTCAGAACGACGGTGACGCGCGCCCGCAATGGCAATGACGACGCCGCCAAAGTCGCGCTTGCGAAACGACTCCTTGAACAGGATGGGCGCAATCACGCAGTTGGAGATGAGGCGCCACCACGCCCAGCGGCGACACGATCGAGGCCGCGCGCAAAGCCATAGGCCAGAAAGTTGCCCATCTCGCCGATCGTGATCAGCACCTGACCAGCCACCAGTAGGGCGACTGCAGATACGACGTTGGCCGTGGCGAGTCGGCATCGGAGTCGGGCGAGGACGGCTGGCGGCCTCCAGGTGTCGCGGTCGCCGCGGCGATGGTCTGCCGTCAATGGTCGACTCGTGTGCATGGCGCCGGCGTAGTCACAGCCACCGTTGTCGGCATCGCCCTCGTCGTCTGCCTCGTGTCCGTCGCCGACGTCGTATCGACTCTCGTTTCCGCTCCCACTGCTCTCCACGCGCCGTATCCCCCGCCGTACCCGTATCCGTTTCCGTCTCCGTATCCGTTTCTGCCTCTGCTTCCGCCACTGCCTGTCGCTTCTTCTTGGCCATGCCCCCGCTGTTGTTTGACGCGTCTCTCAACGCCTGGCGCGCCCGTTCTCGGTTCCGCTGCTGTTCCTTGTGCAGCCGAATGTGTGCATAGCGCTGCACGTTGAGCGCGAGCGCAATCAGCACGTTTCCCACAATGGCCGTGACAATGCCAATCAGCGACGACCAGTTATTTGGCAGCTCGCCGCCCGGTCCATCGCCGCCAGACGTGCCGTTGTTGCTGTTCGCGCCGCCGCCAGAAGACGGCGGCCACAGGCCGGCAATGGCGCGGTGGCAGCGGCGGCGCGGGCGTTTGTATTAAGTACATTGTGTCGTGGTGTGTCCTGTATGTCTTGTGTATCTTTGTGTGTCTCTTTGTCTCTCGCGCCTCCGGTCTCTGGAGGTGCTTCTGCCGCAAAGTGGCGCGTTGCAGGCGCACGCAAGGCAAACAGGCCAGGCTCGGCGTCTGAGCGCCGCCGAGGAAGAGACTGTCACGCAAGCTCTGGAGCCGACTCGTGCGCATTGGGGATGGCGTATGTGAATGTGACGGACTAGATTTACGTGCTTCGGAAGTGCCGATGAGGCCTTTCGCGGGTCACTGTGATGCAGTTGGAGCCAGCCAAACAGTGTCCGGCCGTTGGCAGTGGGAGTGCAGCCGTTGGTCCTCCACAGGGAGACAGGTTCGGATCGGGATGGAGAGTTGGAGCCCGGGACGAAAGCCAGAGCAGAGTGCGAGTCGAAGTCCGTCGTGTCGGCGTGGTGGATTGCCAGATTGCCGCCCTGTTCCACATCGAACGCGCCGGTCCAGGCAGGTTCGTCATGCTAGGAAGCAAAAGCTGATAGCACCTCGAGAATGCGCGTGGTTTATTGCATGATTATGGCATTCTTTTTATTTAGGGCGCTCTAGGGCCACTTAGCGCCCTTTGCCTCTCCTGAATCAGCCGTTTGGCGCGACGCGCCTGTCGTAAGAATGCCAAAGGCTGCGCCGTGCGCCGCACAGTGCATATGACTTCTCGAGCAGATGTGGACCCACTTTACACTAAGCGTAGGCCATTCTTGCCGCTGTCACCCTGGAATTTCCGCGTGAGCCGGGCCCCGCCCCGCTTTTCGCAGCCTGCGACCGCTGGCGGCACTGTGCGGCGGCGTCCCCTGCGAGTCTTCGATGATACGACGTGATACAGAGTTGTGTTCCGGTCTCACAGCCTCGACGAGACGACCAAGACCGCCAGCTCTGTACTTTTATACTTTGTACTCCGTTCATCAAACACGCTGCGAGAAGAAACCCTGGCGCGCGCAGCCTTCTTTGACGAACCTTGAAGCTTTGCCTCTCCAACATCACCGGCCTCCCCGGCACTCCACAGCAGCCACTACACAGCCCATCGCCATCATGGGCGACGACAACGATCCCCCAAGAACCCCTTCATCCGCTGGAAACAGCATGTCGACGCCCACATTGGAACCACGCTGCACGGTCTGCTCGGCATCCCCACTATGGTCTCCAAGAACCTCAACATCCGCGGGGAATCTGACAGGGGTCCCGACACCAGCCCTACCGACGGAGCACAGCCTGCCCCCTCGACATCGCCATCGCCATCTGCACGAAACGCCCTCGCCTCGTCATCTTCTTCTCCCTCTTCTTCCGCACCGCCCTCCTCCCAGCCGCCGTCGACGCTGCAGGCAAACAGCGACAGCTACCCTCCGCCATCCCACCACACCCAGACTCAAACCGCCCCTCCGACAACAACGACGCCCTCGATGGCGTCGACGCTGCTCAGCTGCTCGACTGGCACAAGTTCATCTACTACTCGCCTTACTCACCGCTCAAGCTCCAGCAGCAGCAGCAGCTCCACCTCCTCCCGCCCCCGTCCCCAGGATGTCCCCTTTGGTGCCGACCCCTTTGCATTCACCTATGCCGATGCCTTTGAGGACCTGCTGCGCGCCAGCAGTGGACGCCCGCTTCTCGACTTGGTCGACCGCTCGTACCGCAACTTCCGCCATCAGATGCGCCACGGCACGGCCATTGAGCCGCCGTACGTCTTCTTCCACCGCATGCACAGCCAGCGCCTGCTCGATGCGTACTTTCCGCGCTCGGCCGTGGCAGGTGGCCGTGGTCGCGAGGCGGCCAGCGATGCAGCGATGACGCCTAGCGACGATGTTGTGCGTGCCGTCGCCGCCCTGGCCGAGCGGGACCGGGATTCGTGGAGAGCGCAGCTGGAGGAAGAGGACGCCGACAAGAACCATGAGCGCGAGGACGAGTATGATGGCGACTCTGGCCAATGGGACGATGCAGAGAATGAGACTACGGCCATTTCGCGCAGCCCCTGGAGCCAGGACCAGAACGCGGACCAGAACCAGGACACGCAAAACTCTGGCTACGGCGGAGGTCTGTTTGACGAGCTGGACCGGGTTTTCCGCGTCCTGAACCGCATCATCCACGAGGAGACTGGCGGCTCTGCCGACGGTGCCGAGCCCGGTGACGCAGCAAGCCACGATAAGAATGCAAAGAATGAGCCCAGTGCCGAAGACGAGCTGTACAACTCGGTGCGCTCGGCGTATGCCAACGCCGAGACGTCGCTGGGACGCTGATCAAGTCGTTTGCGGGCGGCTTCGATTCCGAGAGCCGCTTTTCGCAGTCCATGTCCTCGTCGTCCTCGTCCGCATCGTCCACCACGACGGAGACGTCTGTCGTCCGTGGCGACGACGGACGTCGGGGTGAGACCGTTCAGACCACCGAGGAGCATGTCGACGCCTTTGGCAACCGCCATGTCAAGACGACCGTGCAGCGGCTGGACGCCGACGGAAACGAGGTGGCGCGCGAGACCCGGTACAACCATTCGCTCTCAGACGCCACAGGAGGCGGCCGTGACTGCCAAGGATTTCTACGCCACGATGACGCCGACGACGCCGACGACGACGCCGACGACAAACCTGCCGGCAGCAGTGACCAGACCCGGACTGTCGAGCAGAGCGTGTCCAACACGAAACCAGGCAACGGCAACGACGGCACAAAGAGCTCGGGCTGGTTCTGGAAATAGATTATGGAAGGGGGCACAACAGCAGGATGTGCCCAGGCCGGACTGTGCCATCGTTCTTACTCCGCTCACGACAACCTCGAGGGACGTCAAAGAATGTTTTGTGTGAAGGATACCCCGAGGATGTCACTTTTGTTCATGTTCATGCTCATGCTATTCTGTTTGTCTTTCGGATTTGGTTATAGGCTAGCTAGCCACGATGGTAATTGGGTTTTATGACGTTTTTGGATATCATTGTTTTTTGGCAAATAGCACACACATCGCATTCGCTCTCCCAGTACTCTTGGATCGCAAATCATTTTTGGAGAGAGTCCTTTTGATTTATACCATCTTTTTCTGCGTGCTGTTATGTTTTTTCGGTTTGGGACATGACAAAAAAAAGGTAAAAACGTATATACATGAAGTGAGAAGTCTGGCGAGAGATTGGGTAGCGTGACTCAATCATCACCGTCCTATTTTGGGTGTGCTGAAGATTCAAAGACGAGAATGGGTGGAAAGTGGTATTGCGCCTAGGGGTGTGTATAGAAAAAAGCAAACAGAATATAGGAGAGATTGAAGGCTGTGACAGAATCCTGGTGTCTATGAAGCGTCGAGTCGGATCAGGGTGGTAGGGGGTGAGGGCAGCAAAGGATCAGTAAAGACCATGCAAACCCTTGGAAGCAGAAAGATGGTGTGCACGGCGCTCTTCTTAGTCGCCCTTCCGCAGGTTTTGCATATACAAGGCAAATGACCGCCGGTCCGTGGATGTCGTCAAGTGCCGCAAGAACTCGTCACCATTGCCAAGCTGTGGCAGCAGAGTGGACTGCAGGTGCTGGATGAAAACATCGCCCGTCTTGACGTAGATGGTCTGCTCCAGGCCGGCAATCTCATTGAGTACTTGCCGTGACTGGGCGTCCTTTCCCGGGCGGAACTGCGAGTCCCGAAGCACGTCCCAGCAGGTGGAGTGGAAGCGGTCAATGACGAAGCTGTCGAAGCCCGGAATGCTCGGTGCAGGCGGACCGCCCAGGGCAGGCGACTGCTCGCCGGTGTTGCTGCTCGTGTTGTTGGTCGCCGACTTGCTGCTGGGGTTGTTGTTGGCGCCGCTGTCCGAGCCGGGCGGCGCCCGGATCACTGCCACGTCTGGACCGCCCCAGACGGACGTCATGCGTGCGAGAACACTGAATGCCAGCCTGCTGCCAATAAGATTGCTATGACCAATAATCTTTGCTAGGGCCGTCACTGACGAGATCATGGTCTCGAAGAAGCCCTGGTTGGCCTCGCTAATCAGTACGCCCTCCAGCTGGTTGGTGAGAATGATTTGCAAAAAGGTCAAGTACTCCCGGCGGAGCTCAACCAGCTGGATCTCGTCGTCCGTGCCCGAGATGGGCTCGGACAGGCCGCCTAGCACGCGCTGCAGCAGGGCGTCAACAGCATGTTGAGTACGTTGTAGATCTGGCCCTTGAAGTTGTACACGACCTGCTCCAGAAGACGCAGGAAAAAGGCCATCTCGTCCTTGGAGGAGGTTTGCGACAGGAGACCCTCGATCCACTGGGGAAGCTGGGGCAGAACAGCGGCGCCCATGACGCCCAAAAGCCGCGAAAATGCCGAGCGACAGGCGGCGCGAATCTCCGAGTTGGCGTTCAGCTCGCCCAGAGCGACCAGAATTGCCTCGGCGGCCCGTGAAAACTCTCTCGAGATGGCCTCGTCCGGAGGGGCTTGTTGTTGTTGCTGCTGCTGCTGCCGGCACCGGGACTGACCTGGTAGTCCGAGAAGCCGTACGCCAGTGTACCGAGAGCCATGATGATGTGGTGGATTTGCAGGATCGCCTGCGCGTCGCCAGCCTTGGCGCGCGCAGGTTCCGCTCCATGTCCGAAAAGAGTGGATCCATCACCGAGCGTGCGTAGAGAGCTTGCTTGTCGGCCGGCGTGGCGTTTGTCGACGAGACACAGCCAATGGCCTCGTAGAGGTAGAGCTGGCCGTTAAAGAGGGCATCGGCAGAGTGGTCGCTTTCGTCAGAGGACATGTCGTCGTCGGCTTCGTCGTTGGGGACCTCGGCGCGGATGGGGAGCAGGTCGCTAATCGACTGGATGATCGTTTCGGCCACGTTGCCAACCTGCGACCGAAGCTGCTTGACGACACGGTGGAAGAGGTACCATGACCGAATGCGTATGCGCGGGTGGTCGTGGTGCGTGAGCC
Source organism: Sporothrix phasma (assembly GCA_016097075.2). Lineage (NCBI taxonomy): Eukaryota > Fungi > Ascomycota > Sordariomycetes > Ophiostomatales > Ophiostomataceae > Sporothrix > Sporothrix phasma. Next base: position 521,004 of record JADMNG010000017.1, on the reverse strand, counting down.
GCACAAAGCTCTCCAGGACGCGGGGGATGTAATCGTGGTGGCTCTCAAAGAAGGAGCAGTAGCGGTTGCAGATCTCCATGTACTGCAACAGGACGGCGGGGTGCTGGAACTCGGCAATGCTGGACTCCATCATCTTGCGCATGAGTGCCACCATGCGCTCAGACGCCGCAGGCGACGGCTTGCTCTTGCCGTGAGGCCCTGGTTCGGCAAAGTCAGCTCACCAAACAGGTCCAGTTCGTGCAAAGCCAGATCGAGGTCGCGCCAGTCCATGTTGGAGCCCTGCTGGTCGAGCGTCTGGAACGTGCTGGCAATGAGGTTGCTGAGCACGTCAATGTAGAGACCTTGGTCGACGGCCGCCACGCTCTTTTGCAGGTTCTGCAGCCACTTGCGCAGCTCATGAAACTCGGCCTCGTCCGTCTGCTCGGTCTCGCCGCCCCAGTTGCTCGTCTCGTCGTAGCGCATCTTGCCGACAACGGCGTTGAGGATCGGGCCAGCATGTCTCGGTACGCCGGCGGCAGGTTGGGCACCTTCCGCAAGAACGTCAGCAGGTCGGTCAGGGCAGGGATCACGGTCGAGCAGACTTCGTCGTATTCGTCGGAAAAGAAGCGGAGGAGCAGGGGGAGGAACTCGTGCAGCAGCGGCTCGGCGCGGGCACGGGCATCTGGTTCAACAGACGAGTCGTCGAGGACGCGGACAATGTCGCCGACCACGGTGTTGACCAGCTTGGCGACGGCCTCGGCCAGGTCGGTGTCGTACTTGGGCGTCTTCTGGTAGTCGTTGAGTGGCGGGCTGGCGACCAGCTGAGAGACAACCTCGCGCAGGTTGAGGAAGCCAATCATCTCAATCTTGTCGCTGGGCTTCATCTTCTTGGCGACAACCTCCGTCACAGTGTCAATGGCAGCATCGCGGACCTTGTCCTCGCCGCGGTCGGAGTTCGAACGGCCAATGAGCGGGAAGAGAAGACTGAGCATGTCCTGGTTGATAACGAGCGAGATGTCGATCCAGCTGACCCACTTTCCCATAACCTTGAGCGTCATCTCGAGGATCTGGTTGTTCCGGTTGCCGTACTGCATCAACAGCTCCTGCCACGAACGAGCAATCTTGTGCATGTCGCGGTCGCGGACGAGGTCCTTGAGATTGTTGTTGCGCTTCACGTCGGCCGACTGGCGCGCCAGCATGACATCGGCAATCTCATCGTGGACCGAGCCCAGCATGCGCAGGTACAGGAAGACGCCGGCAACATTGTCGCGCTGCCCGCCGCCGTTGGGCGTAGCTGTCAGGGCCAGGAAGTCGTCGATAAAGGTCTCCCAGCCCTCTTGGTACGAGTAGACGAAGAGGTACGTCAACGTCTGGGTCAGCTTGTTCTGCAGGGCCGGAGGGTCGACCTGGAGTCTGGGTCGCCGCTGCCGTATGTCCGCTGGATGTACTCGCGCAGCGTGGTCTTGAGGAACGAGAGGCTGTTGCCGTCGAGAGCCTGGCTTTGCACGGCATTGTTGACAATCTCCAGCGACACAAGACGCACGACTTCGGAGGTTCGTGGTGAGCGGGTGAAGAGGGCCGCACACAGCTGCCAGGCCTGCGGATCCGAACGCAATTGGTGGAGGTAGTCAAAGGCCTGGCCCTTGAGCGCGGTGTCCGATGTTGGGCTCCAAGCAATCTCAATGGCTTGTTCGATCTGGAGAGGCGGAGGAAAGGAGTCAGCATGTGGTAGCAGGGAGGTGCCAAGGCACAACGCGACGGCACAACAATACCACCACCACCCGGACCGCAAAGACTTACCTGCTGGCTGACTTGGCTGTCCATAATGGGCAACAGCGTATGGGCGTATGTTCAAGAAGTGAGAGGTGGGACAAAAGAAAGGCGCTGAGAGCCTCAAGGCGAGAAGAGGCCTGGCGGCCGTCAGGCGTCGAGCGAAACCGAGGGCGGCTGTGGCTGAAGAGTCGGCAGCGTGGGGAGAAGGACGTGGTAGAGAATGGAGCCACAGAGGTGAGCCTGGGAGGTTGGAGGTTGTCTAAAGTTGACGATTGCGAGAAAGCTGAGAGAGAATGGAAGACGAAAAAAGAGGACGTGCTATGGACGACGCATGCCTAGCACGAACGATGGGCTGTTGGGTCGTTGCGGAGACTGGGAGGGGCGAAAGAGCGGTCCACTGGGGGCAGCAGATGTCGTCGGGTTTTGTTGGAGACAGATGTCGCGGCTTTGGCTTTGGCTTTGGTTGGGGATTTTGGACAAAAGGCCAGTCTGGCGATGCGTGCCTGGTGGGATGTCGTGCACAAGAGGGCGGTGGTGTCGGGGGCGGAAAAAAGAAAACAAACAAGAAGAGGCTCTGGGCTGGCAGGCAGCGTTGCAAGGGGACGGAGCGTAGGCAAACGATGCTTGGGCCGTGGGGACGTTTCTGTGGCCAGAGAGGGGATGTCGTGGCAGCTGGAGAACAAGAGGCCGGTTGTGATGGTGGCGGGCGACGGTGACTACGATTTTCACTGATTTCGTCTGGGGGTTTATTATTTCAATAATGTGCCTTTATTCTCTATTTTTTTCGCCTTTAATTTCACATCCTATTTTTCGGCTCCCCTTCTTCCTGAGGGCGGTCTGCCAGGCGGTGCTTGGCCGCTTTAGTGGGTTCGGTGGGGCAATAGAAGGCAGACAAGGAGGCTGGCCACACTTTTCACTGGCAACGCCCCGCAAGGGCAGAAAGCCGCTGTCGGCTTAGTGCAGCCTGACGTACTTTGTAGGCGGCAGATGCCCATCTGCACGCCGCTTGCAAGGGCCTCACGTGCTCCCAACAGACGGCATCAGACGGCGACAGCTTCGCACCACCAGCGACGCGGCACGGTTCCGCTTCCTCGTACATACGGCTGCTGTCGCTTTGTCAAGGAGTTGGCACTTGAGCGGCCTTGTTTTGTCTTGTCTCGATGTTTTAGTGAGCGTGTTCATGAATGGTATATAGGGTGGATGTCCCAAGAGAGAGCTTGCTGAGTCGAGTGCATGCTCCAGCCATGCCACTACGAGTACTTTTCCTTCTTTCCAAAGCATTCAGAAGCATATAGAAAAACGATAAACAGAGACCAAACGCCCAAGCCGCCGATATCAACAAAAAGAAAAGATGCGGCCCTTCAAGCGGGACGAAGAATGCAGTCAAACAAAAATGGAAGCAAGAACAAACGGGCCAGGGGAAGAAGAGCAGTCGGAGGTGTGGTTGGATGAGCACCGTGGCGCTGCAATCTGCAGTGGCAAGGACGGCCAACGGCAGCATAGCAAGAAGCCCTCACCTGGCGCGTGATGCCGCTTTGCTCAGGTCCGCTTCTTCTTCTTCGGGCGCTCCTCCTGCTCCTCGTCGTCCATGTCGTCGTCGTCGTCTTCGACGTCGTTGTCGACGTCGCTCTCGTCGCTTCCAGAGCCGGAGCTGTCGTGGTTCGAGTCATATTCTTCGGCAACGTCGCTCTCAGACTCTGCCTGGAAGTCCTCGTCGACACTCTCCTCGTCTTCGTCGGCCGAGCCGCGGTCCGCCTTGGCCGCAGCACCGGCATCGTCGTCGGAGCTGTCCATGGCCTGGTCGCGCAAGGCTGCGGCCATCATGTTCGACTCCTCATCGATTTCATTCTTGACTCGCAAGCCCTTGAGCTTGAAAAAGTCTTCGAGCGCCTTCAGATCTTCGCGGTTAATGTTGCTGAACTGCGACGAAGCGCCTCCGGCCTTCATATGCACCGTAATGTCAAACGTCGACAGCGCCGAGACAGCACCGCCGACACGTGAAAACGTAATGGACTGGGTCTGGTCGTAGGAAATGTACGACGCAGGCTTGGGCACAAACATAAAGGCCTTTTCCAGACAGTACAGGAAGCCCTCACTGGCCTTGATCGAGCACTTGATGCCATACTGGTTCCGGTGTCTGTATTGACAAGTTAGACGATGAAGATGAGAGGTTGCAGGACAACGAGGAGGGGGTGCGGTGGCAAGCATACGTGATAAAGTCCTTGGCGGGCGCAGATATCCGCTTGTTTGCCAGGCCCTTGAATATGTAGGTCACAACATGGTGAAGAGGTTGTTCGTAGTGGCCCTGCAGCTTGTCCTTGTATCTGGACTCGAGCTCCTCCTCGGTCAGGTTCAGATCCAGCGTGACCTCCTCGTCTTGCTTGAACTGCATGACGACAAATGGGTAGCGGGTTTGGCCCTGGCGCAGGGGCGGGTCCAGGCCCACGCAAATCATGACGTGCATTTCGTCCGGCTTAGGGAGCACCATGAACTTTTTGATGGCGTCGTACTGGATCTTGTAGTCGTACGTCTTGCCCCGCAGCCGGAACGACGAGTCGTACATATCAATGTCGAAACGGCCTCTTGGTGTGAGGTGCAGGACATCCAGGAAGGTAGCAATGGTGTCGCCGGCCGACTCGCCAATCTCGGCCTTCTCCATAAGTGTATCGTAAAAGAGCGTCACGGCGTTCTTCTCCTCTCCTGCATCGCTGGCGTTGGAGGCAACGTCGCCGTCTGCATCGACCTCCTTCTTGGTCGTTGTGCCGGGGATGTAGAAGCGCATCTCCATCAGCTGGTCCTTGCCAGCGGCCGCCTTAAGGCCTTTGACCGGACCCTTGGAGTTGCCGCTCGCCTTTGCATCTTCGTTGACGGAGAAGTCGACCGAGATTTCGTTGCGGCCCGCCAGGTTCGTGTTCGCAATCTCCGAGTAGGGAATCTCAAAGGAGGGCCGGTTCTGCACGTTGAAGATAAGCTCGGCCTTGCTAAACTCGGCCTTGCCCAGTTCCAGCCGCGGACAGAGTGCTCCCGGTTTTCGAGGTTGTGGCTGTACCAGTTCTTGAAGATTTTGTTCAGGCGTTCGTAGTCCTACAGGTGGCCCCCGGGTCAGCTACATCGCCCTTGGCTCGCATGGACACACGGCAAAACAGGGTACAATGTCCGCTGCTTACCTCTTGCTGAAACCCGTCCAGCTGCAGAATGCCCGAGTTCCGCTGGTGGATCTTCACCTCGTAGCCCTTTGCGGCCCTGCTCCATTGCGCACCTCCTATGTTGCTCTGGTCCAGGGTAAAGGCCTCGCCGCCGCCGGCCGGCTTCCAGCCAAGACCATTCTCGGCGAAGCGGCACTTTCCACTCTCCTTGGAGAGGTCAAGGTAGATGTTGTCGAAGCTCTCACTGTACGCGGGGGGTAGAGGGGGCAAGAGGGGGCATGAGTCAGCATGGTTACGACGAGAACGAAGCTCTGTCGAGCTGTTTCAAGCTCTTGTTGGCTCCGGTTGCCGTCAGATGCCCAGTTGGACAGACAAAGAAAGGGGCTCGGTTCGATGCGACTTACATTGCAGCCATCTTGAAAGTGCAATCCAACAGGCAAACTAACAATGGCTGGTGATGGAGTTGAGATGCGACAAAGGATGCAAGTGGCAAAGATGTGGTGATGGTGATGGGCACGGAAGAGGAGAAGGTCCTACAGAGTCGCAGAGTACGAAAATATCACCCCCCAGGTCGCGACTTCCAACTGCCTGCCAGTGACGCGCTTTTGCTGTACCCGTTTTAATGGAGACCCACCTCTGAGAGACCTGTCTGAAGGCGGTGTGCATATTACGTGTTCATAAAGAGAGCGTCGTACAGTGGAGCAATATGGGCAGTATTTCACGGCCAGCTATTGGCTTAAGCTTCATACAACCAGCAACCAGATACGGAGTACAGGAGGCCGCATATCATACTTTGTATGTCTACGAGTAGATGACCGTAGACAAATCTTTTCGCAGCCTTCACTGGATCTTGCTCTGTGATGTCTAGTAGTGTATAGCATCAGTCTAGGTCACTTACGGCCTAAAATGTGCCGACAATTCAGGCCATCTCGTGTTCAGTGGCTCTTTGCATAGAGCGTCTCTGTCACGTGTGCCCCTGCTCTCTGGAGGCTGTTACTCTGACCAATCAGCGTCGTTAATATTGACTTACACGCAGCCTTGCATTCAGCATCGAAACGGCATCGCAGTTTGAACCCTGCAGCCAGTCCATCACTTGCAAAACGTCCAGTCCTCGTACATGCCTCTTTCTGTCTGTCAAAGTCCAGTGCTGCACCCTATCTAGTCTTTTTCTACTGTTGATTGAACAACAAAACGAGGCTAGCAAACATAAACTCTTCTAACCTGAGCAGTCACACGCTCGGCTGGCAGTCCGACATGAGGCAAATGCACATGTATGGCTTTTCGATGTGCTATACGTATGGGCAGACTTTATTTGCGCTTCCCCGTGTGTTTCTACAAGTAATCGAGGATCTATATACAAGCTGGGACTATGACATTGATAGATTGAGCCTTGCGTCTTTGCCGAACTTAATGGTGCTAGGGCTCAATGTGATCTGTAGGAATACCTCGAACTTTACTTGCCTCCGAAGCGTCGTCCTCGAACCCAAAATGATCCCTACAAAGTCACTAGTGCTCGTCCTCTTCTGCCCATATTCCACTTCCCATGATATATCCTATTTTTCGTTCAACTTCCTCGCCGCATCATCCCCCATTGTTATATCCGCCTCGTTTGACAACCATCAAACATACCATGCACACGCTCATGCCATAAAACCTTCCGAGTCAAGTCTTATCAAAATTATTCTCAATTCGGATTCAGTTTCTGTATCGGCACGAATATGGCCTCTTGTCCTGCTCCGGGGTCAGACGACGCCGCAAAAATCAAGTCCCAGATTTCCAGCAAGCTTCAGACCCTCAAATATTCTGTTTCTCGGGCTGGTAGCTCCATGTTTATCGGACCCCAATGGGGTCAAGATGAATTGCTGGAGGAGATAAGGGACGTCCAAAAGCTTCTTTTCATCATGGACCCCTCTATTCTGATCAGGAGCTGGCACATGCCAGACGTCAACTTGAGGACATCTTCACCCCCATCCCCGCCCTTCTATCCGACGAATACGTCTATAGCTATCTCCTGCTGCACTTTGTACGAGTGGAACGGGATGACGGCATGGTCGACATCAGACCTGCCTCATCCAGACTTATTGAGCTGGACGCAGAGATGCGGTTCATTGAAAGCGTACCAGAACTGGCCCGGATGGCCATTTACGATTGCTCCCCGCCCCTCAAGACGGAGGAACTGGTGCGTCTAGTCTACAACAGAGCCAAAGGCCAGGGCTTCGACGCCGAGGTCCATCTCTCTTACATCTGCAAGGCGCTCGAGGCGACGACAGCAGAGTACGCGAGCGACCAGAGCTATATAAGCCATACATGCACCCTTGGAGAGCTGTGCAGGCATGCACAGGCTCGCCAACAAGGCGAACCGGTTCTGGTTTCCGCGAGGACCTACTTCCACGACTTCTGGCAGTCTGTTATTTCGGAAGAGGGCTGGCACATTTTAGCCGAGAAGAGGCCCTTCTATAGCGTCAAAGACACCTACAGGGCATACAAGCGCATCGACGCCGCAACTTTGTTAATAAAGGCCGAAGCTCTCTACCGCATCACTCCAAACATGCGCGCTCGCACCGTTCCGCATACACAGACAAACATTGCCGTTCGTATCCAGACAGCCAGCAGTCCAAATAGCTCCATGGAGGCCTCGAACGGGAGACAACGGCCCACGTGCCCTCAAAGGGTGTTCCAACAAAGATAACATCAAGACGGCCCGTCCTTGGACACTCCCAGCAGGTCTTGTGCTATCATGATACCATTGTACCTTTGGGGCATAGCGTCCAGCGCCTTTTTTGGGTGCGTTGATTTGTCCGTCTTACTGACTTTCCCCAGGCCAACGTCTGTTGTTATTGACCACAAGTACAGGAGTCTCTTCTGCTTTTTGGTTTTGCTTCTTGTGTTTTGCATGTCTGTTTTCGCCTCTCTGTGAGAGTCTTCCCCATTCACACGAGTACCTATGTTGAAAGTGTTCTGGTGTGTTGAGTTCTCCCCATGTCTGGCAGCCTCTAAGCAACCAGGTCGAGCTCTGCTTGGGCGTTCGAAGCATTTTACTTACAGTTGAAAATACCTGGGAGTGCGGCGCGCCAAAGACAATCATACCAGCCAGCAACGAGCGACGGTTGTAGGCTCTACGTGTTCAACGGCATGGCAAATGTGTGTAGCTGTTACGAGTAGAACCAGTGTCAGATAGGTGGCAATAACGCAAGAACCCACTAAACCGCTCCGAGACAGATAAACACTGGTAAACACAGAATAGACATGGATGCAAACATGTACCTATCGACCTAAAACGCCCATATGCAGCCATATTCCGCGATACGATATACATTGCGCACTGCAAGCGGACAACAGCAAAATGACAAGATGAACGCAATAAAAGGCCGCCAACCAGGAGAGCGGAAGGAAGAGACAAGGGCAATATCACAAAGAGCATGAAGCACAACGCCCATTCTCAGCTGCGGGCAAGGCTCATCAGACCGTTGACGGCATTGCCGCGCATGGCGCTGCTTGTCAGGCGGTCCAGATGGCTCCCGTTCACGTCGTCCACCAGAAGCCGGTTCCCCCGCGGCGTGGTCAAAAGGCTGTGCTTGGTGCTGGCGGATGCTGATTTCTTGGTCGGCGACAGGCGACGGATCTGCGGCAGTTGCGGCAAGTCACCGTCATCCTCGTCGCCGTACTCTTCGGCATCGTCCTCGTCCTCGTCAGCTTGTCGCCGCTTGCACTCTTCGTGGTCAGACGTATCACTGTCTTCAATGACGTCCATCGTGTCCAACTGGTGCCGCGGCTGTTGTGGCAGGGGCCGAGCGTCCAGCATGTCGTCGTCCTCCTCCTCCTCCTCCTCGTCGCTGCCATTGGTGCTGCCAGTCCGACCGGCGCTCACGCCTTGGCCCTGACCGCGGCGACCGGGAGCGCCGTCCACGCTCGACGAGGCGGGGCCCCATAGAGCCCACCGCTGTGGCAGCGCCGGCTGTTGTTTTGGCTGCGAGGAGGAGCTGGCCGACTCGGCCAGATGCTTCTGTTCTTGCTGTTGGCGCACCCATTCACTCGCCGACCACGCCCGCGACGATGGCCCCTGTTGCTGTTGCTGTTGCTGTTGCTGCTGCTGTTGATGTAGTTGCTGCAATGCTGCCGCCGGGACCACCCGAAGCTGCTCGAGGGGCACATCCACCTGACCTGTCCGCACCTTGTAGCGGGCCAAGCCAAGGCGAAGCTTGAGAATCTCTGCTCTCTGTCTCGAGTTAGTCTCGCTGTACAGCTTCCTACGCTGCCGGCTGTCAAGTCTCGTTTCTGGACGCACCTGGCGCGACTGTTCGCGTGTCAGCGTGCCGGACGCCCGGGCGGGACGCGGTCCCTCAGTGTCCGGCTCGGTGATGTTGGTGGCCTGGGACGTGTCGACCATGGCGGACAGGTCAAAGACGGAGGATGTGGCAGGGGAAAGAGATGGCTGTGAAGTGGCAGCAGCAAGGCAATGGCTGATGAGACTGACGCAGAGATCAACTCGTGCCCCTCCTGTCGTGTCTGCTGCTGTTGCTCGGGCTTTTTGTCGTCACGCGGCAGGCTTGTTGGTGACATATCTGCGGCGCTCGCGAGACACGTCTTCTTCAATGGCGTTGCGAAGTCGGCCTTCTCGTCCAGGGAGTTCTCGGGCCGTGTGCGCTTCTTGGCTATGGCACTGCTTGGTGGTGAGAGCAGGAGCTTACTCTCAGCTGCTACCGGCTTGCCTACCGCAGACATCGGCGAGGCGGACGCGCTCGTGTTTGCGTCGAGGGGAGCCAGGACGCGTCGTTTCATAGGGGAAGCCATGGAAAGGACTGCGAAACAAAGAGAACGGCGTAGCAGAAGAGTTCAAGCCGGAGTCTGGTGAGGAATGGCGTTGACCACCAACGCGTCTGCCAGCTGGAAAGTCAAGCTGAGCAGGAGGGGCGGGGAGAAGCAAGAGCGTCTCGACGTGTAGTTCCACGCCAGAAGAGAGCGTGTAAGCGGTCCGGTGTAGCGACTGGAGGGTGGAAGTCTGAGAAATGTAAAGACAAACGAGCGGCCTCGATGGTAACGTCTCAAGAGCGAGGGGGGAGCGAGAGGAAGAGAGGAGCAGGGAAGAACGAAGAGCGAAGAACGAAGAACGAAGGACGACGCCTCTTGCCGCTGTATATAAATGGCTACCAGAGCATTGCATCTTAGTCGCGATTCTGAGGGCGTGTTTTGGTTTCTCCACAATATGGGTTCCCTGCACTTGTTCTGGCGCTTGGTCTCTGGCGCCGATATTCGTCAATTAGCACCTAGAAGCCCTGTGGGCAGACCTACGGCGTCCTACGACAGCGCGGTTGGACGCAGTCGCGACGTCCGGCGTGTTCGTTCGATATGTGCCCATTCGATTTTGGGATGGTGTCCACTGAAAGAGGGGCCTAGGAACGCCCCCAGTCGCGTCTTCTACAGAGGACAAGGACCACTTGGGTCTTGGGCGACGTGTGTGGCGGCACGTCCCACACCCCCCAAATCACCCCTCTAGCAGTCTGACAGGGGAAGCAGACGCGACTTGGGGGATTGCAGCGGCCTGGAGAACACAACAGACGTCACACAAGACGATGCTAAAAGGACCCCTGGGCTAGCGGACGAGTGGGCCAGGCTTGTACCTTGTACTTCGTAGTGGACGCGTGTGCAGCCGCTAAAGACCTTGACTTTAGGCGACTTGGGCAATCTCTACCGAAGAATTCGCCCAGTGTAAACAGGCACAGCCCTGTAAGTCGTAAACAGTATGAAACCTTGGCCGAGCTTGACGCGACTTGTCTCCATCTGCCAGCCTCCAAAGGTGCACCCAGACGGAGTAGTGAAAGCAGACTTGATAACTACGTCAGAAAACCAGCACAGGCTGAACATGAACACATAAAGAATCAGGGTCTCACACGGACAGAAGCAAAAGATGTGCAGATAAATAGAAACGATCATGAAAAGACCAAAGTAGCCACCGTAGTGGGCGGGAATAGAAAGCGACATGAAACAGGGACGCAAAGCATAAGAAAGTGATAAAAGAGAGCAGATAAAACGCAAACCAGGCCCAACGCTCCATATCCCTCCAGTGTTTCGTAAAGTTTCTCCGCCTCGCACAACTCAAGTTGGGCGGCATGCCATGGACGTTCGCCGACAATATAGTAATAAACCAAATAAACGACAAAAGGTAGTAAGAAAGTAAAGAAAGGACAGTCTTGGCATATGCAAAGGCCAGATCAAAACGCTAGGATGCCTCTGTCCGCTAAGCCGCGCCAAATGAGTAGAGTGATGGGTCAAGCTCGACATTTGTCTTGCAGAACATCGACACCATATCCGTCTCTTCGTCGCCAATCCCATTGGGCGCATCGTTCAGATAGATTTGCGTTAGGTCGGCCGTGTCGATTTCGTCAATGGAATGCATGCTGAACTTTTGCATGTCGTCGAGCATAGAGGGCATGATGGTGCCGTCCTCTGCCGTCATCCAAATGTCAATGTTCATGTCAAGATTCGTCGACTCCAGAATGTCGCTTGTCGGCTCCGACGCCCACCCGCTGTCGGTCCTCGACTCGGGCGTGTCGTTGGGCGTGATCATGCTGCGGTACACGCTAAAGTCGGCAATCGCGCCCTGCGCGGCTGTATCGGCGGCAAAACTGAATGTCGAAGCAAGATCCTGCGGATCGACATTGGCAAATTCCCACGCGTCGTTTAGAGAGGCAGATGCCAGCGGCGCGTCTGTGTCGATACTTGGCGCAGAGCCCTGGAGGCCACCGTCTGCAGGCTTAGGAGTCGTGCTAGGTCCATTGGTCGCTCCCTTGCCGGCCGCAGCCTTTCCGCCGGAGGCCTGCCGGTTCATCGATGCCACACGGGACATGGGCGTAGCCGGTGTAAGACCTTGCTTGGACGGGGTAGCGTTTGCCCCAGTGCTCGCATCCTTGCTAGCCGTCCTCGCTTTGCCCTGGGCATCCAGACCAAGAGCATCCGTGAGGGCGTCGGTCATAAACTTATACGGGTCAGCAGCGGGCTTTACATGTTCCTCTTCGACATGTGCACGGCGAGCCTCCTCTGTAGCGAAGCCAGTGGCCTTCATGTCGCAGTCGTTCTCCGTGCAGTAGAAGATCGCTTTAGCGGCCTGCTGTCCAGCAGCGGCGGTAGACTGAGCCGCCGCCGCCGCCTTTGCCTCTGAAGCTTGCCTACGCTTGATCTCAGGAGAGGCACCCTTTGTTGAAGGCGTCGTAGCCGCAGGTGTCTGTGCAGTGACAGGCGACGCTGCGTTTGCCTGGCTCGTCTTCCGACGCTTGGTCGCCGGTAGATGCAAGGTCTCCTGGGTCACGCTCGGCTTGCCAATATAAGCAGGCTGGCCGTGGGGAGACGCGCCGTGAAGAGGAACGGGGGCTGGGCCGTTGTTGGCGCTGCCGGTGGCTGGTGGTTCGCCTTGCTGTTCGACCGCTTATGCTTGGTTTGCGTGCGAGGCGTTTCCTCTGTTGCGGCTTGGGCTGTGGCAGCAGCTTGCTGGGCCTGGGAAGCAGTCGAAGCAGGGGCGCGTTCCGGCTCTGTTGCGACTCCTGGCGAGCCATAGCTTGCGCGCCAGCCTGGCCAGCTTGAAGCTGGGTTTGGTTCGCATGAGCTCGCACGAAGTTCATCGCCTCCTTCGCCATATCCATTAACAGATTTCGATGTGACTCAATCTCGTCTAGAGTGATAGAGAAGTTCTCCTTCCGGCCATTGAGCGTTTCAGAGTTGACAAACTGTTGCGAGAGGCGATATCTCTGTGAGAAAAAAGTGAACTGTGTTAGCAAATGCGCAAGGGTTGAAAAAGCGTGCGAAAGAGAAAATAGAAAAGAAGAAAGAAAAAAAAAGAAAAAGAAAAAGAAAAGCGAAAGGAAGGGTAGGCTTACAGTCCGGAAAAACTTGCGGGCGCGGACTTCGTCGCGAGTTGCCATGTAGAAACGGCCAAGGGCACGCCCAACCTTTAAGAGAGGCTCAACCGTTTCGCCAATCTTCTTCCACACCTCGTCCTTCTCCTCGGCGGTCATTGGAATGTCGCGGAACTGTTCCTTCTGTATGTCCTGCCGCACTTCAGTGCCAATTGCCACCAGGTACTGCATGATTTCTGGACCCGGCTGGAGAGCAGATGCAACGGCTTGTTGACGCTGACGGACCATCTCCTGCTGCTCGGGCGTAAGCTTCGCGAACTGCTCTGCGGTCATATTGGGCAGCATGCCGAGCGCTGCTGCGGCTGCTGCGGCTGCTGCGGCGTCTGCTGCTGGGCCTGCGCAGGCTGCGACTGCTGAGGTTGCGCGGCGGCAGCAGTGGCATTGGACGCATCGTCCGCTGCGTTGTTGGCAGCAGCCGCTGCACGCTTGCGACTGGCGGCGGCAGCGCGGTTCTGCTGTGCCTTGCTCTTCGCGCTCGTCGCAGGGGCGGGAGCCGGAGTCTGCTGTACAGGAGAAGTCTGCGGAGCTGCCGCTGGGATAGGCTTTTGTTGCGCAGCAGGGTTTGCCATCGGCTGAGTGACTGCTGCTGCTGCCGCCGCGGCAGCCGCATTTGGGTTGTTCAACTGACCGCCTTGCTGCTGGAGCATGAGGTTTTGTTGTTGCTGCTGTTGTTGCTGCTGCTGCTGCTGCTGCATCTGAAGCTGTTGTTGGAAATGCTGTTGGATCTGCTGCTTTGTCTGCTGTTGCTGAATCTGCTGCTGCTGCGCCTGCTGCTGCTGGAGCTGAAGTTGCTGATGTGTTTGTTGCTGTAGGGGAATTTGGAGCTGCTGCTGCTGCTGAAGGAGCTGCTGCTGTTGCAAGCTCATCGGCTGGCCAGGCTGCTGCTGTGCCTGCTGCACCTGCTGCGCCTGCTGAAGAGCATTAAAGCCCGCCCCATTCTTAGCTTGTTGTTGATGTATGTAATGCTTCGTAATCTGCTCTTGCTTCATCCGTGCGCCAAGCTTCCGTACAGTCTCCTCAGAGACGTTGGCGAGCTTAGGATCTCTTGCGCGAAGCTGTGCGACCTCGGCAGCAGTGATCGTCAGCATGCTGGCTGGGATGTGCGGCATCGCAACGGCCATCTGCTGCATGTTCGGGCCAACAGGTTTGTTTGCACTAGCACCGGCGTTGGGTGGCTGCATGCCAGGAGGCACCGGCCGTTGTTGCTGGCCGCCCTGCTGCTGCTGCTGCTGCTGTTGCGTCCTCTTCTCAATCAGCTGCCTAAACTGCATCATCTGGAAGTTTGACAGCTGCGCCTTGACTGGATCTGGTAAGTTGTTTTGGGCAATCCAAGCCTTTAAGTCGCGCCACTTCTTGACCTCCGGCGGCAGGCTGAATTGGCTGGACACCTGTGTCGGCAAGTCCATGCTGTCCATAATGGCTTGGTGCTGTGGGCGAACTGGTCTCTGGCCCTGGCCTGGTTGGCCCATATTCTGCGGCGGCATCCCCGTCACCTGTTGGGGAGTCATACCGAACTGGCTTGTTGGCGCACCAGGCTGCTGCTGTTGCTGCTGAAGTAGCTGCTGTTGCTGCTGATGCTGATGCTGCTGCTGTTGTTGTTGTTGCTGATGCTGCTGCTGCTGCTGCTGCTGCTGTTGCTGTCGTTGTTGCTGCTGCTGCTGCTGATGTTGCTGTTGCTGCTGCTGATGTTGCTGTTGCTGCTGCTGATGTTGCTGCTGCTGCTGGTGTTGCTGTTGCTGCTGCTGCTGTTGCTGCTGCTGCTGTTGCTGGCTGACCTGACCGGGACCCAGTTGGCCTTGTCGACTTTGCTGCTGTTGCATTTGGGCAGCAACCGCGGGATTGTTTTTGGCCATGTTCATGCGCTGCTGTTGCTGCTGGGCCCATCTAGTCATAAACTCGTTGAGCTTCTCTGGTGGCAGGCTCGAGAATTTCTCCCTTTGCTCGGCCGACATGGAATTGATCATGTTCTGGAAGTTGGGGTTGAGGTTCGCGGGGATCTGGTTAAACCGCTGATTGAGCTGTCCCGTAAAGGGCGCACCAGCCTGGGCCATTTGCTGTTGCTGTTGCTGTTGCTGCTGCTGCTGCTGCTGGAGAGCAGCATCGCCCTGTGCAGTAGCCTGACGAGCCATGGCGTACCCATGTTACCCATTGCCGGCTTTGGCCGATTACACCACCGGGTTGGCCTTGTAGCCCTTGTTTTGGACCCTGCCGCTGTGCCCTCTGCTGCTGGTTCTGCATATTCGCGGCACCAGAAGGGTCAAGGCCCACCTGCTGCATGTTGAAGCCTGGCTGCACCAGAGGACCGACACGCTGAGGCTGGCCGGCACCTTGCTGGGTATTGGGACGTCCTTGGTTGCCAGCCAGACCAGCAGCATTGTTCGGACCGCCCTGAACGCCCGTCATTGGCGGTTGCGGCGTGGCGTTGCGTCCAGCCTGCGTGCTTGCGGGACAACAACCTGACCAGCTTCTTGTGCAAGTAGTGCAGCCTTGTGCTCGTTCATGATGCTTTCCACATTAGCACCAAATGGATATTGTGCGTTGACCTGGGCTCCTGGACCAGTTGCGCCAGCAACAAGACCACCGCCCTGCGCCGGACCGCTAACACCCATCAGATTGGGGTTCATGCCGCCTGCAGCCATTGCGTTTTGTTGTTGCTGCTGTTGAAGCGCTTGCTGCTGCTGAAGCTGTTGCATCGGGTTCTGCCCACCTGGCACGTTGGGGTTGGCGACGCCTGGTTGCGTCCGCAGGTTGCTGGCTTTTTGTGTCAGGACGCCCAGCGCTTGCAATTGAAACATGTGCATCAAAACGTCCTTTCCGCTTCGTTGCAAGTTCTGAATAGTCTGCTGGCTAACGCGGGTCTGCATGCTCGCAAGAAGATTTCTCTTGGTGTTGTCGTCCGCACTCATATATAGGCGATTCGCAAACTCGTTGACTTTTTGGCGGTCTTGTTCAGTCAGTTTCGAGAGGTCCATCACACCGCCTTGCCGTGCTTGGTTCAAATTTTGCATGCTCTGCATGTTCTGTTGTTGTTGTTGCTGCTGCTGCTGCTGCTGCTGATTTGGTGCCATCTGCAGGCCAGCCCCGTTTTGGCCCATGAGGCCAGCGGCGCCCATCTGCTGGGGATTCTGCTGCGGGAGTGGCGATGCTTGCATTGGGTGTTGTAAATGCTGGAAATTTTGGGGGTTTTGGCCAAAGGCTCGGAGCTGGGGTTCATAAGCATCTGCTGCTGCATCTGCTGTTGCTGTGCCGCTTGTTGATGGTAGATCGCTTGCTGCTGAAGCTGGTGGTTCATATCGTTTCTGATGATCTGCTCGTTGGATTGGCGTTTGGCAAACTGTTCCTGAATTTTCGTCGTCATTTGCTTCTCGTACATTGCCTAGTCACAGTTAGCTGTCCAGTTGCAATAGTGGGGATGGTGTGAAAAGAAGGCAACACAACTTACCCTGTCTGGCATTTCCAGGTAGGCTTTACGCTCAAAATCGACACCTGCCTGCAAAGGCTTGTGCCAGTCGATGCCCGGGTTGGCAAGGATGATATTCGTGATCCTAAAAAGCGCAGTCGATGTTAAAGAATGTCGCAAGTGAGCTGAGTTTGAAGAAGAAAACCCCGTTTTCGAACACGAGAGAAACGAGAGAAATGACGATCAGGGAAATAAATGGACACGCAGAAAATGAATGGGGTCCATGCTTTTCGCTGACCTAGCGAGAAGCGGGGGTCGTCGCAAGTGATTGTAAAAAAGTACTAGGTACAAGTGCGCAACTACAGTACCGGTAGGACATGTTGGGTGAAGGCAATAGAAAGAGAAGGGAGGCCAGGGAAATGAAGAAACTCACAGATTCACCGTCTTGCCCATCCGTTCCGTAAGCTGCACACCGGATCGCCATCCATTGACAACGGGTGTGTTTGCCAGCAGCTGCTGGTAGACCATGGCCATCAGGTGATTAGGGACGTCACCGGTCCGCTGCTGGGTCTGCTGCTGGAGCGGCATGGCCATCTGCTGCCGCATATTAAGATTGGCGGCCATGGCCGCAGAGTCAAAGGTGGTGGGCGACCACGCCTTGGCTCGTTGAGGTGAAAGTCGAGATCCTGTCGCCTAAATGTTGGCGGGAAAGGGCAGTGCGATTCTGCCAGGCTCAAAAGGTATGCCGTACGAGAAAGATTGCGAGACTGGGTAGGTTGTCGGTAGGAGCGAAAGAAACCACGAGAAGAAAGGGCAAAGTGGCCGCTTCGAGAACGGTCGAGACTGGGATCTGATTGCGAGAGAGAAGAAAGTGCGAATCGAGGCGAAAACAGACAGCCACCACTTGGGCGCGCTGTGCGGTGGACGTCGAGCGGATTTCAAAACTGCACAAGCCACGAAAAGACAGTTTCGCTGGCGAAAAAGTGCGGATACGATTGGGCGCGCCAAGGCGTGACCATGCTCCAAAGGCGGCGCGAGAGAAGAGAGGCCCGAAAAAAGTCGACAGCGATGAGAGTATGTGCGTCGCCGGGATAGTTCGTTGTAGAGACAGGCGCCTCTTTGTGTTGTCGAGCGGCGTCGTCGAGCAGCACGAGTAAGAAACCGAGTATTGTCAAGCGGCGGTAGGATCGCGGTCGTGTAGAGTGTTTTTGTTAAAGAAGACTCGTGAGGGCCGAGCGAAAGGAGGAGATAGCGCGATAGGGTATATGAGAAGCGGTTCAAGATGTGTGAAAAGAGTAGAGGATGAGAAGCGCCGCGCGAGAACCCGTGAGGGCCAGAGACAGAGGAACGAGAAACGACGATGAGTTGTTGCCGGGCTTGGTATTCGTACATGCACGCTTGTAACAGGGGCCGATCGTGATTGTTGACCTCTGTTCGGTCGCCGTTGGTAGGCGAGGAGGAGGGAGAGGGGAGAAAGGGACAGGAAAAAGGGGCCTCAGAAGACAGAACAAAAGAGTGACGAGAGGAGAGAGGAGGATGTCGCGAGCCGGGAAGAGGAGAACGAGGTTAGAGGTTTGTGAGAGAGAGGAACGAGCGAGAGACGATGATGGAGGAAGAGTACGAGTACAGGGCAGGGAGGCAAGAAAACGGGGGGGTGGAGAGAAGAGAGCGAAGGGGCAAGGGACATGGCCAGCCTCCGTCACAGCACGCAGGGAAAGAGGCGTAAAAAGACTGGCTTAGAGGGTCGAGAAGGGGGGGTGTACGGAGTGCCTATTGGCGGGCCAAGTCGTCTGAGCCAAGGGAAGGCGCGGGAAGCAGCAGAGAAGAGGGAAAATGGGGAAGCGCAGAAAAGTTGGGAACGAGCACTGCAGAGTACAAAGTACGGCGTAAACAGCAAGGATGTTGGAGGGAAAGACGACGAGTACGAGTACTCTGTAATACTCGTACTCCGTATCTCACCAATGCCCAGCCAGCGTCCGTTGGGTGGCTCCCTGACAAGGCCTGTCAGTGGCAAAAACGGGGCAAGCCGGTGTGGCGAAACAAAGCGGTGATGGCGGAGGATGCGCGTGTGGCGCAGTAAGGAGTTAGCAAGCACAGCAGCGTATAAAAGGCCGCCGTGTGGTGGCAAACACACAATAAAAAACAGAGAGGGGTGTGGCAGCGGGGAGAGCTGGCTGCGATAGCCGCTACGGAGCTCGAGTACTTTGTAATGCGTGGTGGGAAAAGAACCTACAGCTCGTGGTGGCAAGGTCAGAGGTTAGAGCGTGTCGCGCTGGCGTTGGATCGATCACTGAGGGAGAGCAGGGCGGTGGCGAGCGGGACCAGTGCCCAACGAGCTCCGGCTAACTCTGGGTCCAGAGCTGGCCGGGCCGTGAGGGACCATCTCGTACTCGACGTCGGGAATCTGGGACTGTGCAACCTGAAGCTGGGCTTAGTGCACGGAGCAGTCTTAAGTATCTCAAAGTGCACGGTCTTGATTCTGAGGATATACGCGCCTGGCCCAGCGTGTCCTGTCGATCGCAGGGCACTGTACTGTTGTATGGAGTTGTGGCAAGAGGCTCTCGAATGGATATGCGCCAATACTCGTATGGGCGGTTGGAACGTCGTGAGGTGGCACGAGTATGGATGACTGTGGGATGCAATACTCGTAGTCGGCGGAGGGAAGCTCCCATTCTAATGTACATGAAGGAGACGCCATTCCGGCAGGGGAGTTGGAGTAGCGGAGCTAATTGTTGAGTTCTTTATTTGCAGTCTGTCCGACCGGTGCCAAAGAGAACGATTTTGGCGTGTCACGATTCTTACTGATCTGAACAGACAGAAGAGGCAACGTCCGAATGTCATCGTACAACAAAGAGAGTGCACCAGGCAGTATCTCCGGGGCCGGGGTTGAGAACAGCGCGGCTCTCGTGTACCGGACTGGGCGGTGGACGAAGAAATACAACCGCAATGTTTGCTTCGAATCTTGACATCTTTCCGCTCGTCGACTTGTGCAGATGCCGTGGTTGTGCTCTTTGTGTGGGAAGACAGGGCCTGTAGGCGTGACTAACCGGGACAAGATCTACTCGCTGCCGCGATACTACGAGGTACCTCACTAGCTCCGCCCGTCGCTCCCAGGCCAGGGGCCCACACCACCCACATCAAAATACTCGTACGAAGTACACAACAGCAAGGGACAGGGGGGGCTGGGGCCACGCACCGTCCCACACCGACATGATTGCCCACCCTCCCCTGCTCTTTTGCTCGCCAGCGTCTGTTCACGACGAAAAGGCCACAGAGAAAGACGGCCAGTTCTCATCTGCTGCCTCACTTCTTCCTCCATTGCATGCCCCCTAGCCCTCCTCCCACTCACCGTCTCTGTTGTGCATGCTTGTGTTACTGTGTAGGGACGAAGCGACAGGGGTGCGGCAGGAAGTGCGCAAAACGCAGAAGAGGAAGCGTGTACAAAGTACGAAGTATGTGTCTGACATGTTTTCATACTCCGTGCACTGGGAGTATTGCAAAGTGCGCTACTGATACTATTTGGAAATGTGAGCGGACGGCATTTGGTGGAAGGCGAAGAAGCAAAAGGGCAGGCTGTCGGGAAGCCAGGGGTCATCCAGAGATACGGCACACCCGATATGCTTTTATCTCTGGCCCGGACTGGCTGGACGGCAAGCCTTGGGCTCAAGGACAATAGGGGCCCGACTGCATATTCAGACATCTGTGTACGAGTGATTTGTTATACTGCGGCCTGGCGAAACTGTTGGAGTCATCGCCAGCACCAAAAACAGGTCGACGGCTGGGCCGGCAAGACGCAATCGAGATGGAAGCAAGCGAACTGCAAGGCGTTTCTTTCCTGGCAAAACTCAAACGTCAAATGGTGGAGGAGCCGAGAAGAGATGCGTTGCAAGGGTGTTTTTCGTATCTATCTGACATACGGAAGCCCCCGTATGTATTGGGCTGACTGTATGGTGGGGACGAAATTGAAGTCTTGGGAAAGAGAAGAAAGGAAGATAAAAGCACTGAGAAACAACTGAAAAACACTGAAAACACTGAAGAACACTCCAGACGTCGAGGGGCGCCCCAAAACAAGGTTTGGTGAGAGGATCCAGTAACCGACTGCCTGTCTCTGTTTTCGCTTTCGTGCTAGCGACTGGAAGAGCACGATGTGGTGTGGGTCATGATAATATTATGGGGGCTCGCCTCTGGCCCTGTTCAAGATGCGGCTCCAAATTAAGTGTAGCGGCCCCTCTCCCTCGTCTCTCCGTCACCGTTCTCTGGACGCTGGTAGCTTAATTGATCAACGGCGTTGGGGAGGTCAAGTCAAGCTCAACCAGGTGGCAAGGCGACAAACGGGAAAGCAACGTGTGAAAAGGGTTGAAGAGAAGAAAAGAGAAAAACAGAGCACAGACGGGATAGACGATAGACGACTGCCAAAGGCCGCCCAGGCAGGCGGTGGGCCTGCGCCAAAGAACACAGGAATGTCGCACGCAGAGACCAGCTGGTCAAGGGTTGTGTTTGGAGAGCCATGCAAGAATATGGGTGGGAAGAAAGCACGGCGGCAGAATGTGGACAAGAATCCGGCCGCGAACAATGTGATGATCACCCTCGACAGACAACGCAGACGAGTCCATTTCGAGTATTGCCGTCATATCTGGCAAATGCAATAGACGTGCGATTAAAAGTTCGACACCCTTTGTGGCTTTCGGGGCCAGGAACTCGTTGCAGGAACAAGTGACCCGACAAAACGTGCAAGCCGTGCCGCGCGAGGTGTTGAGGTGCTTTCTGCGTGCGCCGTAAGACTTGCCAGAGTTGCCTCTCGGAAACCTACAAAGCACGCCGCCCGAGCGTCCTCTCCCTTCTCTCTTAGGGTGGTAGACGAGAGAGGCGGGCAAGGGGTCGGGCAGCCGGGCGCCATTGATGGGCTCTGGACTCAGCCTTGCACTGACGATACCTGGCATCTGAAGGGACAAAAGACCGGCATCCTGCGATGGCCCTGAATCTCAATGGGCGTGTGCAAGAGCGCGCTGCAGAAGACTGGTACCGGCATTGCCCTGCCTTGCCCAGACTCTCATGATGGAAACACCCCGTGCCATCGCGTTTGTGTGCACATCCGGCCAAGCCGTTGGCAACATTACTCCGTGCATACGCTAGATACACAGTGGAAATATGCGCACATTGCTCGCCATACCACTACCATAGGACGCCGTACGAGAACGCACGATATACGAGTATTCTAATGAGAAATCAGGACAGAAAGTCTAGATTACAGACTTTCGCTCTTGCCTTTCTTCTACGAGAGTTGGGCACAAAATACTTGAACGACTGGCTGGCTCGCACCTTCCTGGCCCAAGAGCAAGGGAAGGCGCTCTCTCACCATTTGGGGAATCGACGTGTGAAGCGTGCGCAGCTGTTCTTTCCTGTCCTGTGCCTGGAAAGGCTTGGTGCGGTGCTGGTGGGGGGGATGGGAAAGGCAAAAGGACCGGGGGCAGGAGGCTAGACAGGGGTGGCTCGCGCCTGTGGATCGCGCTTGCCCCCAAACGGGTTCTCGCGGCGTCTCGTTGGCGACCCTCTACTGAGTAGTGCCTCCTTTCTCTTGCCATTTGTCGCTACTGTTCTTCGTACTTCGTAGAGTTTGATCTCGCCCAAGAAGCAGACGAGCCTGCAGAGTATGATTGCGAATGCATGCGACAAGCCTTGCTAACATGGACTCCAGGTGGGCGAGATCACGCATCGACAACCGGTCTCGAAGAAACAAAGGACGGAAAGAAGACGGTGCGCCTCGAGACGACAGCAACGACAACGGCAAGCAAACAGACGGAGAAGACCATGCCGGCTTGAGAGATAAACGAACCCTTCCCACCCCTTCTTTGCCTCCATCATCGCGCCTTTTTCCTCTTCTCTCTCGCTTGTGGCCTGTTGTTCCCCTTTCTCTACCTCTAGCCGTCGACAGCTGCCCTCCGTGCCGTCCTGTCCCTTGCATAGCCTTGGGAATGCCACTGGCACGGCTTGTCTACCAGCACATTTGTGCTAATCTTGGTCACCACGCGTTGCTCTCGTGGATTTCGTCACAAAAGGAAGGCAAAGTGAAAAACACCAAATCTCCTCCGTCGGACACGAAGATAGACGGCCCTACGAGAACCCAGAACCCAGAACTCAGAACCCTATGCCCAATTTGCCCAACTTCGGTCTGGCCAGGCGAAAGAGCAAATACTCGTACGAACAAATCAGCCCATCGCATTCGTTTTCTCACCCAGACTCTTCCTGCCCCATTCCGTGCAGTTCCATTCTTGTGAGCCGGGCTGGGTGTGGTGGACTGGGGCCAGGTAAGGCAGGGGCCATGTTGCGAGACAATCAGGGCCCGTCGATACAAACCGTTTCGCGGCCAGCGGTACAAGGAATTGGCGCTGCCTTACAAAGTACAGCTGGAGAACATGTACCTGATACATACGTCGTACATGTAATGATTGTACTCTTTCTCCGTACGAGGTCCAACAGAAAGGGTGTCGTTTGCCCCAGAAACAACGTCCATATGATCCCAGACTGGAAAGGCTGTGCACGGCTCTTTGTTGTCGTCGGTCATCGCCATTGTACTGAGTACGAAGGGCATGTACGGCGTACAGAACAGCTTTGCCAGACGCAGAGAAGCAGCCTTTCAAGATCAAGAGTCTCTCGCTTTGGCCCTGAAGAAAGCACGACGTTAGCTCTAACCAGAGATATCTACGAGCAGTGAAGAAGGATGCAAAGGTGTCCATCTAGAGACTTGGCGTATCCCTGGCTTCTCCTTTCTTCTCTTCTGTTTGTTCTGTTCATTCTGCATCTATTCGTAACCGCGATAACAATCTCCGTTCCGTTCCCTCTCCCCTTTCTTGTGGACCTCATACAAGCTGACACCTCTCATCCTGTCTCGCTCGCCCACCATCCTTCCCGTCTCATTCCCACACTCCCCCGCCACCAGTGTCTCTCTTTTCTTGTTTCCCGCCCAATGGAGCCGGCGAGCGCAGCGACGAGAGACAGGAGACGGGTCTTGTGTGATTATAGCGATAAAGCAGGGTGCTATGTGCCGGTTGAATAATGTGACTTTGCACAAAGAGAAGGCGAGGGACAGGGAGGAGGCACTCTTCCTGGTTCAATGTCGAGTACATCTCACAATCCCCACGCCCTCTTGGCTTGTCTCTCTCTTGACAGAGTTCAGCCGTCTGTCTTCAACGATTTTGGGGAGGGCTAGAGATGGCACACACAGATGACTTTGTACACTTGTGCCATGACGTGTTGCAAGCCTCTTGTAGACTATCCCCCTTTATCGTAGACACTGTACTTTGTACTTCATGTCCAAGTCGTGCTCTTCTTCCCGTTTGGCCCCGCGCGGCCGCCCCCATGTTCCCGCCCGTGTCTTCTGCAAACCATCTCCCGAGCTGCGCTTTGCCGCACTGCGTCTTTTGTCCCTAGTGCTGTTTGTAGTCGCCCTGGCCACTTTCCGTGGTGCCATAGTCCGGCGAGCTCTCGAGTAAGGAAGCACATTCGCGCCAGGACGCTGGAAACTCAGCTCGGCGAGAATGATGAGCATCAAAATGAATCGACTTGTCGGAAGCGAGCCGCTGAGACAAATCTAGTGGAAGACAGCAATCAGTTGGGAGAGGGGGGGGAGTCTACCGAAAGTCAGGGACGTGCAGTCAGACCAAACGGGGCATACGCATCCAGTGGTCCCAAAAAAGGGCAGGCCGGCCGAAATTAAAGCAACTCACCAACAGCCTCGACGGCCCGCCAAACGGGTTGGTCGCGATGGAAATCTTCCTGCGTCCAGGCTCCCTGTCTCTGGTATCTAGAGATCAACTTCGGCCTCGTCGCCAGCTTGTCTCCTTGTTGCAACACCAAAGGTCGCAATGATCAGACTCCGTAATACATACGTCGTACTTTCGAGACTTTCAGATCACAAGGATGGCGGACAGGTCCCTGTCATGCCACCCCAAGCTTGACCCAGTTGTTGCTCCATTTGTACCATGAAGGCTTCAGAGGCGGTTTTTCGGAACAACATCCATGTCCCAACTGCCATGTATTGCGTCGGATTGGCTCCCGCGTCCTTCCACTTCAGCTGGCTCTGCTTGCTCCATTTTTCGCAATGGGGAAGGACTCCCGTCACCCTGTCTTCAGCCCTGGCTGTTCTGGTCTTGAATTTGCTTTTTTTCGAGAGTTGAAATGCTGCGAGCATGGAAGACGGAAGGAATACCAAAGACGTGTTGAAGGGCAGCAATAGTTGTTGTTCGGGGGGGTACTTCGTAATAAAAGTTGTATAGACTCAGGTTGATAAATGAAAACCATCAGGACAGTTTCTTGCTGAGAAGTGAACAAAATATGATGAAAAATATTTGTGAGATGGGGAGAAAACAACTAGAAATTTCAGAAGCACACGTTCAACCCGACGTACGATTACACGACCCTAGCTGGTATTCTACTCGTATTGTTTCTCCAGGTCTGCCAACGGACTCCTCCGTCTTTGCCTACTCCGTAGCATGCGAGAGGACGCCGACAGCTACGCAACGCAACCGACTTGTTCCTGCGTTCGAATCATAACTGCCTGAAAACTGGCCCAAAAGCAAAAGAAGTGAAAGAATCCAGACTGAACTGTCCCTATTCGCATAAACCCGAAACGATTCCTGTGCGAAGTTGGGAATCCAACCAGTCGGTTTTATGAGGCTGGCGACGATCTGCTCTCCCTTCACTCCAACTCTCACCACTAATGTCAGAGTAATAACACCTCAACTGCCCGCCCCTCCAAAGTGGCGCGGCCAAAGTCAGGCAATATCCCAAACTTCAGACCCTCCCCTGTGTTTTCCCAGTCCTAAGCCTCATACGGCAACTGGCACTACCAGTGTGGACGGGCTCCACCTCAACCCGGCAGCTCTAAAAGCTAGTTCCCACCCTCTTTTTGCTCTGATGGCGCACAGTGGTGGCCCATGCGTGCTGCCCTTTGTTTCTCGCAAGGAAGAGCAAGGAAGCTATTTCTCGACAGCGTGCGTGGCGTGGACCGGGCCCAACAGCTAGAGAGCAAGAAAGGGACGAAAGAGGGAAAGGGAAAAGGGAAAAGGGAAAGGGAAAAGGCAGCGAGGACGACGGAGAAGGGGAGAGGGAAAGAACAGAAAAAGACAGCAAAAGAAGCCAAGAAAGAGGAGGAGCCCAAATTCCAGCCATTGTCCTTGACAAAACGCGCGGGTTTGACTTTTGCACAGGCGTTGGTCTCTTGCGATGGCCCGCCATCCATGTGACCCTGGGACTTTATTCGCCCTCTTCACAACAACGCATCGTGCATGAATCCGCCAACAGCACAGAGGCCGCAGTCCAGGTCGATAAAGAGGCACAAATGGCGGGCACCCAACATACAGCTGTACGAAGTTGGATGATGAGGACACGGCGTGCGTATTCACAAAAGGCGGTGGGGATGCCCCGGCAATTGGTGGTGACCTCTGCATGTTGAGCATATCACTTCCCGCATGGCAACTTCCCGGCTGGAGTCATCCTATCATCACCGACAGCCTCACACCTGAGCCAGGCATCAGCCATTTCCAAAAATGGTGGAAACCAACTTGACAGCTTGACATGGCGAAGACGGTAAGGCGGTCTCGATTTTCGGGCGTGAGAATGAGAGAATCGTGAGAACGAACGGGGAGACACTCGCTCTTTGACATGCTGTGCAACCCTCCCTGTCTCATTTTAAACCGCGGTGCCATTTGCCTGCATTCTCATCAAATAGCCACAACTTTCCTGCTCTGTTTGGCTCGTGGGCGGCTGATAAATAGAGCGAGCCGGAAAGGGGAAACCGATCTAAAAGAGGCCAACCGAAGGCGCCCAGCACCTTGTGCACGATTTGGAAGCAGGCGAAACAGAATGAAAACATCAAGAAAAGAGGGGCGGGCAAGTGACAGTCATGAGACTTCGGCAAAAACTCATCCTTATCGCGCCTGGCCCCGAAAGGCAGCCCTTGCTTCTTCGTAGCCCGTTCTCGCCGCTTGGCCGCGCCGTCGTATCTTGCGTGTCGCTGACTCTATGATTGTTTGTGAAGCAAACGATGGGGGTAGTTGAACGCATCTTTGCTCCTCCTGTCTTGTGAGAAGAGCGGTGGACTTTGGATTTGCTTGTGCTTCGTATGTGCACTTTGCTGGCGGCAACCTCCATCCACACGTGTTGTTGCATATTCGCTTCGCGGCCATCTCTTCCAGCCGAGAGTCTTTTGCATCGTTCGGACAGTCCAAATCGTCTATATGTTGCAAAGTGTCAAGGGTCCTGTTTGAATTTTGTGAAAGCTGATCACGGCGTACTTCGTACGAGTTACAGAAGAAAGCAACGCCTTCTCCCGTTGCGCACGTGACCCAACAGTCCGGCTGGACGGATTGACCAATGGGGCAATGCGGAGTCGCAACTGCCAGAGACGGCAGGTGCTCCTCGATTGTGGGCTGAAGCAGGCGCAACGATCGCCGCTTCTCCCAGATACAGAAGCTGCGTTTGACGACCGTCGTGGACTTTTGCGCCTTTCTCTTTTTTGGTTCGTTTTCTCTGATAACAAGCTGCTTCGAACCTCGTCCAAGCCTCTTCTTCCTCCTACCTCTACGAATGCTGCAAAAGTCTGGCCAAGTGCTCGCCTCAGCCGTGGCCTTTGTCTCATCGCATTCCCCGCTTGCCGCAATCACAGCATCTGTGCCGGCTGCAACGACATCTCAAGTGTCGTCAACACAGCAACCCCAACGCCGCCCGTTCTCCTCTACTTCGACCACCATGTCTCCGCCCAGTCGGCCTACGAGTTCATCGACTTTGTCAATGACTCTCCGACCCGTACGTATTGCGTTTACCCGCCCGGTCCCGCTCTTTCTCTTGGAGCATCCTCGAGATAACGGCATTGCTGATACTGCCTCTTCGTTGCTTCAGCTTACCACGCCGTTGCTCGGCCGTCGCCCGTCTCGAAAAGGCCGGCTTCCGTGCCATCAAGGAGCGTGACGACTGGTCGTCCACTCTCAAGCCCGGCGGCAAGTACTATGTCACCCGCAACAGCTCGTCCATGTCGCCTTTGCTATTGGCGCCAAGTGGCGGCCGGGCAACCCGTCGCCATGATTGGTGCCCACACCGACTCGCCCTGCCTGCGTCTCAAGCCTGTCAGCCGCAAGTCCAATGTCGGCTTCCTGCAGGTCGGCGTCGAGACCTACGGCGGCGGCATCTGGCACAGCTGGTTCGAGACCGCGACCTGAGTGTCGCTGGCCGCGTCCTTGTTCGCTCCTCCGACGGCAACATTGTCCAGAAGCTCATCAAGGTCGAGCGTCCCATTCTGCGTATCCCCACGCTGGCCATCCACCTCGACCGCTCGTCCGACTTCAATCCCAACAAGGAGACGGAGCTCTTCCCATTGCGGGCCTTGTGTCGGCCGAGCTCAACAAGACGGCTGCCGACGCCGCCAGCGTCGTGACCGACTCCGATGATGGTGCTCGATTACGGCCGAAGCGACGGCACCCCTGCAACCCATGACGGAGCGCCACCACCCGGTGCTCATTGACCTGATTGCCAAGGAGGCCGGTGTCACGGCCGACGACGTCGCCGACTTTGAGCTCGTCCTGTACGACACGCAAAAGTCGTGCCTCGGCGGCCTGCACGAGGAGTTCATCTTCTCGCCCCGCCTCGACAACTTGGGCATGACCTACTGCAGCGTCATGGGCCTGATTGGCTCCGTCGCGCCGGCCGGCAGCCTGGACGACGAGCCGGCTATCCGTCCATCAGCTGCTTCGACCACGAGAGATTGGCTCTCTGTCCGCACAGGGCGCCAACTCCAACCTGCTGCCCGCCATTCTCCGCCGCTTGTCGGTTGTGCCGGCCGCGTCCTCAGCCTCTTCTGGCTCCGAGCCCGTGTCTGCGACGGCCTTGAGCAGACCTGCTCCACCTCGTTCCTCGTGTCGGCCGACATGGCCCACTCCGTGCACCCAACTACGCCGGCAAGTACGAGAGCAACCACCACCCACTCATCAACAAGGGCACTGTCATCAAGGTCAATGCCAACCAGCGCTACGTCACCAACTCGCCGGGCATCGTCCTGCTGCAGGAGACCGCCCGCGCCGCTGGCGTGCCCCTCCAGCTGTTTGTCGTGCGCAACGACTCGCCCTGTGGCAGCACCATCGGTCCCATGCTGTCGGCCAAGCTGGGCGTCCGCACGCTCGACCTGGCAACCCGCAGCTGAGCATGCACAGCATCCGCGAGACGGGTGGTGCCTACGACGTGGACCACGGCATCAAGCTGTTCTCTGCCTTTTTTGGCCATTACTCGAACCTCGAGGCAAAGATTCTTGTGGATTGAGTGGGACTGCGTCGAGCGCGCATGGTCTCTTTTGATATCCCATTCGTAGCAGCTGTCCATGAATAAGATGCGGCAACCTCCTTTTGTCTCTACTTTTGTAAAACGTGACAACGCGCACATTGCACATGGCCTCAAACTATCTCACTGTCCTCCGTAGACGGCTACCCAATGCCTCTCTCGCCCGATCTTGCGCCTCGACTAAATCGACATGCACACGCAGGCCCTTGCCTGCAATCGTTTGAAATACCGCCCGTAGGTCGCTCGGCGACATGCCGGCTTCGGACGATGTTGCCACGAGCCCCGTATTGGGGCCAAAGGCCTCCAGGAGCACGTCCTTGGCGCCCGGGCAGGCCCGTACCGAGCGGTAGTACACGTTCTTGGCCAGCGCCACCATCTTCTTGTCCACGCCACGCACGCGTACACCCTTTCCGTCGCTACGGGACGTCACCGTCGCCGATGCCATGGCCTCCATTGCCGTCAGATGGCGAATGCTTGCCAGAGACGTGCGTTGCCAAAGCATGCGAGATTGTAATCGCTGCTGCCATGGCTACCGCCCAGCGCCCGCTCAAATGCTGCCCGAGCTGAGTGGCTCTGCCCATGCCCGGATTGCAAGGCTTGCCGAATGGCAAAGGCACGATTGCTCGGGCAGTCGTTGGCCCGCGTGAGCACGACCGTGTCTAGAATCACCTGAAGAGGGTCGTCCGGTCGCAAGCGCGATAAGCCCGAGGCCGATGCCGGGTCGATCCAGGCAAACAGGCGCAGGAAGATGCCGTTTCGAGGAAATAACGTCACCATTTTCTGTAGTGGCACCTGCAAGTCCACTGGGCGGTATGCTCCATGAGTCGCGTGGAAGTAGATGATGCGTGCCACGCCTTGGAAAAACTGCTCGTGAATGGCGGTCGTCCCGTGGCCACGGATTGCATGTCCTCGGAAAACGTCGTTGCAACAGCCACTGCGGCCGGAAGGTTCCCCTGTTTTGACTGCTGTTGTGTAGGCAGCTGCTCTCGTGGTCGTAGAGGACAGGTACTCTACAAGCACAAAGCACTGTGCGTATAGAGCAGCCCGTCGAGCATGCCCTGCCGAGAGCCCAAACTCCATGCCTGTACGAAGTGTGCGGCGCAGCCGAAGCAGCCCGGCTGGCGACAGGGGTCGATCTGTGTCGCTCGCCACCGCACGAGTTTGCTGGGCGCCTACGTCCGCGGCAGAATGGATGACAAGGCGCTGGACAGCTTCCTCGTCTGGCCACTGTCCAGCTCGATCCAGGCCCAGGCTAGGCGCAGGGACAGCTCAGCCTCGACATCTGCTATGCCGCTGCCAGCTGTTGCGGATGCGAGTACAGTGCGTGCAACATCCGCGTTTCCACGCGCAGCCTCGGCCTGTGCGTACGCCTCATACAAGGCTGTGTTTGAGGTATCTTGCCTTAAATGCTCTGCTGCCTTGATTTGATACGGCCGGACTGACCGCAGCATCAACCGCGAGACTGTATTGTGCTAGCTCGCCAAACCCAAACTGCCGCACGAGCTTGCCGCAGAGTATTGGCTACCAGAGAGCGGCACTGGTGCCTCCTTCACAGTTGGATCCTGCAGGCCCAGCCAGTTGGGCAGATACCGGAACCAGCCAGGGTGCGAAAAGAGTACATCGGATGATGCAACGATTCGCTGCCATCGTAAACAAATCGGGAAGACCTCGATTGGCTGTGTCAAGCTCATCCAGCCGAATACTCTGTGGAGATTCAAGCTTGACGTCGCTTGCGCCCCCCTCTGCGAGAGAACGACGATTGCAAGGAATGGGTCGTTGCGTGCGGTCTCAATCCAGGTACTCGTGGAGAATGCAGGTGGGAGCTGGCAGAATAGTAAAAAGGCATCGACAAGGAGTGGCTTTACAGTAGGCAGCAAGGTATCCGGAATCTGAAATAACAGCGGCTGAAAATCCGAGAAAACCGCAACACGAAACACGTCTTCAAACCCGTCGTCGTCAATGTCGTCGATGACTCTCGCCGGTAGCTGGCAAAGTCTGCGCGTTGTCGTTCGGCAATCACCATGCCTCGTAGAGTGGTTTGTACTCATCCATGTCATTGTACTCACCCCTACGCGCAGACTCTGCTAGCTTTGCAAAGTCCAAGGTTGGGGCAGTTTGCTTCTGCACGTTGTAGTCCAGAAGAGACTTTCGGCGTCGTCGCCGGCCTGCACCTTGGCCGCATAGCTCCGCCAACCCTGAGCCCCGTCTTCGCCGATACGCTGGACCTCGCTGTCTCCAGAAACTGGCCGAGGCTGGCACCCTCCACCTGTGTGGATGGTTTCGCAAAGGACGACTCTAGGGTTGCTTGCCAGGCCGCAGCGGCAAGATCTCTGAAGCCAGCGTCGTAAAGAATCGAGTTGCACGAAGAAAGACGTAGATGATTTGCGAGTAGATGTCAGCCTGCTTGGCGGTGTCGTTTGTGACTGCAGCAGCCTGTGATTCCAGCAATTGTAAGCGCTCTACGAAAAAGAGCTTGACACCGTCGACTGTCAGCGTCGACAAGCTTGTCATCTCAAAGTCCAGGCGTGCTCTCCACAGCAGGAAGCTCAGGCCGCCACCAGAAGTACTGTTCCGGGACAGATCAGTCCACTGCTGGGCCAGCTTCTTTGGCGTCCATACTTTGGAGCCCTCACGCATCATGGCTAGTTCCAAACGCTCGCGCGCAGCTGGCGATCGGACTTGGCGAAGCGCGGATTCAATGATGGCCAATTTTACCGACGAGATGCCAGTGATTTCATCTGTTGACCTAGTGGGCTCGCACTCTGGTTGACGTCGTTGTTCCCGAGCAGCAGACTCTGTTGGTCTTGCAGGTCAACAAGGTCAAGCCACGCATCGACGTCTTGAGGGTCTTCCTTGACCCGCTGGTTCAGCTCTGCAAGCTTTCTCCTGGTTTTGTTTCCCTGTTCATCACCTGTGCTGAAAAAACTGTCTTGTTCTGCATCCGAACCGGCATCCGAGGGTGCTAAGGAGGAACTAGAATTACCATCCCGCTCGCTGTCGCTGCTCGAACCAGAATCGCTTTCCTCGGAGCCGCTTGCTGGCCCAGAGTCCGAGTCTTTTCTCCGTTTCTTCGAAGTGCGGAGAGAGACGAAGTCGTCTTCGGTCACTGGTTCGTTGCCGGCTTTGGAGACTTTGCGTGGCGCTCGTCTCTTTCTGGGCGTGCCGTTCTCACGATGTAGATTGGATTCGGCTGGCCGTGTAGAGCACGGCGCAGCAAGGGGTTCTTCCGGTCGCTCAAGATGGACCCCCCGGCCGCTCTCGACTCGGCACCAAATAGCACTTTTGAGCCGTCTTGCACAAAGGCAAATTGCCCTCGCGAGCCAAGACAGAATGGCCGTGCCTGTAGCGATGATACGTCGGCACGCGGCGTGAGTCGTTGGTCCCAAACTGCCAGATAAGCTGGTCGCCGCGCGGGTCAAGCGTAAACAACGTCTCATCACTGTCGCCCGCAGGTTCTCGGTAGACGTCATTGCGGTTGCCGTGCCGCTTCTGGTCGGCTGCTTGGCAGATCACCATTTGCGTATCGTGGTGATCGCGCTTTCTATCGCGATGTGATCTTTCAGGGCTCCGATGGCTATGGCCACTGGCTATCGCGGCATCTCGGTCTCTGCTGCGATGTTGCGTGTACGTTCCGTCGTGAGCGTGGCGTTCCTCTCTGTGACTGTGCCGCTCTCGGCGGTACCGCTCTTCACGGTGGCCGTGATGGCTGTGGCGGCCCAAAGGTCTGTCCCCGCCATCCCGTGCGCTCTCCGGTCGATCATGGCGAGACGTCTTATCATGGTGCCGGTCACGATCTCGGCCGTGGTTGCTCCTTTCCCGCCCTCGATGCCCATGCTTTTGGCGATCGTGGTCGTCCCGATGGGACCGTTGGCTGTGATGGCTGTGATGGCTGTGATGGCTGTGAAGGCTGCCATGCTCGTGGCGCCGGCTCTGATGATCCTTGTCATCAACATCGTCTCCTCCAGCCGTCGTCGAGTGCCCCGCTCGGCTGTCTCGCCCCTCATACCTTGGCGAAGCCATCTGATCGCATCAGGGCCGCACCGAATGCATCGAAGTGGCGCTGCAGGGCACCTTCACGACAGACCTGCGAAGCAGACAACGAAAGAGGAGGCCAGTGAAACACTGACCGCTCAATAATGCAGCTTGTGATTGCCTCGTGCCGATACCTCGTGCCGATAGACAGTGTGTTTGGGGGGTTCGCACTGCATCGACACGCGCCGTGCTGGGTGTAGCACACCGGTTCGGTAGTGACAGTTTTGATTCGCGTGTTTGGTGGGTTTGCCACAGCCTCGCCTGTGGTTGATTGTTTTGCACCGGCTGTTTAGCTTTTGGTGGTGTGCAGCCATTCCAGTTCTACGAAGACGCGAACGTCACAGGGGCAGATGACGCAGGCTTCTACAGCAGGCAGGCGCCGGCTTCCCCACAAATTGCTTCGGCGGGTCGCAAATACCGTTTCCCGCTCGTATCTTGGGACTTGTCCTGGCTAGTCGCGCCTGCCATTATTTGCCCAGAGACGTTATTTGACTCGTCATACAAAGTCTCTTGCACCTTCCAGTCTTGAGCTCGTATCGCACGAGCTTCACCATCAAGACTCCGCTTCCGGCCCCACCAATACTGCTTCAGAACCCTGTTGTCTCCGTTCTCACCAACGAACTCCAACTTTCTTGACTTCCTCTCGCCCTTGTGTCTGTTGCTCTCTGCATCTTCACTCTACACACAAGCCACGTGCAGACATCACCAGCGAGGCTTTGGACCACCGCACTTTGACTGACACTACCTGCATTTATCTGGCGACCCGCGGTTGCCCGTGCCTTGGCTCGAGACGAGGGGCTACTAGCTAATTTAGCCCTCCGAAATCCACGCGATGATCCTAGGGCAGGGGCCAAGCAAACAAGACCCTGTGATCCGTCGCGTGCATTGTATTCGTCCGGCCCAAGACTCGCATCTGTTGTTTTCTCACGTGGCCGAGCCATAGGACTCTACCGCACACTTTCTTTTCTTTTTGGGAGGAATCGTACGACGCGAATCCATACACCAACGACAGAAAGGCGACGGCCAAGTCCCGCCTCGTTCTGCTGCATAAGCTCCAACTTTGTTGCAGTTGCGGCGTCATATCGTCGGCACCGTGTCGAGTGCTTCGACCAATCTTCTCGACTCACAGCAACCCGCCTCTTCCTTTTCCCTTTTCCGTGTATCTGTTGTGTACCCACCTGTTCTCTGACGTTACCGGCAGACACCTGACACCCAGCACTTGATATCAGCCGCTGTCGGCCACCTCCCTCTCAACATCATCCCGCCTGTCCTTGCCAGACAACGACCTGGCTCTTTCATCCAACGTCGACAACCTTCGTCTCCTTTCTTCGGTGGCTCAGGCATCATGGCTGACTCTACCTACGGCGCACTATCCGCCTACGGGAGCTATAGCCACCTGTCGTCTGGCCCTCCCTCGCCCTCGCTCTCTCGACACCACCGTCTGAGCCGACGGGGCTCCATTACGGCCGACGAACCGCCAGACGAACGGACAGGCCTGATGCAGAGTCAACGGCCGCGCACATTACGGACGCCGCTTCTCAACCGGGCCCACAGCTATGCCGGAACTGCCACGCGACACCACAGCCGGGCAGGGTCCTGGGTCAACGCCTGATCAACGTGCTGTCCGACCGCCAGGAGTCCATGGCCGAGTCCAAAGCGTCCATCGCGCCCGACGAGCGGGTGTGGTACGACCAGTTTACATCCACGGACTGGGTGCACGACAGTATACTTGATGCGTACCGGGTGAAGGCGCTGCGCAACCGCAAAGATTTTTGGGGCCGCATCTATATCCTCTTTGACGGCGCGCAGGGCTGGGTGCTCTCGGCGCTGGTTGGATTTGTGGTTGCAGTTCTAGCCTACGCCATCGATGTTTCCGAGGCGGTGGCTTTCGACTACAAGTATGGCTATTGCACGCTGGGGTGGTTCATGACTGAAAAGGTAAGCCTTTCAGACGCCCCGCGGCCCAGGACACGTATCTTTGAAGTGTCTTAGCTAACAGGCCCAGCAATGCTGTCCCAACGGCCTTTGTACCGACTGGCGAGAGTGGGCTGAGGTTCTCAACATCGAGGGCCCCGGAGAAATGTGGGCGGAATACGCAGCCTATATCCTGGGTGTCATCTTCTTCGCCTCAATCGCCTGCCTCCTCACGTTGACAACCAAGACGGTCGTTCCCTCGGCATTCCGCCTTTCTACGCTCGACGAAAACCTGGCTGCGGAGCCCGTCAAAGACGGGCTCGAAGACGACGCTGTTGACGAGGGCGACAACCGTGTTGGTGGCAGCCGCTCGAGACGCAAGCGCCATGGTCGTGCCGACGACGCTAACGATGCCAACGATCGCAACAGTTCCAGCAGCACGCCGCCTCCCATCGAGAACAAGTCAAACCAATCTTCGCCCCCTATGGTGTACTTCTCCGCTGCTGGCAGTGGTGTCGCTGAAGTACGTGTGATACTGAGCGGTTTCGTGTTGCACGGCTTCCTTGGCTTTAAGACACTGGTGATCAAGTCCTTGGCTTGGTTCTCAGCGTGGCGTCCGGTCTCAGTCTTGGCAAAGAAGGTCCTATGTTCATATTGCCACCTGTGTCGGCAACATTGCTTGCCGCTTGTTCACAAAATATGACCGCAACGACGCGAAGCGGCGAGAGGTGCTGTCCGCGGCCGCAGCTGCCGGTGTGGCCGTGGCATTTGGCGCTCCGCTGGGCGGTGTCCTGTTTTGCCTAGAGGAAGTGGCCTACTTTTTTCCCGCCAAGACGCTCTTCCGGACGTTCTTCTGCTGTATTACGGCAGCCTTGACGCTCAAGTTCCTGAACCCATACGGCACAAACAAGATTGTCATGTTCCAGGTGCAGTACCCTGTGGACTGGGAATACTTTGAGCTGGGCAGTTTCGTGGCTGTTGGTGTTCTTGGTGGTGTGGCTGGTGCCATGTTCATCAAGGCATCACGCCTGTGGGCCAAGTCCTTCCGCCGGATCTCTCTCATCAAGAAGCACCCTCTTCTGGAGGTGGTGCTTGTAGCTCTTCTGACTGGCCTTGTCGGCTACTGGAGCGATCTGACGAAGCTGCCCGTTGCCGAGCTTCTCTATAACTTGGCCGCACCTTGCGACGTCACGGACAACAACCTCCAAAATCTCGGCATCTGCCCAACCGAGGTGGCTGAAATTCCGCCGATTTTGCTCAAGCTTTTCGGTGCATTCTTGGTCAAAGGTATCTTGACGATTGTCACCTTTGGTATCGTAAGTTTCCCCCACCACTCACTCTGAGCTGCATACATAGACAGCTGCTGACCTAATCTTAGAAACTACCGGCTGGTATCTATGTGCCGTCCATGGTCGTCGGTGGTCTTATGGGCCGCACGGTGGGCCATGTCGTGCAGTGGGTGGTTCTCAGTTTCCCGACATGGCCTGTCTGGGGTACATGTGCTGCTGTTGGCGAGGCATCATGCATCCAGCCTGGTGTCTACGGACTGATTGCTGCCGAGCTACAATGTGTGGTGTCACCCGGCTGTCTGTGACTCTGGCTGTTATTTTGTTTGAGATTACGGGCAGCCTCGACTACGTTTTGCCGTTTTCGCTGGCCATCCTGGTCGC
Organism: Sporothrix phasma; assembly: GCA_016097075.2. Classification (NCBI taxonomy): domain Eukaryota; kingdom Fungi; phylum Ascomycota; class Sordariomycetes; order Ophiostomatales; family Ophiostomataceae; genus Sporothrix; species Sporothrix phasma. The sequence continues at coordinate 484,859 of JADMNG010000017.1, read as the reverse complement.
CAAGTGGACTGCCGATGCGATCGAGCCCCTGTCCATATACGATCTTCTCACCGAGATGAACTCGTATCCCTTCCTGAACAACAAGCACAAGCCTGTCTTTACCTCGGATCTTGCTGATATTGTGCCTCGTGTCCGCCGACACCGCATCATTGACATCTCGTCCTCGCCATTGGTCAAGGCCACTGTCCTGCGCCAGAAGCTGGAGAGCCTACACCGCGCGGGTGAGCTGGATGGCGGATTGCCAATAGTGCGGCACGACATTCTGGTAGGCTTGATCCCGGCACCCGACTTGGAGTTTGCCCTCGATAACTTGCGCGACGAGGCATCAAGCCTCTGTCTTATGGCTTCCGTTCCGAGCATCGACGATTCAGACGACAACATCCACGGCATCGATCCGACGGACTTTACGCCATATATTGACCCGGTAAGCAACTGTGCCCTGATCTTGAGCCATATTTGATGCTAACCGCCGTCCTCCTTCCAGGCTCCTGTCGCTCTCGATATTCGATCTCCGATGGATCTCGTCTACGAATGCTTTGTCAAGCTCGGTCTGCGGTACATCTGCGTGCTTCGTGACGGCCGCTATGCTGGCATGGTACGTTCACCATACTCTTTCTTTGTCGCCGTCGTTTGTGTTTCCCTCTCTAACAGGCTTGATTACAGGCTCATAAAAAAACGTTCGTAAAGTACGTCCGCGACATCGAAGAGCGTGAGCATCGCTCCCTGTAGCAGCTGCTCTCTTGGCCCAATGTCCTTTGTCGAATATTTGCCATCATCTGAGCTTTCCCGGCTACCTCTCTTTTGGTATTCCTGGAGTTTCTGTTTTCCATCGTCCATCATCTAGCGTTGAGACTTGGGTAGGCTTTCTGGAGGAGCTCAACATCCCGGGTTGCGTTGTGTCGTCATTGAACCTGCCATTCATTCTGCCCATCAGTTACTACTTTCCTGTCTAATTGTGTGCTTCATTTACCGTTTTTTTTCTTGTTCTTTTTCTTCCCATTGTCTTCTCCTTATCTTCAATATGCGCTTCATTGCTTGGCAAGTCTTTTTTCTATTTTTTGCCAGTGCTAGCTCAGCCGTCATCGTGGTATCATTTGCATAACTCTAATACATCAACCAAATTGGACCGTCAACAGCAAGCCCCAACACAACAAGTGCGGTGTATTGGCGGAACATTGCACTCCCTCCCGAAATGTTTTGCTCAGCGGTCGTAACGCTAGAATGAGCAGTCATGGTCCCCTGCACCTAGCTAAGCTAGACACTGACAGGGCGCTAAACGAAGAATATGGGGCACTGCCGCTAAGTTAGGTCCCCGCAAGTCTAGCCAAGCCCCCTATTTGCATATCTGCAACAAGCCGCTCGTCCAAGGCCCTGAACAGGCCGGTTTCTTAGGTCCTTACGTCGTATGCTTATCGGACCCGGAACGGCATAGCTTGACAATGACCGAAAATAGCGGGAAAGCATGGCTGCCACTAAACTTTCTTACTAAATAGACAAAGGCTGACTATCCCCACAGTGCTAGCCACTTTCGAGACCCTTTGTGGCCAGTTTTGGTTTAACGCTTTGGCTTCTTTTTTGTTTCAACAATCTTGAGATTCGACGGCAACCACACAACCACACAACCACATATCTCGATACCCCCCTCGCGACAGAGTAGCGACGCCAGCAAAGAGCACCGAACTAGGCGATACCTCTGTACCATTGATATCTGCGACGCCCACCATGCGACATCGCTCAGCCGCCTTTGTGCCGAGCCATGGATAGACAACGACACCGACTATCTTAACGAGACAGTAGCGACGATACGACACCCTACAACAGACTGACACGAGGAGGCACAACGACAACCATGCCGCGGGGCTTTATGCTCTATGTGTCAGCGGCTGCCGTGGGCCTGCTCGGACTCGGGCAGCCCGTGCCGGCAGAGGCGACGGACACACCACACACTTCGGCGATGACAACAGCTATGCCCGACGCAACAGCAGCGGCGGCGGCAGCAGCCTCAGCAGCTTCAGCAGCTTCAGCAGCCTCTGTCGCCTCCGCAGCCTCCGCAGCCTCAGAATCGGCAGCAGCGGCGATAGCGTCGTCGATAGGCTCTCCATCTTCGATCTCCACATCCTCGGTGACATCCTCCGTCACCACCACCACAACGATATCCGTCACCATGACGCAACCCTCTTCCTCTTCCGCGCCCCCTTCTTCGCACACGACACCCACGACGTCTGCCTCTTCTACCGCGCCTTCCCCGCCGGTAGCCAGCTTCCTCGATACAGAGACATGCCAATCAAGACAATCAACTACATCACGCACACACTTCCACAACAATGTCTGCGAACAAGCTGGTCGAGCGCCAATGCAACGACCGACACCACAACAGAAACGGCAAACAGCACGGGGTCCAATGAAGACGGTGCGGCAGCGCCGTCTAAGACGGAAGCAGCAGCTGCAGAAGCTACCGTCCATGACGGGGAGCCCAAAGAGACCGAAAAGGACAAAGTGAAGGCCGACGAGGAGAACCAGGAAGACCTGGCGACGGAGTCCTTCATGTCGTTTGAGGAATGGAAGGTTCTTCAGCTCAAAAAGGCCGGACAAGACCAGCAGAGCTGCAGGCCCGGCGCCGGCAACAGAAGCACCATGCAGGGCAGCATGCTCACGGTGCTGGCGGCGATATCAACATTGACAGCATCGGCGACGACGGCGAGATTGCGCTCGATTTCGATGTCCTCAACGAGAAGGTGTCCGAAATGGCGGGCTCTGCCCGCACACCCGGCCACTATAACGACGGCAGCGGTGGAGGCTATCGGCAGGATGGCTCTCCTGCAGATGGCGGTAGCGGAGCGGCTTCTGGCAGTGGCGGCCGGGGACGCACGACGAAGCCGTGGTCTATGCCGACGGTGCTACGCAGTACTACCGCAGCAAGGATGCAGGAAAGACGGGCAAAGAGCGCTTCTCGTTTGCGTCGTTTGACGCCGGCGCCACGTGCTCAAGGCCAACAAGGGCGTTAGGAACGCCAAGGCAATACTCGTGGAGAACAAGGACTCGTACATGCTGCTCGAATGCCGCACGCACGACAAGCACGTCATTGTTGAGCTCAGCGACGACATTCTTGTTGACACGGTGGTGCTGGCCAACTTTGAATTCTTCTCCAGCATGGTGCGGCGGTTCCGCGTCAGCGTTAGCGACCGCTACCCTGTCAAAGCTGACCGCTGGCGGACGCTGGGCGAGTACGAGGCGCGCAACTCGCGCGACATCCAGCCCTTTCTGATCGAGCATCCGCAGATCTGGGCCAAGTACATTCGCATCGACTTTTTGACGCACTACGGCAGCGAATACTACTGTCCGATCTCTCTTTTTGCGCGTGCACGGAACGCGCATGCTGGACTCCTGGAAAGACAGTGAGAATGGCCGCGATGGCGACGAAGACGAGGAGCTCGAGCATCACGAGCAACACCAACAGCATGAGCAGCGTGAACAGCGTGAACAGCGTGAACAGCACGAACAGCGGCAATACGAGCAGCAACAGGCTGAGCAGGCGCAAATTCAGCAACGACAAGAAGAAGAGCAGGCACAAGCGAAAGCAAAGACAACCGCAGCACCGGAGGCACCACCCATTGTCGTCGACGCCACTCCAAAGGCCTCGGCCCACGCTGACGGTTGCATCTCAGCCGGCTTCATGCCGTGGAACCCCATTGCAGTGCATGAGAGCCTATTTCTGGCAAATGCCGTCTGCCTGCCATCGGGCAACGCCCCTCGGCCATTCGAGCGGTTCGGCGGCAACTGCTGGGGGCTCATCGAGCTCGGCATTGCAAGACGGTCAAGGCACGGCGCCCGTGGAAGCAAAGGCGGGCAACGGCATCAAGGCACCTTCACAGGCTCCGGAGCCCCATTCGGCCTCCGCTGCGCAGACAGACAATGCGCCATCGCCCACGCATACCCAGAATGCTGCCAAGGATGCCCGTCTGACCCTGTATCATCGTCGCCCTCTTCCCCTACCGCGACCTCCTCACCCGATGCGTCTCGAATCCCACAATCGCCCGAAGCGGCTGCGGTGCATCTGCCCGGCAGTTAAGGTTGCCGAACAAGACGCGGCAGCACAGCCACCCAAACAAAAGTCTGGCTCCGCCGGCAGCCAGCAAACACCACCGACAACGACCGTGCAGACGTCCATTCGAAGAACAGAGCAGCGTCCGGTGGAGCGGGCGGTGAGAGCTCGTCGCAGCCAGGCGGCGGCCCGTCTGGATCGAGCGGCGGGTCAGGGTCACACCCAGGTGCCACGCCCCCGGGCTCAGGCTCGGGCTCGGCTCGAGCATGTCAGGCGGTATTAACAATAACAACGGTGCCGCTGCGGGAGGCGCCCGTCTCTGCCGCCGCCGCCCATTGTCCAGGAGAGCTTCTTCAAGTCCATTACGAAGCGGCTGCAGCTGCTCGAGTCCAACACATCGCTGTCGCTGCAGTACATTGAGGACCAGTCGCGCTTCCTCCAGGAAGCCCTGCGCAAGATGGAGCGCAAGCAGATCTCGCGTGTCGACTCCTTCCTGGACACGCTCAACAACACGGTTCTGTCGGAGCTGCGCAACATGCGCCAGCAGTACGACCAGATCTGGCAGTCGACTGTCATTGCGCTCGAGACCCAGCGCGAGCAGAACCAGCGCGAGACAGTTGCTCTGAGTGACCGCCTCAACGTTTTGGCCGACGAGGTGGTCTTCCAGAAGCGCATGGCCATCCTGCAGTCGTGCTTCTGCTCTGCTGCCTCGCCCTCGTCATCTTCTCACGCGGCCTGCTGACTGGCGGCTCGGCTTCGGTGCCGCTCGACGTCAACATGGCAGCAGCAGCGGCCGCAGCGGGGTACATGCCCGCCGGCTCGGCCATGTCGCCGTCGCCGTCCTCGCCTCCGTCTGCGACCTCGTCCATCGGCCTGCGCTCAAATCTCAGGTCCTCCGCAACAACCTGCGCAACCCTACGCAGCCTACTCGTCTACACCTCGGGCTATCCGATGTCGGCCTACTCGGCAGGGTCTCCGCCTCCACCCGGCACTCTGCGAACCCAGTTGATGCCGTGACGGGCAGCAGTAATGGCAGTGCCAGTGTCAGTGCCACGCCCGCCCCTGTCCCTGCCAACAAAAACAAGATCTTGCCTCGGATTCCGACCACACCAACATCGCCGCCCTCTCCAGGGTCGCCGGGGTCGCCAGAGCCAATGCCCTCTCATGGGAGCCCGGAAAGCCTGCTGGGCGTTGGCGATGCCGACGACGAAATGCCCCTCGCCCTGCAGGACAAGGGACAGGAGCAGGCTCCATCCTGCTTGAGCCCAAGCCTCTGACCGCCGCCCGCTTCTCTTCGTCTGAGCGACATTGAAGAGGCTGCCGACCAGCTCGAGGACGACGAGGACAGCAGCGAAGACCGTGACGACGAGACCGTCCAATCCGAAGCCACCACAGCCCATCCTGATGGGGCAACAGGACGATGCTAGGCGGCGACGGCGACGACGACGGCGACGTAAGCGTTGGTCTATTCACGCCAACTGCCACCACACCCACAAGACCCAATGGCATGGCAGACGACTTGCCCCCGTCTCCCAGGTCCACATCCTTCCTCCCAGGCACAAGCTCATCTGATGTCTCTCCAGAAAACCCCATGAGCCGCAAACGCCTACCCTCACTTTTAGAACACAATTCTGACTGAGTGAAGCATGCAGGGTGCTGAAGCCCCTGTCCATAATGAATGTAAATAATCTTGTCTTCTATGCTTCAGTTTGCGAAGCTGTGATGCAGTACATTAATGATAGTTGTTATGAGTGTTGTTAAGTAATGAATTGATCGAGTTAGCGTTCGAGTGTAATTCTCGCCCAAATCACTGCTTCTTGTTTAAACAGTCTGTATGCTTTGTTTCTGTTGCTTGATTTGCCACCTAACGAAAAGTGATTAAAGCCCCAAAGAGAAGCAAGTCAGATATCAGCTGAAGAGCAAAGTTGAAAGGTAAAATTGTGTCAAACGACTGGTACCAGTGGTCATGCATGCCCTGTCAAAGATGAGAAAACAAAAAACAGAGATAACTCGGTACAAAACGTGCCTCGACAGGACCACAGTACGTCATACTCCTGACTCTCTTACACACTTGTATATGCAACCTCGTCTCCTGTCACCACCATAATCAACACACGAGATTCCATGGACCACCTAAAACAGCACTACCACCAACCTCGTCCCTTGGCCTCTCCTTATTATCGCCGAGTCAATTAGACAGTGAAAGAAAGCAGAAGAGAGCCAGATGCAGTAACTATATCGAAACGACAAAACAAACAAAGAGCTTCATAAATTAGTTCGGGTTCAGCTATTCCACCCATGCAAACGCATGACCCACTCGACTGTTTTCCAAACACATCTCGCTTGAGATACGTCAGGGCTACAGAGTCGCGCTTCCATGCCACCCCAGAACCAACCAGTATTATTAGCTGAGCCTTGTAATGGCGCGTTTTCAAGGATGACACAGATGGGCGAACAAAATAGGAAAAATAGGAAAGAAATAGCTAGAGAAGAAGCTGAAGAAACAAGGAACGGAGATTGCAAAACGTATAGCAAGCATGACAGATGTGGCTGCGAAATGGTGATACTGATACCATTTGGTGAAAGTTTTCAGCAATGTGCCCAGCCTCTGGTACCAGTAGTATTGGCTCAAGGTGTTTGACGACGGCAGCGCCGAGTTCTCTGCCGCCACTCAGTTCTGCATGTACACGCGCTGAAGGCTGGAGTCGTACTCAATCTCCTCGAGGGCCGCCATTCTAGTACCACGATCGAACTGGGAGCGGCGGCGACGTTGCTCATCGCGGTAGTACTGGCTGAGGTGCGGCGTAAAATAGACCTGCACAGAAAAAAGTTAATTGACACTGGTATATAAAAGGAGGACGGCCAGGCCAAAGGCCAGACATATGCTACTGACCAACGTGCTCTGCGTTCTCGCAGCTCCGCTTCATCTTGGACGGTTGTCTGGCCCGGGAAACTCCTCCTCGCGGCCCGCAAGCTCGGGGTTGGGACCACCCATGGTGTAGTAGAGCTGCACATGAATGGGTTAGGAGTATATTCTATGTACGGTCTTCACTGTTCTCTGACAGTCCGTACCTTTGGCCGATAGTGAGGCGACTCAAGCATCACAGAGCTGTTTCGGAACTTCTGCACCAGGCAGTCTCTACCTTGAATTGCTATTGGTCATTAGTTTTGTCCACAGTTATACAGTCAACCGGCTATGCAACAGGGTAGCTCTCTTACTGGCATAGGAGATTTCTGCGATTTTGTCGCTCCGGAAACAGTTCCTGTGCCGCCGTCAGCTGAATGTCTAAGGGCTTTTGCGCTGTTTATATACTCACCAGCGTTGGTTGTCTCTCGCATTGGCAAACTAAAGTGTCGTTAGCAAGAAAAGCACCACTTGCAGAAGGCACATAGTCACCCATAGGCTGGACGCCTTCCTTCACGTACATCGATGATATCGAGTGGCTGAGTTCTGTTAGTTTGAACACAACGATCTGTAAGATTTGACTTGGACGACTTACATCGGCAAAATTGATGAACGCGTATCCGACACTAGGGCATTCATTAGTAAACTGAAGGGAAAGTCGCAAGGACAAAAGCCCGATGGTTGGTCTCGCAACTTACTTGCAATCGTTTGCAAAATCAATTCGCAAGTACATGAAGTCGTACTTGCCCCAGCTCGACTCGTCGATGATTGCCTTCAACATCCGCTGGTCGACCTTATTGGGAATGTTTCGGAGCATAATCTGAAATCAGAGTCAGTCCCAAAATTCACTTCGCAGCTCAAGTACCTGTGGTTGCTTACCGTCGTCCGCACATCAACACCGTCACGGATACGCTTGACATCTACTTGGTTATGATGGCCGTTGGGACCAAACTGCGTCGATCTATCCATGCGCATCACGCCGCGACGGTTTCCATAGCGGGATATTGTACTAGGCCGCTGCCCAATGTCATAGCCTTGCTGAACAATAGCTGACATGGGCGTGCCTGGTGGAAAGACAATGGGAGCTCCGGCGATTGGCCCCATGCCCGCCATACCGCCCATGCCACCCATACCACCCATAGGGCCCATTGGTCCCATTGGTCCATGCCACCATGCCACCCATTCCGCCCATGCCGCCCATGCCACCCATTCCCGTCCCCGGACCGTTATACGGATCCAGAATGATGGGGCCACCTGAGCCGTACGGGTTACGCACCATCATGGGAACAAGGGCCACCTGTTGCTGCGGCGGACCTCCAACACCGGACGTCGGGGGGTCGGCTGGTGTCTGGCCGGAACCATGGAGTTGGGTCCATGCTGCATAGCCATCTTTTGGGGCTGCATACCATGTTGGCCTTGAAAGCTCCCAGAATTGTAGTCCGGGTGAGGGAAGCGGCCAGGGGTAGGCATGGGCGTGGTAATACCGTCGTTCGGAGGGGCGGCCCTTCCAGTGTGTCCATCAGGCTGATAAAAGCTCAGCCGAATATGGAGTCCCTGTTTTTTGCAATAAGATCTGTAAGCATCAATCTACAGGTCGGCTGGGCCGCTCTTTTTGAGCTCAATGGCGAAGTTATTCATCACTTACATCGATCATGACACCATTCAATTTCGACGCCACATTCATGGCGAGAACACTGTCGGCGTATTCAATGATTGCCTTGACGGCCCCATCCTCCGACCGGGGATCCTTCTGGAAAGCAAATAGGTCGCCCTCGGCCTGAAGCAGCTTGAAAACGTGCGCATCGACTTGGGAAAGCTCCATGGGAGAGTTGTGCAGAAGGACAGCGAGCATGTCCAACTGGCCCTCATTGGCAGCAGCAAACATGTCACCGGGCATAGCAAGCTATCCTTGGGTATGAGAAGGAGAATTGCGAGGAGTGCGATATGACGAGGATGGCAATTCAACTTACCTGCATAAACTCCGGTGGCGATAGGAAGGCTGCCGACCAGCCGGCGCCACACAAACGGGCGTTTCTGTGGCAGGTGATGGCGTCACGGATGTTGTTGTAATGAGCATACACCTTCGAATTTCGGGTGTAGATAGTCTTGCTCCCCAGCCCGGGCCGCAAAAGCGTACTCAGTCTCTGTAGGGGCGTGTTAGCAGTGGCGTGGTGAATGTACAGGCATCTTACGCGGTATGCTTTGAGAGACCAGCAGGGGTTGCAACACGTACACCGATAAAATCATTAAGCTCAGCAGGGCCAGCCTGGGTCGAGCACGAGAACTCGAGGCAACGCGACATGAAGATGTCAGTGCTCAGGCTGTTGGAGATCTGGCCAGGGACCGAAACGTGAAGGTCCGGCGCTTCAGTTGCCTGTTGCTGGGTTTCACCAGATGCGTCCGACAAGCCATCATAGTACGGGCGGAAGCTAGACGCAGCCGCAGACAGCTGCTGATTCGCCTTCATCTTTGACTTGGACGAAGGGGTGACAAAAGGATCCTTGTCAGCAGACATGCTAGTGGTGCGAAAGCCACCGCCACTGCTGTGAGTAGGCGAAAAGACCAGGGAGTCGTCGCCGCGGTCAGGCGTCTGGTTGAGCTTGGACGCGGACTTCACCGAGCTCGCATTGGGGGAGAATGCAATGAGACGGGCTGGAGTGCCAATGATACTCGCGGCCTCAGCGCCGCCGCCGGAGACAGAGCTCGGAGACTGGGCGAACTGGTCACGGAACTGCGACATGGCGGAGGGACCAGAAGCCATTTGATGATTTTGTCTTTGGCGTCAGCTAACAAGGCAGAGGCGTCTATGCTCGAGCAGGTATGACTTACCAGGCAGATTTTAGACGAGGAACGTGTTGTTTGAAAAGGTCACGCGCCACAGTATCAAAACGACAAGCCCGATGCGGATCGAGAAGTTGACGAACTAACGCAGCAGCACAGCAAACAAGTGCAGCAATCAAAAGAAACTGTCAAGTGCAAGATGATAAAGGTCAAAAACAAAAAGACGTGTGAAGATCGTAGGGGAGAGGGGAGAGAAAGAGAGAAATCCCAGTCTGGGGAGCGAGAGGGGGGGGGGGGGGAATCAAAACAAAAACGTTCCTGGGGCACACGATTTCTTGGAAGACGAGGGGCGAACGCGTCTGGCCGAACCAAGAAAGAGGAAGCTGCGAGTATGTCCAGAGGAGGAAGGAGCGACCTGGTCGTCGACAGCATTCGGAAGGCACGCGGCTCAAGAAGGTGCGGACGAGGAAGGAGCGAGTGGCAGGCTACGCCGCTTGAGATATCTGGCGAAATGGGCCAACTAAGTATCTTCTTCCAGCGAAGAGTCCTCTCACGAAGAAGTACTTTGCCATACGGTGTTCCAAGTCACCTGCTCGCGATGCCTGAGTGTCGTTCTGCCCTAGCTGTGTCTGACTGGGCAGTACATTGGAGCCTCGCGGAGATTTCAGAAACCGGTAGCTTTCTGTGCCAGCTACGGCACGAAACTTTGTTTCTCATCAACGCAGTGCTTTGATCGGAAAGTCACCGATTATGTGCCGATGGTACGAGTGTTGCAGGATGGAAAGACAGACAGCCATCTCTCCCGAGGTTTGCCTTGTGAATAGGCTCGTTTTTTAACTTCTTTGCTTGACATTGTATCTGGCTTAGCGGGTTCATTACCATGCACAGTCCTCTTTTTGATAGAGATGGGTGGTGAGCAAAGCTCCAGCAACTGGTGAACATACGAGAGGATGTGCCACGGGACACTTTATGATTTTGAGCCAGTTGCACTGTTCTTGTTCGAGGTACCTCGTTTCTTCATGTAAGAAATCCCGAGACTGGTGTACACTGAACTCTGTAGATTCTGCTATTTCATTTTTCTAAGAGAGGTTCGATAGGTGATGTTGGATATACTAGAAATCATAGGTATCATTGCCTCAGAGTTGACTGAATACGAGGTCAGTCGTATTCGTTTTTCATGAAAAAGTCACCCGCCTCTGTCGTTCCAAGCAAAGTACGCCGAACTCGAAAAAAGGCACTGCTTGCCTCTCTTCCTGTTGTAGTGGGATCTGGCAAAGTCAGAATGGTCCGTACATTACGAGCCTTTCAGGCACCAACCTATGAGTAGGCGTCGAGGTCTGAGAGAATCACGGCCTCGCATGCGCTGTTTCTGGCCCATAAGTCTCGATAGTGGAAATTGTACCTTATGAAGGGACCAGTGGCGCAATGGTAACGCGTCGGATTCCAGTAAAATGGTGCTTCCCGAAGATTGTCCGTTCAATTCGGGCCTGGTTCATCTCCATCTTCTAACCGTCAAGCGGTGTCTCTTTATTTTTGTGTCATTCTCTTGGCCGACTTTTGGAGGTCTTCTTTTTGGAGCCTTTACTTTTTTTAAGGGCCGTAACTTCATTTTGGTCTCCACCAAGTGCTTCCCCCAAAGTGGAGGCTCTTGCGTGCGGTGGTCACGTGTAAATTACCGCCTTGCACCAGCTGCGATAGAGCTTCAGAGCTGTTTGAGATTGGCGGCATGCCTAGCGGCGCTTTGCTGTCCCCAGCCTTACACTGAAGACGACACACAGCACCAGCTTCTCTTTTGTCATAACGACACCAACCAAGATATCCAATCGCCTCATGAGCCTTCGCCAAAGTTTGGGTCACCACGTCCTACGATCAATGGTGCAATAGACCCTGCTATCGAGTTGGCCTAACACGGGCGCCAAGTACTTCCTGTCGCGCACACGGATGCGACCATGCCGCAACGGCCGCAGGCATACGATGACTACGGCGTAGCCGTGCAAGATGTGAGTATGAAGCAAGGACAATGACGGGCTCAGGAACGTGCAAGTCTAACGAGCGCTTTCCTGTCTAGATCATCTTGTCCTCCTCCGACACCGACTTTATCGATCAGCTCATCCCCGTCCTACGTGATGCGACGACCAACGGAGGCCGGCCGGTCCACCTGACGCAAAGTCTGGCGCAATATGTCGACGACCGCGAAGCCGAGATTGAGACCATTGGCCTCACCAAGCACGAAGAGTTCCTGGGCTCCGTCAACCAGCTGCAAAAGGTCCGCGAAGGCACGTGGCCTTGACGGCCGAGATCCTCGAACTCAACCAGTCTATCCAAGCGAGTACCGAGAAGCTCGCCGAGCAGAAGCGCAACCTCGTCGACACCCGGGCGGTGCGACAGAACATATCCGATGCTGCAGATGCCCTGCGCGAGTCGCTGCAGATCCTGCATGCCGTCAACCACGCACACGAGCTGATCCGCAAAAAAAAGTACTATGGCGCGCTCAAGTCCCTCGAAGACCTGCAGAACGAGCACCTGGTGCCCATTATCCAGAACAAGTATGCCACGCAGCACCAGCTGGCCGACCTGATCCAGCGTTCGATCCCCGCGTCGCAAAGGACCATCTCAGAGGCCGTCATGACCGACCTCAATACGTGGCTGTACCGCGTGCGTGAGACGTCGCAGTTCCTGGGCGAGGTAGCCTTTTACCACACAGACATTCGGCGAACGCGAATGAAGGAGCGCGTCGAGCAGAACGGGTTTCTGAAGCACTTTCGACTCAACTCGGCCATTGAGCTGGTCTTTGACGAGAGCGAGGAGTTTGACGTGCTCGACAACGACGAAGTGAGCGTCGACTTTACGCCGCTGTTTGAGGCCTGCACATTCACGACGCCCTGGGCCAGAGCGACCGGTTTCGCGCTGACTATGCGGCCACACGGCGGCAGCAAAAGGATTTGCTGATGCCGACGTCAGTCAGGCTGGAAGACGACGACGACGGCTCGTCGCTCAGCAGTCTGCTCGAGGGCGTTGCAGGCTTTGCCATTATCGAAAAGGCCACTATGCGCAAGGCACCGCAGCTGCGGTCGACCGTCGACGTGGACGATCTCTGGGACTCCATGTGCCAGACCGTCATCAACCTCATCACGAAAGCGCTTCGCGACGTCAGCAATGCCGAGGTCCTCTTGAAGGTCAAGGGCGTGATTGCACTCTTTGTCCAGACGATGGAGGGCTGGGGCTACTCGGTCACCATGCTGGACAACTTTTTGCTCAAGCTGTTTGAAAAGTACGCCGAGCTCCTCAAGCGTCGCTTCAGTGAAGACTTTCAGGAAATCGTGTCAACCGACGACTATATGCCCATGACCATCAACACGCTGGAGGAGTACGAGAAGGTTGTCAATGTGAGCTGGTTCACGCAAGAAAAGCCACTGTCCGAGTTGACCTTCCCTACGTCCTGCCCTTCTCTCAGATGTACCCGCTCTGCTGCATTGACATCCGCAACTTTCTCAACCAATTTTACTTCTTCTCCGACGACCATTTCCAGCACGCTAGCGTCATTGACGAGACTCTTCGCAAGGTAAGCGCTTGGCAGCCGACTGTCGCAGATTGCTTTTTCTAACCGTACTTGCAGTCCCTGGACGAGCTCTTGAATGCAAAAATATGCCAGTCTCTTGTTGAACGGCTGAGCTCCCAATACCTCGGCCAGATAGTGCAGATTCTCATCAACCTGGAGCACTTTGAAACGGCCGGCCAAGAGCTGGAGCAGCTGCTGATTCGGGCCCGATCATCGACATCGGCCGGCGGGCCGGTCAGTCTGACCGCCACTGAAGCGTTCCGTAGCAACAAAAAGACGGCCGAGAAGCGCATCTTTGAGCTGGTCAACTCCAAGATTGACGATCTTGTGGACACGGCCGAATATGACTGGATGGCCCCCCTACCACAGACGGAGCCGAGCAACTACATCCAGACCCTCACCCGGTACCTGTCCAACATTATGAGCTCAACCCTGCTCAGTCTGCCGCGCGAAATCAAGGAGCTCATCTACTACGATGCCCTGAACCATGCAGCAGATCGGATCCTGATGCTGCCGCTGGCCCCCGAAGTCAGGTACATCAACCCAACGGTGTCGCCGACCTCGCGCGTGATGTCCAGTACCTCACCGAGTTTGTCGGCAGCCTCGACAATGCCTTTATGCTGGAGCAGAACCTGGACGAGCTGCAGCAGTCGGTGGCCCTGATGCAGGCCGAGAACGCCGACGAGTTCTACGACGTCACCACGCGCAACAAAAAGTTTGGCCGTGTGAACGCGCAGAACGGTGCGATCCTGCTGGAGAAGGTGACGCACGCCGTGGAGGGCCCGAACCGGGCGGCACAGGGCTTGGCCAACTTCTCGAGCAGATTTGGCTTGCGGTAAGGCCTGCGGTAAGGCCTGCATGACTCAACGAAAACGATGAATGTCGGCGTAGTGGAGAGTCAAAGCTGAGTCGGCTTCTTGTATATACTGTTTTCTATCTAGCGCGTTCGTTCCCCCATTTCAAATTTATGTTCTCTCGAGAGGTTAGACTCTACGACACTCTTGCAAAGGGTTGCGATGTGGCAAACAAAGGGCAACAAAGGCAAAGTGAACTGCTGTCTCTTGCGAGCAGGGTAACGGCAAATACACTATCGTCGTAGACGCAAAAGACAACAAAGAGTGCACAACACGGCCTTTTCCTCTTGCCCAAGTTTCACTCAAGAGAATACTAAAACACTGTAAGAAAAAAAAAGACAAAAAACTAAAACCACGAGGAATAAAAATACGAAACTCGAAAAGAGACGGAAGTGGGGAAGTGAAGGAAACGACAAGAGGTAAAAAGACAAAAGAAAGACAAGAAGCAGTTGCTCGCCAGTATCTCGGAGCGGCGCAGCCTCGAAAAGCGCCGACCGCCTGGAGTTGTAGGACTGAAAACGGCCCATATTCTACAGCTGCAATGGCAGGAACAAGGAGCCAGAGGCAAAAGACACTCGTGGTAGCCGCCTTTGGGTTCGTTTCAACTACGCACCGCCCTACAGATGAAGGTTAGTCGACAAGGCCATCCTATACGCATGGATCTCAAGCCGTGTGGAACGGCCATGCATCACGTACCTGCGGAGGCGGCATGGAATAGGTGCTGTACATGTTGGGGTCCATGTCCGCGTACATTGGCGCCTGGCCCTGACCGTAGCCAGTCGGAGCACCGGCCTGCCCCTGCACGGGGTACATGCCGGGTTGCCGGTAGTCGGCCTCGCCGCCCAGGGGGTGCGCACCCATGGACGCGTACTCGGCCAGTGCATGGTTGGCGCCCGGGATCTGTTGGCCGGCGCCAGCGCACCAGCAACTCCCTGCTGAGCGGCTGCCGCCGCCGCGGCGGCCGCGGCCGCAGCAGCGGCCACATTCGCTGACGCGGCATTGGTACCGACGGCACCACCCGGGTTGGAGCTGCCTCTCTTAGGGTGGCTGGTGGCCTCTTCGCGGGGCACAATGTCAATGAGGAAGTCGAACATATCGGACTTGGCAAGTGCGGACGCAATGTCGGAGCGCTGGAGGTGCGGCGCTTGTTCTCTTCGGCGTGGATCCAGGCGCGCATGGTGAGCTCGGTGATGAAGATGTCGCAGCCTTTGGCAAAGAGGATGGGCGCCTCAGCAGAGATCATCTTCACTTCTGGGTCGGCCTTCATCACCTTCTTGATACGGGCGAGCGGCAGCTGGTGCAACTTGTAATCGTGTGTGTCGCTCTCGAGGTGGTTGATGGTCTGCTGCCAGTACGTCGTGAGGATGTCCTTGTACGGGCCCGTGAGACCTTGGTGAACCTGGTGGCCGACAAGAAGCGTTAGTTTGGAGCGTCGGCAGCGCAGTCATGGGCTCGGGGAGAACGCACGTTGGCCCATGGACCTGTGTAAAGCTCCGACGGCGCGTAGCCTTGTTGGGAGAGCTGGAAGGCAAGTCAGTATCGGCAATGCTGCAAGGCGAGTCGGCGCATCCGGTGGAGCGGCCGGCGCTGCTTTCACAGAGCTGGGAGGAGAGGAGGGAGACGAACTGCTGCGCTGGCGCCTATGGTGCGTGCAAAAGACAAGGTCAGCAGTCTGGTCACACTCGGCAGGCTGGGGGTCGGTGGAAACGGCGACACGGAGGCGATCAGGGAGGAAGGGGACGCGACAAAGGACGTACCGTAATGGCCGCCGTGGCTTGTGTCGTAGACGACCTGCTGAGCGCGTCCAGCTTGAGCCTGGGCGTTGCCCGTGGTGGCGTTGGCAGCCGGCTGGTTGTTGGGTCCATGGCGGGCGATTGCGGGTGCGCGCGCAAAGACGGTGAATTGACAAGGCGATGCGCAAGGCGGAAGATGCGCGTGGTGACGGAGGCGCGGCGGTGGCAATGGTTCAAGGCGGTGTTGATGACGACGAAGCAGGCTTGAAAGAAACTCGGGGCCGAATTTCGGGGACAAACTTCAGGTAGTGGGGTTTTTGCTGGCTGGCGCGCGTGGCTGGGGTTAGTCTGGCTGGAATGGGCTGACGGAGGAGGGTGACGGGGACGACAAGGATGAGGCGAGCAATACAGCGCGAAAAGAAAGACTGCAGCAAAACGGCAAACGGCAAAACTTTCGACAGTAAAGTATAGAAAACGCAAGGCTCTACCAATGCAAGTGAATCGTCTTTGCCGCGAAACAGAGGATGACAGGTAAGAGGCAGCACAGCAGGCAAGCGTATTCGCGCAGGTGCAAGACGATCTAGGGAAGACACAACAGTCGAGGCCAAGCATGAGCTGTGAGAGAAGGCTGGGACGGTGCTCCGTGCCTTTATGGTGGGAAGAGGGGCGGCTGGCTGCACTGCATGCAGGGACAAGGCAGCGACTGCGCGCCGGGGGTTTGTGGGGGGTTTTGTTTACATCGCGATCCGGCCTAGCGGGCTGCCGTGCCTCGTGGTCCCGTTCTTGTTTGTCACAGCCTCACAGGCAAGCCAGACAAGGCCAGACAGAGCTTGGACGAGGGAAAGACGAGGGGCAAGGTGGGCGCCTGGTTGCTGGCTTCTCGTTGGTCCAGCGGTCGTCCCATCGCACTCGATCCGCCCGTCTCTGGCCAGTCTGGGGTCGGACCAGGGCGCTCCACGGACATGGAGACCAGACCACGCGAGGACGCCAACGTTCCCGTTTTTGTCTTCTTTGCTGGCTCTTGATTTGCTTCCTCCGCGGCGCAGCTTGATTGGCGGACTTGGGGATGGCTAGTGACGGCAGAGCTTCGCGAAGCACGAGGATTGGACGAATCGACGGTGGAGTCGCCGGTCGTTCTGCCATTCGTCTCGCCAGATCTCTCAATCTCTACTATTCTTCAACACAACGGGGAAGAGTTGATGGGCCGGGCTTCTGGCTTCCGTT
This sequence comes from Sporothrix phasma, assembly GCA_016097075.2. NCBI lineage: Eukaryota > Fungi > Ascomycota > Sordariomycetes > Ophiostomatales > Ophiostomataceae > Sporothrix > Sporothrix phasma. The sequence goes on along the minus strand of JADMNG010000017.1, from coordinate 467,761 downwards.
GGAGCGCACCTTGTCTCCTCTGACGGCCCCTTCGGTGGCCAGCGCGTGCCTTTTTTGCCGGGACCCATTGTGTATTTTGATCGCTCGTCGAGGACCCGTCCACAGTTGGAGCCACTCAGCTCGTTCGGTTGGGCTTGTCCCATTCTCCAGCTGCTAATGCATACAACAGACTCCGTCTCTCAGGTGAGCCGCTGCCGCGACAGACGAGCCAGTAGAAGAACCAGGCGGCAAAACGCGACAGTGTGCAGGATTGAAGAATGGAGGGGGACGAAAAACAGTGGCAGAATGCAAATCAGACTGAGACGAGACGACGCACCTTTTTGACTCGAGTGTTCCGAGTCGCTTTGCTTGTAAGTTGGAGCGTGTGGGCCTCTTGGAGGGATTGGGATGGAGAAGTGGTGAAGAGGTGAAGTGGCGTTATAAAATGGGCAAAGGGCACAATTAAAGAGCACCGACTGTCGATTGCTCACTCGGTTCTGAGCTTCTGATCTGCTCAGCGCTGTGAATGAAGCAGGAATCGACAGGCCAAACGAGATAAATGACATCCAGAAATGTCGAGATTCTCGAGTGGGGACGAGCTGGACGTGGCCGCAGGCGTGGGAGGGCAAGGCGCAAAAGATGATCTCTTACGTGGTCAAGTGTCTTGCTCTCCGCGTGTTCTACAAAGTACGAGATGTTAGATACAGATCCTTGCTGCTTTGTTGCTTCGAGAGCGGTCAGTGACTGTGAGAGGCTGGTTGGGCATCAGCCGCGGCATTGTGGCAGCGACGTAGCACTGCCTGTTTTGCAGCCAGACTGTGGTGGCCTCGCGCCTGAGCCCAATCCGCTCCGCGGCTGGTTGAGCAGTGATGTGCGTCTGACAGCGGCCATAGCCTAGCATCGTGCCCGGTACGGCGACGTATTAGCCTCCTTTCTCAGGCAAGAAACTGGCCAGCCTCAGGACGGGTTGCAAGATGACAAAGACGGGTCTGTCTCCACTTTATTTTCGCCAGGGACTACGAAAAAACTGCTGCCATAAAAAGTGGGAGATTTGAGTTCTGCTTTTCTTCCTCTCTTTCCTCTCTTCTTTTTGCATGTTTCCATACACAACCACAACGATGGCAACAACAACAGAAGATCTGAGCGAAAGCCAGATTGACGCACTCCTCCGGGAGGCCGAAGAGCGTCTGGCGGGAAAAAACAACGCAGATGTGCTGGCCGCCCACGGCCGCCCATTCCAGGTCGCCGTCGCCCAACCAGTCCAAACGCTGGTCGGCAAGGCTGCTGCCAGCAAGGAGGCCGCGGCCCGCAAGGCGGACGACGTGAGCATCCGTATTGCACAGCTCGAGAAGAACAAGAACAAGGTACGTTGCAAGATGCTTGCTTTTATTTGTTGTCTTGTTGCACCAGCCACACCCGCCCTGAAAAGATGAAAACTATCCCAATAGAATTTGAGGCATTGGGTGATCCGTTATGGGTGACCCCCTGCAAACACATGATTTTATTTATATCATAGTTACTCTGATCTCCTGTTTCTCCACCTCCGTTTTTGCAGTTGCTTTGCCTTGTCACATCCGTCAAGCCACAGGAACTAACAAAACCGCTTCACAGAAGGAACAAGACAACGCCGGCCCCGACTGGTTTGGTCTGCGAAAGACCGACCTGACGCCCGAAGCCAAGCGCGAGTTTCAGATTCTGCGCATGCGTGGCGTCCTCGACCCCAAGCAACACTTTAAAAAGGACAACCGCAAGGACATGATTCCAAGTTTTCCGTGTTTGGCACCATTATGGAGGGCACGGCCAAGGGCGAGCGCGACCGCCTGACGCGCAAGGAGCGCAAGAGCACCATGGTCGAGGAGGTCTTGGCGTCGCAGGAGTACAGCCAGCAGTTCAAGCGGCGGTACAACAAGATTCAGGAAAAGAAGGCCAGCGGCAAGAAGGGCTTCTACAAGAAGCTGGTCGCCGCCGCCGGCGCCGGCCTTGAATGGCCCAACGCCACTCGTATGGCCCCTGTGTTTCTTGGCTATCCAAGCTGCATGGTAGCATACGATACGAGGCAGCATCTCAAACAACACACCCAACTCCTGCGGCGTGGCCCAAGCCGCCCAACGCGCCGCGCCGTGGCAGGGCCCTTGCGCCAGCCGCGTGTCCGATGGTACTTTTATTCTATTTGTGGAGCAGGGCCGTCGAAAGCGTCGAAAGATGAAAACGGACCCAAGGCCTGAATAATTGCATCGTCGGGTGAGCCCAGAGAGCGTCAACAGAGAGCAGGCATGCCAGCTCCAAGGCCACACTGCAGCGAAGCAACTTTGCTTCCGACGAGCCGCCGTCTCAGGCGAGAATCGTACAGCGGCAGTCCCCAATTTCTTAGCATAGACGACAATGAATACTAGTTTTTGCCGAGAAACCCAAGAAGCAACGTGTACTGCAAAGTCCTTAATGTAACCGACAGAGCATCAGAGCCGTCGAGATTGTGTGCTTCGAGGCTCTCGTCGAGCTGCAAGAAACTCACACAGTGCGCTGCACAGTGTGTGTCTTATCGATTACGGTGTGGCCAGTGGTACGGGCGGGAATAGCAACACGCCAAATTCTGCAGACAGCGTCAAATCCTTCTGGGCCAGCATCGAGCCGAGCAAGGAGATTGCTATCCTCGTCTCCCTCACGACGCCGCAACGCAAAATGAATGCACCACCATTAATACGGTCGCTTCGGCGAGCCGCCCAGACTCAGACGGTGGGCTCACGTCCTAAGCCCAGCCCAATCTCAGCCCAATCACCATTGCTAACGTGGCCTCTCGCCCAGCCGACGGCAAGATGTGCATTGCAACAGGCCATGCGACCGGCACAGTACCGCTTCAACAGCTCATTGTGAGTGACTGCACTGCTGTGGACTGGATCGTGAGACATCGAGGGTCGGAGACTAACTCGGTCCTTTCTGTGATGACAGAGGGTCGTCAACAAAATCTAGACAGCCCGAGCCGGCCGAGAACTTTGGGTGCGCTATCCCGCCTTCTTCACTCTTCTCTTGCACGGGCTCCGGACCTTCCAATACTAACCTGCGCCTCCCTTTCCTCTCTCCCGCAGTCTGACGAAGGATGCACCCCGAACGATCCCGACGAACCCGTATGCCCCGCTCCGTGCAGGCGCTGTACCTCAACCCTCCGCCGCGAAGTCGAGTACGGCGTGCCCTCGGCCGACCTGCAGATCCGCTCCTACAGCAAGCGTGGTCTGGCCCTCTTTTTCCGACTTTGCCCTGCGTGCTGCCTACTACCTCGGCCTGCCGGCGTTTGGCCCCGTGCCGCTGCCGCGCATCACAGAGCGCTGGACGGTGCCCAGGTCGCATTTCATCTTCAAGAAGTCGCAGGAGAACTTTGAGCGTGTCACGATGCGGCGGCTGATCCAGATCCGTGACGGCAACCCCGAGACGGTGCAGATCTGGCTGGCGTTCCTGCAGAAGCATGCGTACCCGGGCATCGGTATGAAGGCCAACATGTGGGAGTTTGAGGAGCTTGGTACGCCTTTTTGTCGCATTTTATTCTTCTTTCCATTGCGCGTCTCTAACTAACCACCCCCAGGCGTTGGCAAGGCCATGGACGAGGCGGCCGGCAAGGCCAACGACCTACTGGAGCCCCATTGGGACCACCTGGGTGCGGGCAAGATCCCGACATCGGTGGCCCAGGCCAAGGCTCTGGAGGAGCTGGCGAAGAAGGAGGAGTATGCCGAGACCGTCCAGCGCATCAAGGAGGAGCTCGTCACGTCGCGCCAGGAGCTCGCTGGCGGCAGATGAGCCAAGGCAAGGACCGGAGGGCCATGTCATGTCAGAAAGAGCGCTGGAGTTGGACACTTGTACTTGTAGAAATATACGTGTTGCCATTGCCATATATATATATAAAATCACATTTCAACGTCTGCCATTGCGCTGCTGTCGAGGAGTCATGCCGGAAAAGGAGCTGGCAACCGGATTTACAAAAAAAGGAAAAGGATATGCTAATTGCCCAAGATTTAGGCGCCTTGTCAAGTGTCGACGTGGTCATGCCAGACACCGCCCATTTGCTCGAATATGGGTTGTAAACAGTGTAGCCCGAAAGAGTCACTAAAATTTTACACCCACAAAGCACCAGATGCCTCACCGACCAGCAACACCGGCATTCCACCACGACCATACTTGGGCAGCTGCTGTTTAGTCGATTTATTATCTTCGCATCACAGTCTTTTTTTTCTGTTCTTTGCATACGTCTCTCGCAGTCACAATGCGCATAGCGCGGCCACTGCTGTCTACGGCCCGGGTCTGCCGGCTCGATACGCCCAGTTAACTAGCAGCATTGCTGCCTCCCTACCTCTTCTCTCCAGCCCGTGCCGTCGCTGTCTTTCGCAGGGCCGCAGGTTACAGAGCGCGCAAGACCAGAACCCGCCGTCAGCGCCCCCGCCGCGGCGACAATCACGACCACGGATGCGCCAAGTGGCGCCACCATCTTCTCTGGCATCCAGCCGACGGGCGTGCCGCACCTGGGCAACTACCTGGGCGCGCTGCTGCGCTGGGTCCAGCTGCAAGAGGGCGCCGCTGCCGACCCCAGCACGCAGCTGTACTACTCGGTCGTGGACCTGCATGCGCTGACGTCTGTCCAGGCGGCCAGCAGCAACAGCGGCGCCGTCCTGCGCCAACGGCGTCGTGAGACAATGGCCGCGCTGTTGGCCATCGGCCTGGACCCGGACCGGTGTGTGCTCTTTTACCAGTCGGCTGCTGCGGGGCACTCTGAGCTCATGTGGCTCCTGAGCTGCACGGCATCGGTCGGGTACCTGTCGCGGATGACCCAGTGGAAGAGCAAACTACAGCTCAAGGACGACACCTCGTTTGCCGACGACAAAGCCCGCGCCGCCCTCAAGCTCGGTCTCTTTTCCTACCCCGTGCTCATGGCCGCCGACGTCCTCGTCCACCGCGCCACCCACGTCCCCGTCGGCGAGGACCAGTGCCAGCACCTCGAGTTTGCCCGCGAGTGCGCCTCGGCCTTCAACCACGTCCACGGCGGTCAGCCGCTGCTCGTGCCGCCCACGACCCTCCTCTCCCCTGCGCGCCGCATCATGTCGCTCCAGCAGCCGACGCAAAAGATGTCCAAGTCGCACAGCGACGAGCGCTCGCGCATCCTGCTCACGGACGACGCCAAAACCATCCGCGCAAAGATCATGGGCGCTCTGACCGACTCGACCAATGCCGTGTCCTACGACCCGGAATCCCGGCCAGCTGTCTCGAATCTGCTCGAGCTACTGGCCCTCATGGAGGGCGACAACAACAGTGCCTACAGCGCGGCCACGACGTCCAATGCCAGCGTAGCGGCCGCGGCCCAGTCGCTCGCCGCAGAGATGAATGGCAAGACACTGGGCGTGCTCAAGAAGCGCCTGGCCGATGCGGCCGTGCAGCGTCTGTCTGGCATTCGGGAGCGGTTCGCCGATGTTCTGGAACGCGACGGCGGCGCATACCTCGATCGAGTTGCCGAACATGGTGCCAAGAAGGCACGGGCAAACAGCGAAGAGACAATGGATGCCGTGCGGACGGCCATTGGCCTGTGAAGTCTGATGAAACGGTGCCTCATCTCTTGTACAATAGTATCGAACCACACTTGTATCCGTGGCAACTTCAACGTGGTACGCAAAACGAACAGTAAAAGGGTGTAATGACCAAATCCCATTCACCATCTAATCTGTGCGCTATCTAGTTTCAGATTGCCTCTTGTTTTATTGTATCCGTTGCGTAGGTTGGGGGATATCGGGAGTGAGAAAGCCGCCACGATTCAAGTCAACAACAAAGCGCTCCACTCCTCCTGCTTCTGTTCCCGTTTCGTCACGACGCATATGCAAAATTGGACCCTCTGCATGTCAACCAAAACTCACGGATGACGTTGCTTGTCTGCCGAGCACCGCGGAGGCTACAATGGTTGGGAAGAAAAGAGCAGGTCAGAAATGGTTTCAAAAAGAACATGGGTAGGAGCCGAGGCGCAAATAACTCACCTGATAATCTTCTTGAGGAAAAAGGTCTTGTCGCCGGCTGTCACCCTGTCACTCGGAAATGCCGGACTCATGAGAGCCTGCTCCAGCCACGCGTTGGCCCGGATGTGCTGCACCACCATCTTCTTCAGCGGCTCGCCCAGCTTGTCCAGCTCGCTTCGCGAAGCATTGCCGCCAATGTTGAAGATCAGCGACTGCGCCAGCAATGGCCCGAGGTGTTCCATGGCGTTCGTAACAATGGCCTTGAGAGATGGGTCGTCAAGCCGCAGTGTCAAAAAGGTTGTCTGTGGACAGGCATTGTCAGTGAGAGAAGCTGCAAGGGCCACGAGGAATGACACGAGGAAAGACACGAGGAAAGAAGGGAACAATTTTTGAAGGCGTCTGAAGACTTGGGAACTCACCCAGAAATCGGCCGAGGCTCCCTTGGGCAGTGGTTCACGGCCGTCAAGCACTTTCAAAGTAAACATGAAAAAGAACTCCAGCTGCGACGAGGGCTCAACCCGCAGCAAAGCAGCCGCATTCTTCTGCATCACACGGTCGATAAACTCAATACCCCGCTGTGTGAGCTCCGTGTCGGCATCCGGCTCCGGAAGTGCCTGCAATAGTCCAAAGGTCCACGGAACAAGCGCACCAAGGCTCTTGTTCGCCACCTCTTTCGACGGGTGCTTTGCCAGCGAGCTCGCAAATGAGTGCGCCGTGTTCACGATCGCGCCGATAAAAGGCGTCTGAGAGTTTTGATGCACGAGCATTTCCGTCACCATCTCTGGAGGGAACACCAGAGGACCAGGTTCCGTCTCGGAGAAGCCAGCCTTGAAGATGCTGCAGATGGCATCGATGACCTCGCTGCTCTTCGGAAACGCGGCCTGCACCGACAGGATCATAGTCATAATATGGGTCTGCATGGCCTGGAGCTGCGGGTTGCTCTGTGCTGCCGCGAGCGACTCCGCCGCACTTGTTCCGTTGTGGTCATCGCTGTCCAAGTCAACGTGCTGTTCCATGGCCGACTGCAGACCGCGGGCCATGCCAAACAGGCAGCGGAGTGAATCAGCACAGCCTGCAGCAGCACGTCGTTGACCGATGGTCCAGGCTGGCCTCTTGCAGCAGCTGCTGGCACTGTCTAATCGCCTTGGCCACCAGTGGCGTGTCGCTATCGAGGCCACTGAGATCCGAGCTGAGGCGCAAGCACAGTTCCACGTCGCGTAAAATGTACGACAGGAGCTGCTCCGACAGCTGCAGGCGCGCATTCTCATCCGGCGTTGCCTGGATGATTGCGGCAATCGCATTGACAACTCGTTCTTCGGCGAGCGAATCCAGCTGCGGGTCGTCGTGCAGCAGCTGGTACTGATGGAGGAAAGCGTTCACCTCGGACGTGAGCAGCGACCGGCAGGAAGAGCAAAGCGTGGCTATCGACTTGGAGGCCTGCAACGCGAGCGTCGGCGTTGCCACAGCCTCGAACAGCAGATTGAGGGCCGCTGCAGGTGGGCGGGTTTGCGCTCAAAGTACTCCGAGTATCGTTCGATCAACGACAGAGCCGTCTGGCGCAGCCGCACTGGCAGCTGCTCCTCTCCAAGAGCGAGGAGGCCAAAGAGCGGTGACGAGAAGATGCTGTCCAGGATATCGTCATATCTCTCGTCGTCGGACATGCAGTCGGACAGGGATGCAAGACAGAATGCCGTGGCCTCAATCTGCGCCCACGCCTTGTCCGAGATTGAACGAAGGAGGAGGTCCGTGAAGATTGCGAGGAGATCACGGCCAGCGGCAGTAAAGACCGTCTGAAGAAGATCGCCGACATCCTTTCTGGCATCGATGAACCCTGCACGGTCGGACGAGTCCCAGGACATAAACTCCTTTACTGGTGGGTACTGGATTTTCTCCCAACAATGGCCGACAACTTGCTTCATGAGAGCCAACGCCGACTCGACCCACGGCTCGTACTTATTTTCGCTCGAGTACATGGTGTCCAGCATTGTCTCAATGTACGTCGCCCAGAACTCGAGAGCAGGCACAAAAATAAGGTCCTCGGCCACTGGGTGGCCTTTGGCCGTCAGAAGCGAGGACAGCGACGCCAGAATCTTCCGCGAGCGGTCATTCGGAGCTCTGCATCAGTGTCTCGACCCTAGCATCACCGAATGCCAACAGCAAAAGACCATATTGCAGCGGCTCAAAGTCGAAATCGCCACCAAGAAGCTGCTGCAGGCGTTCCGCACCCCAAGAGCTCTCAAAGACTTGAGCAATCGCAGAGTAGTGCTCTTCTGTAAAGAATTCGAGTAGTTGGAGAGATATCGATCAGAAGCTCGATGGAAGCCTCGTAGAGTTCTTCGTCTTGAAGGCAAGCGATGGCAGGGTTGACCAGGTTCCTAAGCGGGCCAACAAGGACATCACCGCCGGCCGGAAGCCGCTGGGCGTAGAGAATCCACGACTGAAACACGATTCAGTAAAGAGCTTTGAGATAGTCGGGTTCGTGGTATAAAAGGAGACTCACCAGTAAGCGATCGGATGCTCTCTCTTCGTAATGTGACGTAGTCTTGCGAAGACGACGTCAACCCAACATGGAGAAGCTCGGAAACGTCCGAAGCATTGTGGAGAAGTCGGTTATGAACAAGAGCGCTAGAGAAACGAACACAGAATGTTAGACTACTGAGCTGCCCCAAGGCTCACCCTTCCTCATCGCCACGGACGGAAAACGAACAATTTGGAATCCGCATGTCAGTCTTGCCAACATCTGTCACGAGGGTGTTTGTGAACCCAAGAGCGACGCGCAGAAGACGCCAGTCGAGGCCGGTCACGATTTCGGACACGCTCGGAGTGCGCTCGACGTCCTCGTGCGTTACACTGTGGCCGGTCCGCAGGCAGACCAACAAGCTCTTGACGCAGTTTGGCCACAGGTTTCGGGAAATGGATGAAGAACGTGGCAAGGGCCTGCCAGAGTTTTTGAGTTGACAGACCGACTGCAAGATTACTTGCCGAGCTGGCCAGCCAGCGCAGCAGGTTCCGGAGCAGCTCGCTTGCATCGTCGTCAGAAAGTGATGAGCTAGAGCCATTGTTAGCATTGATGCCACCCATCTTCCCCCCCAAGGCAGCACTATCACACCAGGAAAGTTCCCATCACGCACCTTTCGGTATTAAGCTTGATTATAATCGTCAAGGCGCCAAAGAACTTGACCTGATCGGCTGTAGCACTTGTAGCCGGACGATCCAAGAGTGCCTGTGCCAGCATCCAGCCTTCTGGTGACTTTTGTAGGCGCTGCAGCGTTTCTTGTATCGTGGCAATGGTGGTGTGTGGAGTTCCCGGATCGTACAGAGAGAGAATCAACTACACCAGGTGGTCAGAAGAAGAACCTTGAGAGGCACCGCGTGCGCTGTGTGCAAACCGCCCTCGGGTTGAACAGGACCCTTCTTGTCACCGAAGCTCCGCCAAGCTTGGAAACTCAACCGCAGCACAGGCAGAAAGAAGCCTTGGGAACGAGGTGCAAAGAAAATAATACTCACCGACTCCACCTCGTCAATAGACGTCGGCAACGGGGCGTGGTGTTCATTGTGAGTCTCGGTTCATGACGTTTGGGTGAGGAAAAAGGCGAATGGATGAGCCTGGGAACTGCGAGAGGCTTTTCGTCCCGTGTTGTATGATGGGATCAGGCTACCAAAGCCAGTATGGCACTGACTGGAAGCGTATAGAGGTCAACTCGGACTGAGCGACAGACCTTGAGAGCCGTTCTCGATGAGGCCTGATATGAAAGAAAGCAAAGACGGTGTATCTGGAGATGGTTGATCTCTGCCAAGTGCCAGAGGTTGTGCAAAGAGGACACGGCGGTTTGAGCCCTCTTCCTCGGAGGAGAAGGATAATAGGATAGTGCAATGTGTGCGAGCGTGTGGGAAGGTCGGACAATGCCAGCGAAGCCGGACAGAGACAGGCCGTGAAGCGAGAACAAAACACAAGAGCGGCGGTCTCTCTCGTTTTCGTCCCAAAACTACCCAAAACAGCTGTGTCTCCTCTGAAGCTTCCCCCTTTTTCAGTAATGCGATACCAGCATGGCCGGTGCTATGTTCGCTCGGTGTGTGTTGCAAGTGGTGAGTAGCGTGAGGTGCGCTGACCACTTGTACCCTCCTGTTTTTTGTTTTCAATTCGGCGTACTGCGGTTTCGTTAGGCTGGGCAATACCCCACCAAAGACGTCAAGATGATTGCGGGTCACATGATACCCACTGGTTTTGGCATCAACAAGCTGAAAGCCAGAACTCGGAGCAATGCATGATTGATGGTGATTGTTGGTGGTTGATGGAAGAACAGCGTGAGTTGAGTTAGGCTAGCTTTGTGCCGGTTGGCTTTCACACTTCTATCATGTTCAAAAGCTGGAGGATGGGTGTTGGGGATCTTGTGGAAACCATTTCGCGTGTGATTTCTGCGCCTAGGCCTCTGTTTAATGCTCTGTTTGTTAATAAAAAAGAGCAAATGGGGAGAGAAAAAGCAATAGAAAGCACTATCTCCTCTCACAAACAAATACACAACGATCCTGTGTCTAGTTGAAAAACGAGCCTTTGATGGCAAAGAAGACGTTCGTATCATATCACGGCCAATCAAGACTGTATCGAGACAGAGATGCCTTGACTTCACTCCGACGTAAGTCTCCGCTGAAGAAGGCATCTCAGCATGCGGCATGTTTATTCTCCGATAACAACTCAGTCCACTCACGCACTCTGACTGTGAGGCTAACAACAATGTCAAGAACAACAGCTGCATGTCGATTGAGAACGACGCAAGTAAGTGGCCGCACGTGACTGTTTCGGAGTTCTTTTACTCAGGGACTTGCCCATGTTATTAGCCGTTTTGAGACCAATCCCAAGAAAGCACTGTGTCTGTCACGCACCTTCCTGACCTGGCCGTTCGCTGCCGCAGCTGCGCGCTCCTGCCCCGCTCGGCCCCGTTTAAGTCATCAAACCGCCGTCTCCTTCCTACCAGAGTATCGTGGTTGCGGTAGTCACGACCCGGCACTGTGCGTTGCTCTTTCCCCTCTTTCTGGTTCTACACGCATTTGTTGGCAGAAGGCCCGTTTTCTGTAATTACTAAACCAGAGCTCCCTCTTGCCGGATATCGTCCTGCAATCCGCCAACCTGCTATCATATCCGCTCCTGCCCGTTTCTTGTCGAGGCACTAAAAGCAACGCATGTGCCTCTTTACCTGTTGCCGTAGGATCGAGCGGATTCTATCGTCCTCAAGCCTTTCCCGACTCGTGCCTCGTACCTTTTGGTTGACCTCAACGCCGACCGCCACTTCCTCTTCCCGTACGCCGGTTATCTAGCAGCGAGATCGCCGAGATACCTGCACTCGCGCAGCCTTTCCCTCACAAGCAAGTTCCCAGCAGACTCTTACCAGGTCTCAAAAGAACGGCAACTCTATACCAGTTGAGGCAATACCCATAGCCAGTCTACTGCTGTCGACGAGATGGAGACAGTCGATACAAGCGCTCGCCTGAAGGCACTGCGCAAGCTCATGGTAGAGAACAAGTTGACATCTACGGTATGGTATCTCTGCTAGCACACGCTGCGCAATTCGGGTGGGAAGAGGAGTTTCTGATCGCTGACCATGTGGCTTCTGCGATATAGTTGTCCCTTCCGAAGACGCACATTCGTCCGAGTAACATTGCCCATGCGACGGCCGGCCGGGAGTTCATCAGCGGCTTCAGCGGCTCGGCAGGCTGGCGCGTCGTCTCCCTCGACAAGGCGGCCCTGGCAACCGACGGCCGGTATTTAACCAGGCCGCGAAGCAGCTGGACAGCAAACTGACACTTTTGAAGCAGGGTATCCAGGATGTGCGACATGGCAGGAGTGGCGTTGGCCAACAGAGTCAAGCAGGTGGCAAGAAGGTTGGTCTGGACCCCACGCTTCTCCCGAACTCGGTGGCTAAGAAGCTCTCCGAGAAAGTCCTGAAGAGTGGTGGCGAGGGCTATGTGGCCTTGCCGACCAACTTGGTTGACGCTGTTTGGGGGGCTGAGCGGCCGGCGCACCCAGCGGAGCCGGTCGTCATGTTGGATGAGAAGTTTTGCGGGAAGAACATCAAGACCAAGCTCGCCGGGTTGCGGAAAGAACTTGACAAGAAGAATGCCGCAGGCATTGTCGTGTCTCTGCTGGACGAGATCGCCTGGCTGTTCAACCTGCGGGGCAATGACATCCCCTACAACCCCGTTTTTTTCGCATATGCGATTGTCACACCCAGCCAAGCTATGCTCTACGTTGACAAGACTAAGCTGAGCGAGGCATGCCAGACGTACCTTTCGGACAACCACGTATCGATCAGGCCGTATGCCGCTGTTTTCTCCGACGCCCAGCAGCTGGGCAAGATTGCCGCTGAAGGCAAGACGGCGGCCGAGGCAAAGAAGTTTTTGCTCTCGAACCGGACATCGGTTGCTTTGGTGTGGCATTGGGAGGCGAGGATTGCGTCGAGGAAGTGCGGAGCCCCATTGGCGACGCAAAGGCAATCAAGAACGAAACAGAGCTGGAAGGCATGCGCCAGTGCCATATTCGAGACGGTGTTGCCCTGATCAAGTACTTAGCCTGGCTCGAACACCAACTCACGACCGGCGTGATTCTTGACGAGGTGGTTGCTGCAGACAAGCTAGAAGCCCTGCGCTCTGTTCAGGAGCACTACGTTGGCCTGTCTTTCCCCACGATATCGTCGACGGGACCAAAGTGAGTTATTCGACAGTCCCTCTCCTTGTCGGCTAGCTCAGTGCTAACCTCTGACCCCAGTGCCGCTGTGATTCACTACCAGCCTGAGCGGGGAAGCTGCTCCGTCATTGACCCGGGTGCCATCTACCTCTGTGACTCGGGCGCGCAATACTTTGATGGTACGCAGATACGACGCGCACGGCGCACTTTTGGTACGCCTTCGCTGCTGAGATCAAGGCGTACACGCTCGTACTGAAGGGAAACATGTGGCGCTGGAACATGGCAATCTTTCCCAAGGGCACGACCGGCTTTGCCCGTGGACGCGCTTGCGCGCTCAATTCTTATGGGTAAGCGCCATCGGCCTGCCACACGTGTACATTACGCGTTCTTGACACTAACCATTCTTGCAGCAAGAGGGTTTGGAACTACCGCCACGGCACCTGGCCACCGGTGTAGGCTCCTACTTGAATGTCCCACGAGGGCCCGATTGGCATTGGCACTTAGGAAGCAGTATGCAGACGTTGCGCTAGCCGCCGGAAACGTCACGTCCATCGAGCCGGGCTACTACGGAGGACGGGGCGTACGGGTATCCGGATCGAGAACATGGCCATCATCAAGGAGGTCAAGACGACGCAATTCCTTTGGTGACAAGCCGTACCTCGGATTTGAGCACGTCACCTTGGTCCCCTATTGCAGAGCACTGATTGACCCTTCGCTGCTTACGGAGCGGGAGAAGAAGTGGCTGAATGACTACAACAAGAAGGTTGTGGAATAAGACAAAGAGCTTGCTCGGCGACGACGAGATTGCCCTGGCATGGCTGGAGAAGGAGACCCAGCCGTTCTAATACGTGGCCCTGATACGCTGGCCGCTTGTAGTTGTCTTTGCATTATATATTCGTACAGACCTTGAGCAGCCTTGGAGTTTTTGGGGCATTTCTATCTGTTATACGCACCACTGTAGCATGCTATATTAGACTAGGAAAGAACTAAATATAGAGATAGACTCATATTCTTAATGCGTATGTACATGTCGTGGAGCATAGCTCGCGTAAACATCCCACAGGGAGAAGCTCAGATGTACATGAAAGCAGACATGGCAAAGGTAATGCCAAAGGCGAGCTTGAATGCGGTATGCTCGGCCAGGGACGTCAGGATGCGGGACGAGTTGAAGCGCTCCTTCAGGTGAAGATACTCTACAAAGTCGATGCCGGCTCTGGCCGCCAGGCTCTGAAAGGTGATGCCAGCACCGAGCAGCAACACGAGCGTCCTTGAAAATGTGCTCACAAAGAGACCGAATGAGGAAGCCTGTAAAAGAAGAGGACGTGTTAGTACAAAGTCTGTTTATAGCTCAGCACGTACATCGTGGCCGTCTCAGCTCCGCACCTATAACGCTGCCCTTGGACACCTCGCCGACAACCTCGCGTTTTATGGGGAGACCATGTGCGCCAGAGGAAGACGACCAGGATGCCGAGGCTGGTGCGGGAGAGTCGGCCGTCACCGTCAGTGGCAGCGCAGCAGCAGCTAGGCACCAAAGGCGTGACGGCCGCGAAGAGGACGAAGAAGAGCCGTCATGGGAGCGGCCGTAGCCGTAGCTGGAGTAAGCGTAGGGTGTTACGGCAGCCAGGGACAGGCTACGGGTGGACTGGAGCGGCCGAGTCGAAAGAGCAGGGCAGGCTGTAGGCCAACACCGAGACGCAGCGGAGAGACCAGTCCCTTCTGGACGGCCGAGCCCGCAAACATGGCAGGCCGGCACAATGCGGATGCGGAGGCTGGAAGAAGCATGGTCGGCGTCAGGAACAGGGGGGGTGGGAAGGGCTGTTGGAGCTATAACGTTGGTCGAACGTGGGCGTTGAGCTGGTGAGGCTGGTGAGACTGGAAGAGCGAGAAAATGGCAAGCCAGAGTGTTGGGAGAGCTCGAGTCAAGTCAGAAGGGAACAGCTGGCCGGCCGGGAGAGGAAAGAGAGGGGGTGAAATGGAATAAGCAGCTGACACTAGGTTGTGTCTTCCTTACCCGGAACGGACCTCCTCTTTTGTTGACTCTGAGACCAACTAGCTGACGTCATTGGCCGGAGCTTATTACTTGAAAATGGTGGATCGTTCGTCGCAGCGTCCAGGCCAACAACCTCCCACGGGGCACGACCATGAGTGCATATTCGTTAGACGGGAGCGCGTGTGCCAAAATCGTTGCCCAGGCGGATACAGAGAGCTCTCGAGTTCGTTCCCCGAAAATACGACGACAAAATGCCCCGAGAAGCCCTCGACATGTAGGTCAACTCGAACTGTAATCAACAGAGTCTCTGGGTGTCCACCGCTTGTCCAACCATCCAGCTGCTCTTCATAACAGCTTCTTCCTCTTATTCGAATCAATCGGATCGCTGCATTCGGCGGCCTCGCTTGCCGAGATCGATTGGTGTGCAATCTTCTTCGTACAAAACGTGGGTTTTGTTGAGAGCTGTTTGACGAACGCCAATGTGCCGAGGGGCACAGTGCGAAAATGCACAAGGTCTCCTTGGACTGTGGTACCCTCCCAACATGGCCAGACGCGCCTTGACGCGTCGCGGCAGGGCGATAAGTAACCTTCTCGGCGGGCGTCGCGTTGTTGTGAGATCCCACCCACGTTCTTCCATACAGGTGTCGCATATCTGTTTTCTCATTCTTTTGAATTTCTGTTACTCGCTTTCGTGTTCCTCACCGTAGCGACAAGCCACTATTCCACCCATCACGAAATCTCAAGTTTCCTCGTCAACAGCACTACCATTGTTTTCTTGTATCCTACTCCCCGCCATATACTTCGTACCTCTTCTGATCCCTCGACCACCACATTTCCCATTCTATCGAAATAGCGCCAAACATCACCACACGACATGCCTCGTCCGCCGAGGCGTACACGCGCCGTGGCGACTGCCGTTTCCACGACAGCTAGCGAACCTGCACTTGACAAGGCCACGGCCACAGACAAGGCGACACCAGCAACTTTGGAGAACAGTAACGACGGCCGTCGGCGATCGCGCCGGAGCGGTGCCGCGTCGCAGACCCCCAGTGTCGCGAGCAGCGATGCCTACGGTGTGAGCGATCGTGAGCTCAAGCGGCGCACCTCGCTCCGCCAGACTGCGACTACAACCTCGGCGCGTCTTGCCGAGAAGACGGCAGTTGCGGCCGTGGGGCAAACACGCGGTCCTGACGCCTCGGGCCTCGACATCACGGACGACACATTTGCCGATATCGACGCAAACTTTGGTGACCACGACCTGGGTGACCTGGACGACGAGCTCGACGCGTTTGGTGGCTTGGACGGCCTCGACTCCTCCCCAGCGGGCTCGGCCAACGTCTCACACGCGCCTGACAGCACATCTTCGACGTTCAATGTCGGCCTTTTCCGCCGTGGTCGTCCCCGCCAGTCCAGCATCCACAGCCGGGACGATGCTCCTATCCGCCCTAGCAGCCGCGGCGGTACCGCCACACCGAGCCTTGGCTCAACACTCAACCTCGGCACATTCAAGCGCCGTGCCGTGAGCCAAGTATTCTGGGCCGCCGGAGAGATACGTCTCGTCATACGAGCCGGGATCGGGGCAATGAAGCCTCGGGTAGCGAGGTGGATACGGCGCCGTACAACGTCGGATGCAGAGTCGGCATCCATGGCGACCAGACGTCGTGTCGGGCGTGCCTCGCGCGCGTCTCTCGCCTCTCGGCGTCCCAAGCTGCGCATGCAGCTCAAAACGTGGCTGACTCGTCCATGTCGTCTGCGAGCAACACAACCTCTATGCTTGTGATGGCTAGGAACGAACGCGGCGGCTGCGAAGCGAAAGTCGGAAGAAGCCCAACGTGAGGATGAGCTGCCCAAGAGACGCGCGGTTGGGGAGGTTTCTGTGCCATCTTTACCCCCAAGCGATACCGGTGTCCTCCAGTCTGTTGAGATGTCGTCGTCACCCCCGCTCTCCTCACCGCCTCGCCCGTCTTCGCTGCCCATGTCGGATGCAGACCGCCGCCGCTACACCACTCCTGGCGGCCCCGATGACGAGGTTATGGCCCCGCCACTCAGCAGCGGATCGTCCTCTGCAAGCCCGACGATGTGGCCTTCTTTGAAAGGCCTCGTCAACGCCGGCCGGCGGGTAGAACCAATCATGCGGATGCAGTGCCAATCGTTCCCCTGTCCCGCCGGACCCCGGACCTTGTGGACGATGATGACGCGTCCGACATTTCGTCACCACCGTCGCTTACACACTCTCCCAACTTCCGCGCTGCAGCGCCCAAACCCAAGGGCAAGGCGGCCAACACACGCAAAGCCGCACAGGCAAATACGAATGTGGCGCCACTGACGACTGCTGCCTTGGCTGCGCTCCTTCCACAACGCCACCGCCGGGGACGCCGGGGGCGCCGGGGAGGCGAGGACGATGACGTGTCGGATGCAGGCGAGGGCGACAATGAGCTGGAGCGCTCTGCTCTTTTGAGCGAGGATGACGATGAGCTTGCACACGGTCCCCGTCGCGGTGGCTTGCGTCGAGGACGGAGTGCGGCAGGCACACCAGCGGCTGTGCCCGCCCCTGCAGCACTACGCAGCGCATCCAAGACTGCTGCCGGTAACCGCGCGTCTGCCACCAAGACTTACGCGGGAACATCGAAACGGCCGGTGCGTCGGACTACGGTTCACGCAGCTTCTCTGACAAGGAGAACCAAGATGGCACAACTGCGGACCCGGATGCCGACGAAAGCACATTCAGTCCGCTGCCCGACGATGCGTTTGGCGACGAGACGACCACGGAGGTGCTTCCAGCCACTGCTGCCAGCAAGACTCGTGACTTTGGCGAAGAGCTGGAGAATGCCGCGAAGAAGTTCAAGGAGGTCGACCGGTGGACGCTGGAGTTTGAGAACGTATCACGGGAGTCGTCACCCATCGGGGCCCGCTAGAGCTAGATGGCGTGGTACAAGTGAACCGTTTACGAGAAAGAAAGGAATGGGTTGCTTGTGGTTTCGGGGTTGCTTTTTATCGTCTTGATCTTTACTCCATCAGCTTTGCGTGTTGCCTTGTTCAAGTTGCTTGTCCTTTTATTGTCCGATCAAGCCTCAGCCCAGCTTTCTTTCCTTTCAAGCTTGTTTCTTAGGAGTTGTGAATGAGGAGACGTAACGATTTTCTCGTTAGTGTGATTAAAATTTTGTTGTTGGGAATATATACCTTGACCATGTCCGAGTCCTGCTCTTTCGTCCAAAAGACTCCATGCTAACAGATGCATGCCCAGGCTGCTTGTCTTTGCTTTGGATCCCCTGGGACAGTCCCGACTTAACGCGGCGTACAGTTTGGAGCCAGATGGCTGGCCAAGAACGGTCGCAGCGGCAGAGGGTCATGCGCACGACGAATTTCATAGATACATCGTAGGTGCTACTTTTGCGTAATGAAGATGCCTTCCTCACCGAGCAGATCACGGTAGCAGTGAGCCGCCCAGTCCCGGCAGTTAAGAAAGGCTGGTTCACCAAACTACACTTCGCAACACTGGCAGTGGTTGGGACAAGGTCTTGCGAGAGCCTCAGGACGCAAGAGAAAAGGAGATTCGCACGAGCGGCTATAGGTGACAAGCACACGAC
The DNA here is from genome assembly GCA_016097075.2 of Sporothrix phasma. NCBI lineage: Eukaryota > Fungi > Ascomycota > Sordariomycetes > Ophiostomatales > Ophiostomataceae > Sporothrix > Sporothrix phasma. Next base: position 449,545 of record JADMNG010000017.1, on the reverse strand, counting down.
ATTAGCACGACGTACGGCGTACAGGGTACGAGTATGCACCGAGTGAACACTTCTGCCGCACGCAATCACGGGTTCGAAATAATTTCCGGGCTATCACATGAGCGTCTTGGCAAGAAACGAAGCAAACAGTTGAGCCACAATCACAGAAATAGGCGAGCTCCAAATCGAAAGTCCCAAGAGCCCTCTTACTGGGCAGAGGGCACATGGCTACCGGCGCCCTGTGGACAGGTCCCGCAGACCTCACATACGAGTAGGGCGTGTCAATTGCCAACCGTGACATCGATGTTGGCATCACGACGCATGCGAGCACGACATTATGGCGTATGGCAGCTTCATCCTCCCCAAGTCCAGCCATGTCGGTGCTCGGTGAGAAACTCGTTGTCTTTACTACCGCTTTGCCGTCGAGTTGGCAGCAATCCGTGAGGGCAAAGCAAAAACAAGTCACGTTTCGTATGAGACAGTGTACTTCGTACGAGTAGTCCTCCCTGCTTCGCAGAATGTACGAGCAAAGCCTCGGACTCAGGCCCGACGACATGGAAGCTAAGAGTGAGATACATTTGCCAGCGCGCTGTGTGGAGAGCATGGACGTGTGTGATTTGTGTGCTGTACTCGCAGACCAAGGCTCTCCTCCTACTGGACACACAATGGCCTGCCCAAAGTCTTGCCCATTGCCTCGGAATCTTCCTGTCGTCTCAAGCCAGTTGCGCGCGCCTAGCTCAGTATAGCCTAGGGCCTGGCTGGCCAAGCCATACCATGCCGGTGCTCGGCTCGGCGAGACAGCCATAGGTGACAGTGCATCGTCGTACGCTCAGCCGTCTCAGTCCACTTCCGCGCGTCGTGAGCTTCTTGTTGGTCGGCGATGATTGTATCTTGGCCCAGCCTGCTGTGCATCTGTGCCGTCTGTCCCACGGTCGTGCGTTGTGAATCAAGCGTCGCATTGGGCAGATATGGCAGTTGTGCTTGATGCACGTCTGTCGTCTCACGTCAGATACGATACGCAAGGCAGTCAACATACGTCGGCAGGCGTGGGACGACCCTCAATCCCACGCTGGCACAGTCCCAAGAAACACAGCCGGCCCAACCTTTAGATCATTGCGAACGCTCTGTTCCCTTGGAACAGTTGCCGTCTGCGCCCGCGAACGTGCCCCTTCGGCCATGGTGGACCAGTTGGCTGGCGCGTTTACGAGTACGAAGTACTTTGTAGACAGGCGGCCAGACCAGCCAACAGCCGCGACCTCTGCCACAGCGGCGATCCTTTCAACCCCCAAACCATGGATCGGCGTTCTCTTGGCCGCCCAACATGCTGAACTCGAGCCAATCAACTCTGCTATCAAGGCTATCAAGGTCTTGCGCAGTAGAAGAGGCCCCCGGATTACGGCACAACCTCAAGCCTGATGGTCGACGAAATGCAAAGGCTGGGGAAGTGCACAGCGGATGTCACCCGGTCTTGGGGGCAGGCGACCAGAACAGCGGTGACTCTCACGCTCCTCACCGGACGACGCCCTTCTAGGCTCTCTACGCAGCACTTCGTACTCGTCGTCTGTCTGTTTCTCCTCCTTTTGTCCCCCTCCCTCCTCTTGTCGCCCGTGTCCTAATGTCCTACGGCTTTTGCTCCCCGTCAGAACCTGCCAGAACCCCTCGTCTAATGGCTCTAATGTAAGACTAGTAGGCCCACACTGCCCACTAACCTCACCATTGCACCTCTGCGGGTAGTTTGCAGGTTGGTACAGAATGATAGTACCCCAGTGGTGCGCATATGAGGTCAGAAAGAGCCTTTGTATTCGACTACCGAACCTCCCTTGTACTCGTATGCAGCTTTGTTAATGGTGCAAGAGACTACGGAGAGCCGCCCTGTCGAAAACTGTACGAGTAACCGTAGCCTCCGGCACGAAGCAAACTTACCATTGACAAATCCGCAAGCTCTGTTCTCACCCTATCTTCGACATACTCGTTTCTCACACGGACAGCCGAGTACGTCCAGCAAACAGCACACCGAACGCACACAGCCTCGGCAGCCCCCGTTGACCTCTACATCATCGTCCCTGATCGGGTACCAGCAACAGCTCGAGGTTCATTGCTCTTGTCGCCGGCTGCCAGCCTACCGCTCTCGTGACGACCACCACGGCAGCTCCAACACAGCCCTTGCAACTTGCAACCTGTCGGCTACATTGTCACGCAACAAGCTCACGTAGCTTCAGCTGTACGTACGTCTTCTTCTGTTCGTCTCACTTGCAGCTCCAGACGTGTTCTGGCGTCTTTCACGTGCACCTACCTTGTGCTCGAGCCACCTCCTTGCCTCTTCGTCTTCCATATTGCTCCCCTTATGTCCTCGCCTCAGCATCTGGCAAGCCGTTCCCATCACACTCTTCACCGGCCCGCTCGCCTAGTTTGGCTGCCCGGTCCTCCCTCATGGCCCTCGTTCCCCCGGGCAAGGCACAGTCTGTCTGGTCTCGCCGTTGTCTTCCTCGAGTTTGTGTATTGGCATCGCGTCCTTCTTCGCTGTCATGTGCTCCTTTGGGTTAGCATGTACGACGTACACCAAAGCCTGGAGATATCCTACAATGTCCCATATTGCCCAGGCACATATCGCTTGCTTCCCGTGGCCGATTCGCGTTACATGTCTTCTTTGCATCACAATGGGTTCGCCCTCACACCCAAGAGAGACCAGCATGGCTACAGTCGTTTTGCCGCGCGCTCTGGGAGCATTGCCGCCGTTCCTTTCTGCCCACTTTTCCAATACGCCTTCCTCTCCGCCCGTCTGGGGACATGACCGCCTCCCCTGGCCCGGCCAAAACAAACAGACCAGAGCTCAAGTGGTACACGATCCTACGTTGCAGACATGCTGTAGGCATGCGAAGCCCATGCCATACGCTTCCCGAGCCTTCACCCCCTCATCCTTTGCCCGGTCATCTTAGTTCCGGCGGCCAGCTCCACGGATGCGATTGTGTCATCTTCTCGCGGTACACATATTATTGCTTCTGCTCTGCCCGTGGCACAATGTTGCTTGGTGTTGTTTTTGCTCCCTGCCATACGTCGTGCCTCGGGCTTAAATGGTCAAACGCTATCGTTTGCCCCCTCTTTGAGCCCCTGTCTTCTCTTCTTCCCCTTCCTGGCCACACTTCGTTCATACCCAGACCGGGCCACCATAATAATCTCACGGAAGACCCCGAGTTTCCTTGTTTGCGTCACTGCGAAGTACCCTGTACATCCTTCATCTACAACGAATTGCCCAGCTTTCCCTATGATCATGAGCTTGACTTGCCAGGTTTCCCTCTGTCTTGGGGCCCTCAGTCTGAGGTTGACACCAGTGATCAATTTGATAACGCTGCATTCACAATTTTTGTCTTGTGCCACTTCTTTCCACATAATAGCATCCTGTATCACCACACACTTTTCAACCTTGGCACACCGGGCCTTTCCCCAATACATGGCTACCCAGAATCGCGGTCCATACAGTGTATTCACCAAGTCTGACCGGCCCTTTTATATGTGGTCATGACCAAGTCAGAGGTACGCTTCACATGTGGACTTTTCTCCGGATCCATGTCCTCTAAAGCCCTTACACCTTGATTGGTGCTTGAGGTGTCTCCTTATTGCTGCTCTCGAGACGCTTTCTTTCCTTCCCGGTAGATTCTACCAGACAAAAGTTTGTCTAGATTATGTCTGGAGCAGGATTCTGTAACCTTTGCTGCGCCTTTGACCCGGGCCGTTACCACGGGTCGTGCTGAGAGAATGACCGTGTTTCTATTATTCAATTCCTCTGTCAAACGCACACGGGGTGGACTGCTTTACTGACATCCACCTTGTCAGGAACCATCACAACTATTCGCTCTGCGGTACTGCTTGTTGGTGAACAACTCAACAGTCGGATTCAGAAGTTGCCGGACCAGCCCGAGGTGTGAAATTATACAGCCCGGCGAGCCCAATCGATGACACGCCTTCAACTGGTTCGCCAAAGACACGAAAGACGACTGCATATCACTTCGTTTCACTCTGCCTCTGTTACTCGACCTCTCTACACGAGTCCTACGAGAAGGCTCTTTTCTTCTCTTCACAGCCGTCGGCCAGCAACTGCGTCTCATATCTCCTATTCTCGCACCTTTCCACTCGTGCCCATCTCCTTTGCACCGCATCCCAGGTCAGGCAGCCTCTACCAATTGCCAAGCAAAAGGGCATTTCGCCAACAAACACACGAGTGCTGTGTTGCCATCACAGTTGCGTCTTTGCGAGGCACAGCGTCAACTATTGCAAACTCTGAAATCCGTGGCTCAAGCCTGGTTCGATCCTTCAGCAGCGTACCCGTCACACCGCAGGTTGACTGTGCGCAGGCCAGCCATCCCAGCACCAGCACAATCAAGACACAAAGACACTTTGCTGCTCCTGCCATTCCAGCTGCTACCCGCGCCCATCACCAAATCTGTCCACTTTTATACAGAGCCTCGTTCTTATCGCTCTTGCATCGAAATTGGAAGCATAGCACGTGCACTTCCACAGGCGGAACAGCAGCCATATCAACGATGCCGCACACTGTCGAAGAGCCGGCATTGCCGGGTGTGAAAGTGGTGACTGAAGCCCTTGACAAGCCCTCTCTGGACACTCGTTCATACAGAGTCATTGAGCTGGCAAATGGCCTCGAAGCACTGCTGGTTCACGATGCCGAGACCGACAAGGCCAGTGCATCGCTCGATGTCGGGGTTGGCAATTTCAGTGACGACAATGACATGCCCGGCACCGCCCACGCTGTCGAGCATGTGAGTGACGCAAACGCATCGTCCATTTCACGTTTTGCGGTATACTAACCGCTCTGTTCAGCTTTTGTTTATGGGCACAAAGAAGTTCCAGAGGAGAACAACTACAACCAGTACCTGTCGTCAAATTCGGGCAGCTCCAATGCATACACGTCGTCAACCTCTACAAACTACTTCTTTGACGTATCTGCCAAGCCGCATGCAGACGAGTCCGTGTCCCCCTCTACGGGGCTCTGGACCGGTTTGCGCAGTTCTTCATCGAGCCCCTGTTTCTCGAATCCACCGTGGACCGGGAGCTCCGTGCCGTGGATTCGGAGAACAAGAAGAACTTGCAGAACGACCAATGGCGAGTTCACCAGCTAGAAAAGTCGCTGACGAACCCGAAGCACCCGTTCTGTCATTTTAGCACTGGCAATCTGGATGTTCTCAAGATCGAGCCCGAGGCACGCGGCATCAATGTGCGCCAAAAGTTTATGGAGTTCCATGACAAGTTTTACTCTGCAAACCAGATGAAGCTCGTTATCTTGGGCCGCGAGTCTCTCGACACTCTGGCACAGTGGACTGCTGAGCTGTTCTCTGCCATCCCAAACAAGCACCTTGCCGCCAACAAGTGGACCGATGTGGTTCCATATAGCCCGGAGTACCTCGGCATGCAGACGTTTGTCAAGCCGGTCATGGACTCGAGAGACTTGACCCTCCGCTTCCCGTGCCCCGACGAGACGCTTCTGTTCGACTCGCAGCCCAGCCGGTATGTCAGCCATTTGATTGGTCACGAAGGACCCGGTAGTATCATGTCCTACATCAAATCAAAGGGCTGGGCAAACGGCCTAAGCGCGGGCATGTATCCCATCTGTGCTGGCACGCCTGGTATCTTTGAAGTGACAATCCGCCTGACGGAAGAGGGCCTGAAGGACTACAAGGAGGTGATTGAGGTGTTTTTCCAGTACGTCTCGCTTTTGCGCGAGAGCCCCCCTCAGGAGTGGATCTTTGACGAGACAAAGGAAATGGCGGACGTCGACTTCAAGTTCAAGCAGCAGACCCCTGCCAGCCGCTTCACGAGCAGGACGAGCGCTCTCATGCAACGCCCTTTGCCGCGCGAGCGTCTTTTAAGCGGCATGAACTGTCTCCGCAAGTTTGAGCCCACCCTCATCCAGCGCACAATCGATTGCTTGCGTCCAGACAACCTCCGGATCACGCTAATGTCGCAAACGTTTCCGGGCGACTGGGACAAGAAAGAAAAGTGGTACGGGACGGAGTATAAGGAGGAGAAGCTCTCTGCCGACCTGGTTGCGGCGATTGAAGCGGCTATACCGTCACAAAGGCCAACCGCATTGCCAGCCTCTCTCTTCCGCACAGAAATCTGTTTGTGCCGACAAAGCTGGAGGTTGAAAAGAAAGAGGTCAAAGAGCCTGCGCTCGCCCCTCGCATTATTCGCAACGATGCGCTGGCACGAACTTGGTTCAAAAAGGACGACACGTTCTGGGTGCCAAAGGGCACTCTCACGGTCAGCATGAAGAACCCCATCATCTTCTCAGTGGCCGAGAACTACATCAAGACAAGCCTGTTCACGAAGCTTGTACGCGATGCTCTGGAAGAATACTCGTACGATGCCGACCTGGCGGGTCTATTGTATAATGTTTCGCTGGAGCAGCGCGCCCTGGTCATTGAGGTTTCTGGATACAACGACAAGCTGCCCGTACTATGGAGCAGGTGTTGGTTACGATGCGCGATCTGGACATCAAGGACGACCGCTTTGCTATCATCAAGGAACAGTCCACCAGAGCGCTGCGCAACTATGCCTTCCAGCAACCCTACTACCTGTTGTCCAGCTACGTTTCGTGGCTGACATCGCCGCTCGCCTACACCGTTGAGGAGCTCGCCGAAGAGCTGCCGGGTGTCACGGCTGACTCGATGCGCCGGTTCTCCAAGGAGCTCCTTGGCCAGCTGCACATGGAGGTTCACATTCACGGCAACATGTACAAGGAGGACGCGCTGAAGCTGACGGACATGGTCGAGTCGACCCTGCGGCCGCGTGCCCTGCCCCGTGCGCAGTGGCCGATCTGGCGCGAGGTTGCCCTTCCCCGGGGCAGCAATTATGTCTTTGAAAAGACGCTAGAAGACAAGGAGAATGTGAACCACGCCCTGGAGTATGTGCTGCACATTGGCGAACGGGGCGACCGTGCGATTCGTGCGCGCACGCTGCTCTTGGACCAGCTCACGCAGGAGAGTGCGTGGGATCAGCTGCGCACCAAGGAACAGCTGGGCTACGTGGTGTTTAGTGGTGCTCGATCGGGCACAAACAACATGGGCTTCCGCTTCCTCGTGCAGAGCGAGAAGATTCCGCAGTATCTGGAGGAGCGTGTCGACTCGTTCCTGACAGAGTACGCAGAGACCCTGGAGACGATGTCGGACGCCGATTTCGAGGGCCACAAGCGCAGCCTCATCGCCAAGCGTCTTGAGAAGTCGAAGAATCTCTACCAGGAGACATCGAAGCACTGGGTGCAAATCAGCAACGAGTTTTATGACTTTGAATACGGTGCGTGCACCCAAACATACAGCCTCCTCTTTCTTTTTCTCTTTCTTTTCTTTTTTCCTTTCTCTTTTTTCTTTGTTTCTTTCTGTTTCTTTATGACTAACTCTTACTACCATCTAGCCACGAGAGATGCCGAGGAAATCAAGCGCATCACCAAGGCTGACATGGTCGAGTTCTTCAACTACTACATCCACCCCGAGTCAAAGACTCGTGCCAAGCTTGCGGTGCATCTCGTGGCACAGGCGACGAGCGATGTGACGACGAAGCAGATCTCGGACTTGGTCAAGGATCTTGGTCTCGGCGACGCGGCTACCACACAGGCGGCCGCGGACCTGCAAGCCCGCTTGAGTGCTGCGGACCACGACGAGGCAAAGGAAGAGGAGAATCTCAAAGCTACCTCACAAACACCTTGAGCGTCGCCGCCGACAAGATTCAGGCGGCCGTGGATACGTGGAAGCAGCTATACAAGTACCACAAGGCGATCAATGGAGCCGAGAAGGCGGGGACAAGAACAGCGGCCCCAAGAAGGCAATCAACGGCACGACGCCTGTTCAGATCCAGAGCATTCGCGAATTCCGCATGGGCGTGGCTCTGACCGGAGGCCCTCGCGCAATGTCCGACATCAGCGAGTTTCTGGATGTCGATGCGAAGCTCTAGGCAGGGATGCAGTTGCTTGGGCTTGTTGCGTAGGTGGACTTGTGACATGGCCTGCCGAACCGGCCGAGGGGACAAGCAGGCAGTCGGGCCCATGTGATGGGGTTGCAATGTGTGCCGGGTGCCATTTTCAAGGTGTTTTAGATTAATTGATACTGTTTGATTTGTACCATTTGGAAGCGGGCGAGGAAGCCCAGGCTCACTGCGTGGGAGCCACAGTGTCTGTGTACGAGTAAGACATCACAAAGAGCCGCTTTGGTCCGACACCAAGGCGTGTCTGTCAGACAAAGGCGGTCAGGCCCGGCTGTCGCTCAGCTAAGCTACGCCCCCCAAGGGTCAACCAGCTGCCGGCGAGCTGTGGCAAGGTCGACAGGAAGCTGTGTAGATCGTAGATCGGTAAGAAGAATCCTTCTGACGCCGTTGGATATCTCGGCTGGCCGTCCATCAGGACCGTTTGCCCACCTTGTGCTTCTTCTGGGGTTTACAATGTCTCTCTTTCAGGCAAAGACTGCACAACTGTATTTTACATACTCAACATGCCAACATGCTTGTACTCGTAGGTTTACTCTTTCTGCAGCCCTATTTCATCCTCTTCTACTTTGTAGGCTGTAGCTCTGCCCTCCAAGACCCACAATAGCCCACTAGCACCCTCCTTGGGCAACGCCAATGGTCAACGTGCAGGTGTCGAAAAAGTTTCCTCTCCTGGTGCCAATTCAAATTTTCGCTGCAGCATTCACTCTGAATAAAGACTTTTCGTCTTTTTTTTCTTTTTCCTTTTCTCCTCTTCTTTGGAGGAATAAAACACACAGAAATCGTTCGTCGCGCACTAGAAGCTCTGCAGGACGCTTGACAGAGCACCCGATCATCTGTGACTGCCCTCTATCGCTGTGGTATTAGCACAGACTGCACAGTAGACGAATGTCGTCAGCGCTGTCTACAGCCCTATCGGCGTACCTCACCTCACTGGACAGCGAGTCGATCTCGGTAAATCTGTGCCTGGCCTGGCAGCCTGTATCAATAGAGCCAATTCAGTGATTCTTTGTGCTTTTCCTCGTCCGCGACGCTTGCTGCCTTTGTACAATGTGTAAAACCCAGCCAACGATACACTGTACTTTGTTCTTCGTATGGTGCCGAGAGGGCCAAGTGAGCCGTCTTACCAGGGATCGGCAGGCATTACGAACTCGTATGGCTACTTCGTACAGCCTAAAGACCCCGAGCACCAGAGCCAATGGCCAGTGAGAAGCAATCACGACGTAATCAATCAGCGTCTTGCTGTGCGGCAGTATCGACAACGAGAACGAAAGGCACAATCAACAAAGACCACAAAGTCGGCGACTTTGGGCATTGTCAGAAGAAGAGAGCGACACGGGCAACAAATGCTGCGGAACGACGCTTGGTAGGAACTAGACAAGATACGTCAACACCAAGAACGAGCGACGGCAGCCGCATGAAAAGCCTTCAAATCCTCGCGGGCTAAAAAGAAAGACGGACCAAGGAACGACCAGGGAATTGAGGGCAGAAAAAAGCCGGCACTAGAGGGGAAAACGCCCAATCCGTTCGTTGTTTTTCAATGGTAGACACTGCTCACGTTCCATCACCGCCGCGGCCACCTCGAAATCTCTTTTTTGTCTCCCCCCTCCCCGTCCCTGCACTCGCCCCTGCTGAGCCCGCGTTCGCATTCCTCCGAACTGTCCTCTCCAACCTGCCCATCCCAGACAGTCTGCCTCGAGCTGCCCGGGCAGCTCACATTCATCACGTCTTCCCTAAAGAAACGCAAGATTTCACGCCCGTCGAGAAGAGGCGACGCCAATACCCTCCATTCCCGCCCACACATCCATCAACGCCCCGGGGAGCCACAAGGCCAACAGCCCCCGCAGCACCCACTGCCCTACCCGCCGCCTCTCACCGACCCGTCGACGCCCGCCCGACTCGACGACAGCACCGACGGCCTGGTGATCTGCACAGCAGCAGCCGCGAGCAACATCAGCAGGCTATCCTCCCGTCCACGGAAAGGGAAGACGTTGACGTCGATAGCGACGACGACGACGACGACGACGACAGCGAGGGTGACGACAGGACCCACCGTGTTGGGGACGACAGCAGTGACGACAACGACAGCAACGACGACGACGACGACAACGACGACGACGGCGACAACAACGACAACGAGATTGACGACGGCAACAGCAGCGACCTGAACCCACCTTTTCGGTGTCTGCCATCTCAAACGCCGCCTCGTCGGGTCCGACCACTCCCACATACAGCCGTGCCGGCTCCGTGTCCTTGCCGCCGCCCACTCAAACGTCTGCTCTCGGCTACGTCAACGACGGCCGCGACGACAGCGAAACGAGCGCCCCTGACGCCGACGCCGACGACTTTGACGCCGCGTCCAACACGTCGAGCCCGCCGCCGCCAACATCGCCACGGCGACCCAAACCAACGGCGCCAACATCCACAAAACCAGGTCCGGTCGCCACGCCACGCGCCGCGCAGCCGCCACCTCTGCTTGCCAGCGACTCCTGACACCACTGGCCATCGCCGCAAAATCCAGAAACACAAACCCGGCGCTGCGTCTTCCCCCTCATCCCTGCATCCCCCACCGCCCTCCCTCTACTCTCGCCGGCACGCGCAGCACCAACGCCCCCACGAGCGCAGCCAGTCTCCGCTCGTCCCGTCTCCCACCGCGCCATTATCATGGGCGGAGCCAGCGACGAAACCTTTCAACGATCGAGCTCGCCCCTCAAGCGCACCGCATCCAACATGGAACAATCCTCCGACAACCACGCATCCGCCTCGGAATACCAGGCCAACTCATCTCCACCACGGCCCAGCTCCTCGTCACCGCTGCGGACAGACACCAAGGAAGAGGACGTCGACATGACCGCCGCCGCACCCAGTGACAAGGCAAACGCACCCCCGCTCGAAGAACAGATACGCACCATCGAAGCCCTCGTCAAGGACTTCAACACCGGAGAGCTCGAAGAGGGAGTTGCCGCATACCTTGTGTCGCGCCGCTGGCTCGCCCGGGCTCAGGCTCTCGGCAGCGGCGACGCGGCCAGGGTCGCCAAGGAGGTGCCGCAGGGCCCCTGGGCCCGGTTGACAACTCTGACATTGCAGACGGCGTCGTTGATGACATTGATGGCGGCAAGACTGTCCGCCTCAAGGCCGGCACCAGCCAAGAGGACTTTGAGTATTTCTCCAAGGAGGCATGGGATCTGCTGCTCTCGTGGCACGGCTTGGCCAAGGGCCAGATGCCCATCCTCCGTGTTGCCCACAACACAGCCCCAACTCCATGATCCCAAATGTGCAGTACGAGCTGCACCCTCCCGTCTTCACTTTGCACCGTCTGTGGTCCGCCGTCAGCACCATCCCCATGCCAAGGAGGTGCCAGATGCCGCCCAAGCGGCTCCGCCATCATGTGCACAAGCAACTACAACATCCAACGCTTTCTTCGCAAGGCCAAAACCCTCCTCCACATCCCCATGGAACGCCATGTGCGTGTTTGGAGCGTGCCACGGAAGCTTTCTGCCGGCAACGCCACACCGACCGCCGCCTCGGCCGTAGCCGCTTCGGCCATGGATCTCTCCCTGTCAACGCCACCCGACTCCCCTCGGATGGCGGGCAAGGACAGCAAAGGCAGCGATGCCAGCGCCGTGTCCAGCCCACAGAACTCGTGGTCCAAGCTGCTCCTGGACGTCACCGATTTCATGAAGCTCCAAGCCAACGTGGAGCGAGAGCAGCTCTCGCAAGTCAAGGATCTGACCCACGACGCAAAGTACAATGGCCGCCAGACCCTTGCCTTTATCTCTCTTACCGTGGACCAGACCATTGTGCTGGACGAAAACGTCGAGCGCAATCTCTGGGTCTCGACGTTCAACCCCAAGACGGGCGGCAAGGACAAGGTCAAGGCCCAAAACGCCGCCTTCGCATCGTTCGCCGCCGGCAACCTTGCCAACTCATCCGCTGCCCGGACCGGCGGCGCAAACAGCACGGCAGCCAGCAGCGGTCGCAGCAGCCCCAGCCATGCGGGCCCTGTGACACGGGGCCGCACAAAGCAAAAGTCCGGCCGCACGATCGGCTGCGTCGGCCTTGGCAATCTCGGCAACACCTGCTACATGAACGCCGCCTTGCAGTGTCTTCGCAGCGTCGAGGAGCTCACCAAGTACTTCCTTGTCCACGAGAACGAGGCCGAGACGAACCATTCGAATCCTCTGGGCCACGGCGGCAATGTGGCCAACGCATATGCCTTTTTGTTGGAAGACATCTTTCGAGACAATGTCCCCATGTCGGTGGCGCCGCGCCAATTCAAGTCTACCATTGGACGGTATGCTCCCGCCTTTGCCGGCTACGGCCAACAAGACTCGCAGGAGTTTCTCGGTTTCCTGCTGGACGGCCTCCAGGAGGATTTGAGCCGTGTCAAGAAGAAGCCCTACATTGAAAAGCCCGACTCGACCGACGAGATGATTGGCAACCCCGCCGCGATCCGGGACATGGCTGACAAGGTCTGGGACATTACGAAGCGCCGCGACGACTCCATCATTGCCGACCTCTTCACCGGCATGTACAAGTCAACCCTGATCTGCCCGTGTGCCAAAAGGTCAGCATAACCTTTGACCCCTTTACCAACCTGACACTGCCCCTGCCGATCCAGAACGTGTGGTCCAAGACCGTTCGCTTCATCCCCCTCAACGACCGCCCTGTCTACCTCAATGTCGAGCTCGACAAGACCAGCAGCGTACGCTCCTTCAAGGAGTTTATCAGCGTGCGTGTCGGCGTTCCGGCAGACTGCCTCGTGGCTGTGGAAGAGCTGCGCGACAACATCATCCGCGTCTATGACGACTTTGAGTGCGTCTCGGAAGAAATGGCAGCCAACGACTCCGTGCTGGTCTACGAAGTGGAGCGTACGCCGACCAACAACAGCGGCAGCAAGATACCCCGTAAGAAGCCGCGGTCGATGCTCATCATCGACGACATCGAGCCGGAGATTCCAGCATGGGATAGCCCCATGGCCAAGAGTCTGCTTGTGCCCGTCATTCACCGCTTTGATCCCAACCAACGTCGCCGCTACACAAAGTCCAGCGGTTTCGCCTGCCCGCCACACTTTATTGTCGTCACGCCCGAGGAGGCCAGAGACGAAGATGTCATCCGCCGCAAGGTTCTGGAGAAGGTGGCGTCGTACTCGACCTGACGGAGTTTGCCAAGGCAGAGAACCCAGCTCAGGCCCCGAGCACAAGCACCAGCACAAGCACCAGCGCCGACGGCAGCAGCGATAGCAGCCGCGGGGACGATGCTACAGACGCCACAGAGAACGACTTGGTTGTCACCAGCGGCTCGGACATTGAATCGGCGGGCGACAGCAAAATCATCGCCAAGTCCATTGAGGGCGAGGACGACTTGGTCGACGTGACCATGAAGGACGCCGCGGCAACGGAGACAGCCACTGCCGACCAAGCAACGGCAGACGGCAAAGCAGCGGACCCTGCGTCGTCCAAGATCCTATACAAGTTCAACCGCCAGCGGCCCCGGTGGGTGACGGATCCCAGCCTGTTCTTGGCAGGCGAGCTCCAGAACCTCTTCCAGATGGCGTATTTCGACGATACTACCAACGTGATCCCCATCAAGTGGTCGGCTTCGTCGGACGAGAAGCCGTACCCAAGCCTCCGCTCCCGCGTGCCCGCGCCAGCCAGACGGTCGTCTGTTGACCGGGAGATGGACAGCCCCGGCCCCTGGGAGAGTGCAGCCGGGACCGACAATGAGGAGAGCAGCCCAGGCGATGCGTCGCCAAACGAAGACAACACCCACTCGTCCGAGTTGACCCGCATGGCCGAGGAGTCGGACGAGGAAGACTCTGCCGTGCCTCCTCCCATCGTGCGCGGCCACCCCGCCGACCTCCCCAAAAGCGGCCCTGCTCGGCGGAAGGCGCTGAAGCAGTACAAGGCTCGTGGGCCCAAGGGCGCCAAACGCCGCCAGCGTCTTCCCCAGGGCTCCACCAGCCGTCCGCCGCGCCTTGTCGTCTGTGGAGGGCGACGATGAGCAAGATCACCATCACGAGAACGACGACGCCGATGACAACGATGGTGCGGCGACACCGCCGGTTTCGTCTTCCGTGGCTGGCCCGTCCGTGTCTGTGCCCGCCAGCAGCGCGCCGCTCATTCGCCTCGGCGAGGGCATCATGGTGGACTGGAGCGCGAGGGTTGGGATGCCGTGTTTGGCAAGGAGGGCCCCGATGACGAGATGCGCGGCGAGCCAACGTACGAGGATCCCATCCCCATGGTCGACGACCCGGAACTGCAGGAGAAGAAGCGCAATCGTATTAGCCGTAAGAAGCGCGGCCTGACCCTTGACGAATGCCTTGACGAGTTTGAGCGCGAGGAGATTCTGTCAGAAAACGACATGTGGTACTGCCCCGCTGTAAGGAGCACCGCCGTGCCAGCAAAAAGTTTGATCTGTGGAAGACGCCGGATATCCTGGTTGTTCATCTGAAGCGGTTCAGTTCTAGTGGATGGCGCCGCGACAAGCTGGATATGCGGGTTGATTTCCCAGTCGAAGGCCTGGACATTACCAAGCGGGTGCTGGATCGCCAAACCGGCAAGGACGAGATCTACGACCTGATTGGCGTCGATGACCATTGGGGCGGCCTTGGTGGCGGCCATTACACGGCCTTTGGCAAGAACTTTATCGACCACCAGTGGTACGAGTACAACGGTCAGTTGCACACGAACCCCCTTTTCTTTTTTGCTTTGCTACCTGGCGCAGAAGCTAACACGACAAGACTCGTCCGTCTCCAAGGTGAATGACACGGCCCGCGTCGTCTCTGCGGCTGCGTACTTGTTGTTCTACCGTCGGCGGTCCGACGTACCTCTGGGCGGACCCAGGTTCATCAAGATTGACGAAAAGTATAGACAAGAAACGGCCACCTCTGACGACGACACGTCCGAGTCGGGGGAAGGTCGGCGTCTCGGCACCGGCTCCTCCTTCACTGGGTCGTCGAGCGCCTTGAAAGGAGCCGGAGCGGATCGCCGGCATCGCGCCGGTCCTGGTTTGGCTAGCAGCGGAACCAGCGCCCTCACACGCAACGCGAGTGGCGGGGATCAGCCGACGACGAAAACGATGGCGACGATGCGGATGGCGACTATCTCCCGCCGTACAGCGCCGCATCCCACAGTAAGGCTCGGGTGCAGCAGGCGGCCTGCGCATCCGGGCCGTTGCTGTGGATTCCGGTGACGAGCAAGACGACGCATATGGCACAGGCAGCTCAGCCACCGGTCTTCTCAACTTTGGCGGGTCGTCCGACCGGGCCAGGGGTAGTGGTCGGGGTCCGTTTGACGACGATATCCGCAAGTCTGTGGAAATGGACGACATGTTCCCAGGCAGCAGCCACCACGAGAACGGGCGTGGACACAGCAGGCATGGAGCTTTGGGCCGTCTGTCGGCGGCGGCAACCACAACTCGCCTGGCTCCAATGGTGCCGATGTGGACGAGCTGCAACTGGGCGACGCCGCGACTGCCACGGGCTCGGACACGCGCGACCCAGACCTGATGAGCCTCGCACGGCCGACCATCAGGACGCCGATTTTCATTCTTGTCGACAGCCGTCCCATGGTACGAGGAGGCTCTGGTTCGCCGCCGCCGCCGGATATGCTGACGCAGGCCAACATGGAGGACATCCAGCAACAGGTCTGGGCGCGCAAGCTGGACGCCCAGTCTGCCCATGGCCGGATCCACAACATTACCATGTCTGACCATGGAGAGGATGCGGCTTCGGACAACGCCGTCGAGATCCACATCAGCGAAGACGAGGCGGGCGGGATGGGCGAGTAAGGGGCGAGAAGTGTGGCTGGCTACTGGAGGGCCAAGCTGAGGAAGGTCGTGTGGGATAGGAAAGAAGGGGACTTGTGGCATGCTCGGGCGTTTTTCTATTCTTGTTTTGGTTTACTTTACGTGTTGTATGTCTACGTACGAATCTGACGGCACATTGTCGTGGTGAATGGGGATGCGCAATGCAGTTGCTTACGTGCTTGAATCTATTGCCCGTCTTTGATATCAGAATGTCGATTCACTCATCGGTGGCTGAGATGGAGAAACAACCGTAATTCACTGTCAAACTTTGGGGTTTCCAAACCAAAAACAAGTGAAACTGATGAACGTTTACAAAACATCAAATTGATATGCAATATATCGCAGGAGGCGTATACCCCCCTCAGTCTATGTATTTCAGTCTACTCTGCACTGGGTTTTCGAAAACGCATCGTGAATGCAAGTGCCGGTGTGAGCTAGATGTGCGATGCCTTGGGCAGGATTCGAGTCCCATCCCAAGCCACACAGTAGTCGCCATTCAAGAACAACGACGGCGGACGCAGCGGGGGGCTCGAGGAAAGCTACCACCGAGAAGTGACAAAATACGTGCAAGTTGTGACCGTCTTTTTTACTGTGTATTCTGGTGGTTTTTTGTGACTTTTATGGGTTTTGTTATGGTTTTTGTTATGTTTTTTTGTAGTGTTTTGCCATTCTTGGGAGAACTCATGTATCTCGTCAAGTTGTTGACGGATTTTTCTTTTCTATTCATTTTCCTGCAAATTGGCGGTTTTGAAATCCCGAAGAAACCACAAGAGACATGGCTCGCACCTCTTGCCGTTGATTGGAAGCTTTGTGGGAGGTGAATGTCTTGCTGTCGACGTACCATTGGCGATGCTGGTTTCGGGCTGTATTGCCACTCTATTGCAAATTTTTTCCCGAGAGCTGTTTATCGGGACCGCGCGGCGAGAGTGTTTCAAAGAGTTGAAAAGACAAGAGGCGTGAAAACTTACAGGAAGAGAAGACGTTCGAGACCAGAGAGCACAAATGGGAGTACGATTTGGCATTACAGAAAAGCTGCCAGTCTGATGTCTGAAGCTGACAACGCTTCAGCACCGGGCATGATGGAAGCATCATCGGATAGATACGTGTCCAAATGCGATACACAGCGAGTGAGAGAGTAACAAGATCAGGTGCGCCTCACATCGAGGTAAATTGGTCTCGCCATGGGCCATGCACTACAAAGTACGGACGGATGACAAGCTGACGTCTGCAACAGATGAGTTTGAGCGCACGCGTTCTTGGGCGCGTCTCAACACATGGAACTGTAAACAATGAATAGGGCGACATGCTGTCACCTGGAAACGAATGGAACAAGAATGCAGCACGACTCAAGTCGAAGGCTCGGGACCGTTCTCTCACAGGTCTCCCTTTGCAGTCGTGCCAAATTTCGGCAGGTTTGCGCCACATTCGGCGCTCGATGGAGACCATGTTATGCTTATTTCGTTTGTCCGAAACAGCCTCGAGCCTTGCAGCGAAGATGGGTGTGCCGTGGAGGTTGTTGGGCTGGCACAGGAACACCAATCTCCGCCTCCGATTCCCTATGCCACGGGGCGCCACGAGGCGCCTCTCGCTTGGTCCAACTTCCAACTTCCAACGTGAGCAAACGGCTCTGCGTGCCGTGGACTGGCCCGTGTAGTGTGATCGAGATGGTATTGGACTGCCCGAGTTCGAATGAAGTCGCTGCTTCGTATGCGTGTTTGTGCACCCACAGGTCGGGTTCAGCGAGGGATCGCTATCAGACGGTCGTCAATGCTTTACCGTTGCAGCAGCACTCTTAAAGTGCTTTGGTCCCTCTCCCTGTTCCTCGACTTCATTGGCCGAGAAAGTCGACCGGGGTGGGATGTCGGTATGCATGGTATTGGATCTGAAGATCTGAATTAACGACTCGTAATCAATATGATTGAACAAGGACGCGAAGGCTGTACATGTGCATACGAAGTGCACTCGCGCACGTCATATCGAAACGGTGCCTGGACTGGATGGAAGTACGTCCTTTGTACATACTCCATACAAAGGAGAGAGGAGACAAGGCGCAGTAAAGATCCGACGTATCTTAGATCCGACGTATCTTGCGTCGTAATACAAAGTATCGCACAGCGTACTCCGTATGCCACTGTGCCCCGCCTTGGCGTGCCCCTTCCCTTATCTTTGTGGTGTGTCACACCCGACATATCGTTGACATCCGACTATGAGTAGACTCTAACAGCAGCCCCCTGTCACTCGGCGCAAAAGGGTAGTATCTCACAAAGTGCACATCCGGCAGCTAGACCGCGTGCGGAGTACAATAGACCGGTGTCACGAAGTGGCACTTGTATCTCATAATGCGCGTAAAGGGTGTGGCGAGCAGCAGTACTTTGTAATTGGACTTTTTGTGCATCGAATACCACGAAGTGTTGTTGACACGCGTGGCACGACATCCGGAGAAGATGAACGCTTGTTTCTTCTAGCGCACAATTCAATACATTCTTTTTTGTCTCGGATCTCCAGGTTCTTGTTCACAGCCTTGGCAGGGGACGGCTCAGAGGTCCATCAAGGTCAGAACCAAGCCGTTGGGACGGACCGCGGCCTTGCCTGGAGTCCTATTCGTAGTCGTCGCGGCACAGAACATCGTACTCGTACTTTGTAGATTCACAAAGCTGGACACAGTCCGGCGAGGAACAGGAGACCCGTCTTGACAAAGTCTAGGCCAAGCCATGCACGAAGACAGTGTTCATTTGTATGTGGCCTCGGCGTCGCCGCCCAGGAGAGGAGTACCGGTATTTTTGTCGATAGGGCGAGTCCCGAGTTTTCTTGAGTGCCTCTGGACGTATGAAGTAAGATACGAGAACAGCGGCTGTTTTCCATGGCCAATGTCGTGTCCTCGTACTGGCAAGCGAGAGCATACTGTCGGTGTCCATCGCCATCGACCGTCCTGTTTGGGTAGTCAAGTTTGAAGTCAAATCTTCTCTCCTGCCGTCTTGAGGAACGTGCTGCGCGCGTAAACCGCTGCTCTGCCCGACGACACGCCAAGAATGTTCAAGATCGCCCGCAAGGGCCGCAAGGGGGCCTCTTTTGCATCACTTTCCTCTCCTGGCTGGTTCTGGTCAGCTGGTAGTGCGGTCCAGGCACCGAGGCGCTTCTTGTTCGTGCATACGGGTATGTTTGAACAGATCGTACTCGATGCTGGCTTGCTGGACGGCACGTCTGCGGAGAGATAGCTTGCTGATCGGAGTAAGACGACCTAACGTACTTTGTACTCCATCGTCATGTGCTCCGTACTTTGTACTCTGTAGATATGGGAGGAACAGGGTGTCAAACAGGCCGTCAAACAGGCCAAGAGATGCCAGTGTTGCGACGACAGCCTCCCTGGATGTCTCTCCTCTGTCTGGCTCTCTGCCCCGAGTCGCGCATCCAAGCGTGAAAAAACGAATAGGCCTTTTAACCTTGATAAGGAAGGTCGGGCTCAGGATGCAGACTCCTCAGCCCAGAGCTATTCCACAAGAGGAGTAGCGAGACGCCATCGACTTATTAGGTTGGGTTGGAAGGCAGTGCCGGTGGAGTCTGGATGCGTGCAGTGGGTGCATTTGGCTGGTATGGCACCGTTTCCCTATCGATGCCTGTCAGAGAGTTTCCAGGGTTGATTGGCCTGGGGGGGGGGACGCGTCTTGGTGGATACGTCGTGGGTAGCTGCTCTTTTCTCGTTTTCGGTCGATTCGCCCCTATTTGCCACTCGATCCCTGGATAACGGCGAATTGGGAGCGCCACAAGAGACTTGGGACACATTGGGAAGCCCCGAAAAGTTTGACCAAAAGCAAAGATCAAAACCTGCACAGCGAGCGGCAAGGCCAAGCAAGACGCAGAGGCGGAAGGCTGCCAATCTCAGTCTTGCCAGCACGCCATGCGTTTACACCTCGGATGCACTCAGTAGACTCACGCTCGACGCGAGGGGCGTGCGTCCCCTGTTTCTGTCCTTTCCCGATGCAACATGGGCTGGCATGGCTCCCGGCGCTCCAACAAAGATACAGCGGGCGTCTTACTCGTATTGTCGGAGAACCGGCCGGTCGTACTCGTACTTTGTAGAAAAGATGGACCTGGGCGAAAGGCTGAAGAGCGGGGCAAGCGAGACAGAAGACAACGGACAATTAGACAAAGAGCGAGAGAGCGAAAGAGAGGGGCGCTGATAATGGCAACGGCTGGCTGCCATTTGACATTTGACAGCATCTCTTGAGCGAGTTGATAAGATGCGTTTCGAGAAGAGAAGCAATCGAGCGAGAGACTGGAGAAGACGAAGCTGAAGACATCACGGGACATGGCCCTGGAACCTGGAAGGTGTCATGGCATCGGGTGCTCCTTCCCGACCTCCGCAAGACGGTAGTACGAGTATTGCAGTTTGCCTCATTAGACATGTATTACCAACGCCATAATGGAACATCTGGCTGCACCAATCTGCGAATCGACCACATTTCGTGCTACAAGAGACTGTTGTACGACGCATACTGGATAGCTATCCGTGTGAGATGCTTCTGTTGGCTGTCTTTCGCTTCCTGCTGATTTGCCTTGTTCTTCCGCGCCCTATCTCCGTCCGCTGCTACGTACTCCACTGCCCTGCTGCCTGTCATTGGCTGGACTCTTTGCACTAACGCAAGCGGGCACAGAGAACTTTCGACGCGGGCTTCCACAGACCTTCTCGAAGCCTGCCGGGCCCCTCCCCGTCCTTCTCTCCCTTGCCCACTTAAAGGACGCAAGATGGAAGGCTTTCACTCCCTACGTACGAGCAGAGCAAGACAGCCAAACTCTTGCTCTTCCTGCTTCGTTTTCACCTGCGACTTGACACGGTAGAGCGTACTCGTACGTCGTGCATATCCTGCATTGTGTCGCTTTACTCAGTACGCAGGATACTCGTGCATTGGGCCGCGTTGCGTGCTTCATGTCTGGGGTGGAGAATGCCGTTCTTCGTAGATGCTCCCGGCGACGTAAAGTACTGAGAGCACGCGCGCCATTTGTGTGTGGCCTGCCGCCTGCTGGCCAGTGCTGTTGCGACTGGCGAAAGTACGAGTACTCGTACTCTACTTCATCGTCCCTTTCCTTTGGCACGAAAGGTGTGGAAGATCCGCCCGTCAGAGGAAAAAAAGAGCGGAACGTGACAGTCCACCCCTTTCCAGCCCGTTGTTCCTTGCCCTTCTCGAAGCACAGCTGCCCCAGAAGAAGCCGCTATGCCACCCCCATATCCCTGTACCTGTATCCTCCCTCCCTGTCACCTCCCAGCCATCCACGCTACAAAGTACGAGTAATTCCCTGTCCCACACCAGTTCTAATCGCACTCACCCTCCGATGTACAATCAATCACGCACACCCCTTTCCCTTTCCTCTTCTTGCGAAAAGGACCCCTGTCCGTCTCTCTCTCTCCTCTCCCTCATTGCTCTTCCATTGGCCCTCACCCTTCGCTTCTGCCATTGTCGCCATTCGGTGTATCAGATTTCGCCTTCTTCCCTCTCGCCATCTCACCTCTTGTCTTTGACGATTCGAACGAGACCTTGGACGATCTCCGCTTCCTCGGCTCCCTCTTTTTCTTTCTTCCTCGCAGCAACTCGACTCTTGTTCTAGTCTGCATTCTTACTCTCTCGACTCCTCCCACTCGCATCGGCCATACACCTTCTTTTCCCTTTTCTCTTTTCGCTTTCGACGTCCCACCCATCTGTCGAGACAACCTCTCTCCCGATCCTGGTTTCTTTGTCCACCTCGAGGATCAACGAACGCTGATTCAACTCTTCCATCCTCATTGTCCTTTCGCTTCTACACGCAACTCTCGGGGCTTCGTTTCCCTTGTTTTCTCTACTCCTCTACTCAACGGTACGTTTCTGCACAATACCTTGGTAACCTGAACATCCTCGCATCTTTGTGCCCTCTTTCTCTGGCCTGTCGGCTCCGAATCGAATCGTCTCCGCCGTCTCCTCGTTTTATGGACGCCTTCCGCCTTTCGCCTGTTCACTTCAAGACCGCGCATCAAAGTGCAAAGACGCACCAGATCACTCAAAGACAACCACGTACCAGTCCGTTCGAGCCCAGCCCGCTCCCCAGACACTGTCGCATGCGCAGCTACAGTCGAATCGCAGCCGCCCTTTCTGTTCCACGAGCAAACATATGCGATTGAATTGGCCTCTTCTATACTACGCGCGAGTCTGGACGTCGCCTTAGTCTTACCGCTGTGCCGGCTACAGGGAGACTCGCATCGCCGACCGCCTGGCAGGATGCTTGCCAATTCTCATCTGCACAAGTACCCTTTGTGCTGATTGTTCTTTGCTTCTTACATATTCCTACAGATTCTTTTGTATCTTACGACTTTCCTGACCACACGGGTTATTCGAGGAGCTCTATTCGAACAGTGCGACCTAGATTCGAATCGCGACACTTGCCCGCCCTCCCCAAACCGCATTGATTCGACTGCAGCACTCTTTTGCAACCCTTGTCTCCAGGCTGTGTACCGGAACCTGCGACCATCCGCGACCACCGCGACCAACAGGCTGCTGCCCCTTCTGGATACCCTGCTCAATGCTCTCTCCGGACAGACTCGTTTTCGATCGATATCTCTGTCCGTGGGCCAAATCCAGCCCTTTTTCGAATCCTCGAAAGTGACTGGATTGCCATCCTGAGCTGTCTCGCATTCAAGAGGACTTCTGTTCACGCGCGCGGGGTGCCTCAAGATCGTGGCCGACTCCCCCTCGACTCTGAAGACTATCAACTTTTCGCGGAAATTCACTTGCGACCTCTTCTCGACCCCTAGAAAGCACACATATCAGAAAAGATTTCAATTGGGTTTGATTTCTTTTCTGTGGGGGCTGGTGGCTGTTGTACAAGGTGTATCCGTTCGGGACCTGGTGCCTGTTATCGCTGTGCGTCTGGTGTTTCGGGTTGGCGAATCTCCCTACCTTGACGAACTGAAAGGTCCGGTTGTAGCAATTGGACCTCTTGGATTTCTGTCTCGTGATTTTGGACACTCTTTGTTCCCTGTCGGCTTGCTTTCTCCCCCCCTCCCACCCATTTGCGGCAAAGACCAGTCGTTGAGACTCGGTCGCCTCCACAACCGCCGCAATGGACACTACACTTTGCAACGTCATCTACGTTGATGATGCCATTCAAAAAGACCGTGTGTTTTGCGCTCGGTCCACAAATGGTGTACAAGAACAACTAATCGAACAACCCGAGAGAGAGGCTCCAGCAACGGCATGGAGTCGAAACGCTTAAAGAGAACATCTGCTTGTTGGCTGACGTCTTTGGCGATGGTAAGTACTCCTGCCCTTGGCACGTTGCCAAAACGGCGCCAGTTTACCTCGATACACAAGCTGACTTTTATTTACTTGGGTATGTGCAGTCTTCCTTTGTGGAACCGGAAGCGCGTGCATGCAAAGCTCTTTGACCTCCAGGACGGATCCATGTGAGCTTCAGCCGACCTCGTTTTGATTGCACCCCCCACGACAACGATCACTAGACGAACAGTCGCATCCCCGTCACACACTCGCCCATCATGAGGCGGCATCCGCCGAACACACCACCGACAGATGAGGTCTACGGTCTGCGTCTTCTTCGCCGCATTGTTTCTGAAGCCCACCTGAGAAATCTGTCGAAGCTCGTCGTGCCCGTGTTCTGTCATCAAGTTTTCCGAGCCCGAGACCGCAGCCGATCCTGCTTCTCAAAGTCTCGATCAGGATACGAAGACCAGCCCGGCCCAGCTGTTCAAAAACGAAGCGGGCGCTGAACCGTTCCCTCCTCAAGAGCTGTCTGAAACTAGGCGCCACGGACGTGCTCTTCAGCCCAATCGAGCCACAAAGCATCACGAGCCTCGAGATCCGTGCATACTGGGCACATAAGAGTGCTACCCGGGACCAACAAGCACTGCTTGAGCTACGACGGGGCCGCAAGCGTTCTTGGGTTGGCATTTCAGACAACCGGCCATTTGCCTATCTACGCGAGACAATGGTGGCTTCCCTCATGCGCAAAATCTGCCAGATGGAAGAGGGCGATGAACTTCCTGTCGATGCTGTTCGTATCAGCGTGACACCCCGCAGAAAGCAGGCCATAGCGTCTGCGATTGGCAATTGGCATTTCTCGGCTCACGACTACAACGACGATGAGCTGATCGAAGCCTCGGCCATGATGTTCAAGCATGCCCTGTCCCTACCCGAATTGACAGAGTGGCGGATACCTACAGACCAGCTAGTCTGCTTTCTCATTGCCTGCCGGGCGGCCTACAACTCTTTTGTGCCCTACCACAATTTCAGACACGTTGTCGACGTCTTGCAAGGCACCTTCAACTTCCTCGTCAACATCGGGGCACTTCCTCCCTATCCACCATCACACTCCTCCTCCGCAACCTCCACGACCAGCACAGCTCTTCAAAACGAACAAAAATCTCCCATGGCCTCCTTGATTCGTCCATTCGAAGCACTCACGCTACTCATCACGGCGATTGGACACGACGTCGGCCACCCCGGCGTGAACAATGGCTTCCTGGTCAAACTCAACACCCCTCTGGCGCAGCTCTACAGCGACCGCTCTGTCCTCGAATCGTTTCATTGTGCCGCCTACTCTCAGATTCTGCGGCGATACTGGCCGGCCGCATTCAACGATGGCAATATGAGAACTCTCATGACCAGCTCCATTCTCGCCACTGACATGGGGCTCCATTTCGACTACATGAAAAAGCTCGGGAGTACCCAGGACAAGCTTGCCGAGAGCAACACCACCGATGGCTGGAATGGCCGAATGATTGAGGACCAGACAGCGCTGGCTTGCGCTCTGCTCATCAAGTGTGCAGACATCAGCAACGTGGCGAGGCGACATGACGCCGCACTGCAATGGATGCACATTCTTTCAGACGAGTTTTCTCGGCAGGCATTCATGGAGAACCAGCTTGCGATCAAATCGTCTCTGGTAGCACCGCCAAAGAAAGACAACGTGTCTCTTTTCCGCGCCCAGCTCGGCTTTATGAATCTGTTTGCCATCCCTCTCTTTCAAGGCATCGCCAGCATCATGCCCGCTATGCAATACTGTGTCGACGAACTCGAAATCAACAAGGCCATCTTTGAGAGAAGTATTGCCCAAGAGACGGCGAAAACAGAGGCTGAGGAGCGGCCATCACACAGCCTTGACGGTACGTTCTCGCCGCGCTCGATGAGCTTGGCCATCCCGATCGGCAATGCCGGATCGCAGCCGGAACCCCAACAGCAGCAACAGCAGCAACAGCAGCAACAGCAGACCGTCAATGCTGCCGCCCATGGCACTCAGACTGGCACCTCGGATTCACTCAACGAAATCGCCCCGCAGTTGAACCTTCCCACAAACGGAGACGGGATCCCACAAAGGGCCACGCCTTTGTTGGGCGACCTCTACCAACGCCAGAACGGAGTTGCCCACAATACGACGCCGTTGCCGAGTTCGCCGCAAGCGACCCCTTTGGCATCAGCGATGGCCGACCGTTGGCTTCGTCTAAGCAACGGTTAGCGAGGCTACGGACGGTAGCACGTCTCTGCCCGGTGGCGGCGACTGGGCTTCCCAGGCCACCAGCGCAACGACGGGAAGATGCCGCTTTCGCCTAGCACACAGGGCACCAGCATCATCAGCCGCGACTCCATGGACCAGCCATCCATCCTGCCGGTTGCTTCTGCCAGCACGTCGGCGCCGAACGATATCAAGAGTCACTCCGAGGCCCTGATGAGCGCACAGGTGTCCACGAGAACGGCTCCTCTTTCTCGTCTGGCGGGGCGAGCGGCGACCATGGCCACGGCACCAGAAAGTCGCACCGGGAAGAGCCCTTTCTGAAGAAGAAGCCGAGTCGGTTCAGAATGAATGCCTTTACCTTTTTCCGCCGCCACCTCAGCCCGAGCCCTCCGCTGCCTACATCCAACAGCCATGACCACACGGCAGCCCAAGACAGCTGCCGCTGAAATTGGCATCGTTGCTATGCTTGACTTGTCGAGTGACAACTCTCCCACAAGGCCATCTTTCCAGAGGTCAGGCTTCTTGCCACGGTCCTTGTCCTTTTGACGAACGCGTTTCTTTTTCCACTGTGTATACTATCCTTTTGTTTCTCGCTACATTGCAAAGGGTCAAGGGTCGCAAGTCGGCGTGTCGGGCACGCCGTACGCTTCCACTGTCCTATCCTTGAGGTCTTGGGTTCTCGGGCTGAATTTTCGTTTTGTTCTCGGCCATTGGCCGCTAGTGTTTTTATTTATGACGGCATATCCATACGCATACGACGCGCGAAGCATGCAAGGTTGGCTGCACGTGCAGACCAATGAACCGGGCACGCTGTTGCTGAGGCAGACTTGAGGCTCTCGGAACAGAAAAACTGCGTGCAGAATCACACACTGGAGAATGGGGGTGGCCAGTCGGACTGGCGTATATCATATCGTTTATATCTATCATTTCATCTCTCTTTCATCTTTTCCCCCCTGAATGCGCGATGGAAGACTTAAAGACGTATTATACTGGGGTCCAATTTGGCTTCTCTGGTCTATCACGGTCCCGATATTGGGACGCTTGGGGCTCTCAGTTTGTGGCTGATTGCATTGCAAGAGCACCGGCCAATGAAAACATCTGGCAGGTGTCGAGATGACTGTTCTGAAATCTGTACCTCAATCCTGGTTTCGTACTGTCACGACCAGCCAACCTTCAATATACAAATGTGGCACATATCAGATGATGCAGGAGTTGGCAAGAATTTAGTATCGTTGTAGCAACCTATTTACCCTTCCTCCTACATAGATAATAGCGGAGTCTCGCCAGTGACGTAATTTACCCAGCAAAAATTCAAAGATGAAACACTCGGGTGCGAGGAAGATCAAAGACAAGTAACGCCTTGAAAGGGCAGAGAACAGGAGGAAACCTTGACAACATGCAAACACACAAGGGGCGTTGAGCCCCAAAAGAGGCCCGTTCGGGTTCAGGCTAGCCCATCCGTTCATTCTGGGGTGGGGACAAGAGTGAGGACGACTTCAAATTAAGTATGCTAAACCATCAGACTATGTGCTCCTTGGACGTGTGCTTGTTTCGGTCACGAGCAATCTACTGCTCGAACCACTCGCCGCCCAGCCAGCGGTTGAAAAAGTCCAGAGAAGCCTCGGGCTGGTCGTACGGGACCATGTGGCGGCCTCGTAGATGCGCATAAAGGTAAAGTTGCCAGCGGCCTTGACAGTACCGTAACCCTCCTTCTTAGAGAAGGCATCAACGATGGAGCTGCTGCTAGAGAGCTTCAGCGCCTTGGTCTCGGCCTTGTTGAAAGCGGTCTTGCCGTCCCACTCGAGAGCCTCAGACCAGGCCTGGTTACCGAGCCAGTTGCAAATGAAGTCAGCATCACCGGCGTAGATCAGAACGGGGATCTCGGCCAGGATATCAGGCACGAGGCGGTGGAAAGGCTGCATCCAGTCGCCCTGGAAGAGGAAGTTGCGGTTGATGTCAAAGTTGCAGCTGTCGTAGTTATCGACCTCGGCGCCCACAGCCTTCTTCACATCGTCACGGTTCAAGTACTCGGCGATCCAGCCCATCTGGGGTAGCACAGGTTGCTGCTGTCCTTGCAGGGGCCGCGAATATCGTAGACATTGCGACCAGTCTGCTGGTACGGGCCGAGCATGGCGTTGTTGCAGTAGATTGCGGCAGGGACACAGCTCCAGACACTCTCCGACTTGTAGCAGCCCTCAATCAGGGACTGGCAGCGGGCAGAGAGTTGTCCATGGCGCGGCACTGGGACTCGTCCAAGACAGCGGGCCAGCCACCGTCGCCACAGGCCATGGGCGGTACTGCTCGTACTGGGTGTACGGATCGGTCAGACCGTTACCGATCAGGACGGACTTGAGGTTGATGTTGCGGTCCTTGTGGGACAGGATCTCGTGGGCAAAGACGGGATGTAGTGGCCAGCATAGGACTCGCCGGCAATGTGGAAGTCCTGCTTGGCATACTGGGGGAACTGCTTGAAGAACAGAGTCAAGAGGGCGTAAACGTCCTTGCCCGCAGCAACAGTGGTGCTCACGGACTGGCCCGAGTACGAGTAGCCAACGTTGACGGGCTGATCAAGGAAGATGACGGACGCATTGGCGTTCCACGACATGGGGTTGTTGACAATCTTGATCTTCTCATCGATGGCCGAGGGGCCCAGCTCGAAGAAGAGACCGGTCAGCGAGGAGCAGCCGGGGCCACCGTTCAGCCACAGGACAACGGGGTCGTTCTTGGGTCGTTGCGAGACTCGAAGAACCCTGTGACTTGTTAGAGGAGATACACAATATGGGACGCATCAAAGGAACAGGGGTAGAAACACACAGTAAAACAGATGCTTGTCGTTCTCGTCGTCGTCGAGATAGCCACTGTACTGCTTGACCTTGTCAATGCCAAGACCAGAGGGGTCCACAGCCTTGACCCGGAGGTTGTAAGCCTCGAGGCTGTCCTGGGCCTTGGAGCCGCCGGCGGTCGTGACAAAGGCAGTGGGAATGTCGGCGCCCTTGACGATGTGGTCCCAGTGGCTGTCCGGCCGGCGGGTGTGCTTCTTGGGGCTCGAGAAGAACGTGGACTTCTCAAAGGCATCGGGGATGTGGAGCTTCACCTCCTCCCACAGCGCCTCGGCATCAGCAGTCATGCCCTTCATGGCCTCCTTGAAGGCGGCAAAGGGCTGCTGCCAGCAGCGGCATCGTTGAATGAGAGAGGCTTCTTAGCAGCATCGCCGAGCACATGTTGCTGGCCACCCAGCGGCGACAGGATAGACGCCGAAGCCGCTCCAACGAGGACGGCTGACGCGGCAATGCGCATGATGGGCAAGATAAGGTAATCCGGACAAAGCGGAGCGAAAAGAAGTAGAGTGGGATACGAAGGTGAAAGGGGGCAACTGACGATGGAGTGATGTAAACAACAGACAGAGCGAGATGGGAGAATGATGCAGGACGAGAGATGGACTGGAGACGGAAGAAACAAGAGAGGAGGAGGGAGGAAGTAAGGCGAGAACGAGACAAAGAGGTATCCGAGCTCATGCGCCGGAAGATCAGCCCGCAGCCCCAACAAGGCAGCTGCAAGCCAAACGTTATCGGTGCTAGCCCACCATGTATGACAACGCACGTACTATCGCCCGTACCTGCTGAAACAGGGCGAGTGATGACAGCACCGTTCCCCATCCTCGGCCAGGCAACGCGCGGAGTGGAGAAAGTGGCGGGTGGGCGTGACTAGTCAGGCCAGCTCCTATGATGCTATGCTGCTTCTGCCTGGCCGGAAGCGAAAGTGTACAAACTGTGCAATTGGCACTGTAAGCACGTGCGACTTTTTGTAGAAAAACAGGTGCTTTGCCTGATACCGGTACAGTATCTACTCGTAGATAGGCGGTCCCTTTTCGCCCACAGTCTTTGTTCATCGTTCTGGGTAGTCTGGGCAGTAGCTGAACTGTCTCCGTTTACTGGGCCTACATCGTATTTCGTACAGTCAGTACCTTGCCTGCAAATTGTCCGTTGGCGACAATGGCTACCTGGCCGTCGTTGAACTTTGCCGTTCTGCACCACCTATTAGGCTGGACCAATGATGGGTTAAGGCCTGTGGAGAGACACTATGGCGGGGTATCTTGGGCAGTCACCCACCATTATTTCATCGCCCAAGTACTTCGTAGTACGACGAGCTTTTAGTAGTTGGGTTCGGCGAGCAGCAAACGATCAACAAAATTTTGTGTGCGAAGCGTCACCACACTATGCTTTGTTGACCTCGTCCATATACGATTGCAGCTTCTGTTCACTATCGGTCAATTGCTTAGGATCCTGCTGGCATAATAGCCTCGTCCGCTGGTCCTTCCCCGCCAGCATCCTAATAGCCACCTTCGACCCCTCTCCGGCTGCAAGACTTCAATCGCCCGCTCCATCGCAGGAAGCCCAACGGCCTGAACATTGAACATCACTCGGGACTGATCTGTACTCCAGCCACGCTCGACGTGCCCAACATCAGCACGAAAGCGCCCCCCCAGCACACACCATGTCGCGCATCAACCAGCCGTCAAACCAGATCAAGCTGACCAACGTGTCGCTTGTGCGTCTCAAGAAGGGAAAGAAGCGCTTCGAGATTGCCTGCTACAAGAACAAAGTGCTCGAGTGGCGCTCGGGCATCGAAACCGACCTTGACAACGTTCTCCAGATCCCCAACGTCTTTATCAATGTGTCCAAAGGCCAGACAGCACCGGCCGCCGACCTGACCAAAGCCTTTGGCAGCAAAGCGACCACCGAGTCCGTCGTGCTCGAGATTCTGAAAAAAGGCGAACTCCAAGTCGGAGACAAGGAACGAGCCGCACAGCTCGACCGAGTACACCACGAAGTCATTGACATCGTGGCGGGCAAGCTGGTGGATCCACGAACACGACGAGTGTACACCACGGGCATGATTGAAAAGGCGCTGGATATGCTGAGTGCGCAAGCCCACCAGCAGCAAGAACAGCGGCACAAGGAGCAGAAGGAGCACAAGCAGCTGGAGCAAAAACAAAACAGGACACGGAAGAGGACGGCGAGGACGGCGAGGACAGGAAGGCGGCATCCGACGACGAGGCGGCCGGCGGCGACAAGGAGGGTGCTGCTGCCCCCACCGCAGCCAAGACTCCGATGTGGACCGGTGTCACGGCCACCAAGAGCGCCAAATCACAGGCGCTTGACGCCATGAAGGCGCTGATTGCACTGCAGCCGATCCCTGTGATGCGTGCGCGCATGCGTCTCCGTGTGACGTGCACAACGAGCGTTCTCAAGCAGGCCGTCAAAGCTCCAGCAGCCGCGGCTTCGGCCTCTGGCGAAGATGGCGGTCAAAAGAAAGCGCCCGGCACGGTCAAGGACAAGATCCTCAGCTACGTAGAGCAGATTGAGAGCCAGGACGTCATGGGCACCAGCTGGGAAGTGGCCGGTTTCGTGGAGCCGGGTGCCTTCAAGGCACTGTCCGACTTTGTCGACAACGAGACTCGTGGCCAGGGCCGCGTTGAGGTCCTTGACGTTACGGTCACACAAGAGGACTGAGAAGTCAGAGTGCAGAGCCTTGTTAGAAAAGCCCGCAGGTGCAATCCTGTTTGCTTGTTGGCATTCATATCATTCTGTTTCTCTCCTGATTCATGTTGCTGGCTTTTGTATTGGCGTCCAGGAAAAGTATCGCGAAAGTATTTCATCAATCATCTGCTCAATAGACTTGTCGTTTACAACAAAAAGAGTTTGCGGCTGCCCTACTATTGGGTATGTTGTATACGTGATACACATCGAACCTAATGGCAGTTGATACAGTACGCAGAGACAACGTTGGCTTGTTTTGATAGTTTTTATTTCGTTTTTGATTTTTTTTACTCCGTCTCTCTATATGAGAGCCTGTAAAAGACGAACAAGCAAAACAGTAGTAAAAAAATGGAAAGAGATACACCGGACCATGTTTCCCTGGACCAAACCGTTTGCTCCCATCTCCCACTCTTTTTTTCTCCCCTTCCCCGGCCCCTCTCCCGCGGCGCTGTCGTCTTTGATAGCGAGCAACAAGAGAGGGCAACGCAAAAAATCTTCCGATTTCTTGTTTAACCACCCTTCTTCTTGGACACACCGACGGTCCGGCCGCGACGACCGGTCGTCTTGGTGTGCTGACCGCGGACGCGGAGGCCCCAGTAGTGGCGGAGACCACGGTGGGAGCGGATCTTCTTGAGGCGCTCGAGATCATCACGGAGCTTGGAGTCGACACCGTTGGCCAGGATCTGGCTGTCCTTGCCGTCGACGATATCGCGCTGACGGTTAAGGAACCAGGCGGGAATCTTGTACTGGGTGGGAGCCTGCAGGATGCTGACTATCCGCTCCAGCTGCTCAGCAGAGAGCTCACCGGCGCTACAAAGTGAGTTAGTAAATCGGCTCGCACTGTCGTCTTCATTTTCGATGATCGGGTGCGAGTAGGGAGACTGATGCAGCATAAATTGATCAAATGTTGCATCCCGTCTGCCCTTTGTAGCAGGTCGTTTGGTAAATCGCTGATGGTTGAGACATACCGCATGTTCAGGTCGATATCGGCCTTCTTGGCGACGATGTTGGCGTAACGGCGACCGCAACCCTTGACCTTGGTCAGGGCGTCTATAATTTGCATGTCAGCCACGATCCTTTGCAGTTTATTTCGGGTTTCTCTTCCCTCAACGACTCTTCTTCTTCTCCTGGGGGTTGATGGGTGGTACTAACAGACGACCTTCTGCTTGCCATCGATGTTGGTGTTCAGCAGACGGATGATCTATTCCTCCAGTTAGCGACCTGTGTTCGGTTTGTCGTCGGGTGGGACATTGTCTCGAAGCCGCGTATCGAAGTGTTGAGTGTTTGATCGAGTGCAAAGCAAAAAAGAAAAACGCCAAGGAGCGTGACGAGAGATTCGATATCGGGCGCGAACGATAAATTAAGAGATGTAACGTACGAACTGAAAGTTATCTGCACGCATCGATGTTAGCAAGAATGTCTTTTATCGTTTCTTGTATCGTTGTCGCCGGTCCAGATGCCGTGGATGTCGCGACCGCCGGCTTGCCGGTCTGAGTTCGAAAAGCGCGGTGAGGTCGAGCCCGTGGCATTTCTGTCGACGGTAAAGGGAAAGAGGGATAGCAACTCACTCTTTTCACCTCCGACGAGAGACATGGTGGGCAACTTCTTCGTCTGTCCGACGTGGATGCTGCTCTACCTGGATTGTTGATGGGTGGTGGTTGAAAATGTGAAAGGAAAAGGGAGGAGAGAAAGCGCAGACTATCGACAAAAGCCTCCCAAACTCTTTTGCAAAAAATTTCCCTGGTAGTGTGGAGCCAGCAAGCCCTCTTCGTAGCCCCCCCTCCAATGGGCAAGGGCCAACTTTGGTGCGAATTTTACCACTTGGTGCGGTAGCACGGAAAACATATTTGCAGTGCGATAGGGTTGATGAGTGGGGACCAGTTCAAAGAGGGTCATCGCTGACAAACGGGCGACGTAATCCAGCGAAACCAGCACGTGACCAAGTATGAGGGTTCCTGTATTCCGAAGTCGTACAGTGCTCAGAAGACAAAGGCCTCTTTGAGCACGGTATGATACGACCAGCAGGTGACTCTCACAACCAAAACCTCTTTTCTATATTGGCAATGAGCTCTCACTTGCAACTCTTTCTTCGACTGTGGGCACTTTTTCAACTGTGGGTGTATTCATAGATTTGGGTTGTAATACCCAGTTCCTGGAATGGCTCATACCCGACGTTCGAAACGCAAGATGTGCACCGATCAAACGTCACAGAAGATGCGGTAGCGCCGTAGCTATATTAACCTCTACTATTGGTGCTTGGTGCTTGTCTAGTATCACTATCTCTTTTCATGTGTTCGTCCAAGAGCGTACGTCCTTGCACCTTACATCATGCTCGCGTCAGTCGCTTGACGCGCTGCTTTGTACATCTTGGAAATCTTGGCAGATGGAAGCGTTGTTCCTCAAAACAATGTGGCGAGTTTACCGTTGAAGTCAACTACTCTGTTGGCACGCGAGAAAAGAGCCGACGGGCAAAGAGTAAAGAAAACATCTTCAAGTGGTATCTCAATGTTGGATTTCATACGCTACTTTCTCCCAGCGTTGGGAGCCTCTAAGGACCGTATATCCACCTATAAACGTAGACGAACATGAAAAAAGCAAGAAGAAGAGAAAAAAGCAAGCCCTCTCTGAACTGCCCCAAAGCGCCTGCCGTCAAGACAACAAGCAGCACCTCGAAAGTACTGTGCTGGCCTATGCGGCGGCCGGGATGGCCACAATCTGCACACCGACACCACCACCACCGGCT
Source organism: Sporothrix phasma (assembly GCA_016097075.2). Taxonomy (NCBI): domain Eukaryota; kingdom Fungi; phylum Ascomycota; class Sordariomycetes; order Ophiostomatales; family Ophiostomataceae; genus Sporothrix; species Sporothrix phasma. Next base: position 415,996 of record JADMNG010000017.1, on the reverse strand, counting down.
GACGGAGCAGCAGAGGCTGCAGGAGCTGAGGAAGCAACGGGGGCAACAGACGAGACAGCGGCAGCACCGGCAACGACGGCAGCAGAAGCTGCTGTAGACACTGCGGCGGCGGCGGTAGAAGCAGTACTCGTGGCAGCGACAGTAGTGGACACGGCGGCTATAGTCGAGGCAGCTGTTGTGGTCGACGTCGAAATGCTCAATGAGGCAGCATTGGCAAGGAAACCGCCGGCACCACTGAGAAGAGCGGCTGCGGCTGCGTTGAGGCTCGACGACGAGCCTAGTGATAGGCTGCCGGCCTGAAGAGCGGCAATGGCCTCGGCGGCGACAATGGACGACTGCAGGTTGAAGAGGGACAGGCCGTTGGAGGAGAAGAGGGCACAGTCCTGGCTGAGCTGGTTGATGTTTTCGACAAACAGGCCAGCCTGGTTGGGCAGGATAATGTTGGCCGGGTCGACGACGATCTGGGCGCCGTTGGGCAGGCTGGGCGCCTTGGAGCCGTAGGGCAGGATGACGGTCTGGCCAATCTGGCCGAACGGGTTGTTGGGGTCAAAAGCAGCGACATTGCCGCTGAGGCCAGCAATGGCAGCGATGCCTCCAGCCGTGGAGTTGACGTTGCTTACAACAGTGGCGCTACTGGCAGCCGCAGGCGCCGCGGCAGCTGCGGCCGACGCCGAGGCCACGGCGACGACCGAGGCCACGGCACCCGAGGCAGGGCAGTTGCGTTCGCGCCGAGCAGGCCAGCAAGGTCAAGCGTGGGCTGGGCGGCATCGATCGTCACAGGACTGGCAGTCAGCATGACGACAACGGAGCTCTCGGACTTCTTGTTGTCGGCGAGCAGCTGGTTGACCATGTAGCGCGAGTTGCGGCCCTTTGAGCCGCACGGAGATCGACCAGCTCAGTGACGCAGACAATGACAGTGTTGACCTGAGCGAAGCGAGACAAGAAGTGGTTGACGCGGATGTTGTTCTTGATGGTCTCGACCTCGTTCACGAGGGCGAGCTGGGACTGCACCAGGGCTGAGAACTCCTGCTCGGCCACAATGGCCAGCTGGTTGACAAGGTCCAGATTCTCTTGGACGACGGTGATCTGCGCCTGTACAATTGTCTGCTCAATGATGACTGTGTTGCTGCCGAGAACTGCTGCAGGCGAGATGCCGACAATGGTGGCACCATTGTTGTTTGTTGTTCTTGTTTCCGTTGCCGTTGTTCTTGCCGTTATCATTGTTTTTGCTGTTATTGTTGCTGTCCTTGTCTGCACGGGCAGAAATGTTGTGAATCTTGTGAGCGGGCGCTGTTGTCGTTAATCAAGGACCTCTAAAGATAAAAAAGGGATTCCTATGCCAGGTCTTACCTGCCGATACAAGGGAGCCAAAGCCGGCCAGAGCTGCCAGGGCTGTTGAGTAGTGCATTGTGAGAAGCTATGAGAAACTGTGAGAGGGAGGAGAAGAATCCAGAAAGGCGGGTGATGAGAAACCAACGAGTGACTGAAGCACTCGAGCAAAAAGACAGACCCTGTCAAAGGGAGTAATGGTGAAAATGTAAGGATGTGCAATGAAGGAAGCTGTTGTTATAAGAAACCGTGTCAGTCAATGACGGAAAGCAGCCTCTGGGGCGCGTGAAAAGAAAGAAAGAGGCGGAAACGAAAAATGAAAGTGAGTCTTCCGGAAAGCGGTATGTCGTAGAGGGGTACCGAATAAACAAGGAAAGAAGAGGAAGAAGAAGAGAAGGGGAAAGAGAGAAGAGGCAGAGTAGAGGAGACACAGAAAGCAAAAAGAAGATCATTGATGTGCGGCCAGGACGTGGCCAAGATATATGCGGCGAGCTCATCGTCGTGCGATATGAGGTGTGGCAACGGAAAAGGTGATAGGAACGAGGGCGTGCAAGACAGTCTGCAGCGACTGCCGGGCTGCCTCACGATCAACGGATCTCCCCTCTTCCTCTCCCCGAGAGTGAGGTCGTAGCAGCATCGCATCGCAAACGCTTCACCCCCTCTCTTCTTCCCACGATGCTAGAGCCTGAGACTTCTTGGCAAAACCAGAGAAGCATAAAGGCTACTTGAGGCTCTAGCAGGGTCCGGGATGTAGCATCATAGCGGAATTTTTTGCCTATTGCCGTGGGCAGTCCACACTTGAGGCAAGCATCTGGTCTCGGTTAAGGCACTGATGCGGGATGTTTAACGCGAGTCCCCATCGCTCTATGGAACCAAGCAAGACAGAGTTTTCAAGTGGTAGGATCACTCCAGTTCGCCCATGAGGGGGTGAGAGAAACAGAACGGAGTGGTATTGCCCTGTCCCAGGTTTCGAGAGGATAGAGTCGGAGGGGAAAGCAAAAGAACCAACGTCAGACGACAGACCGAAAGTGGACAACAGCTTCCATCTCGTCTTGCTGTGTAGCACGACACAAGGCAGTCGACACAAGGAGGACGTTGATTTGACATGGCACCTGTCTCTTTTGTAGGGGCTCAACGGCAAACCTGCCATCCGACAAGCCTTCAACGCACATCCCAGCTGCCACACCTGTCTTCGGATGCCATGCAGTCTGTCAGAGAAGGAAGCTTATGTTGAACAAGACAGGGGATGATAACAAGCAGAGTGGGGAGAAAAGCTGGCTAGTGCCTTGCGGATGTCCAAAGCCGAGAGTGAGTTTATTCAGGTGTGGTGGAGGTGGTGGAGGACACTACGAAGTAAACTCTGTTGACAGGGGGCATTCAAGGAAAAGTCTAGGGGATGGCCGAGTGCTACTGGTAAGCGAACCGGTACCAGTGGGTGCCGGGCGCCACCGGCGGTCTGGGCTGCTTCCAGGCCTCTTGGAGCCTCGTAGAGCCTTGTTTTAGGCTTTGGCTTGTGCTTCTGTCCGTCGGTAGCTGGCGCCGCACAGAGCCTCTCTTCAGCACCCCCCTGGTCCAGGCCTCTCAGACGTGTCTTGTTTTGCATCGAAACGCAACGCCGTCAATGCGACGGGACGGTGATAAGACTAGGCATGGGGAGTGTAATGGAACCGAAGATAAAAATAAATTGCTGATCAACGATTGCCTGCCACCAACTTCAGACTACGCCGTGCCAAGTGAGTATGAGTTCGCGTCACGATCATCTGGTTCACATCCGTTCGTTGAGGCGCGTCTTTGCTCTCCACACGCACCGTAAATCGGTAAAAGAGCATGCTAATCGTTGTCCGCGTCATGTCTGGGCGGTGATGGATCCGAAAATCATATGAAGCATCGTTCCGCCTGATCTCAAAACATATTCTTGCTAGAACAGATAATCACGTACATGACCGATGACAGCTCCAGAAGGCCCTCACCCGACAATTATCAAGCTATTAAAGCATAAAGTACGCCGTAATACAGATCGCTGCAGTATGGAACCCTGGACTGAAACAATCTAACGAGTAGATGTAGTCCCAAGTGTACAGTCGACAGGGCGAGACATTCCCACATGACCTGTGAAGATGCAGGGTATCTTCTACCCAGTGCCTGGGGACAGTCTGTGCTGTTGTATGGTGCTTGTGTAAGTCGGATGAGCTTGAACCGAAAGCGCAGTCTCTTGGGGGGGATGGTATGGAATGGAATATGCAGAGCCCAGGCAACGAATAAGAGGAAGCACAGCAACTTTCTCGGAGGATCTGAAGGGTGCAGCTTGCTTCATTGTATCCGAAACAGACGAATATGCACACATAGTGTGAAACAGGCTGTTATTGGACACGCTGCGTCGTACTGTAAAGCAGATATACGCGGTTGCTCTGTCGATATGTTCGGGAAAGTGAAAAGTGCAACCGTAAATATAAAAATAGTCATTGTTTCGTATCTTTTAGGCTAGTCAACCGTGCCTAGATTCGAAGAGTTCAAGTCGCCGTAAAACTCCCATACAGCTCCCAATAAGTGATCCTGCCTTAACGCCATGAGAGGGTATTATCCGAGTATGTTGTAAAAGCATGCCTAATCAAAGATAGATCTTGCTGAAGCCCCAAAGCAAAAACAGCACACCCGCAGCACGAAGCTGGACTTTCATGATGGTCGGGTTCGAACGTTTGCTGGAGCCACCGTTGCCGTATTTTGGGAGCTCATAATAACCGGCGTCCCGAGCGGCAACCTTGGCCGTAGCATCGTTGGCATAGCCGCTGACCTTTGTATCTGATATCATGTCCGCGTCGTCCGCAGCGCTCTTTCCGAAAAGCAGGGTGGACAGAAGCGGGTCGACTTGTATGTGTGCCGACTAACGAGTAAGAACATGGTTGTGATGCTGTAATCTCAAGGCAATGCACGAAGTTGACCTTCATGTTCGTGACGTTATCCAGAAAAGAAGCACCCTCTTCGACGGCGGACGTATAGAGGGACAGAAGTCGAAGGTGACCGGATCCATTTCCGGAGAGCAGAATGTGGTTGTGCAGGATAGAAAGTTCAAGAGCCATGGCGCCTAGGGCGGTGGGTAGCACCATGTATCTGGCACGCAGTTTTCCGTGGCAATTTCGCAAATAGCAAAGGAGACAACTGCAACGCTCGTCAGATAAGGATGGGCTGGTTGGCCCTCGACGATTGGCGACACGGATGTTGCGCTGGCAAAACAAAGAAGGACGACAAAACTGAAGATAGCAATCATCGTCTGTACTGGGCCATGAACTCATCCGGGTACAGCACGGCAATCAACAGCCGGTCAAGCCAACCTGCGTCCTGGCTGACTGCATTCCTGACATTCGCGTCGTCGGTCCACGAGGGATGAAAGTTGGCGCTGGTGCTGCTAGCGGTGCTGCTCTGGCTCGAGCGCCGAAAGCTGGGGTGCCATTGGTGCTGGGCCCGGTACGGGTGCCGTTACGGGGACGCCCGTTTGCCGTGAAATTCTGCCCGGAAAGCAAAATACGTTTTTGTTCCTGCTGACGTTGGATCCGATCGCAGACGATGGCTGCTCGTTGAGCAACAACGGCAACTATCATGCCGGCATACGGTGCGCACCAGTCTGCATGGACGGCCAAGCGCATGCCTTCAGTAGTCCATGTTGTCGTCTCGCCAAACATATATCTGCCCGCCCAATTATTGCCTCGAAAACCCATAGGCTTTGGCTTTGAGCTAATGTAGACGAGACCAGTGGCAGACATACAAATCCGCAGTAGCAGCAAATGAGGCCGGCTTCGATTGGTGTTCGACCCGATTTTTAGTGTGACGAAGACGACGAGAAACCAAAATGATATGAGCCGGGGAAAGTGATAAAGGTGCGACACGCTGTTAGCAGTGCCAGTATCACGACCGTCTAGCATGAGGGCTAGCAAGCAAGGCAAAAGTTGAGGCGAAATACAACCGATGCCACTCGGCGCAGCGAAAAATCGCTGAATCGCAAGAAATAGGATGCATGGCCAAATGCGGATAGGAAAAGGTATGAAGATGTGAAAAATCCGGACCACCTGGGGAGAATGGATGTCTGAGTGTTGTCTTGGTACGCCAGAAGCAGAAAGGCAGCTTGCAGTAAGCCCTTCCACTCACTCGAAATGTGTCGAGGTAGAAAGTCGACTTCCAGCAACGAAGCTCGATGAGGCGATGCTGGTGATGGGCCTCTGCGTCGACGTACAAGATTCTTTGGCTGAAAATGAAGGCAATTCCAGAAAGGATGGAAGCAGTGCACAGCCAGCCCGCGCTGTAGTGTTTTCGGACTTGGCAAAGGCATGCGAGCGATCGGCCATATAGCAGTAGAGAGCGGCAAGGCCGACAAACATACTCGCGATATGGGACGACAACGGTGCAGATCTGCCCTTGAGAAGAAAGTAGGTGGCCGGGATGAGTATGGACACGGAAATGCTATACCGCAGTAGTCTCTGTCCACGGACCGGCTTCGGAAAAGTGGCACAGCAGGTTGTCGTATGGGCAAGACTGGGTGTAGGCTGATTGGTGGCGGGCTGCCCAAGCAGCAGACCATTGCAGCGTGCGTTCAGAGGCACATCGATCCATCGCTCCGCAACAGAAGCGGTGACATGTAAGCCTGTGTCTTCGTAGGCTTCCGAAATGTGGTTGGTCATGTCGTTGTAGGCGGTCAAAATGTGGGACTGAGCCGTAGGTGACAGGCTTCCGAGGTAGTTGTTCATGCGCTTGATCCGGTCGGGCGATATTGCTTCGGCACGGCCCGGCGGCAGCATCTCGTACCGAGGAATGGTCACTGGTGCAAGGAACACGTAGCTTGCAGACTGCTGTGCACCGGAAGGGCGTATCTCACCACCCATTGCACGAACCACACGGTCGGTGGTTTCCCGGAATCGGTCAAAATACATGTCGTCGCCAGAATTGCGTGCAGCCCAGAGTCCAATGGATCCCATGACGAGCAAGGCAGGCTGTAATGCCGGATCCAGGTCCTTGTCGACGCTAGGCTCCATCATGCGAATCTCGTTTTCAAAGGCCGTTGAGTTCAGCCAAGGGTCCCAAATGAAGTGCAGCTGGACTGTTTCCGAGTCAATGGCCAGATCGTGGCGGGGGTTGCTCTCGGTGAATGTCGTCCGTAGCAGCCACTCGGCAGCCTCGTGTTCCAGCCGCGTCAATGCGGCGAAGAAGAGCACACGCATGGTCGAGTCGCCGACAAAGACGATGCGTTTGCCGCCAAGGCATTCGCGGATATCATCTCGTGAATACTCGCGCATGCGGCAGCCGGCCGGTTCCCACTTGTCGAATGGCCTTGCTGGGGGTGGCTCCCGGCCCTCACGTTGCAGCGTTTGAAGCTGCTCATAGTCCGCGGCCGCATCGAACTTTGGTGGTGTATAGGGTGGCCAGGAGCCGTGGCGAACGAGTGCGCCGCACCGGTACGGATCGGCAGCGTCTGGGAGCCATCAGCATATGGCTCGTTCTTAAGGCCTTCTTGTCAGAAATCAAAAGCAAATGCTCGCGACATACTCGATACAGCCTGCAGGACAAGGCCGAAGCACAACAGGGCCAACGACAACCGGACGACGACATTGGCAATACCATGGCCGACATCGAGAAGGTCGTAAGCAGTGCCGCCGAGCAGTCTCAACGACCGCGTCCCAGCGCGCAACGGCGCTCTCCACACCATCTCCAAGTCCCGCGCGAAGGAGTGTTGAATGGAGAGTGGAAGAGAGGCACGCGACCACTTGCTTGGCTCAAGCCGGCATTTGGAGACGTCGTTGGAGAAGGCTGCAAAGTATAAAACTGGCGAGACTGAAGAGCACAAGCGACTCCCTGGTCTTTGATAAAGAGCTAAAGGGAGGGATGGGCAGATGTGACAGCGGGCGGATCAGACAGAATCAAGAAGCAGACAGCATGTGAGGAGACAACAAGACCGTGCGTTCCTCCGAAGGCCAGACGTCAGATATGGGAAGGAGCTTTGGGCAAGTGGCCCTTTTCGGCCGTGTCCCGCTTTCGCAACCGTTCTTCAAGCTAAGTCAGCCTTTGAGGTGGCACGCGGCATTGGATATCCCTGCCATCACATCCGTCTGGGTATTACTGTTGTTGCGCAAATGTCTTACGGGGTGTGCATACGAGTTGCATACGTATGCCCGAATGAGTCTCAGACATTCAGCTGCAGCCGGCGCCCACCTACGAGTATCGTATGAGCTGCACATTCCAAAGTGCGAGCAACAGCCAAGAGACGTGCCAAGCAACGAAAAAAAGGAAAGAGCATCCGCATATCCGCACCTTCCAAACAGACGCCTTCCAAACAGACGCAATTGCGGTACGGCCCCGGCGGGTCAAAAGGAAGGAAGGAGCACACTGCAAGTTACTACATATGCAAGTGGGCCTTCTGGTCGCCGTGGAAGGTTCACGGCGGAAATACAGGAGACTTTCGGCGTTTGTAAGGACAACATCCTCCATACCCGTACACATGGAATCTCCCGTATGATCTACGAGTACTTCGTAGAAGCTGGTCCCGCTAGCATGACTGAGAAGGAAGCCTCGGACGTTGGTTCGCGATCCCCACTGTCGCGTGCGCCAACTGTTTTGCAACGGAGCATCTCGCATAAGGCGCACCTGGCCGGATTGGCCTAGAATCGCCGGAGCGCCAAGTCAGCGCGACGAGCGATAAGGATAGCAGTTTATCTACACGTGACGGATACGTCGGAATATTGTGTCGGTGGACCTCAATTCATTTCCTCAACTGCAAATTTTCTCCTCAACCAACTCTGCGAGAACGACGCTGCATTCATGGGCGACGGTCATCCTGCACGACGGCGTCCCGAGACAGGGTAGCACACGTGTACGTGGCCACGTCTGATCTCTGTGGACAATGCGGCTCTGCAGAAACAAGGTTTGTTTTCGTAGGCCTCGCGCTTTGAGGCATCTTCGTCTTTTCTCTCCATTTCCACACTGTCTTATGCCAATCTCGACCATCCGACCTTTTCTCCCACGGCTGGTCTTGAGTTAGGATGCGGGTGTCGCTGGTGTCTCCTTCGGGCGATACTTGTGGCAAGCCGTACTAGACAAGAGAAACATCCAACACTCTTTGAGTGCGGGCCCTTCTATTTGTGCATCTATGGAGGTTTCCTGCAATTAAGTTGTTGTAACATGTATTCATGTATTGTAACCCAACTCCCGATACGTGAAGCCACCGGGTCCGAGCCGGCTATGCCAAAGGGCGCTCACTACGGCTGCCATACCGTCATCAATCAGACATGTGTCCGACCAAGTGCCATGGCCACGCCGCCACTTTTGCTGACGGGACCCTGCTGCGTCTCTTGGTGGTTGTGCGGCCCACGGTTGTCGCTGACATCCGGGATGTGGATGCGGCTGATCTTGGTGTATTGGTGTGGAACTTGGCGCGCATGCACGTTGAAGACGTTTGCATCTAGACTTTTTCGAGAATCAGAGATGGGACACCGCATCTCTGCATTTTAATACACGCGAGTGATCACGCGAAAGAGGCACAATAGACAGAACGAGCACAACTCGCAGCCATACATGACGCAGAGAGATGGAGAGCCAAGGTGCGTTTGTGAGAACAGGAGACGAAATAGGAGGAAAAAGGGAAACGAAACGCAAATAAAACGAATAGGAGAGCGGACAAAGTACAGAGACCTTCTCCCACCATTTCTGTCGACCAGCACGCCTTTCAAAAAAACACAGACAGCAAGGAAAGAAGCCCGAAACAACGAAAGCAAAAAAACAAACAGACCCATGAAAAGCTTGTCATCTTGCCCTCTACTGCTTCTGCCCATCCACAAAGTTTAGCGCCTCCTCGGTTGTCACGCATCCAATCGAGCTCGTCTTGTTGGTAAACGTCACGCCGTAGCACTTGTCGGCCACCTGCACGATTTCCGGACGGAAGGTCGTGCAGATGAACTGCGTGCCCGCGTCCTTGGAGATGGACGACAGCAAGCTCGCGACGGCCGTGCGGTACTGCGCGTCCAGGTTGGCGTCGACCTCGTCAAAGACCACCATGGGACTGGGGTCCGTCTGCTGGATCGCAAACACCAGGCACAGCGCGCACAGACTCTTCTGGCCACCACTCAGCTGCTGCACCTTTTGCTGCTCGTCCATGTGCTTGGAATTGAACGACACGCTGATGCCCACGCCCGTGTAGCTCTCGACGCTGCGGCGCTGTCTCCGCAGGGCCGACGAGCCGCCGGCCGCATCGTCGTCGTCGTCTTCGCCGTTCTCCTCTTGCTGCCGCCCGTCTCGCCGCTGGATCACCAGACGACCGTGGCCGGCTGGCACCAGCCGCTCAAAGATGGTGGCAAACTCCTTGGAAATCTGCTTAAACGTCCGCTCAATGGACTCGTCCTTGACGCGGTCAAGATGTGCCACAAGCTCCTCAATGGACGCCTGCGACGCATCAAGCTCTTCGCGCCGCTTGAGCAGCTGCTCCTGCTGGTTCGTGAAGCTGTTGTACTGCTCAAACGCCTTCTTGTTGACGTGCCGGTACTTCTTGAGCGTCTCCAGGACGGTCTGAGGCGTTTGGAGATCTAGTCGTGTCAGTCCTTGTACCTTGTCCAACATTTCCAAGAGGGGCACGTGCACATACCTTGGACGGATCCATCCGCTCGTACTTCTCAAACGCCTCCTCGGGAGGACGCCGAGCTCGCGGATGTTCTTGGCGGCTTCCGCTAGCTGCTGTGTCAGGAGCGCCCGGCGTTGCAGGCTCTTCTCCATCCGCTTTTGGCTCTTCTCCAAGCTGTGGGCGATCTCCTGCTGCTTCCGCTCCAGGTCCACCTTGTTCGCCTGCAAATCACTGATTTCCGCCTGCTGCTCGTCCATCTCGTTGAGCGTCTCGCGCAGCCGTGTCTCCTTCTCGTCGAGACGCTTCTGCAGCTTCATGAGCTCCTTTTGCGCCTCGGCGTAGTTGCCGTCGCCGCCCACCGACGTCATCGTCTCAAACACCTGGCTCGTCAGCTGGTCCTCCTTCATGCGGAGGTTCTGGCGGAGATCGACGTCCAGAATCTGCTTCTGGCCCTCAATCTCGCGGCGCCGGCTGCTCGCCTCGTTCACCTGCCGCTGCAGCGCCTGGACCTCGTTGTTAAGTTGGTCTAGCTGCTGCTCTTCGGCCGTCGAGAGAGCCTTTTTAAACTCGGACTTGCGCTCGGCCTCGTGCGACTCGAGTGACGTCGCATACTCTTCCAGGCTCTTGTTGATGTTCTCGTAGCGGCTGGCCAGCGTGTCCTGGCGCGCCCGCTCCCGCTCCAGCTGCGCCCTCTTGGCACTGAGCTCCGCGCGGCTAGGCCCGAAGCCCTCCTCCAGCTGGTGCATCTGGTGCAGGATCTTTTGCTCCTCGCCACGAGCGTTGGTCACCTCCTGCTCCTTGCGGTCCATCTGGCGCTTCACGTCGTCGACGTGCGCCACAAAGTTGTCGTGTTCACTCCGCCACTTGTTCACGGAGCGGATGGCTTCGAGACGAGACCGCGACGGGTCCACGTAACCACCGGTCATCGTGCCCGTGCGCTTTGTTGTGTCACCCTCGGGGTGATGCCGTCCACACCGTGGCTGCGACCGTACTGTGCTGCCACGGATACCGTCGGGCAGACCACCGTGCTGCCAAAGACGTGCTGGAAGGCCTTTTCAAACTTCTTGTCAAACTGGATTTTGTCAACGAGCGGGAGGGCATCCTTGGCGCCTTGTGGAAAGTTGGCCTGTCGTGGACGCAGCTGCTCGAGAGGGATGAATGTGATACGACCGCCCTGCTGGCGGTACAGGGCGTTGGACAAGAGCGTACTGGTCTCCTCGTTGTCGACGACGTAGTGGAAGAGGCTGTTGCCAGCAATGACCTCGACCGGGATACGGTACGCCTCATTGACCTCCATGAGGTCCGCGAGCATACCATAGGCGCCAGGAATGTCCTTTTCGCGCTTCATGCGGTCGATGGTGGCCAGACCTCTCGCTGTCGCGTTGTCCATCATGTTGCTGAGCGTACGGTTGGCCTTGTCTCTTTCTTGCCGGGCGTTCGAGATGTGTGTGTTGAGCTTGTCGTCCTCGCGGCGCAGGGCCCTTCTTTCGTCGTCGAGCTTCTGCACCTTATCCTGTGCCCTGGACAGTTTGTCGGCGAGCGCCGTGCGGTCAGAGCCGAAGCTCTCGATGCCCTTCCACAGGTCATCGATCTCGGCTTCGAGGGACTGGATCAGACGCTTGGCCTCTTCGGTCTCTTCGGCGGCCGATACGCGGTTGGCACGCAGGGCTGCCAGGGTGCTGTTTAGCTCTGCAAGCTGGCCGTCGATCCAACGGTCACGCTCCGACTTGTTCTTGAAGCGATCGCCCTGCGACTGCTTGTTCAACAGGCGCTGGCGGCGGGCGTCTACTGACTGGAGCGCGTGGCGGCCCTCGCCTCGGCGGCTCTGCGCTTCTCCAGTTCGGGAAGAATGCGGGCCAGCTGGCTCTCCTTGGTGGCAATCTCAGCACGCACAGCCTTGAGCTCGGCGTCGTGCTGTTGCTTCGCACGGTCGACGGCGTTCTGGCTGTCGGCAAGGCTCTTCACCTTGAGCTCGGCCTTGGCCTTGGTGCGAGAAATGTCCCTGCACTCCGCCTCAAACTCCTGGCGGTCCATGTTCAGGATATCGACTGACCGCTGCAGTTCTTGGAGCTCGCTGTCGATGCGCAGGATGGCATTTTCGCCGTCCAGAAACAGCTTCTGGCTCGCGCCGGAGTTGTCAGCACCGTCCTGCCGCGAGCGGTCAATCTCCTCGAGCGCCTCCGTCAGGGCAACCTGGTGGTGGTGGTGGAACGCGTACTCCAAGCACCGCCGTTCGCGGTCCTTTTCCTGGAAGCCACGCAGCTCTTCCTTCTCCTCCTCGAGTTCGCTCATCCGCGACCGGATGTACTCCAAAAGCTCGTCGATTTTGGCTCTCTTGTTCTCGGTCTCGCCCATAATCTTCAGCGACTCCGCACGCCGAGCCTCGTAGCTTTCAGTACCGGCGACCTCCTTGAGCAGCTTCAGGCGGTCGGACTCCTTCATGTTGGTCAGGGCCGTGACGCGACCCTGGGGGACAATGTAGTACGAGTTTTTCAGCGAAAACCCGGCCGTGTCGAGCATGCTCATGACCTCACTCCGTGTTGACACTTTCTTGTCCACGGCGTACTCGTCTTTTCGCAGGCTGATAGTCCGGCGGAGGGACACCTCTTTGTTGTTCGTCTGGAAACGGTTGTCGCTGTTGTCGAAAATGATCTCCACATAGGCGGACAGGACCGCAGAGCCCGAACCCTCGTGCAGAGAGCCTGGCGCTCCTCGCGGCTCAGCTGTGTGTAGGCATCACCGAGGACGAACCGAATGGCGGCGAAGAAGTTGCTCTTGCCCGAACCGTTGCGACCAACGATGACATTGGTGCCGGCGAGAAGGGCTCCATGACCGTTTGGTCCTTGTAGCTAGAAGAGAACGCGTCATGTCAGAACGATAAGGAACATCCAGGCCATCATACAGCTCGCACGGTCAGGCCCGATGTGGACATGGCCACATACCTCTTGAAGCCCTGGATGATGAGCTGCTTGATATACATGTTGGCGGTGGGTGCTGCCAACGGGCAGCGGCGGCGCGCGTTGGAAAGGGAAGACAGTCGGGTATCGAGTTCGCGCAGAGAAGCGGGATGCGGCGCGGAAGTGGATGCGACGTCAGCGGTGACCGGATGGCTGGTACTGCGCGTCGTGGATTGAGTCGGCTCCGTTCGTTGTCGCGATTGTGGGTTCTGCGGGCGTCGTGGACTACGGAGCACGCATCAATGTGCTAAATGGGGAGTCGACGCGTCGCGGGCGCAAAAGGGCACAGCGACGACTCGTAAACGCAGGGCCATGTACGCGAGCGGCGCGGGGCATGGGAGACAGGTACTTGCGCTTTGGTGTGAAGGGTACTGAAAGCCATGTATCTGACGCGCCACCTTCATTTAGTCACGTGATACACACTTACCGAAGCAGATTTGAGACAGTCCAGCGTGTGCAAGAGGCGTGTGAAACCAGAGGTACGACGTAAGTACTTTGTACGAGTATATCATTACATGAGATGAAAGAGGCACGAAAGGGCGGTCGAGAAGAGTGAAATCGAAAGCGCACGTGTGAGCCTGAGCCTAAGAAAGGAGCCAACAACACATGTCGTGTTGGAAGATGCACGGCGGTTTCAGGTACATGTACTGTGACGGAGCTGATCTCGACTTGTGGAGGATCAGTCGCACGGGGCCAAATGAGAGTAAATGGCGATGGACGGGAAGTCTGCTGCCTGGTTGGCTTGCTTTCACTTTTGCCCTGCAGAGAAAGCAGCGTTTGTTGGGCGTTTGGTGTGTGATCTCGCACGGTCTGGCCAGACGCAAGGCTAGAGAACGCCCCAGTTTCCGTGCCTGGGTTGGCTCGAGACCGGATCGGCCGGTTTTGCCCTGGTTCCAGTTGAGGCACATGCGGTATGGCTCGATGCAAACGCGCAGGCTTTGCGAGTCCTTGTCATACTTTGTCCGCCTAGGTGCCCGCAGCTGGACTATGCAGAGTGTCTGTCCTCGATATGATCCATAGGGCGTTGCACCTGTTTCCCACAATAAGATTGATAAAAGTCTCCAACTTGAGCACACCACGTGACAGGGGCCACCAGGGGACAGGGAGCGTCTCTCATCTCGACCTGGGCCTTTTATCCGCATTCCTTTGCGACCAGCAGCATAGCAGACGACGTAAGACGTAGGCTTTCTCGGTTGAAGTTTGAGATGGCGGTGCGGATGTCGTGCATTTGCCTTGAACATCGTCAGACACGGTTGCATCAAAGCGCTGTCTAGGAGCCTTGTCACGTGGAGGTCATCTGCGACCAGGCTGTAGCAAACGGCCTTCCGTTATGCACGTTGCGCTCTCGACACAGGATCGCCCTGGCAGCGTAACAACAGGCAGGCACCCACCACACCTAGAATGTCCGGCCCATTGAGGTTTTGCTACGTACAGTCCAAGTGGCCGGACGATGATGCAGTGTCAAGATGCATCTGGTGGCAGGGTGGTTGACGCGACACACAATGCTACAAAGCGCAGAACGAAGAAGAAAACACTGGGGAAAGTGTAGGCACCATTAACCCCGGATAGACAAAGAACGAAGCTCTGTACCCCGTGCAAGCGCCCTTGCCCAGGTCACCCATGAGGGAGGGAGCACAATGCGAGGGGCGTTTTCGTGTTTGTGTGCTCCCAGTGCAAATTTTATCACCGGAAGTGGATGGCGGTCTCGCGTTGTTCTGGACGAATGCTGCTCGTAGGTAGGAGAAGGGAAAAGGAAATTCGTCAAAGGCAAGGAGGGAAAAGGAAGACGAGAAAAGACCAGCGAACCAACGAAGCAAGTCAGAGCTTGGGAGGCAAGGCGCTAAGACCGTGCGCGGCCGACCCGGCTCTTGCTGGCTTAAAACGGGTAGGGGGGAAAAGCGAAAGTGAAAACGTGTATAAAAATACACATTGTCATATAGACCGTCGCCCGCCCACTCTTTTTCACGTCTTTGCTGCCGTGTTGCTCGCGCTCTCCCTGTCAAATATCTGCTGACTGCGTAGCACAGCACGTAGGAGCCACACACCACCAACTCATACCCAACACACTGCACACTGCAAAAACGACACAGCAACTCGCCACACGCTAGTCCTATCCGTGCATTGCTTCTCCCTGCGGCAGCAAATAAAAGCACACATAACCACTGGCGGCCCCAGCTCTCTGTTGGCTCTGCTGCAGCTACCCAAGCTCTTTATTTTTTTATTTCTTTTTGCGGCGCATCATCCGACCACCGACCCGACGACTGGCGAATGTCGATTTCATGTGAGTAAGGCCGCCCGCCACCGATATCGTTCACGGTTGTTGCTCATCTCCTGCCGCCTATCCACGTTTTGTTCTCCCTCAACTACCTCAATTGGAAGACTGCATGCATTCCTCGTGCCCTCATTGCATTTCGATCTATCCTGTCTTTTCGCGACGATGCGCCTCCGCGACTTTGCGATGCAAGTGCGTCACGTGATATCAACTGCCGAAGCCTCGTCTTCCCACCTCAGCTTCATCGGATAGTCACTCTCGTCTCAACCAAGAGTAGTCAATCATGCCTTGGCACCTATCACTGCATGCTGCCCATCTCACATATGCCTCGCTTGGCGCTTCTGTCGTCTTTGCGTCTCGCTCCCCTCCTTCCATCATCCATGCCTTACAGTCACTTCACAGCGACATACGGTCGGCTGCAGACGCATTGTATTTCTACGCATACCCCTGCCCTCTGTTTGCACATTCTCTGGCTCTTTCTGACTACAGGCCTTGTTTCTGTCCGTTCTAACTCCAGTCAGAACCACACACCCCGATATCGACAACAAGCCGCAAAGTCGATGCGGCACAGCGCTTGATTGGCTCTTGCCTCTTTCATAACCTCGACATGCCAATAGCAACATGGCGTCAAGGTAAGTCACGTGTGCCAACCTCCTGCAGTCCCGGACAGCCTGCTAACTTTTGTCAATAAGGCTTGATCGACTTGTCACGTAAGTATCACCGGGTGACCACGATCCTGGGCCGCAGAGCTCGGTGCATTGCTGCCGTTCATCTCGAACTCGCCGCCTTTCCTCTTTGACGACACCTTGCTAACATTTCCCCACAGCATCCTTGAGACGGGCAGTACCCGCCTGATCCGAGACACGGCCGTCAATCAACTGGCCGACTGGCAAAAACAACACCCAGAGGAGCTGTTCAACCTCGTCGGCCGTGTCGTCCCCTACCTCCGCCACAAGGATTGGGAGACAAGAAGCACAGCTGCCAAGGCGCTGGGCAAGATCATTGAGCACTCGGATGTCTTTGATCCGAACGCTGGCGAGTCCGTCGAGAGTTCGTCTGCTGGGCCCAAGAAGGAAGAGGATGGAGTAGGACTCAAGTCCGAGGGCGCACAGGATGCACAGGCCAAAGACGGAGCTTGGGTGTGAAAAGGAAGAGTTCAAGGACTTTTCTTTTGCGCAGGACGAACTCTATGATCTGGAGACGCTCAACATCAACGCGGTGTTGAAGTATGGGAGGGAGCTGCTCCGGGGCGGCAATGTCGATCTGGCACTGGCTGCACTTGACCCGCAAGAACGTCTAGCACATCAAAAGAAGAGTCTGAACGGCCGCCTTGGCCTGCTCGGTCGCGTGTTTGATGACGATGAGATCCCCGTCCGTTGGAAGCCTTAAATAATGCTAAAAGCGCTGTCAGCGACGACAACGGCACCCCGACACCCCAGCACCATGCCGGTGCCAATGGTGCAAGGCATCGCGAAGGCAGCGACGCCAACGGCTCAACCACTAATGGTAATGGCGCTGGACATCAACCTTCTGAAGAGCCCGGTCTCAGCTCACGGCAGCTCAACGTTTTGAAACGCAAGCGGAAGCGTGAGCTTCAAAAAGCCGCCCAGGGCAAGAGCGGGTTCGGCGACCTGTCTATCCGCCGGAGTGGCACCAACGGCTCTGAAGGATTTGGCGACGAAACACCCTTGGCGACGGCGACGCTAAGAAGGGTGACAAGGTCAACGACTATTTCAACCTCGACCGGCCCTCGGAAGTCGACGAGGATTCCAAGGTCGTTTCCGAGTTCAAGGGGCCCATCGTTCCCATCAAGTCGGAGATTGAGCTGGACGAAAAGTTGGAGGGTCGGGAGTGGCCCTACGAGCGGCTGTGTGATTTCCTCAAGGTGGATCTTTTTGACCCCCACTGGAGACACGCCACGGCGCGGCTATGGGTCTGCGTGAAGTGGTTCGTGTACACGGCGGCGGCGCCGGCCGAGAGAAGGGCAAGGCCCTCAGCGAAAACAACGACAACAATCGCAAGTGGCTCGACGATTTGGCCTGCCGTCTCTGCTGTGTCTTGATGCTGGACCGCTTCACCGATTTCAGCTCCGACACGTCAGTTGCTCCGATTCGCGAGACTGTTGGCCAGACTCTTGGCGCCGCCCTCTTCCACGTGCCACCCGAGTCCGTGCAAGCAATATACCGCATTTTGTATCGCCTCGTCATACAAGAAGACCTGGAGCTGGAACGCCACGTCTGGGCCGTCTGCCATGGTGGCATGGTCGGCCTGCGATATGTCGTTGCTGTGCGAAAGGACCTCCTTCTGCAGGACGGCGAGATGATTGACGGCGTCATTCGCGCTGTCATGAAGGGCCTTGCTGATCACGACGACGACGTCCGCTCTGTCAGCGCGGCCACTCTGATTCCAATGACGAAGGAATTTGTCAGCCTGCGGCCCGGGTCGCTCGACGCATTGATAAACATCGTGTGGAGAGTTTGTCCAGTCTCGGTGATGATTTGAGTGCCTCTACGGGCAAGATTATGGACCTTCTCGCGATTCTGTGCGGGTTTCCCCAAGTGCTGGATGCCATGAAGGCGTCTGCTGCGCAGGACGAAGAGCGGTCCTTTACGCTGCTTGTGCCGCGCCTCTACCCTTTCCTCAGACATACCATCACATCCGTGCGGCTGGCCGTCCTTAAGGCGCTCATGACCTTTGTCCAGATCAGCAACGATACGGAACACGGCTGGCTAAATGGCCGCATTCTGCGCCTGGTGTTTCAAACATCATTGTGGAGCGGGACAGGGAGACCCTGGCGATGGCGCTGGACCTCTGGTCTGCCCTTGTCCGCTGCCTGGCCACCACGAACCCGCTGCCTTGGCTACCGAATTCAAGCCACATGTCGATGCTATGATGCAGCTCACACTTCACCCGATTGGCATTTCTCGCAATCCCATTCCTATGCGGCCCGAGCTGTTCATGAAGCCCTCGGGTGGTATGTACGCAGCACCAGCAGCTGGGTCGCGTCCACATCCACAGCTCGGAAATCGTCCCCTGATGCTGGCGAACGGACGGCCAAGCGGCGCCGCAAGTCAACGCGCGTGGACGACGTGCCTGTGACGTCAAGTACCCACGACGTGGACGGCGCCATAATGCAGGGCGACGTCGACGTGGTTGGCGTCGAGACCATGGTGCGGACGCGGATTGCGGCCGCCAAGGCGATGGGCCTGATCATGGCGCTTGTGCCGGCCAGCGAGGTCAAGATGTACGATGCCACCGTGCTTCCCGCGCTGACGTCGGCGCACTCAACGACACAACTCATTGCGTGTACGGTGATCGAAGAGTACGCAAAGGGCTGCAAGGAACCAGCTGATAGCAAACGCTTTGTCGAGCCCCTGCAGAGGATTTTGGAGACCGAGCGGCCGGCACACTACAGCGACCTTGTCAGCTTTGTCCAGCGCGTACGCTCGCAGTGCTCGCAGCTCATCCACATGTTCCGCGACCACGGCAAGGTGTCGGAAACACGCCTGCCCCGCCTTGCGCCACTGTGCCAGGGCGAGCCCGCAGCGGACCAGAGGCCTTCTCCATTGTGCACGCAGAAAAGGTGGTCGGCGACGACTTCGACAAGCTCAAGAGAATCATGGCGCCGGGTCAACGACTGATTGCTAGCCAGCATCTGTCGGAAGCCCGGGACAGTGCATCTGCTGCCATTGCCGACGCCAAGGTCGCTAAAGATGCCCGTGATATCCGCATCCGAGCTGCTGCTGCCTGCGGCCTCGTGGCCATGAAGGTCTTGCCGAAGAAACCCAGTCCTCTTATCAAGGCCGTCATGGACAGCATCAAGACCGAAGAGAACCACGACCTCCAGGGCCGCTCCGCCGATACAATTGCCCACCTCGTGCAGCTCTTCACAGAGCTCGGCCGCCGCGGCCCAGCCGACAAAGTTGTGTCGAACCTCGTCAAGTTCTCCTGCGTCGAGGTTGCCGAGACGCCCGAATTCCCTGTTCATGCCGCCAAGCTCAACACGATCCTCTCCATGCACAAGGAGGAAGACCGTGTGGACCATGCCGATGCCGCCAAGTGGGCCAAGGAGGCCAAGGCTGCCCGTGTGACACGCCGCGGTGCCAAGGAGGCGCTGGAGCTGCTCTCCAAGATCTTCGGGCCCGACATCCTCGAAAAGGTGCCCAGCCTGCGGACCTTTATGGAGGAGCCTCTGCGGCGGGCTTTCACTGGTGAGCTGCCCGCAGAGGCTCGCGACCCCGAACAGACATTCGGCCAGGAGATTGTCGATGCCATGTCGGTAATCCGGACCATGACGCCGACGTTCGATCCTGCCATTCGGCCCTTTGTCATGGAGATGGTGCCCCTTGTCATCAAGGCCCTTCACTCGGAACTGTCCGTATTCCGCTATATGGCTGCAAAGTGTATGGCGACGATCTGCAGCGTCATTACTGTCGAAGGCATGACGGCCCTTGTCCAGCATGTCTTGCCGTCCATCAACAACCCCGTCGACCTGCACTTCCGGCAGGGCGCCATCGAGGCCATCTATCACCTCATTGCCGTGATGGGCGACGGTATTCTGCCATACGTCATTTTTCTGATTGTGCCTGTTCTCGGCCGCATGAGTGACTCTGACAATGAGGTCCGCTTGATTTCCACGACGTCGTTTGCCACCCTCGTCAAGCTGGTGCCCCTCGAAGCCGGTATTCCTGACCCTCCGGGTCTCTCAAAGGAGCTTCTGGCCGGCCGTGACCGCGAGCGGACATTTATCTCCCAGCTGCTAGACCCGAAGAAGGTCGAGTCGTTCAACATTCCCGTGGCCATCAAGGCAGAGCTGCGGTCGTACCAGCAAGAAGGCGTCAATTGGCTGCACTTCTTGAACAAGTACCATCTGCACGGTATTTTGTGCGACGACATGGGTCTCGGAAAAACACTACAGACCATCTGCATCGTTGCTAGCGACCACCATCAGCGCGCTGAGGAGTTTGAGAAGACAGGGGCGCCTGATGTCCGGCGCATGCCCTCCCTGGTTGTCTGCCCGCCCACACTCTCGGCCACTGGGCGCAAGAGATCCGCACATATGCGCCCTTCCTCTCTGTTTCCGCCTACATTGGCTCCCCTGTCGAACGCAAGGCGCTCAAGGACAGCCTCGGCAAGACCGATATTGTCATCACGTCATACGATGTCTGCCGCAACGACATTGAGGTGCTGGAGAAGCACAGCTGGAACTACGTCATCCTTGACGAGGGCCATCTCATCAAGAACCCGCGCACAAAGATCAGCATGGCCGTCAAGAAGCTGGCCAGCAACCACCGTCTGATTCTGACAGGCACGCCCATCCAGAACAACGTTTTGGAGCTGTGGTCGCTGTTCGATTTTCTCATGCCCGGATTCCTGGGTGCCGAGAAGGTGTTCATGGACCGCTTCGCCAAACCCATTGCCGCGAGTCGGTTCGGCAAGGCATCCTCGAAAGAGCAGGAGGCCGGTGCACTGGCCATTGAAGCCCTGCACAAGCAAGTCCTGCCCTTTTTGTTGCGGCGACTCAAGGAGGAGGTGCTCGAGGATTTGCCGCCCAAGATCCTGCAGAACTACTACTGCGATCTCAGTGAGCTGCAAAAGAAGCTCTTTGATGACTTCACCAAGCGCGAGGCCAAAAAGATTACCGAAGAGGCAGGCCGCGACGACAAGGAGTCCAAACAGCATATCTTCCAAGCTCTCCAGTACATGCGCAAGCTCTGCAACTCGCCGGCGCTCGTCATGCGACCCGGCCACCGGATGTACGACGAAACACAGCGACTGCTGGAGCGGCAGGGCTCGAGCGTCGAAGATCCCAACCATGCGCCCAAACTCACTGCACTGCGTGATTTGCTGGTCGACTGTGGCATCGGAGTCGAGGGCGACGGCGACAGCAACGACCCGCTGTACCAGCCGATCAAGCCGCATCGTGCACTGGTCTTTTGTCAGATGAAGGAGATGCTTGATATGGTACAAAACACCGTACTCAAGAGCATGCTGCCCTCTGTATCGTATCTGCGCCTGGACGGTTCCGTAGAGGCCAACAAGCGGCAGGACATTGTCAACCGGTTCAACAGCGACCCGTCCTACGACGTGCTGCTCCTGACAACCAGCGTTGGTGGTCTGGGTCTCAACTTGACTGGTGCCGACACAGTCATCTTTGTCGAACACGACTGGAACCCGCAGCGCGATCTGCAGGCCATGGACCGCGCGCATCGTATCGGACAGAAGAAGGTTGTCAACGTCTACCGCCTGATTACGCGCGGCACGCTTGAAGAGAAGATTCTGAGTCTGCAGCGGTTCAAGATTGACGTCGCGTCAACCGTCGTAAATCAGCAGAATGCAGGCTTGGCCAGCATGGACACGAATGAAATCCTAGACCTATTCAACCTGGACGACTCCGGCCCAACCTTTTGACAGACAAATCCGCCGCCGGTGCTGGTGGCGCTTCTGGCCGAGAAGAAGACATGGTGGACATTGAGACGGGCGACGTGCGACAGCCTGGCAAGAAGGCAGCATGGCTGGAGGAACTGGACGAGCTGTGGGACAACCGGCAGTACGAGGAGAGTTTTGACCTCGATGGATTCTTGAAGACGATGAACTAGTCATGGTGGAAAGGGTTGGGCAGATAATTGAAAAAGGTGAATGGACTGTACAACACAGAGCGTGTCTTTTGCAATAGACCATAGGCAAGCAAAGCAGGATGGTGCTCATTGCCTCAACGACATGCCAAGCAGCGGAAGGGAAATGAAGAAAAGATGTAAGATAACTGATATATATATGATTGCCAGCGAAATCCTACACTTGCAAATTGCCACGGTGATCGAGAAACGACAACGCGAGAGGCAGATGTGAGCTACGATCGATAAGGCTGGCAAGCGCGTTGTGCTCGAAGTTTTGGTGGCAGACTTGCCATCATCTACCAAGTCTACCCCACCTTCTAGCACTTTCCACCTTCTGAGCTGCGCAGTCTGTCAAAGCTGGAACCTCAGCAGAGCCTCAAACCACTACTCGTACACGTCCCAAGTTTGCTCTGTCACCTATTTACATCCCAAACGGCAACCTTTATTTCCTTCTTTCACGAGAGAACATTTGCTTCAACACCCTCCAGCCCCAAACTAGCGTCCAACATGCCTGTCGACTACAGCAAATGGGTATGTGCTGAACCCAAGCCAGCGTTGCAACGACCACCCAAAAGCCCTCCCTGCTCTGCTTTGTGCTGATGATTTCGTGTTTCCCACAGGACAATCTTGAGCTCAGCGATGACTCTGACATTGAAGTTCACCCCAACGTCGACAAGCGGTCCTTTATTCGCGCCAAGCAAAGCCAGATTCACCAGGAACGGCAGCAGCGGCGGCACCAGATCGAGACACTAAAATACGAACGGCAGGTCAACGATGGCCTCACGAAGCGCATCGGCAGCCTCCTAAAGGCACTCAAGGCCACGGCGAGGAGGCCAAGGCAGCAGGGTCCTCGCCGACGGCAGAGTCGGCGACTGAGGTGGCATTCCGTGCCGTGATAGCCGACACAGCCTCGATCAAGCCGAGGACGACAAGCCACCACGGCCGCCGGCTGATGTGCACTCCAACGTCGACCAGACCACCACATACACGCAGATGATGGCGGCGCTGCTGGACCAGGTCAACAAGGCACTGGAAGAGAAGAAGGTCGAGGGCGCGGAGCGGTACGACGCCATGGTGGCAGAGATTGAGGATCACCAGAACAAGGTGGCCGATTTGCAGCGCCAGCTGATTGAGAAACTGGGCGAGCTGGAAACGGAGGAGTCGCGCAAAATTACGAGCGACACCTTCCATACGGGCTTTGACAGCTCGCACGTGAACAAGACGAAGTCGGGCGAGGGCGCCAACACGAGGGACAGCGGCAGCGGGAAGCCAGAGCTGCTCAACCCGGGCTTCAAGAGCGCAGACGCTGCGGCAGCGTCTGCTTCCTCTCCCGGTGCGGCAGGTGCAGAGGCTGACAAGGACGACCCAAGCGAGCCGACCGCACTGGCACGCAAGTTTGCCGCCATTGCGCCCAACAGCCACCTCGAGAGCAAGTCCTTTATCTCCGCCAACCCGCAGGTTCTAGCCGAGAAGCACGAGGAGGGCATCTTGATGCTTGCCTTTGACGCCGAGATGGAGGGCAAGCAGGACATGGCGCGCCGCTGCGTGCACCAGGCCAAGCTGCTGGAGTACTGCCGCTCGCTCGGCCGCGACGGCGTGCCGATGTTCTTCAAGCGCATTGAGACGCGCGACCACAAGGCGCACGACTTGTTCTATGCGACGTGCAGGACACGTACGTCAAGATCATGACACGCGTCAAGGAGATCAAGGCGCAGCAGGCCGCGGTACATCGACCGAGGGCATTGAGCAGATCCAGCTGCATGCAGTGGAGCCGGGCACGGTCATCAACATCCGCGTCCCGCCCGCCGACTCGGACGACCCCGAGGTTGTCAAGGCGCGCAAGATCTTTGACGGCTTTGCGCCGGAGATGCGCCAGGCGCTCGAGTCGGGCAGTCTTGACACGGTCAATGAGGTGCTAGGTCGCATGAAGGTGGACGAGGCCGAGGCCCTTGTGGGCGACTTTGGCGAGGTACGAAGTGACCCCTTCCCTTTCTCACTCTCAAACACATGAATTGCAACGACATGGGGACTAACATACAAGCAGGCCGGCATCCTGAGTCTGGAGGACGAAATCATTGACGCTACGACCGAAGAGGGCCGGGCACAGCTCAAGGACATGGGCCGTGGAGACTATGTTGACGAAAGTGGCGCTGGAACAGACGCACCACTGGCAGCAGCAGCGGAGAAGGAGGAGTACGGGGACCCAGAGTGAATGGCACACCAGTGCTTGTTCGGTTTCGTTTTGCGCCTCATATTTCGGTTTTTCTAGCCTTTTCGTTAGCTTATGGTGTGCTTGTGCGTTTGGCATCACCCGCTCGAGATCATGAGACGATTGCTTTGCAATTGGCAAACCCAAGTGTGGTGTGTATCGTGGTAATCATTATGTGTCTATATCCTGTTCGCCCGGTTTCCCCGGCCCAACGCCAAAGTTCCTTCACGCCTCTGGTGCAACACGCTTCTCGAAGCACACTGTACATACGGTCTGGCCCTGCACGCCCCCAAACTGGAAACTCGGGTACGCAACCCGGCCGGCCTTGACCAGCCATGCGCCGCCGTTTTGTGCCGCCCGTTTGCGCTCCTCCTCGTCCTCCATCCACGCACACAGCTCCGTCTCTGTCCAGTTGCAGCTCGTAATCAGGAAGCGGCCGCCCGGCCGCAGGAGTTCAGCACCTGGGCGCGATACTGCACCTCGACACTGGGGCCGTCGTCGGCGTCGTCCGGGTCGTGTTACCTAGGCTGATGGCGTCAAGGTGCCCTTGTCCAGAATCAGGTCCCAGCAGGCCGCCTCTTGGCCGTCTTGGACAAGATCAGAGGCCGCGCCTTGCAGCATGTCCCAGACCCTAAACGCGATCGGCACCTCTTCGACCTCCTCGCCGGCTTCCCGACAACGGAACGCGCCAACGAGACACTGGCTTCGCTGTAGTCGACACGAGTAGCCTTACTTTTGCGGCGTCGGCGTCGGCGTCGGCGTCGGCGTCGGCGTCGGCGTCTGGCGCTCCGTCGGCAAAATCTCTTCCGCACCGCACGCAGCAAAGATCCATTGCCGCAACCCAGGTCCAATATCGTCCGGGCGCTCAGGTGGCCTCGTCGTCCAGCTCGGCCAGGAACTGGACCATTTTGGCCTCGGCGTCCGCATCATCAAACCACACCGTGCCCGTGTCTTCCGGGTTGCTGGCATGGTTGGCCAGCTCTGTAGTGTACAGCTTGTCCCAGCTGGCCATGATGGGTTCGTGTGTCAGTTCTCTCGTGTGCAATGCACATACATGCAGAGAATATCATGTGATATGGGGACGACGGACGGTGGCTACGAACAACTCACTATTCCTTGGTCCCCAACTCTGAAGGCTCCAGATGGGCAGGCTTTGGCGGCGGCATGATTGTATGTGTTGTTGTCTTCGGAAAAGAACAAAAGAGTGGTAAGCAATGTGGTTCGCGAGACAAGCTCTTTCGGCACCAGGAACTCGGTCATTCATTTGCAGGGGCCCCGTTGCAAGATGCAGTGTCGCTAAAAATGCAGCAGAATGGCTCACAACACTGCCAAAGGCGGTGAGTGGAGGACATCTTTTAGAACAACTTTTAGAGCTTCATCCAAGACGCTACTGAAAGCCTGGCCACTACTTCGTATGCTGGACAGGCGATCAATCAAGTGTAGTAGCTCTAGCGCCGTACGTACGTTTGCGGTTGGCAGAAGATAGCATGTAAACTGTGAATATCTCCAAACATGGCTGCTAAATAGGATGTAGATGCCGATGCATCGCCAGTCCATCGCGTAAATCAAAAGAAGTGCATGGTATCATTCATTCCTTGTTCTGTTACGGTCCCCCGCCGTTCGCCTCCCTCTGCGAGCCGCCTCCCTCTACAGTGTCCACACAGAGGCCTTGGCCAACACTTGGCGGCCACGGACTTCGACTGCAACAAAGCCTGCAAAGCGCACCTTTGGCATGTCGTTGGAAGGGTGTGCTGTTTTTTGATGTCAGCATGACTGCGTTACAATCGACACCAGGTTGGAAATTGGGCTCTGTGCGTAGATACTTACCGCTTCGTGTCTTTCCGCCGGCTCATCGTCGTTTTTAGCCGCCCCATCGTCGGTTGCTGCGTCGTCCTCACCCGGCTCACCGTCATCGTCGGCGCCCGTGTTGAGCGGCGGCAGGCCGACCTTTTCGACTTCCATCCACTGCGGCGAGATGTAGTCGAGTGGCAGTGGCAGAGACACGACCACGTCACGACTCTCCATGGGCAGATTGGATGCGATACCCACGGCCAGCTCCACAATCATACTCGCGCTACCGTCGACGCCGGGAGGCGGCGTTTCCGACATGTACTGGTAGAGGTACGAAGTCAAGTCGACAACGGCTTGCTGGGTAAACTTGACCCGGTTTTCGTTGCTCTCTGGCCTTGACAGTGTGTCCTGCAGACCTCCAGCGTCGCCATCCGCCAGCTGATGACCTTGTACGTCAGGGCATCAAACTCCTCCTGGCTACCAAAGGTCTTTGAGGAACCCCGAATCTTTCGTTCAATCTCCTTTAACTGATGACTCAGTTCGGGTCCAGGCCTGGGTGGAAGCACCGACAGAAGATGCATTCCACGACCCAGCGGCAAATAATGGCACGACCGACGGCTGTCATCTCCTGTTTGCCCGTCTTCAGCGCCTCGGGGCTGGCATAGGGCTCGATCCACTTCGGCAGCGCCACCCAGTCCTTGCGGATGTTGAATGACAGGTTGGTGATGGCACCATTGAGGCGGCTAAAGCGCGTTGCGTACTCACTGTCGTCCAAGGCGGTGCGCGACTGAGACATTCGCTGATTGCAATAGCATTCTGAAGGTGCTCGATCTGGCCGGTGAGCTGGTCGATCTGGTTCTTGCCCTCGAAATACAGACGCTTGACATTTTTGTATTTGAGCGCTGCGGAGTCGGAAGAAAAGAGAGAGAAGCATTAGCATCTTGACACAGATGGAGAACATGATACAAAACAAACATCAACAAGAAAGACGAGGAACACAAAAACGTACCGAGCTCTTTGAGAGCCTTTTCGGAGTCAGGGACGGGCGCATCACGGTCGCCTGTAGACGGCTGTGGGCTACTACGACGTCAGTAGAGGCACCCTCATACTGGCGCTGGTCGCTACCTCCCCGGTGCCTTGGGTCGGGCCACCAGAAGTGCCACTGGATCCCGCCGGTAGAGGCGGCAGAGGGTTCAGGCTTCCCGTTGGGCCAGAGACTGACGGTGCACCTTGGCTATGGCGGTACGGTGGCGGCTGACCGCCAGAGGGTTGGCCGGCCCGGTCATCCTTGTCTTGAGACCGGCGGTAAGGCGGTGGGCCGCTAGGCGGAGGCGGCATGTTTTTCTGATCCTGGAGCGGTTCCTGGTCCGATGCCGGGGTTGGCTGTGCCTGGCCGACCTGAAGTTGGGCTGGCGGCTGTTGTGGGTGCTGAGTGGGCGGGGTCGGGGTTGGCGCTAAGTCGTGAAGCGCGGCGGGCTGGCCTTGTGGCAAAATCTGGCGGTGCCGTTCCTGTGGCAAGAAGGTGTTGCCGGCAGATGAAGATGTTTGGGTTGTACGTTGGTCGACGTCAGCAACAGGAGACTCGTGCGAGACTTGCGAGATTGTCTCGGGGCTGGGTGCGTGCTGTTGCAAAAGAGCGTGCTGTTGCTGCTGAAGACCAGCTGTGTTCGAGTGACCAATAAAACTGTGGTGGGGGTTGTTGGTGGAGATAGCCTGTGGCTGTTGGTACTGCAGGGCGGGGTACTGCTGCTGCTGCTGTGGGTCAAACTGGCCTTGCCCGTAGGCGGTGCTTCCACCCTGCTGTTGCGAATATAGCTGATCCGACGGTGACACCCCAGGAGCCAGCTGCTGGGTATATCTGCCCTGTGCAAGCTGGGCTGCGTGGCTGCTGCTTTGCCTTCCAATGTCGTCAGGGCCGTAGGGAGAGGCTTCTTGCTGGTCAAGCTCACCGGTCTGCGCGCGGCGAAGAGAAGGCGGAGGCGGTTGATCGCTGTCCGAAACAGGATAGCCTCCTCCCTGGTTGTCTCCAACGAATTCTCCGATGCCCTGGAGCAGTAACGGCTGCGTGTTGCCCGGATTCCCTGTCGGTCTGTCCCGACGTAATGCTGCTGCTGCCCTGGATCGGCCAGCCCTGCTGAGACGGGTCGAGAGACACCTGCGAAGGGCCCGTGCGCAAAGAGGGCGGCTGCTGGCTCAGTCTCTTGGACGGTCTCCGAGCAAGGCCTGATGAGTTGTTGTGCAGGTTCTGCGAGGCAGGCGGTGGTCCAGGTTGTGACAGTGGCGGCGGCGGCGGCTGCTGCTGTTGCTGCGAGCGCCCGTGTGAATCCGAGCCTGACCCACGATGGGAGCCTGAGCCACCTCCAAGGAAGCTCTTGAATAACTTGCGAGTGGTCCGGCGTGTTTCTTGGGCAGGCGGCGGGGGTTGCGCCGGGCTCTGGACCCGTTGCTGCTGCTGTGCTTGCTGCTGGTATTGGTCCTTCAAAGGCAGCTGCGGAGGCTGTCCGGCAAGCGGCGAGGAGGTAGGAAGCGTTCTGCTCAGATCATCGACCGACGCAGCGCCGAGAGAAGAGGACGAGTAGTGCTGATGAGTCTGCAGAGATCCCGTCTGAGAAGGGTAGCGCTGCGACTGCGACCGTGACACCTGCTCGAGATACTCCTGGTTTGTCTGCTTCGCAAGGAGCGGTGCATGCGGCTGCTGTCCGTCAAAGCCAACAGTCGGGTATTGCCGCTAGATGAGGCCACGGCGGAGGGAAGCTTCGTGCTACTAGACTTGGTCAATCCAGGAGCCAGCGCCGACGGGTACGGTTGCTGATTTTTCTGATGCTGCAGTGCCTGTTGCATGCGTTGCTGCTGCTGTTGTTGCTCGTCCAGGAGCTGCGACTGCCGTCTCACAAGCGGTTTTTGCAAAGGGTCGAATGCTGGGAGGTCTGTGTTTGAGAAGGATGCGGCTGTAAAGTCAGAGCCAGCTTCGTCGCACGAGAGTGTGGCTGGGGGTCAGAAGAGAGGATTACGGGGCACACACGGAAGAACGTGTATGTATCTTACATGTTGCAGACCCAGTCTCTTGTGTAGGACCGGGGCCACGACCAGTTCCCGATGCAGATCCGGACGGATCAACAAAAGGATGTTGCTTCTGCTGCTGTTGCTGTTGCTGTTGCTGCTGTCTCTGAGACAGAACAGGCAGTGGTGTCTCTTGTTGCAATTGCTGCTGCTGCTGCTGCTGCTGTTGATGATGCTGAGAGCGGCTGCTTTGTCTGCCAGATAGAAAGGAGGGCATTATTATGTAGAGTCCGAGAGCGGATAACGGACAAAACGAGGGGTGTGGCTGATATCGGATGGAAGGGGGTGGGAAAACGCCCGTGTCAGAAATAGCGAGGCACGAATCGAATGGCCAGGACAAGCGCTTGGGTACTGTGCCGCCCAAGAAAAGGGACCGTTCGAAAGAGGGAGATGGGGCGCAGCGTGTCAAAAGCCGTCTGGTCAGAGCATGGAAAGGGGAGAGGCTGCGCGATAGCACAGGACAGGGAAAGACACGAAACGAAAGCTCGAGACGGTGAGGGCAGTACAGATATAGTTCAGTAAGGCCTGACGGGCAGAAGAACGGACGGAGGCCGGGAGACGGGTCGCAAACGTGAGCACGGAGGCTCTGAAGCTTCCTCGAGAATGAGAACACGGCACAAAAGCCCGAGTGGCGCAAGACAGGGAGACGGTCGGATGAGTTTAGCGAGGAAGCTTGACGATGAGAGCGCCCGGGTCGAAGCCGAGTCCAAGAGCCTTTACTTTTGAGGCTGAATTGTGCGAGAAAGAGGATGGCGGAGAGAGGATCACGGCGGCCAGCTGGAGAAGACTGAGCTGTGGCGCGAAGGAGGAATGTCGACGAGAGGAGGGTGGTAATGGGGGCGGGGGTGCTGTGGCCGATGCGGATGCGTCGAACGGGGGAGGGAAGAGTGAAGCCGAGACACGCGATGATCGACTCTCGATGGTGGACGGGACTGTCGAGTGATGCTTTGTTGGTTGTCTTGTCGTCGCTCTCTGTTCTCGCGGCCGCGTCAAAAAGGCTGGCGCTCTTGATTGCTTCTGCCCGGGCCATGCTCGGTTTGCCTGACTTGCCCAATTTCCGTCTGGTTTCGTCCAGCTCTAGCGACCTTTGCGGCTAGAAGCTGTTCCCCGCTACAAAAAGGGTCCGACAACGACCAGGGCTCTTCGGAGGCAGACAAGGATGATACGAAGTAAAAGGGATAGGCATGGACCCTGGCTCTGCGAGTACATACGAGTACTTTGTACTTTGTAGTAATACTCGTACTTCGTACGTGTATCTTACTTTCGTGTGAGTGGATGCGGCCTGGGCTCCTGGCTCCTGGCTGTCGGATTGGTGCGGGTTTTGTTTGGCTCTATCGTAGCTCCTCACCGGGCTCACCAGAGGCTCTGCTGGTCGTTCCATATCACTATTACGAGTGCGAAGCATCAGTTTCTGCCAGATGCTGCATGTAAGAAGGGGAGTACGAAGTACGTCGTACGTGCTGTTCTGTCTGTTCCTCACACTCACACATTAGATGTGTGCCCAAGAGGTGACGGCTTCGCCGTCGTGACGTTAGTTATCATTGTTGGATGTGTGCCCACCGGCGTTGCAGGAACCCCGCCAGAGGGGCTGTGCTGCTCCACACTCCTGCTGTTTTGGATCGGTTTATTTGGTTGACGGCACGGTCCTGCCAACAAGCGGATGTCGCTCTTTCCTGGTGCGGCTTTCCTGGTGCGGCAGCGCTCGGCATGGCCTAGGTGCTCCTTCGGTGCAATCAGGAAAGGACGGTGCCAAGCAGCGAGCTTTAGGGGTGCATCATGGGGGGCACTTTCCTCAAACGAAAAGCCACATCACCAAAACGAGACTTTCGGGCGTCTTCTTTCTCTTTCCAGCGCACACAAACTGCCAAAACAGGGAAGAAGCGGGAGCATCTACTAGAAGGCCTTCAAAGGGTTGAATAGGGAAGCTACGCCTCGACGCCATACGTCAGCAGTGGGCATCAAAGGTGCAAAGGCTGAAAACGCCTGGCAGTGAGCCGTTGGACGACTGTCGACTAGTGCGGCCGCTAATCAGCCGGTGATTGCATCAATAGCGACACTATTGTACACAATGCCTCTTCAGCAATCAGCAAGGCGGATCATGACCTTGGAACGCATCTTGCATTGTGTGATGGTTTGACACAGAGCCCTGCCTGGACAGATGCCAATGACTGGCCGTGTCGTAGTCGGTGAGTATCATAAAGTCAAATGTCTACGGCACAACAGCCTGTGCGCCATTAAACCTAGATCACCATCCTATCACCATCCCATTTCTCTTCGCAATTGGCATCCCTGCGACTACATTCCCGCCTTTGTGCCTGCAACCAACAGCCGCTCAAGCCCGTTAGCGAATCGGCGCATTCTTCGAAGTAGAATGCCAGGTTTCTTTGCCACAGCCGTCGCTAATAATAGCAACACCAGCCGCCTGCACTGTGGTGGACTCATTGCCACACAACCAACAATCGTCACGAAAGGGCTGGATTGAATTGGGCTGGGCTTGAGCAGCTCGCCAGCAACTGGCCCGTGTTCGTCTGCCACGGGCTGTGGCCAGGCCACGACTGTGAAGAAGATCTCGGGTCAAGCAGGTCCACCACAGCAGAAGACGACAGCCTCACCGTATCCATTTCTTGGTTTCCAGCTCTTTTGATACTGACATTTTCTAACCGATATCGCGACGGGAGCTGCTGCGCACC
Source organism: Sporothrix phasma (assembly GCA_016097075.2). Classification (NCBI taxonomy): domain Eukaryota; kingdom Fungi; phylum Ascomycota; class Sordariomycetes; order Ophiostomatales; family Ophiostomataceae; genus Sporothrix; species Sporothrix phasma. Next base: position 384,478 of record JADMNG010000017.1, on the reverse strand, counting down.
TTGCCCACCCCATATGGCCCGTCTACGAAAAGGCATCACCAACGAAAGCGGACACAGTTGGCCATATTCTTGAAAAATCAAGAAATCGGCCCCGAGAGCAAGATTCCAGCTGCCGTATCGTGAGGCTTACAGAAACTAGTACGTATACATTGCAGTCCTTTGCATTTCGGCTCGGCCAGCATCCCCATCCCTGGCTCTAGACCACAAGTCGCAACAGTCAACTTATCATAGCCTGTTTAGCCGAGCCAGAAAGCCCTTTTGTGCCCTTGAACTCAACTCAGCCTCCTCGTTTCTCATCTTCTCTTGGCACGATGGGTAGCGGCTGACAAGTATGTAGCCTGACACTTTTCTCGACCGGATACAGAAAGCAAAACTGCAGGTTTTTCTTGTATTTGGGGGGAAACAAAAGGGACAGAACCGTTCCTGTCCTAACTCGGCTTCCCTCGACTTACTCTCCATGGCACTGTCCCAGCCACGACATGCAACACCCTAAACACACGATCTGGCCTTGGTCTTTGGGAGAGAAAGGTGCCATGGGCTTGCCAGCAAAGGGCAAAGGTCAGAGGCCTAGCGTTGTTTCCATACCACGCAAGTGCAGGGTCTTAATGCTCTCCATCGTTGGGGATGGTGGCAAGAAATGACCGTCTGATGGGATAACGGCTTCCGGAGGTCCAGTCACCGATGATCTCAGGGTCCTGACATCTTCTTGGTCATCCCAGCAGCAGATATGCGATAGGGGCCAAGCCGGCCCGGCAGCTCCACAACCCGCTGCCGAAGCTCTCTTTGCGGTTCTATGCCGTCAGTGCACCCGGAACTGGCCGTCGACGCCGAAATGGAGTCGATCCAGAGCAGGCACTGGGGAAGAAAAACTCGCCAGGTCAGACCGACGTCCATTCGGTTGAGAGGTTCCGTGGTGCAGTTGGTTAGCGCATCGTACTAATACCTAGGTTCGTCCATGAATCCAAGTAAAATGCGAAAGTCGAGGGTTCGAGCCCCTCCGGGACCATCAAACAGCAAGGTGTTTCTTTTTGTCATTTTTGTTGCTTTCCGGCTCGGGCAGAGGAGTATCACCATGTCCCTTTTGCCCTTGCTTGGGCCACAAGTCCGCCAAGCTGTCGTGGTGTAGGGCCTCGGGCTCCCGGTACCAACGATGGCCTCCCTGGGACTCTCTTGAGCTGTGCCTCCGTGCTAGAATTGTGTGCAGCATCCAAACCGATATGCAAGCCCTATCTCATCACTCCTTACGGGCATAACAACGCCTACGGGCAATTGGTAGGAACTATGCCCGGGCCGCCGTGCAGCCGTCCACTCTTGCACGGGTATACGCGATAAAAACGGACTACTGCGCCTTGGTTCACCACGCCTCTGTGTATCACCGCCTCTACCCCGATGCCTGTAACACAATCGATCTTGGCTTCCGTGACGTGGTTGCTCAAAGCAGTACCGTCGCACCCACCTGCCTATAGACCGTATAACCAGACATCCCAAGAGACATCAAGTGTACCAGGACTGTCCACATGATACCGGCCTTGGTATCACCGGCCTCCTGGCCCAATGGCCACTTTCCAGCTCACATAGCTGTCAAGATGGTCTCCATAGCTCGGCATGATCGAAATGTCATGGGCCCTGCTGCGGGGCATGTTGGCGATGCACAGCATCTCGACTGCCGCATATCAACAAAGCCGAGCATGCTTGACTCCCACAGCACGGAGAGCATTTCAAGCGAACGCAAGAGGAGCTTCTATGGAACACCAGGACGGGCCGCGTTATCTCCCGTTATACGGCGTATTAAAGTGCTGTGTCGCGCTGTATCGCACAATCCTCAATGTTATTGGGTCTCACGGGTGTCATGTGTTGGAGCAACAAACTCCCATCTACTAGATAAAGCATTTGTTGCATTTTTTCTATGCTTTGGCTTCACTTGAGAAAATAAACCCAAATTCGCAGTAACGATATATAAGAAAATATGAGACTACAAATGACACCGAATATGTGAAGGTGAATAACCTCTCTGCCCGATAAACAACTGCAAGCAGGTAGATACAATGGCAACAAAAAAGCCAGCGCTTAGTTGCATTGCATCTTTGCATATCGAGGAACACAGCCCGTGCTTTGTGCCACTCGAATTCGTGACATTAGCTTGCCAATGTCTGTACTCAATGAAAATCCAAGCACAAGCTTCATATATTTACTGTTCTGTACCACCAGAATAGCCAACGGCTTTCATCTCCTTGTTCTCCTAGATAACTTTTCACATTTGCTTCGTCATATGTGAGTGGTCCCTTTTCTCATTGTGGGGATTTTGGTTGTTCAACATGTTCTTAAACCAGTGTTTCCGTATAGACAGCAGAGAGACTGCAGTGGTGTACAGCATGATACATATATGACGGGCCTGACATGAGTACGGACAACGGAAAGGCGACTCGGGAAACAAGGCATCGATAGGAAAAAGAGGAGAGGCGAACCGGAGCGACAGGGCTGGCCGGGCATCAGGGGACCTGATAAAATACGAGGACACACTTACACAAACCGACCTAGCCGAAGCAAAATGTAACAAACAATACTGCCAGTTTTGAGGAGGCGGGAAGAGCGCAGCCAACGGTCATGTACGGCACGATATTAAGTATGCTTGGTTGCCCAACGTGCTAAGACAGCCTCCTTCAAGTTGCCACGATGAAAACACCGGCGCAAATCGCCTGAAAAATCAAGAGAGCCGGGCATTCTGGTGCTAGATGCATACATCCAAGTCGCCATTTGATATCTCCGTCTACTCTGGAACGGTGCTTGTACTCAACTGTGAGTCGCCCGAGGTCTGACTTTAACAGATTGTTTTCTGCCAAGGAAGGGTCGTGAAAGCTGCATATGCTGTGTCGCAAGGCATCCCACTATGTCAGCCTCATGTTTCCCAGCCTCGCAGGTCGAATAGAACCAGGCCTGTACTTCGGACATATCATGGTGTCAAAACAACGGCATCACAAGGCCGTGGACAAGGCATGCTACCTCGCTACAATCAGCTTTGTGAACCATGGCCTTGCTGATTGCACGCAAGCTTGGCAGCGTGATTAAGCCCACTGTATGGAGGCCATTGTATCTTTTTTCTTCTTTTTCTTTATCTTGGATACTTTGTATGTTATTGGGCAGCCACGGAGCTTTTGAGAGTGGTTTCGGCCGTTTGGCGATCATGGCACACCGCCTCTGCTGAGCTAAGATACCCAACAAAGCACATTACCGGCGAGGCGTGCTTGCTTCACGAAATCAACAAGGGCAGGCCGACCGTGGAGATGCATGGTAATCGTGCCGACGATTGAATGGGGCCCAAGGACACGAAGAAAGATCTGACGAGGGTAAATGAAAGTAGAACACACATACACAAAAGCAAGCACATATGTACGCACCATGTCAAAAAGAGATGATCCGCGAACTACAACATGAAGAAAAGAGGGGTAAACAACCTTGCTATATACCCATGTGATGAGAAGGGAGACACAGGTATCTGTCCGACCTTGTCCGAGTACAAAAAAACCAGCAAAGGAAGACAAATGTGCTGGAGATACGTGACAAGAAACGAGAACAGTAAAGGACCCAGCCGGAAAGGAAAGGGAAGCATGCAGTCACACGGACGAGCCGAAAGCACACAAGAAGGGGGCTGTTATTTCATAATGGAGAGGGCATCGCTCATCGACGGCTGCAGCGCACCTGCATGCATATCCGAAGAAGCACACCGGCTCTTTGTCCGAACGGTGAGAAGAGTGTGTAGGCGGGAAGAACAGAGCAGGGCGAGAACGCCGGGTGCGCGGATGCCCAAGCGACCAGGCATACGGCCTGGACTGTCTGTTACTGGGTACGCATACATTGCCTCTGCCAAATTTCGGGTCTACTGAACGAGGAGGCCGTCCGGGTAGGAATGTGCCGTATCGAGGAGATCGCCTCTGTGCAAGGTGAGCCTACGGTGAAACCCAAGCGCATTTTCCAACTTGGGCCGAGAAAGACTCTGGGGGGCCGGCAAGAAATGAGCAAGGTTTGCGTCCCGTGTATGGACGCAAAGATAAGAAAACAAAATAGGTGGTAGATCCAACAAAAGACAAACGCCAAAAACAAGTATACTCGTATTCGTAGAGTGAGAAGAAGAAAAACAGAAAGGGATAGAGAGACGTGGAGATGGTGATATGGAGGAGATTCAGCCATAGGCCTGGCTATGCCAAACGACTTGTGCCACGTTGCCCATCACATATGCAGCCTTTTGCAAAGCAGTTGGTAATCCGTCGTGCTATGCACTACACCCACCGCAGCGAGACCAACAGGGTGCTCGCTTCGTCCCGCGTAGCGCGTACTATTTTCCTAACTTCGCGACGACCCTATGCACTGCTCCCTACCGCACCCGTTGACCTTTGTGCGATGCCTCCCGTGGCTCCCGTCCGGTTGTAAGCTCTTGTGCATCTGGACTCGGCCATAGCTTTCCAACTCCAATGCCTCACGTCCTCTCTCCACCGCTGCACACGGTTCGGGGTCTTCGGCCTCCCCATCAACCCAACCACCATCTCCCATATGTCCAGTACGAAGTAGAGACACAAGCTTGGGACGAAGGTACAACGATCGGCAAGCAGCTCTGTCTCCGTCTGATTGAAATGCGGGATCTCCACTTGGACATGTGCTGTCTTACACCGGTTGCCTTAGTCTGCCGCAACCTTGCATCTTCTGGCTTTCACCATCTACTCTAGTGTTCTCATTTTCCCGCAACCACCCCCGTCACCTCTCCCATTTCAGCCCATCTTGCGCCCGCGGCCATCCCGTATCGGATAGCATGGAGTCGGTCAACGCCGCCGTAAGAGGAGGCATGCGCAGGCGAGCCATCACCGTCCCTTGCTGATGCACACCACCCAGGATAGCAGGACAATGGCCGCCTCTCTTGATCCAAGCAGGGACAATGGCCGCCTCTCTTGATCTCCCGAACGGCACGCACCCGTCCAGGCCACAGGCATTAGCTCGCCACGGCGCCTTTTCCCACACTCCTCCCACCCCTAGACTATCTGCCCCTTGGGGCGGGCCAGGCCCGGATGCCCGTTTGCGCATCTTATCAAGCTTTTCTTGGGCGTCTGTGTTGGCTTATCTCACCGCCCGTCTTGGGTGCCCTTGCTGGCTCCAACGGGTTACCAGACATGTCACAGCTCGGTGAATTTGCCTCGATCCTTGTCGGCACGAGAGAGCATGAGATACTTTGTAAGATACTGCAAGATTCTTTGCAAGATACTTGGCTTCCGACTCACCGCCTTGCGAGAGTGATGGGACTGCAGGTAGCAGGGGCTGAAGCACACTGCGCGCATGCAGTTGAGGAGTCCACTTTCAGTGGACAGGGCGTTTCCCATTTGGCTGGGTTGGGTCGCGGGGGTGCGTCAAGGTGTGGAGGTGAGGGTCGGCTCGTGCAGACCTGGCTCGTCGGCAGCCATCAAGCCCTCCCACGCCTGTCTGTTGGAGCGACGTTTGAAGGCCGCCGGCCTCGTCGTGCATGCGCTTGCGGCAGCTGCAGTGGTAGGCGGCGAAGAACGCGAAGCGGTGCGAGAGCTGCGAAAGCGGCACCATGGCAGAACACGTTTGCCTTGCGATTCACCCACGTCCTCGAGTTGCCCTGTAAGTCTGGTTTGCTCGAGTTTTGTCTCCTTTTTTTCTCTTTTTTTTCTTTTTTCTTTTCTTTTTGTGTATCTGTTCTCTCCATATGACTGCCCCCTGCCTCCTCGTCACAGAGCTCAAACCAAAACGACATAGTATGCAGGCCAAGCAGCAACTGTGGCCGGCCCAGGATATCGCCAGACTGCGGACTGGGGAGCTTGCAACAAACCGTGCCCGCCAACAGCCGACCTGTACGAAGTAGGCACCTAGATCGCGGGAGCCGCCACACCTGGAAACCCGCAGCGCCCGGAAAGACAATGGCCTGGTTGGGCACATCGAGTGTCCTATGAAGAAACGCCGTTCGGCCCAAGGGCCGTGGCGGCTGTCTCTCGGGCTCTCAAGAGGGCCCTGTCGAGGCGCTGGTCGAAGCCAGTTGGTGCCATCGATGCCAAAGCTGAAGCTGGGTGGGGTCTGTGTGTGTACGTTGCGTGTTCTTGGGTGTTTGTGAGTGCGTGTAGATGCGACTGTTTACGTGATGGTGTTGAGACGTGGCTGCTCGATGAGGTGGTCGGGTGGCTAACGGAATCGGGGATGGTACTTCAAGCAGAGGCACGAGCGATATAGGGCCAGGGGATGATAGATGGCGATGCGCACAACGCACAGGAAAAGAAGAAGAAAAAGAAGAGGGCTTCCTAAACCTAGAAAGTCAGACACGGGGGGCTACCATGCAATGCAGAGATGAGATCTCGACGGAGGAAAAGTGCGAACCAGCCGACATCTGCTTGATAACGAACAAGCGGGCAAGTGTCCGAGGTGTGTTAGTAGGACAGACCCCCAACACGACCGTCTCCCGACTCTCCCCTGTCAACTACATGCACACTCGCTCCCTTCCCGGCCACGCCCGCGCTCCCGGCCGCTCTTTGCATTCTCTCCTTCCACCGCTCCTTCGATGCAAATGCCCTTTTCGCTCATCGGCGCTCCGGCCACCCAGCTTGCTCCTGTTGGCCCGTCTTCCTAAAGATCCTTGCTTCCCACTGCATGCAGCGCTTTCCCAAATGCAGCCCCCCCTCGCATGCTGACTTGTCTCCTCCTGACACGGGGCGCGTCCGTCCTGGACATTGTGGACGTGCGTCTCGAAGGGCATCCGTCTGCTCAGCACACCGGGGCGGTACAGAGGACAGCGGAGGACAAGAAGCTGTCATGAGCGTCTCGTCTTGGCCAATCCAACCCCCGCGGCGAGCACCAGGCGTCCCGCCCCCTATTGGCCAACGTCGGCCTCTCCTTGCCCCCTTTCTCTCGACTCGACGGGCATGGATAGCGAGGGCGGCTGCACTCTACCCGTGTGTGCTCCAGCTTCTGGTCTCGCTCTATATGATTCGTGTGACGAGTGCAGCGTATGCGTGTGCGTCGTGGCTAGAGGATCAGTATCATATCGCCAGCTCGTAACAGAGCTGTGGAGAGAGAGAGAAAGGCGAAGAGGCCAATGGCTACAGTCGACGAAGAAGAGCTAATCAACCCACTTTAATTGCTCGATCGTTGTCTCGATTGTTGTCTCGACAGACGACAGTGGTGTGCTTTGTGCCATGTTATGCCGCGTGCTGTATGCCGTTTCGTTCGTCTTGTTATATCTACCTGCTCTCACTCTCTTGATTCACAGGCTGCTCTCCCACCGTTTGTGTTGGCTCATGCGTAGGACAATGCTCCCGTTGGCGACCGTCTGACGACCCAAATCGGTTGAAGCTCGTTTTGTCTCTTCAGCCTCAGGCCTCTCTTCTCTTGCTTGAGGCAAGCTGCTCGCTCCTGCCTTTTCAACTTTCTCGCCCCGTCAATCTCCGCCTGCCGCTTCTGCTTCACAGTCGCTCTTTCCCTCTTTAAAATATCCCGCTCTTTCCTCTCTTGCTTCCCTCGACCTCGCCCCTCCCGTCTCTCTCCTTCTTCACCGTTCTTCCTCTTCTCTCCTCCATTTTGCCCTAGATGCCAATCCCTCCTTTCCCTCTCTCCTACACATTTTTCTCATTCCAATCTTCTCAACATCGGGTCGACACGCCGAGTAGACTCACGATTGCAACCTCAACTCCCCTACTGTTTCGTTTGGAGCTGGCCGCTCGTCATACCGCCCCAACTCGGTCAGAAGCTCTTCTCTGCCCGTTACTGCCTGGCCTCGTTGCGCCGTCTTTGACTTTACTTGCTCTACCGTCCTCATAGCTCGCCTCTCCTATCATCTCTGGTAAGCTCACCCTGTCGGCCAACTTCACTGGCACTGCTGGATGCGTTGTCTACTCTTCACGAGCATTCCCTGTGGGCCCGCTCGTTGCTTGCAAAAGGCTTCCAGACTAATAGCCAACAACAGTCCTTCTTTAAATAGACTGCTTCGAGTACACTCGCGAACGGTCCCCCTATAGACGTTGTTTTCGCGGCCGACTTCGTGTCCGTCTTCTTGCAACTGAAACGCACACATCAGCGGCGCCTTGACGTTCTGTCCCAAGACCAGCACTAGCCTGGCACCTCTCCATAAAGCCGAGCTTCAAAGGGTCTTGTGTTTCGTCCTGGTGTCTCGGCCTCCATCGTGCTAAACCACATTGTTTACACGACTAGGCCTAGACAAGGTCTTTTTAAAGAAAGTGGGTTTCGCCACTGGTCGCCCGTCACCCGCCCCACCAATCGACCAGCAGCCATTTCTCGAGGAGAGACAGCGAGAACTCGATGTTGCTCTCTGATTTTTTGAATGCCTTTGTCCCAGCTAACCTCGCGTTTACTTCCAGGTGTCGTCCCACCAATTGCCGCTCCTGGAAAGACAGAGTTGCAGGAGAGACAGGCTTCATTTTGTAAAGGTGCCTGCCGCCTTTTCTATGTTTCTTCTCTTTGACTTCTGTTTTCCACCCTTCTCGCACTTCGTCTCGCCTCGTGCAGACTTCCGATCGCTACATCCCCTCCCCTTCGTCCTCCCTCCTCCCTCCTCTCCGCCCTCCGTCCGACCCCTCCCCCTCCTGCTCCTGCTCTCGCGTCTGCTTCCGCCTCTCTCCGCACACTTTGCCGTCACCGTTCGGAGGGTTGTGTGACAATGCCCCGTCCGGCATCGTCTCGGACACTCGTTTAATACTCACAAACACCTCGACGAGGATCTGCTGGGCAAGGTTAGAACACAGCATGCCCACGCATCTTGCCAATGCTTGCAGCCCGTATGTCAGACGGGCCATATCATCTTGGTGCCAGCTAACAGCAGACTTTCTTGTTTAGATCCCGAGGGTCCCTCAGAACCTACCACTTCGTCTTCAATTCACTCAGCGAGCCGACTTTTAGACACCATGGCCCCGTCGACAGCCCGATCCTGGCCGGAGGCCATCGTATACAGCATTGAGCTTTGGTACGGGCTTTGCTCCTCGCAATCTTTATAGCTTCCATTGTCCTCAACTGTATTCTCGATTTACAACGTGCCGCACGACATGCCCGAACTGTGGCAACAGGCCCTGGCGGCCGCCCTCTTCGGTTACGCGTCAGCGATCGCAAGGCTACGGAACTGCCACCTTCCACCCCATTGTCGAGATCAGCACAACCACCAAACGTATCTACGGATACGGATATGCTTTGTTTATCCTCTCATTCGTTGCGAACTTTGCCAGCGCAATTCTGCACGCTGTATACGAAACAAAGAATCCCGATGTTGACCTTGGCTGGTGGTGTGGTGAAGAGACGTCTGTAAGTTTACTCTCCAACTTTTCCATGTTCTCCTGTGCTGTATATCATACGTCCTACACAACCTTCTGTTCCACGTAGAAGGTTGGACGAGGTGGCCAACTATCGACCTCTGCTCAGATCTGAATGCTGACATGTCTTTCATTGATAGGTTTACTATATTTCCGGCCTCTTTATGCACCTTTACGCGTTACTCTATCTTGTCGAGTGCGACTTGATTCCAAATCGACCTGTCATCTTTTTCTGGGCCACCACGCTGGCCTTCGAGGTTACCGTATTTGCACTCAATGTCATCCGCCTTATGGGCGCCACCAAGTCCTACGCAGCATTGTGCTCGACGTATGGACCATCGCCTACGGACCTGACAAGTGGGACTACCTCGACATCTCAATAGGAGCGTTTCGGCTGCTGGTCCTTGCTTTCCTTCTCGGTGTTACTATTATGATCGCCTACTCGCGAAATCTCGTCCGCGAAAAGGTTAAAGATAACCTTCATTGTCAACAACCGAAACACAATATACAGACGAGTCGACACCGCTTTTGGGCCATGGAGGCGCCGAGCGTGTGTCTGATAACGCGACTCTTTCTAGATCAACAAACGGCGGGGCTTTGAAAGGGAAGCTTAACCTCGTGACCAACGGGTCCGCCAAACGTGCAAGCAGCGGCTCAGCCAATGGCTCATCAGACGAAGCGACTGATAGCAATACGTCCACTGACCCGGCACCGAATGGCCAGGCTCGCCCTAATGAGGCTGAAGAGACCGCCTTTTATCGACCTCAGAAGCTCCCGCACAAGAACTGGTGGGAATACTTGACTAGCTACTCGTTGTTCTTCCCTTATCTCTGGCCTAGAGACTCGCCAAAGCTAAAGCTGGTCGTCGTCGTGTGCTTTCTGATCCTCGTTGTTCAGCGCATTGTGAACTTTCTGGTTCCGAACCAAGTTGGGCATATTACCGATGCTTTTGAAGCTGGTACGGGAGTGCCGTGGGCTAAGATCTTGATTTTCATCATCTACAAGGTTTTGCAGGGACAATCGGGCTTGCTCGGATCCACCCGTGCTCTGCTTTGGATCCCAGTATCCCAGTATTCTTACTTGGCCCTTACCACAGCAGCATTCGAGCATGTTCACTCGCTGTCTTTGGACTTTCATCTCGGCAAACGGACGGGCGAAGTTCTTTCTGCACTCAGCAAAGGCGCTGCCATCAACTCTTTCCTGGAGCAGATTACCTTTCAGGTACTTCCCATGCTCATTGATCTTTTAGTCGCCGTCATTTACTTCTCGCTTCGGTTTGGTGCGATTTACGCGACCATCGCGGCCGTCATCACGGTGCTTTACCTACACATGACCGTGAAGATGGCTTCCACTCGTGCCGACCTCCGTCGCGACATGGTCAATGCCGACAGAGAGGAAGTGGCTGTGAAGAACGACTCGATTATGAGCTACGAAACGGTCAAATATTTCAACGCCGAGGCCTTTGAGTTTAATCGTTATCGAAAGGCGATTCGGACTTTCCAGGCTGCTGAAGCGAAGGTGTCATGGGGCATGAACAACATGAACATCTATCAGGCAATTGTCTTCATGTGTGGCATTTTGATAATGCTCATGGTTGCTGCTGTCGAGGTTACACAGGGTATGAGATCCATCGGCGACTTCGTTGTCATGATCACGTACCTAGGCCAGCTCCAGGGCCCACTTCAGTTTTTCGGCGCCTTTTATCGAACCGTTCAGCAGGCTATGATCTCGGGGGAGCGTCTGTTGGAGCTCTTTAAAATTCAGCCGACGGTGGTCGATTTGCCTCACGTGAAGCCTTTGACGGAGTGCCAAGGCCACATTCGTTGGTCAAACGTGCAATTCTCCTATCTTGAAGGGCGTACAGCTTTGCATGATCTCTCTCTCATTTGCCTCCCAGGAACAACTACTGCTTTTGTTGGCGAGTCTGGCGGTGGCAAATCCACAATCTTTCGCCTCATGTTCCGCTACTACAACTGTGACGACGGCACCATCGAGATTGACGGTCACAATGTCAGAGATCTCACTATTGATTCCGTTCGCCGCCACATCGGTGTTGTTCCCCAAGATACCATACTCTTCAACGAGACTATCATGTACAATCTCAAGTACGCGAACCCGAGCGTCTCGGACGAAGAGGTTTACGAAGCATGTCGAGCCGCAAGCATTCACGATCGAATCCTCTCTTTTGCCCATGGCTATGACACGAAGGTTGGTGATCGTGGCACGCGTTTGAGTGGTGGCGAGAAGCAGCGCGTCGCTATCGCACGTACGATTTTGAAAAATCCCAAAATCATCATGCTTGACGAGGCAACGTCCGCTCTGGATAGCGAGACTGAGCAACAGATTCAAGCAAAGCTCATCCGTGGTGGACGACTCGGCCAAGACCGCACTCTCTTGATAATTGCGTATGTCTGCTACCTATTACTGCTCCCTCCAGTCCATTTCCTTCACTAATGCCGTTTCCATTCTAGTCACCGGTTGTCCACCATCACGCATGCTGACCAGATCATTGTTCTCCAAGAAGGCGCCATTATCGAAAGGGGCACACACGCTGAGCTCCTTGCAAAGAAGGGACGGTATGCCTCCATGTGGGAGAGCCAGTCCCAGGCGGAGCAGGCTGCGGTGGCAGCACGTAACGCCACTGCCCGCGCAAAGAAGCTGCTTCGACAGGCACACATCAGCAACAGCACAAGCACACGCCAGGGTCAGAAGAAAGCTCAGACGGCTGCGCTAGCCTTTCATCGTCCACGATACTTGGTGCCGCCGGAATGGCCACGCCTAATCGGCAAGAAAGTGTCGAGAATGCTGATGACACGTCCGACGACGAACGGCAGCAGCGGCTTTCCAACCCAGTGTAACTGGTTTCAACAAACCACTCCGCCAGCCCTAACACGCCTGGCCCATATAGTGACTCTTTTCCCCCAAAAAGAGCACGGCGTTCTTTCCCCTTTGTTATTTTCAACGTCAGGAAAGCTCTGACATGTCTTGTTTCATTGTCTTTTCGCATGTTTCTTACTGACTCGAGTTTCTCTTGTCTTTTTCGTTTTCATGACCCGCATGTTTGTTTCTATCCTCTCAGTTTCTCTGTTACATCTCCAGCTCGTCTGTATCGACAAAGGAGCTCGCATGACGACTTTCAATTTCGCCCTCTACCGATTTTTTCATCCTATATACCCAAGCATTCAAGAAAACAGCGCAAAGCGCACATTTCTACTGATCTTGTTTGTTTTACACCCTAATTCCAACACTTTACGGGCGGATAGTCTCGCACGTGTTGCCCTGCTCATTTCCATCTTGTTTTGTTTTCAAATCTCGCTCCTGTTCAAACGATTTGCTCTTGGTACTATCGTCTAATGGAATGTCCACTTTGCGCTCTTTTCTGCTCTTTTGTTTCCCTTGCTTCTTTTCGAGACTCTGTTTGATTTGCAGTCTTTCCCACAAACTCTACATCTCACATACGTATCCTCTATCCAGAGGACAGGTAGATGGACTATGGTGGACCGTGACAACATGGGGCCTGGCGTTCCCCATGCGGTCAGGACGGAAGTTACGATACCCTGATAAGATCGGGCGGAAGTCAATGGCAACACCTCTGTGCTTGGTTGTAGCGGTGGGATGGATCGTGAGGAAAGGCGGCAACAAAAGAAGGGGCGGGAAGGACTTGGGCGGTCGAGGACATTCCGCTAAAGGATAAGGATGTGCTTGTTTGTTTTTTCATTGGTCTTTTCTTCTTCCGGTCAGCTAGTGCAGCAATCGTTTTATGCCATCCAGACTGCTTTGCCAATGTGAGTCTATGCTGTTCACCGACGTGGCGTGCGTGTGGTGCATTCACTTTCATTACGATTATTACAAGGGGTTATAAAATGCAGGCTAAGTACATGCGGAGAGTGAAGAGAAGCATGAGCAAGGATGGTAAGTATATGAACATGGGAAGAGGCGGATGTGAAAGAAGGTAAAAGAGAGTCCCATCAACGGGCACCAGAGGATAATACGAGGGGCAAGACAGAGCCGGAAGAGAGCCAGACTCGAGGGTTGGAGGCATGGCCTTCCAAGATCGTTCGTTGGCTCCTTGTTCGTGATGCAAGCTAGCACAGGGAAGAGGGTAGAGGGTAGAGGGTAGAGGGTAGAGGGTAGAAGAGCATTCTGCGGGAGCAAACAAAGAAAGACTGAAGAGAAGAGCACGCCCACGACACAAAAGGACGCGGAACAAGCAGCACAGCTGGAGTGGGCCTTCATAATACCACGCAATCATGCCTATGCCACAAGCCGATCGCCAAAACACAAAACACAACCCCCACCCCCCGTCCGTTGTAAACGCCATAATGCAATGCCATCTCCCAAGGGAGACGATAATCAAAGAGACAAAGGGGCAGAAGCAGAAACATGGTACCACCCGGCTGAGCAGACCATTACCGACTTTGATTCTTATCTGCTTTTGATGTCTAGAGCACGAGAGTTTCGTTTCAACATCTCATGCGAAAGCTAGTGCTGGCTGCTCTTGGCAGACTGTCCGTTGGCGGCGATGGCACCGTTTCCGCCAGACAGCTGAGCGGCGAGCAGAGACGCCGCGTCGTCGACGACGGCAATGTCCTTGGTAGCGTCCTCGACCTCGGTGTCGCCCTCTCCATCGCTGCGATCGTCCTTGGCAACGTTATGCACAACAAAACGATAGGCAATCCGAATGATGAAGAAGAGCCAAAAGATGTTGAGCGCCTGAAGTGCGGAGAGCAACCCACATGTGATCACAAAGGCAAGCGGGCACTTAAATTGCTCGCCGGCCCAGTCCAGTTCGTAGGGTCCAATGGTCTTGAACTCCGTGAAGAGGCTGTAGATGATGCGCAAGTTGAGGTAGTGGCGGAGGTAAATCCACACGCACATAAACAAGAAGTAAAAGGGGCCCATGAAGGGGCCGTCAATGTAGTTCAGCGACTTGGAAGTCTGCGAGCGGTTAGCGGCAGAGCGAGACAGCGAGACAGCGAGGCGGCCATGAAGCAGAGCCTCTGCCACAGCATGGGGGGGGGGTGCACCTACAGCAAGGAAGAAATCGCTGATATCGTGGGTGATGTAGACGGCCAGGCCAATGTAGGTAAAGTGGAAGCGGTAGCTCAGGGCAATCAGAGAGAGAGAGACAATGTGGTGGCCGACGAGCTCCTTGAAGTCCTTGCGGGGCTTCTCCATGCCCAGCAAGAGCACAATGGCCTGCTGGACCAGTACGAGGCCTGGAACAGGTAGTAGAACTTGAAGTACGCTTCGTGGGTCCAGTGCGGTGCGTTCTCGTACATGCCGCGGGTGTTGAAGAACCAGACGGGCGTGCGGGACATGACAAAGACGCCGGCAGGGCCGAGAACACCAAAGTACATCGCCGTGTACATCTGCTCCATGAACCGTGCCTGCTTGGAACGGGAGCGAAGGCCAAAGTACCGGGCGAGGGGCGGAGGAGCTCCTGCATGATAAGCTCACGCGTAAAGGACAGCACGACCGTGTAGAACATGACAAAGGCAATGTCCCAGAGACCCTTTCCGTACTGCGCGGGCGTGCCGGGCACGGCGTCGGGCGCCATGGGCAGCTTGTAGGAGAGGAAGATGAAGTGGCGCAGCGGGTTGGCCTCGGTCGGGAAGGCGGCGTATCCGACGAGGACGAGGGTCAGAAGAGCCAGCGGCAGTGCCACGTGTGACGCACAGCATACTGCTTGACACGGCGGGCCAGCGAACGGGCCTTGCGCCGTTTCGACACGCGCTTGGAAAGGTCCGGCTTCTATGGCGGGAAGGCCCAGTTAGCAGAGCGCGTGGCCGTCGAGATGGGCGGAGCCCGCCGAGGCCCCGTGTTCATCAACGCGTCTAGGCACAACTCACCTTGCCATTGGCCGCAGAGGAATCGACACCGCTCAAATGGGCCAGGCTGGTAGCCAGGTTGCCATGGCTGTCGCCGGACTGCTTTCGGCGGCGGGTCGCGTTGCCGCTGCCGTTGGCGAGCGATCCGATGCCGCGGCGCCGTTGCTTTGTGTCGTAAAGGACGAGTCGGCATCGACATTGAAGAGGGGAATGGCTCCTTTGCGGAAGAGGATGTGGGAGCCATGGCCGGCAATTCGAGGGGCGGGTGGTTGTGGCCGCTCGGTTGTTCTCTCGCGAGCTGTTCAGATGCGTCTCTTTGTCTTGCCGTGGACGGGTAGGGGTGAGAGATAACAATGTTCGTGGCCACTCGAAGCACCAAGGTGTCCAAAAAGGGTAAAGGTGTCGTCAACGTTGGAATGCAAGGGGAGGACGATGGTCGGTAGATTAGCCAGACCATGCACACCACAAGTGACGGAGCCGCAGTTTATGAATGCTT
Organism: Sporothrix phasma; assembly: GCA_016097075.2. Taxonomy (NCBI): domain Eukaryota; kingdom Fungi; phylum Ascomycota; class Sordariomycetes; order Ophiostomatales; family Ophiostomataceae; genus Sporothrix; species Sporothrix phasma. The sequence goes on along the minus strand of JADMNG010000017.1, from coordinate 368,843 downwards.
TTGATGGATCCCACGCGGATGATGTCGAGGAGGATGCGAAGAGGTGGAAGGACGACGGTGTCTCAATTGCCGTTGTCAGGTAAGTGGCCGTTGGCAGGGCGAGAAAAGGAACTGAAGGAGGGGAAGGAAAGGTCATAGAATACTCGTAAAAGGAACGGAAGGTGGCATGGATGCCCAAAAGTCGTCTGGGAGAGAAGGAGAGTTGCTTAGGGGATCAGAGACGCCATGCGCGACGAAGGAAAAATAGGGATGATCGCCTTTGGGTGGATCTGGTTGCAACGCCTGGAGTGTCGCCGTCGAGGAAGGATCTGGCGCGGCTAGGAACGAGCAAGTCGCGGTGTCGTGGACGAAGGCGCCAACGGTCCTGTATCTCAACCGGTGTTGTGGTGAGCCGACGGGGTGGATCGAGCAGTCTGACGCAACAACGAGATGAGGCAGATGAAGAAGGCAGAGTAGTCGTCCCGTCTCGAGTGCAGACAAATGGCCGCGGCGGTTCGCGATAGGGTCCAGTGAGCACTCGCGTTTTTCTTCTGTCCCTTTTTCTGCTTCTCTACGAGTATTGCCTTTCCTCGGCGCCTGTCCACCTTTCCCTTTTGGGCCAACTACTCGCGGCTGCTTTTCCCCCTTTTTCTTTTTCTTTTCTTTTCCTTTTTCTTTTTCGTTTTCGTTGTCCTCACACTTAGTAATATACGAGTACTCGTACTTCGTACACCATAGGGGCTGGCTAGGCCTAAAATTTCTGAACCACTACGAGTAAAGTGTCCCAGCCGAATTTGCCCCAGGGCTTTGCCGATGCTTCCCAACTGTGGTCCACAACAGGCGGCACTAGTGCTCTTCAGTGTCATCAATAGGGGAAGCCCTGTGAGGACCTTTGTGAAAGAAGAATGCTCAGTTGTCGCGCGGCTGTGGGCTGGTGAGCCTCGCAGCTTCTGGTGTCGCCAGATAAACGCACGCCAGACTCTGGAGATATTGAAGATCGCTCTTCCGATGCCGGAGGCAAAAGAACAGAATCGTCCTGCCGGAAGCTACGGGCTTGGCCTGAATCGATGGGCGGCATTGGGAACCAGGGCAGCCGCACATGCACCTAAGCTAAGATTACTAAGGACGCCGTACCAGTACACTACATCGCTACTATGTCGTACTTCGTACAGGCGGTTGGGCGGGGGCTTCTGGTGCCCCTAAAAGACTCGATCGCGTTGGTCTGCGTGTTTTACAGCGGCCAGCCTGGAGCGACCGAGGCATGGACGCTATCTAATCGCAGACACCCGCCAAAGGTGGGCCGAGTAGCCCTACAAAGCTTGTCGCGAAAAGTGCAAATTGGTGTACGAGTATCCATATGACGGAAAAGGCATGGCAAGAGCCGCGTTGCATTGCGTTCGGCGGCAGCGATGCTGCATCACGGAGTGCATGGAGAGGCCGCTGTCACTCGTCTTTGACACTCGTCCAACTCCACTTGTTCCTCTTGCACCACCGAGAACTGGTTGATTGATGCGCGACGACAACACCTCTTGGCTTCTTCTGGCTATGCAAGACGTCATGCGTGCGGCCATGCGCATCTGACAGGACCCTAGTGCCCGGCAGCAGCGGCTTCTTGTCTCGCCAGAGGACCACGAGGCAGCCACTTGGGCTCCTTTGGCTTTCCACAGACTCCGATACGCTGCAGCGTGCAGTCCGATTGCCTTGCATCGCACAACGTAAGCAAGAGATGGAACCATACTTCGTAGAGGCATTCTTATAAGAGACAACGCCTGTTGCCTCTGTCAACTCCGCGTTGCTTTGAGGCAAAGGAAACGAGTCATCATAATACGGTTCGTGTCCATACGCCGTGGCCACAATCGCAAATCGCGAAAAGAGAGATACAATGGACCTGGGGAGATCAAATCACATGAGACTGGGATGGTACGGAGGATACCAAAATGGAAACTGGGCGTGGTTGTCGCCGAAATGCACAGAAATACAGAGGATGAAAAAGTAAACCAAATCGCTATCCCACCTTTTGGGTATCACGGCCGCCCCGATAAGTTCAAGTGTGGTCCCGCCTTTTCGGCATCGATCGAAAAGAAACCCATCTATACCCATGACACGCGAGCCAAATAAAACGACCTCTCTAAAACTCCGGTTTTGCAACACCTGCTAATGCATATATGCCCGCTCATGACACTGGCCTATCATGGCCAGAAGAAGAAGACGCTGCCGACCCCGTGCGTGACAGCGCAGTTGCTACCACAGCTGGTGGTACGTTGCGCAAGGGTGGGTCCTGGTGTGTTATCCCCGGGTGTGGCGCTGGAGCACGCCGAGAGACAGCTGGGGAAATCGAGGCGGAAGCGTCGCTGTTGCTTCGCCATAGATTCGGCTGTGAGGGAGGGGGGCCACGGGTGGCGTGTACTGGCTGCTGCTATTGTTGCCGTTGCGTAGCTGCTGCGGTGCGTCAAGCCGGTGATAGTCCTGCTGCTGCTGCTGCTGCTGCTGCGGACCTGTTTCTTCTTCTTCCAGAACACGAGCAAGCATGGCGCCCTGTCGCTGTGGTGCCGGAATCACCATCACAGGCAGGCCGGTCGTGTCAACCGTGGGGCGGATCTTCTCGCGCAGCTTCTCGGCTTGCGTCACCGCAAACTCCTCTAGTCGGGCGCGGATGTCCCACCGACCGCCTTCCTCATGTTGCAAGCGGTCGTCGTCGAGAGACGAGGACGTGCCACCGAGCGGTCGCCTGCCCTCGTCCTGGCCTGGTGTTACGCCGCGCCGGAAAGGCAGTGCCTGCGTCAACGTGCGCCAGCGTTTGGCCGCATTCCCGGCCGCAGCCCCTGGGTCATCTGATGCCGAGTGGCTCCCGTCTTGCGGTGGTGGCGACATGGACGCAGAGTGGCTCCCGTCTCGTGGTGGTGGCGAACATGGACGCAAAGGCGCTGGCACTCTCACTTGGCGAGCTCATAAAGGACGCCGCCGTCCTTGGAAGCTGCCCGGGGCCGGAGGAGCTCGTCGTACTGGTGCTGTTGCTGCGGGATAGCGAAGCTGGTGCTGCTTGCTGGTGGTTGCCCATGGCTGAGCCTGGATTACTGTCGGTCACAGGGTGGTACCGCATGACATAGACAGTACTATCAGCACTGGCGGTGTCGGTCCGGCTGACCGGCGTCGCAGCCGGCGGAGGTCGTGCCGGCCAGAGCGGCGGTTGAGGTCGTCGTGCATGTTCGGTTGCAGCGCCTCCTGCTGCGTTTGCGTCGTCGGATTCCACACCATCGTCGTTGCCGCCAGCATTGTCGCGGGGCACACGAGACAGTTCGCCGAGCACGGTATCTTGCTGCGTCGCAGCAGCCTCTGGGTCTTTGGCCCAAGGTCGTCTGCGGTAGCGACTGGCGAATGCCGACATTGATGGCCATATGCGGACCGTCGACCGAGTGGTTTTGTTGACGGCACCGCCGCTGTTTTGGCGAGAAGACATGCCATCGTCGCCGTCCTCGCTGCCGTCCTTGTGACCGTTGCCGTCCATGCCACCATTCTTGGATCTCCCTTGCGCCGCTTGCGGGGCCACGAGAAGTCAGAGGCATTATGTCCAGCATCTCGTCGCCGTCAAACACTTCGCGCCCGAGAATGCCGTCCTTCTTTTCCTCGCGCTCGAGCGCTTCGATGCGCTCCACCCACTCCCACACAATCACGCTTGCGGCGGCCGCACCGACCCACAAGACGTAGTCACCCCAGCCAGTAAAGTCTGGCTTGCAAATGTCAAGAACAAAGAAGACAACAGGCACGAGGATGGCCAGGAGCGACAATGCAGCCACAAGGCAAATGTTGCGCATGCGTGGATGGTAATACGCATAGCGCTTCTTCATCAACGAGTAGTAGATAACCCAGGCGGCATACAGCACGCCGAGGGCAAGTTCAAAGAGATAGCTGAGAGCAGGGATCGCATCGGTAAAGGAGTGTGTCGTGCCAGCATACAGGAAACTGTTGAGGCAGTCGAAGATGACGTCGAGGGTGATGAGAGAAAGGCCGTCCACTTGATGATGACCTTTTCTCTCTGGCGTGGGAAGAGACGGATCAAGGTTTGTGCCTGGGCAAGCCACAGGAAGGTGTCTGAGATGATGCGGATCACCTTGAGCTGCGTGCCGCCCAGGACCTCGTCCTGCATCTCCTTGGCATTTCTGGATGCCCCAGGAGTACTGGTCCTGCGCGACACGGAACGTGTCGGCGGTGGCAATGGTAAGCGAGATGGCCACGGTTAGGGCAGCCACCTTTTGCAACCACGGACGGCCGCCAATGTTCTTGCCGCAGAGCCACCGTTGGTGAAGCCGCGTCGGCCAAGAACCACAACGCCGCCGTCCAAAAGGACCGAGGCGTGATGAAGAGCATGATGACAAGTGTGTACGCAATGACCGTTGTTGATGCTAGTGCGTAGCATTGTGGAAAAGATGAAGCATAAAACGGTCGCGAAAATCAGAGTATTGGGGTGTTGTGTTGTCCGTTTCGCCAATGTTGACACCAATGGTGGAGTTGTCGTTGTCGGCTGATAGGCTCGTCGACGTGATGTCATTCGGGTCGACGGCCGCGGTGCCGGGGCATGTTGGGTTGCGTTTGTAAGGTGACATGTTCGGCCTATACGCGGCGGCCGGCGTTAATGTGACCGGGTCGGCGCCCGGTATGTACAGAATGCCCCCTGCTGGTAGGTTGAGCGCCTGGCAGTTGTATTTTTGGAAGAGGCAGAGGTGCGCGTGGCAACGGTGCCGTCCGCCGTCGTGATGATGGACGGCGACACCACGATGTCACGGACGTCCATGGTAGACCCCGTCCGCAGTGGCGGCCATGCAAAGGCGCAGGGCCAAGATGGTCAAGCCCGAGAATCTCTCTGGAGAGACAACTATCCGCCTGGGCTATAATTCGGCCGCCATGAAGGGGAATGTGTAAGGAGAGGTGATGGTGTGCGCTTCGAGAGGAGACACTTGGGCAAGGGTGAGGGGCCCTATCAATCAGATTCGAGGCGAAGTACGAGCGTCGCACGCAAAAAAATAGTGGCCAAAATCGTCGTTTGTCGTTTTGCCGTCGTTTCTCGTTCGTCGTCGTTGTGTCGTCGTGTTCCAGGGCGATGTCGTTTGTCGTGTGCCTGTCGCTGTTGTTGTGGTTGATTTCAAATCGCTGCGCAACGCCTATGAATCGCTCGCTGAGCAGTCGACCGACTTGCCGGGAATTGAAAAGGCTTCGTCTATACGGCCTCTGTCGCTTTGCTGTCAACGCGATCAAGAGTCGCCTGCGGTCGATAGAGCGGCCGCCGGTGGCGGTGCGTGGCCTCGGCGGCGAGGAACGCGCAGTACAAAAGGGGAGTTGACTGTCCCAGTCGAGTCCGGGGGCTGGGCGCCGAGAAAACGAGTCGCAACACTTGGCGTAGTGTGCAGGCGGGTGGTACAGACGGCCGGAACAAAGGGCGTCAAGGATGGAGATATGGATTTCGCGAGAGAGGGAGACGACGCGAACAAAAAAAATGGAGGCGAAAGCTGGAAAGAAGAGAGTTGAGAAAGGAAAAATGAGGCAGCGATCGAGCCACCGTGAGAGTTGCGTACGAACAATGTGGGTTGCAGGAGAAAGAGGAGCGGAAGGAGGGAAGGGGGAATTGCCAGGCCCAAGTGAGGAACGTACGGCGGGAGGAGAGACTTGCTGTGGATCGACTCACCAGTGCAGGACAGGGCAATTGGACGATTTGCAGGTGGTCGCTCTCCTCTTGCAGTGGGTGGCGCTGTGCTGTCCGTCTCGAATGTGTTTGAAATCGGGCTGGACAGGGCACATACGGTGAAATTGGGAGCCGGCGCAGGCCCATTTTGATCTCGACAGGGCATATACCCCCGTCTGGGCTGCCCAAAGGGGCCTGGCCGGTACCTGGCCGGACTAAAAAGTACGAAGTACTGCTACAAAGTACAGCAGCCCCGCCGAGAAACGTGAGAACGACAGCAAGCGATGGAGAGACGGGAGAAAGGGCACTGATTTAGGGAAGAAGCATCCACTAGGCGCCGCTAAAGGTAAAAGCCCCCGTACACAGTGCACACACTGCTGCTTGTAGTGGTACGATAACCGTGTGTGCAGACGGGCTCCATTTTATCATACAAAAAGTTCATTAATCAATCTGCTCAGAGATATGGAGGATTACAGAGCATTACGAGTACGTCTACACTGTGATATGGAGAGCGCTCTGGCGTGCATTTCCACCAACGACAAGAAAAGTGTCTTTACTGGGATAGAGCACGAACACAGCGTTACTTTGTACGATATTGATGCGGGGCGCTAACGCTCAGTCCCCTGTTCTCGGAAACGCGCGGTTGGACCCCTTCCCGCCCTCTTGATTTGCCAATACTTTGTAGGAGAGTCTCGGCGAGCGGATGAATTGGGACAGGGTATGGTGGAAGGCCTTCTGTCTGAAAGAGAAAGAAGAAAAAGGAGACTGTAGCCACGGTTGAAGATCCGGAGGAAACGAGTCACAATACTCCTTTGTGTCAGGGTGCGACGTACGAATACGATACAGCCCGAGCAGCCATGATGATCGACTGTTAATCGTCTCGTACAGTTGGGGGCCAGAATAGGCACTGTATTCTTCTGGCGCATAGCCGACGACAGACTAGTGACCTGTCTGTGGCGGAGTGTCCCTTTTCACTCTGCTTCTCCCCTCTCGCCCCATGCCGCGCTATTCTGAAAGGACTTTCGCCTGGACGAAATATGACAAAACGCATCCTCGAACCCGAGCATTCTGTATCGCTTTGAGCCCGAATTGCTCATTGCTCTCTTGCCCCTGGTTTGGTGAGAAAAAAGCCGTTGCATCCGGGTCCGCAGTCCAACTACGAAGTACGAGTACTCGTAAAGTCCATAACAATAACGCCAGGAGCCAGACGCGTCATATCGTCGCCGTCCCTCCCTCGAGGCAGAACCCTGTTCGTCGCGCCGGCTCACCAGACATCCACACCTTGACCGAGATTACTACCCACGGCTTGTTCCCCTCCCGCTCTCTCTCTCTACGAGTCTACGAAGTACTACTTCGTACGAGTAAGAAATACTACAGAGTTGGGTGTGCAGTACCAAGTACTCGTAGTGATGGACGGTCCTTTAGGGTGTCCACCGGCAACACCTCTGTCCCAATTCATACTACTTCGTATCTGCCATCTTACACAGTGCTGCATTTGCGTTTTAGCTTTACGAGTAGGTCACAGCGACCTCCAAGCTGGAATGGTCGAGTCGAGACCGTTCAACATAAGTGCCACCCCGGATCCAGCGCATGGTAAAGAGGGGTCAATAGCGCCTTGCCAACCCACCCGAATGCTTGTCTTTGATTCAGCTCGTGCATCTTGTCCCCAAGCCTCCTCGACAATCATCTTCTTTGGCTACAAAGTACTTTGTAGAAAGACATTTGCGGGAAAAGGCTGCCGATGCCAAGGTGTTGGAAAAAAAGAAGCGATGGAACAATGTTCTTATCTGTCACGAATACGTCGTTGTGCGACAAGGCTGTCCGCTTGAGAAGGAGCGGTGGATCCAAGTTTGCATTATCCAGACCACGGGGTTCTTGGGCAGAGGCACAAGCCACCTTGTTTGCCTCGTGTTGTGCAGTTTTCTGCAGTCTGCTTGCATACGAAGTCCATCGCAGTGGAGATGGAACTCGTGCAGAAAACTCGACAAGCACTCGCCCTGGGAGCGCAAGGGAAGAGGCTGGGCGCGTTGGCCGCGGGTACAGACACCAAGGCCGCACACCAGACTTCTAACCGATAAGCGATAAGGCTTCTGTAGGCGACGTCTACGCCATTGGCATTTGCCATCGTTCTCGTCCCGGGCGCTTAACAACCAACCATCGTTCAGCCTCCAGCTCGACGCGTCTTGCTTTTCCCCTCGCCCTCTTCGCCATGGCAGAACCCGATGAGGCTGTCCGTGCGCCGATGCGAGCGCACATTCTGGCGTCCATCAACCCGTTCTTGGGCAGCCCGACGAATGGGGCTACGACGGGTCCGATCACAAGAAAAGGCCTGGGCGAAGGCGACAAAGACACTCGTCCGAGAGGATCCGCAGCGGCGCTGACGGACATGGCGAGGCCAGCGGCGACGACCATCTCCGGCCTCGCACCTCCAAGATGCGATTCAAGTCGAAGAGGCCGGACACGAACGCCGACGCTGGCGACGATCGCGACGAGGTCGACGACAGCCACCAAACACGATACCGGAGCCGAGACGACGAGTCGGACAGCGATAAAGGGCGCGATCCTAGAAGCGAGCCAGACTCCAACAGCCACAACCCAAGGGCTGACGAAGACGGCGATGCAACCCCAAAGCATTCGCCCAGAGACCCCGCCAAGAGCGAGGTGCCTCCAAGGGAAGAAGACGGCTCACGGCGACGACACCACCATCGACGCCGGCGCCACCACCACGGGCGCCACCGTACCCGTACAGAGCGGTCGCGCAGTCGATCTCGATCGCGCACTCCAACGTCAGCAGACGGCCACCGCGACAAGAGACGGCGGCACCGTAAATCTAGGCGGGATGATACGAATGGCGAACAGGAAGAGGAAGACCCGTACGCCGACCCGCCCCTCGACCCCGACGCCGCATTCCGCCAGTCTCTCTTTGATGCCATGGCCGACGACGAGGGCGCGGCCTACTGGGAGGCTGTGTACGGCCAGCCAGTGCATGAGTATGCCCAAGAGGCCAAAGCACACCAAAGCCAGGCCGCAGCGGCGGCGGCGGCAAAGCAGACCCCGACGGCCTGTCTGCAATGAACGACGAAGAGTATGCAGACTACGTCCGCCGCCGGATGTGGGAGCGGTCCGACGAGGGCCGGCGCGAGACACGCGAGCGGCAGAAGAAGGAGCAAGCAGCCGCGGCAGCGGCCGAACAAGAGCGCATTCGCGCAAAGAAGCGGGCCTTTGAGCAAGATCGCCGTCACTGGACGAGGTGGAGCGCAGCTTGAAGCGCGGAGAGGCGCGGAAACAAAGGCGGCTGTGGCAGGACCGGTGGCAGACATACACGTCGGCGTGGTCGGCCTGGGAAGCCAGTCCGTCGTCCGAGACCATGCCCTGGCCGGTAGACAGGCCACAGGCGCCCAAAAGGACACCCAGGGCCAAGAGGAAGCGTTTGCCAAGGATCTGCGCGCATTCTTCACGGGCAGCCCGCAGGGCGATGGCATGTGTGGCGATGACGAGACGGCCAGACCTACGACGGAAACAAGTCTCCTGACTCGGCTTCGCGATGAGCGTGTTCGGTGGCATCCGGACAAGATGCAGCAGCGGCTGGGCGGCAGCGTTGACGCGGCCGTGATGCGCGACATTACGGCCATCTTCCAGGTCGTTGACCGGCTCTGGAGTGAGCTGCGTGGAAAGAAGTAGGGGACGTCACGCGGGCTCCATGTGTCGAGGTTTGGTCATGTACATCACTTGGCCTGGACGTGCATTCATTTATTGATACCCCTGAGCAGACACACGTTGTTCGTTTTGATTCTTGCCGTTGTAGCTCTTTATTCTGATTCCAAACCAACACCCTTTGCAAAGTCCGCTACATGGGCAAACCATGGTCCTTTCCATACTCCCAAATGGTATCACGATGCCCAAAGTATCAACGGTAGCAAACAAACAGACAAGCAAAAGCAGAAACGGCCGGCCTTGAGCCACTGCCCTTAGGTGTCCCGATATGGCGACATGGCTTTTTCAGCTCGCCAACAATCTCCGTGGCCTCGTCGGCCGTTTTGGCTTCAAAGTCGTAGCGCTTGCTCTCGGTCGCCTTGTAGACAATGAGCTTAAAGTGCGTCGGGTGCCGCAGCGACACCTTGCAGCCCACGACGTTGCTAAAGTGCACCGTGGTAATCTTGCCGTGGCTGCTGGCACCGCCCATGGGTTGGCGGCATGCGAAATGTGCACGTACTCGCCGTCAATGGTCAGCACGCGCTCGCTAGAGCCCATGATCTTGAGGCCCTGGCGCCGCCAGACGGTGTATTCTTGTAGTTGGCATCACTGACCTGGTCGAGACCGCCGCGGCTGCCGGGAGCCGGCCCAAGACCGCCGGCGCGCAGTGCTTCCCGGGCCAGCGGATGCGAGCCGGGGGTCGTGCCGGCCGCTTTGCGGAACCGTCGAGACGCAGCAGCAGCCGCAGACGACGAGCCTCCCAAGCCGACGACCGCGCCGCCAAGGCCTTCCGATGACAGCTTGGGTGATCCGCCGCTGCTAGGCGAGTAGCCACCGCCGGCACCAGGGGCCTCGGAGGCAAAGCGCTTCCGGTAGAGATCCAGGTCGGATACGTTGCCAATGGACGCGACAGTACGGTCTGTCAGCACAACAACACCCGAGCCGGGTAGCTTGAGCACGTGGCTTGCCTTGTCGAGGCGACGGCGCTTGCAGACCAGATCGAGCACCTCTTCAAGATACGTGTCCGACGTCGCATCGACCGTCACCAATTGACCCGGTGCGGCGTCCATGGAGTGGATGTGCACACGCAGCAGCTTCTTGCGGCCGCGGGCCATGTTGGGCGCCGCAGCAGGCGCGGGCGCGTCGGCGTGGTTGACATCGATCGGAAGACGGTCGTCAGAATGGGGTTCCTGCGCCCAGATCGAGGGGCGCAAGTTGCTTGTCCCGAAGCTTGAGGTTTTCGAGGACCTTTGTGACGAGTGTTGGTGGTTGTTCGTGCGGCTGACGGAGGGATGTAGACGACACAGCACCCGGCTGAGGCGTTGCGTTCCGAGGTGTTCGCTCGCCGTCTTCGTCGAGAGGCGCACCGCCAGCAGCATCCTTGTCCTCGGCGTCCGATGTCGCTTCCTCGGTGGGCTGTGGTGTTGCGACCTGGTTGTTGCCAAACTCAGATGCCGACGCCTCGACGAGACCAAAGTCGTCGTACACCTTGGAGTTGGAGCGGAAGCGCATGCCCTTGTTGTTGTTGGCCGTCGTAAACGACACAAGCGCCTTGGTGCGGTCAAGCGGCGGGAAGTCGTCGTCGACCTCCCCGCCCTCTTCCACCATGCGCAGCGTCCACCAGTTGATGTTGAGACGGCCAGCGGACAGCGGAGGCTCGCGCTTCTCCTCACTGTACCGCCACAGGCTCAGTCCAATCAGATCGGCAACTGTGACAGCGCGCTCGCTGGTGTTCTCCTGGTGCACAGATCGGCGGATGGCGACCTCGAGTGGCTTTGCAGGCTGCTTCGAAGAGGGGGAATAGATGCGCACCATGATCGGGTTCTGCTCGCCCTGGCCAGACAGTGTTGCAAAGCGGTCAAACGGCATCGAGGATGTCTTTTGGACTTGAGCGCTTTGGTCAACAGACTCTGCGGAGGCGCCATGCTCACAGGCCGGATGGTGCTCATGGGCCGTGGCGGAGGCAAGTCACCAATGGGCAAGTGCGCAGCTGGGTGTTGTGACCGACGAACGGTGGACGTGCGTGTAAACTGCCGGGGCGGGGTGCCGACGATGGGTGCGTCGTTGGCTGGCGGTGGCGGGTTGAGGGGATTCTCGACAACAGACTGCAGGATCGAGGCCGAGTCTATGCTGCCGGCAAACGTCGAAGACAGATCCGAGTTGTCCGAGTCATCGCTGGGCTCGAGGTGCTCGACTTCGCGTTCCTCCTCGAGCAGGTCGCTCTCCTGCCGCTTGAGGCTCAGAGACGCGCCGTCGTCCGCCACAGAGCCGCCACCAGTCGAGCTGGCCCCGAGACTTCCACTCCGGGCCTTGCTGAGAGCCGTGTTGCTGCCGTTGGTCGCCTGCACACGGGACGAGCCGGCTCTAGCACGTGCATTCCTCGGCCCGATGCATGCTCGCGTTCACGGTCCCGATCCCGCTGCTGGTGGAAGCCGGACGCGTCAAACTCGCTCTCAGACGACATTTCGCTGCTTGTAATCGTGTCCCGCCGGGCATGCTCCTTGACGACCTCAAGTGCCGACTGTGATCCTCGCCGTGGAGGAGCGCCTCGTCCGGCGACGCAGTGACTCCCGCCGCTGCTGCTGCCGCAGACACGGCTGCTGTGGCTGCCGCCGTCGCGGTCGACATGGGCGGATTGCGCAGGTTCGAGGACTGTAGCGGCGACGACCCAGACCGATGGCGAATGGGCATCTTGGCAAACTTTATCTGCTGGGCCGCACGCTGTTCGGCGCCGCCGTCGTCGTCGCTCTCGTCGCTGAGGTCGCTGCTGTCCTCGTCCTCTTCGAGCTGCTCCCGCCGCCGCCGCCGCTTCGTTGCCGCCGTGGCTGCTCCCATCGTTTCCGGCCCTCCGCGCCGCCACTGATGACGCTTCCGGCGCCGCCATTCCGTCCGCCACGGCCTCCGCCCATGAGGTTTCCTCCGCCCCCGAGGATACCGCTGCCCTCGTCCGGCTCATCTTCGAGTGTTAATCCAAGAGCCCGCGGTGCGCGAAAGTATTCGGAAGCGACCGCGGTCGGAATTGGAGGGGAGTGTGTCCGTTTAATGAGGCCGGGGTTGGCGCGCCATCCTGCAGCTTTGAACGGGGCCGAGTTGACAATCGTTTCGTTGAGAGTGATAAGGCGCTCGCCCACGCCGTCGGCGACTTCGTTGAGGTAGGCAGCCCGGAGCTGGTAGGACACGAGGCTGAAGGGGAGAGCCGGTCAGAAAGAGAGCAGATAGGGGGAAAAGGGTGCGATTCACAAGTACTCACTCTCCAACTTGAAGAACAGACATGGTGATGGTTGCGGAAAGTCCTTGGCCTGGCTGCCGACACAATCGGACACAAACGGTTGTCGAAGGCCGCGTTTGCTTGTTTCATGTACTCTGCTCTGGTCCTTGAAGATGTGCAAAAATCCAAGAGGTATAAACAAAAAGACAAACAAGGTATAGTATAAAGGCAAGCCGACCGCAAGCACCGGGGCACACTTGCCCTCTCGTCGCAAAAGGTGGTATATATACGTCGTAGAGAGAGAACAGTCAAGAGCGAGAGATTGAAACACCTGTCGAGTGTTGGAGATGGCCAGCCATCACCAAAGGTGGAAGAGAACGTGTCGATAGGGGGAAACAGAGGTGTGCGGTGTTGGTGGAGATGCACGGAATAAGACTCGTGTATGCGATGATGACGGAGGAGAAGTGCAACAATTCGAGATACAAGCTGTCGAAAGCAGGTGCGATAGTGGTTAGAGGGCGACCTGCGGGACTGCGGGTTGTTTTATGCGTGGCATAGGCTAGACGTTTGCCGCATTGGTGGGCTGCTAGGGACTAACTCACTAAAGTTTGGTGGCTAAAGTGACGAATAATGCGCTGGTGTGATCTCTTATCCACTAGGCTTTAGGGGCGGTATCGATAACAGCATTGTTCCCTCATAGGCTCCACAGTCGCAGCCTTGCGTTTTGCAGCAATCATCACTTTGTCCTCTGACAACCTCTCGGCCTATTCGAACCCCCCCCCCCAAAACACCAACGACCTGAACGAAAATCAATCGCGGAACAGCAGACATTGTCGAGAAAAGATGGGTCTAGTGACTACGACTCCGACGGCTCGGGCTCTCGGATGGTGAGGCTGCTGTCGCGCCTGCGAAGACGACAAAGGCAACGGCACCGGCAACAGGAGCAACAGGGGGCAAGAAACAGTTTCAGAAGCTGGTCGACCGCGCCAACCCGGGCAGAATCATTGTGAACCTTCCGTCAGAAGCCGCTGCAAAGGCTGCCGAAGCACACGACGGTGACAACGACGCCGACAGCCGGCCAGCAAAACGCGCCAGGGTCGGAGCCGGCGGCAGCCGGTTCAGTGGCTTCGGCTCGTTTCTGCCACCACCCAAGAAGACGGGGACGTCTGCGACGACGGCGGCAACAAGCTCCAAGCCGGAAAGCTCCTCAACTTCTCCCTCTCCCTCTTCCTCACATTCGACCTCGAGACCGGGCGTAAACCTCAAGACGAGCTCCGAGGCAGCATTCAGCCGACGCGCCAACAACGACGACAACGGTGGAGTCGCCTCGCCAACAGGTGGCGGCAGCACGTCTGCAGCACCAGCAGCAGCAAACACCCCCTCGCTTTCCTCTCTCTCCTCCAGGATGGCCCTGCCGCCCCCAAAGGCACCATCGATACCCAAGGACCAAATGGCGGCCGAAGACGTCAAGCTCGTTGGCAACCCGCTCATGTTTATGCCATTGTCGGTGACGCGCAAGCCGGGTGCAAAGAAGAAGAAGCCGGCAGCAGCCGCTGCGGCGGAAGTGGAAGTGCACAAACCACAGCGGGCGTCGCAAGGCCAGCATCCACAGACGCACCAGCCACTGGCAACCGCGAGAGCAGCGGCGCGGCTCCATCAGAGGCGCCTCCTCCAAAGAAGAAGAAGGTTTCGCTCTTCTCGCTCGGCGCCGACGACCAGGCCGAGGCGGAACGCGTATCGGCGGCGGAGCGGGCAGCCGAAGACGCGCGGCGGCAGCTGAAGCCACGGCTGACACAGCGTCAGCAGACGACTACGCGAGCACCTACCAAGCGGCACCGCCGGCTGACTACGGCTACGACTACGACCACGGCGGACACGACCCTGCTGCAGCGGCTGACTCTGCAGCTGACCCGACTTCTCTTGCTGCCTTTGCCACCGACATGCGTCTGTCGGCCAAGGAGCGGCGTGAGCTGTTTGGACGCACTGGTGCAGCAGCGGCGACGGCGCAGATTGCAGCGACGTTCAACATGGACCAGGAGTACCGTCACAACGAAGCGCTGCGGCATGCCGAAGAGAGCGCGGCGCAGGGGGGTGGCCAGCAACAGTCGCACAACCTGTGCGGACGCTGATGCCCGGAAAACACAGCCTGCGGCAGCTGGTAAACCAGGTCCACTCGCAGCAGGATGCGCTCGAGGAGACATTTGCCAAGAACCGACAGTCACAGCGGGAGGCTGGCGGAAAGTACGGATGGAGATAGGCAGGCCGTTCAGGCCGTGCAGGCGATTTTCAGTATCGTGAGGACTAGTATAGTTTTGACAGGTTTTGACAGCATCTGGATCCTTGGAGAGCGTTCAACAAACAACAAAAGTGTGGTACCATTCCTAAAATTTATAATGTAGTGTTCAAACACAGCGCTGGCTCGGATACAAACGAAGCATGTGGCTGTCCTGTACAAGTGAATCAACTTTACCATGTAGTGACAGTCACCTGGCGACCCGTCTGGTCACCCATCAGGAAGCCCCATTCACTGCGCGTAATAGGCGAGATGTCATCATACTCCCTGGGTGGCAGAGGGACACCGGCCACAACAGGTGAAAACAGAATGGATGCACGAGAGAGGCGAGGAAGGCGGAAGGGCACGACAGCATCATCAACAGGGGACAGCAAAGCGGTCGAATCCCCCGCATCCTGCAGCATCTCGCCGATACTAGCGGCACCAAAGTAGATGCTCCCGCCGCCATTCTTGCGAACAGAGCCTATGGGACGCGCTGTGAGCTGCTCCTCATCCTCACCTTCGCTCTCATTGTCCTCCTTCTGATCGTCACCCTCGGCCGAGACTGTCGGCTTGATCGGCCTGGTACTAAAGGACGTCTGCAGGGTCAGCACGGGCAGCAGCTTGTTTGGTGATGGCGGAGCCTTGGCCGGGGAGGTGGCAATGGGCCGTGTCGAGGCTGGGCAAAGTATCACGGGCGACGAAGGGCTACTCGTGCGGGTTTCTGGGATGCTCAATCTATATGCACCCAAGACAAGTGAGCCGTGGTCTTCCATAACAATACTGAGCTCCTTGGGACGGTAGACGGTAGGCAAGTCCTCGTTTTCCGAAAGTGCCGACAGCAGAGACGTCGACAGGGATGGGAGCGATGATGCAGACGTAGACGTCTCGGACAGTACATCTGAGGTGCTGTCGTATTCATCTTCATCTGCCTCGTCTGCCTCGTCTGCCTCGTCTGCCATGTCTGCCTTACCTGCCGTGTCCGCCTCCCGATCTTCCTCTTCCTTCATTTTGCGACGAGCCCGGTTATGACGCTCCGCAACAGCGCAAAGAAGTGGCAGCAGCATAGGCGAATCTGCGGGCGGCATGTCCAGGAACGATGCCCAGGAAAGTGACGTGGGTGTTGCCAGCTTCTCTACCGGTGCTGCTGTCGGTGTATCGTGATCTTCTTCACCATCCACACCGCCCGTGGAAAGGACACACGTTGTATCTAGAGCCAACGGCGGGAGTCTACTAGGTAGACTAGCTGACGAAGGGGCACCAGGAACGGGGGCTGACGATGTGGTCCAGACAACGGGGGCTGACGATGTGGTCCAGACAACGGGTGGGCTCGAGCTGAGGCCATCCGCCTCGATACCGCACCCAAGCTCAGGCCCACCATAGGCGCGGCGATACATGCGATCCACATCGGCAAGGTGAGTTTCGGAGAAGGTGGAGAGTGTGGGATATTGGCGAAGGAGCTCCCGCTTCGACATCAGCTGTTGGCGACGACGCTGCGGACCGCCGTGGTGAGGCTGTGCCAGGATATAGCGGCGCAGCTCGTCAACGGCATCCTCAAGGCGATAGTGGTCACCGGTCCGGGCATAGCTGCACAGGGCAGCCTTGAAGGTGTACAGCTGGTCCAGCGATCGTAGGACCAGGCTGGGTGATGAGTTCGGTGCAGAGGTCGCTGCTGTGGCGAAGAGGATCTGGTTCTGTTCCCGGGAACGCTGAACGAGGTTGGCAGGCAGTCCAAGTGCCGAGGCATTGACAGGCGGCGCAAGCCAGTTGCGTCTAGTCTTGTTAGAATGGGAGACCGCTGCGCAAAAGGCAGTAAGCAAAAACCCAACAGTCTGACGGCTCACCCGAGATTGAACTTTCGTGCCGCTTTTTCCAAGGTGTGGCGCAATACTCTCTTGTGAGTCTGGGGTAGGTCATCTGCATGGACCAGCCTGATGCCAAAGGATGACAGTGTTGGTGAAGATATTGACGAGCTGGCTGTAAAGTGCGTCGCCGGGGTAGCAGGAGTGGCTGGTGTAGCAGGCGTAGACGGGACGGATGAGGCCGCAGATGCCAATGATAGAGAGCGTACAGGTGTGAACGGCCAGCGGCTGGAACGGCCGGTGTGGCTGTTGCTTGTGTAGTAAGAGGATGAAGCGGAGGAGAGCGAGGCGGATGAAAACGTGGGTGAGACTGCGGCCGGTGTTGAAGCATGCGACGAAGAGTATGATGGAGAGACCGGGTGTGAAGGTGTCAGGCTGGGAAGCGTGTTGGGCCGGACGAGGCTCTTGATGGCGGATGCAAGGCGAAACGACCAGAGGATGCTGAAACTGACGACAGCGAAGAGGATGCGGTTGGAGACGAGGAGGAGGTCGCCGCCATAGACGGCCATGGGGCAAAGGGGGCAATGGGGGCAATGGGCGGGATGGCGGAGTGTCCGTGGCGGTGTGTGAGGCAGGCTGCGGCTCGGAAGAAGGGCCGTGGCGCCCGGAAGCTGGTATTCCCGGCGAACAACGACGAGGTCAATGACCAGGGCCTTGCGAGCAAGTCGACGAGCCGCGTACTCGAGAGCAGCATCGAGGTGCGAAGGCAGACGGTGAGCATCTAGGACCGACTGACCAGCCTCGAGAGGCGACGAGATGAGGCTCTTGAGAGTCATGGCTGCGGTTGTCTGAGGACGGTGTGTGCGCGTATAAGAGCGTGGGGAGGGTGGACGAAGAGTAGGCAAAGACAAGAGAGGAGGCAAGCACGGTCAAGAGATCAGATACTCGGCTTCTTTGGCAGAAGATGCAGGTCTCGTGAAGATGTCCTGTCAAAAACAGGTTATCATCGTGGATATATATCAAGGCAATGGTGAAGGTGAGGGACACGACGAGAGACAAAAATGTGAAGCTGCCGGTGCTCACATTTTCGAGCCAGAAACTGGAGATGCGAGAGGCAGAGACGACGATCAAATAGGAAACGAGAAGAGGGAGGGGATGGGGAAACAGACGAAATGAAACAAGGCTGTCCTGAAACACGGCCCCACGAAACAAAAAGAAGGCACGAGGAAAGGGGAAAGAAACAAGCGGCGGCGGGCCGAATCTGAAAATAGACCTTGTCGTCACTGCGTGGGTTGAAGCATCGTGCAGCTCGGGTTGAAGCTCGAGTAGCTGTCGGGTGCGGCAGCCCTGCGGGGGACAAAAAATAGAAACACAAACACTGAAGAACGGCCAATCGGTACATGAAAGTGCGGGCCAGGAACGTGAAACAGCTCAAGAAGCACGGAAGAGCGAGCGAGAGACGAGGGGGCCAGACTGGTTAACGCGGAGAAGGATGCCCATGTCCCGAGCAAGGCCGCGTTAAACGAGGCCCCACCAGCGCTTTCGACATTGAGTTGCTTTTTGCTTGGATCTTGAAGATAGTAACAATGTCAACAAGATGTCCCCTTCGGCCTATGAGAGCCGTTTGGCGGAGGGAGTGATGTAAATAGCATCAACATCCAGACTCAAGCGGCGCGTGTAGCTGAGGCTCGCTTGCTCTTTCAAAGTGCATTTCCAACACTATGAGCGAGGTTCGACAGTCCCATGACAGTAGAACCCAGCTGAGCCGAAATGACACAACTGTAAACACTCTGTGAAGCAAATGTTCTCTTGGGTGGCAAGGCTACGCGGCGTGGGCTTTTGTGGGAGGCAAGGCCGAAATGGTCAGTAGACATATTCGTAGTAAACAACATCGCCGTCGCGAGACAACTTCAAGACATGCAGAAACGGCCGCAAATAGCCACGCAACGGCCTCTAACAAACCAAGCTCTAAAGGCTGCCGTGACTGCCATGCATCTCAACTCTACCCAGTTTCTTCTCCAAGGTCGGCCGGCTGGCTAAAGAGACAAGGTTGTGCATTGCGTCGTCGTGGGCGCGTATATTAGTACACCTGATTGGCTGGCGCGCCTTTTGCCCCGTCCTCTTTGGCTGCCAATGGTCGCCTGTCAGTGGCCACAAGTGACGCTTGGCCCGTGAGCCAGGCTCTCAGTATTCTCGGTGGTATTCTTCGATTTCAGTTTTATTTTTAGTTTGACTTTGACCATGGGTTTCCCCTTTTTTCTTCCGCCGCGGCTGCTGGAGGTGGCCACGCCCACGAGAAGAAAGCTGACATCTCACGCGACAAAACAGACGACGGCTCTCTGGTTTTACGGGACAATACTTGGCCGCCCTCTTGGGCCAATGACTGCCCTGCAGGCCTTTAAAGGCTCCAGCCACCTCCGGCCCTCAACGGATGCCATGCAGGTGACGAGATGGAAAGCGCTTACCAGGGACCATGACACAGAAAGGATCTTGTTAATGAGAGGCAAACGTCAGAGACTGGGCAGCGTACGCTGTGAGGTAACGGCGACCTTGTGTCGGGATCGTTGTGGACGTGACCAAGATATCATTGGAGTTCTGGTCAGAAGTGGTCAAAACAAACAAGCCCACCCATTTCTGAAGAACAACCTCGGAAAAGCTGTGAGTTCTATTTTCGAGTCTTGTCTCTACGTGTCAAGATTCTGAGGCCCACGTCTAAAAACACACACACCAAACCAAACCAAGAAACCAAGGTCACGAGACGCGTCCCTGATGTGAAGACGGCATCAGGAGAGACGTCCCTACAACCGCAACAACACAAGAACAAAAGAAGGGATGTGGAGGGGGTCGTGATTGGTGTCGTAGGTATCATTTGGCGGCAGTTTCGAGAGTATCGGAGTGCTAGTGCTGGCGCACAGTTCCCGGGCAAGCAAAACCTCTACAAGTGTTAGCTTCGATCTCTCTCTCTGTTCTGATGATAGCTATAAACTCAAAGAAAACGATAACACTAAAAAAAGGATGATGAAAACAACATGTTCAAAAAGCAACGAAAAGAAATAGGGGCACTCTGGTCACAGACGAGATAGCAGTGGGTCCAGGGTCCAGCCTACAAACTACGCTTATCAGCCACAGAGGGCTAGAAAAGGACTCCAACCAAAAGCAAACCACGCGTAGAACAAACAAGAACAAGAAGGGTAGCCCATACCCGCCTCCACTGCGAAGTACTACACACAACCATGGCCATATCTTCTAAAATAAGACATCTCGGGTCTCACAGCTTCATTTTGACTCGTTCTTCAGACCTACTCTCCGGTCCCATGAGCTTGGACGGCGTGGCCTGAGATGCAGGAACAGAGCCCAGATGAGACACGCGCAACTTGCGTTTCTAGTCTCTGTTCTTGACAGCCCTGTAGCTGTCCTTGCCAATACATTCGCCTAAGCTAGAGACAGAGTGTGTGACTCGGAGAGAGTGGACTAGACACGCTGTACGCAACACTGAAACAGCTGTACATATGGGCAAGACGGTCTGCGATAAAGAGGTCCCTTTGCCCCCTGGTATTGTTAATCTCTAGAGTGTATGGCGAGCCGTGCAAGAAGGGATGTTTGATCCCGAACGCCGCCGCTTGCCCCCAAAGGTGGTCGTTGATGCGTTCATAAATAAACAACAGGAGGACGGAAGTAACCTTGGGAGCACAGACACTCCCACAGACGAAATAGAGGCAAGATTGTGGGTGTGAAGGAGAGCAAACACAGTGTAGTCATAATAAATACAGAAACCAATGAAGAGTAGCCTTGAAGAAAACGCCTCAAGATGCCGGCGTCATAGCCCATCCAGAAGCGTGGAACGAATCTTTTGCCGCCGTCCTTTTGCTTGCCAGAAGGCTATTCATGGTATGATAATACTATCCAATCGACAGCAAAGGCGCCAATAAACTCCAAGCAATGCTGTAAAAGAACGGCGTCAGCCAGACAAAGGCAGCCAAAAACGGTGGCCAATTAGCGCCTTGATGGCGTAAGGCGGTCGTGAACACAAGCCGCGAATTTGAACTCGAGAGAAGTGTGAAACGTAAATTGGGGCCAAGGGCACTGGTTGGAGCGCGTGATTGTCTTCGTGCCAAGGCATGTACATCGATACAAGAACGTCGCAGTGCGGTATGGTAGAGATCAATGGCATGTCGACATCGTGCATCTCGCCCGCCGTCTGCATGCTGGCGTCGCCGAGAGACTCTGCCAGCTCCGATGAGCAGCGTGAGCTGTCCAGTCTAGATCGGCAAAGCATCCTTCGGTTAGCTTTGTCATCTTGCACCACGTTGTGATACATCATGGGGCGCGGCACAAGCATACCAGACCCGTCCTCTTCATGTCATCGACAATAAGTCTACTAAGCAAGTCGGGTATCGTGTGAATGGTCAGTGCATGTGCTCTCACACGTGAACATCAAAGGTGGCTGGGAACATACTTCTGCTGAGGTCGTCGAATTGGCAGACAGTTCGTCCTCGGCTCGCCGTCCGTCTCTGCGTAGTATGGAACAAACTCTGCCAGCAGGCGTCGAATCGATCCGACGACCGTCCCGCTGATAGGGATGTCGCGCTGGATAAAGGAAGACTGTATGTACTGACACAACTCAATGCCGAGTCGCTTCACCATCAGCACCGTCTCTGTTGCGCGTTCTTGACCACCTTCTTTATCTTCAAACTGGGGTTCGCCCGTGCGAGAAGATGTTCGCCTGCAAGAATGCCTGGACACTGCTGGCAACCGATGCATCATGGTAGCACAACAGTCCAGGGACCCATATCGGCATGAAACGTAGCCCTTCAATCATCGCCCTCGAATCAACCTGGCCCGTGGCGTTCGCTTCGCCATAGAAGAGTCCACGCAATGTCTCAAAGAACGCCCGTCCCTCGCCATGAGCTACACCGCGGCATTGCTCAGAGATGTGCGTCATCATTTCTTCCGCTAAATGAGCCGACTTGACATTCTGCATGAATACAATCGCCGCCCGTAGGAACGGACTCTGTGGAGCGGCAGCGGCGTTCGACGTGATGTTGGCTTGAGCGTGGTGAACACTTTGGCCTCCATCAACGGATGCGTCGCCATCAGACGTGCGATGATGGCATTCGTGGCTTGCGGGTTTTGGTCGATAGCAATCAACTTGTCCACAAACACGTTGCCAAAGTCGCGGTTCCAGTCGCGGCCCATGAGAATGTACTCTGTGCGGGACATCGGGATGTCCCCTTCCAGGTCTTCCAGTGCTATCAACAACCGGTTCGTATTGTCATTGACGTACATTCACCCTCAGTTCGGGCGTGTCGCGGACGGGGTACATCTCTGCCAGCAGCGTATCGAATAGAGCAATGACATTTTCAAACAACGGTGGTCTAGTACGCCGTTGAAGTATCACCACCATCCGAGAGAACTGAGGATCCAGCGGGAAGGCAGGTCGGCAGAAATGGTCAAAATGGTGCGGCGGAAGCCATCGAGTCGAGGAAAATGCCCACCTCCTCGCGGCCATGCTTGCAAAAGCCAACATGAAGCTAAAGACCTCGTTCCATGACCTAGACACAAGGTGGAAAGTCTCCCATAGTGTTTGCATCATGAAGGCCGCGCTGTGTATGATTGACGTGCTGCGATTCAGCTCAGTGCGTTGGCCACGTGGGCCTCCTCCGAAGTCCTCGTCTCCGTCGGCAACCATACCAGCTTCGTCCTCAATCGAGAAATAGCTTGTGGGAAACGCCTCCTTGATGCTCTTGAGGGACGCAATAATTAGGCCACCCATTCCGAGCCGCACTTCGGGTCCACACTTCGCTGCACCATCTGCTTGAGAATCTCGGGCGCGGGAGTCGAAGTAGTCGAAGATGGCTAGCGAGCACAACGCACACTTCTTGCCCATGGCCGACACACCAACGAACAAAGTCTGGAAGTCGGGGGTGTCCTTGGTTCGCGATGCGACTTGGTCGAGGTGACTGAGAGCCATCTGGATTGCCAAATTTTCCAGCTTATGGCTTGCCGAGCATTCGCCCCCTGGACTGGCGAATTGAACTTGGTCGAGCATTTTGTTGACAATGGCAGATGCTGGGGGTCAAACAACACATGCCGGCGCACAAGGGACGTGTTCTCGTTATGAATGTGGTCGGCGAGTGCTGTCGGGATCCTGCCTTGGCCCGCAAGAGCGGGCCCGATCTTGTCAGCGCCTCTTGCTCCCGTTTCAGCGATGATGACCGCTGGTAGAAGAGCATGTAAGCGCTGTAGACTTTCTCCGCCGGTATCCATTGTTGACATCAACGTTGTAGAGACCCCCAGTCCGGTCGGCTGTACCTCCGAAACACATCGACTCCATCTGGCCGTGGTCCCATGGGCTGACCATATCGTCATTGAACTCCACCCAACTCTCGCCCTCCTTGCCGGTGGGTCTCTCGCGAATATAAGAGTAGTAGTGCCCGGATCTGCGTTGCCAGAATGAACCAGGACACCAACAAGCTCAAACATGTCGGCTGGCTGCTCTTCGTCAGGTTTGCTAAGCTGGTCGATTGTGTAAGGGCGCATGTCGATTTCGTCGGGGAAAGAGAAGCGATCGTTAATCTTACTGCGCTGGAGGTTCGTAGGTTGAAATCGAAGCGCTTGAGGTGGAGGATGAGGTGGTCAGGAATGTCTTTCAGACATGCCCTAGATTTGGACCAAGCAGAACAATGCATTAGATACGGAATCGAGCCATAGCAGCACAACGAGAGTGGTGGCTCACCTTTTGATGGCATCGACATGGCGATCGCAACTCGAGCAGTTGTACTTGTTGTCTATTGATTGTCAGCATTACACATAGGGGTTTGAGTTGGTCCAAGCCATCAGGGCTGCGTATACGTACCGCCCTCCATGATCTCGCCCTCCACGTAAGCCCGTAAGCTTTCATGCAGGCTCGTCTTTCCCTTGATATCGCACTGAATGGCCGAGAAAGGCTCAAGTCTCTCCGAAATATGTTCGCACTCCTTGGATCGCACCTGTTGGACAATCTGGCCACCAAAGAAAGACCGGAATGCCTTTTTGTCGTCCTCGGACAGCAGCTGGCCCTCCCACCGGTCAAAGAGGAGATTGTAGAACTCATCCACATCCATTTGGTTGTGGATATCAATCGCGGTGTCATCGTACGTCTTGACGCTCATGATACACATTTGCGTGTCAACAAACCGCCGGAGACTGTCCTGCAAAAAGCCAAATAATACGCGAGTCTGGAAGAGAAGGTTCTGCGTGTCGCTCTCGTCGCGTACGTCAACGTTCATCATGAACTGCCGGAAAGGCACATTCATGAAAAGCTGCGTGAACAGGGAGTTGAAATAGCATGTGTTGGACAGGTTTCGCAAGCCGACGTAGCCACAGGGAGCCCGCAGGGCCCTCGTTCTATCAAACAGTGCCGGCAACTCGTAGTGATATGGCTCATCGTCTTCAGAGCTCTCACATGGGACAAGTTGATCGAGATTCCGAATGATACCAGGCAGAAGGCCGGCATTGTCATCGACGAGGTCGGTAATGACCTTCATCAAGAGTGCTCTCGTCTGCGAGGAGACAACAATACGCGGATGGGAACCTCCATAAAGACATCAGAGCCATCCGCACCACCCATAGGGCTACTACGCCAGGGTGGGAACAGGTGCTTCCAGAAGAGCTTGTTGATGAAGGTTCTGTAAGAGACTCGGTATTAGTCATCGCTAGGCTTCTTGAATCACGAGAAAAAGGAAGCAACTCACGGGGGCACTGTTCCCACCAGGTCGAGCTTCTGTGATGCACGATAGATCGAATGAAACAAGAGCGTCAATCCGAACATCCCGTAGTCGGCGCAATCCGGCAATGTGACATCCTAAACAGGCGCAAGCGGTTAGCCACTAGGTCCCATCAGTTCGCTTTTTGGAAGGGTTTTTTTTTTTCGAAACCTGACGCTAGACATACCTCAAAGGTCGTGTAGGAAGAGAGCAGGTCCCCTGTCATGTTGAGCAGCGCCGAGATATCCAGTGTGGGTGAGTTGGCCTCGAAGAGATCGCTGAAAAGCCGGTCTGCCAGGTTGAAGACGCCCTCAGAATTAGGGCCTGCCTCGGTAATGGCTTTTGGCACGATTGCCAGGATTACTGGCCAGAAGTATTCCCGAAACTCTGATGCGCCTACGGCATATAGAGCGTTCTGAGACCCGATCTTGTTGCCATCTGAATTTCTGCAAGCTGTCGGATCCCCAGCCGATCGTCCTGCAACAGAGTGCGCTCAATCAACAGGCGTGTTTTCTCGTGGGTCTTAAATGCCTCCCAAAACTTTCGGCTCAACGCGCAGGAGTTCATGATGATCTTAAAAGCAAGTCTGACAACACGCGTTGAGTCGTCCAGACTGCCCTGAAGCTCTTCCAGTAGTATTTCCACGAGGCGATTGAGGAGCTCGGGGTTGAGGATCCTGGACGCCGCATCGCCGAGTTGTGCTGTGTTCAGCGTGAAATTGAGCATCTGTAAAAGCTTCGCCTTGAGCTCCGTCTGCAAGCTTGCATTTGCAGAAACCTCTATGACGCTTCGATCGCAAACAGCCGCTGCCACAAGATTCGTTGCCTGGGCAAAGAGCAAACTGATAAGATGGAACCGACGATGTTTGAGCTGGACGCTGCGTCTTGTTCCTCGCCCTGTGGCTCGGGCTCGCCGCCCGTTGGCGCAGACGAACCAGCAGTATTCTCTGCCTCTTGAGGCAGGGCATCTGTCGAGTCTGGTGTCCGCATTTGCACCTCAGCATTGTCAGGCTCGCCGGAGCTGGAGACAGCAGCTGCAGACTCGGTTTCGGTTCGGCGACGGAAGCGCAAGATACTCGCGCAGCGCGTGCAGCGTGTACAGGGATTTGTACGGCTGCCCAATGTAAAAGACGTCCTTGTAAGAAAGACTGTCCGTGTCAAACCGACGCAAGAACTTTTCGTCGATGGTGATCTCCACAAGAAATTCGTGAATCTCACTTGATAGCTGCTCTTCCATTGCTGAGGTACCCCAAAGCTCCTGAAAGTGCTTGAGGATCTCCATCTCCACATTCGAGCTACCCGCATTGCCCTCTTCTGTTCCGTCGTCCGGATCACCTCACGCTTGACCAGAATGAGGCCGTTGTGGATGCGCAGGTCCTCGAGTGACCGGCAGATGTCGTTGCTCGTGGGTGTTGAAGGCCTGGCCACGATAGTAGATGCGGTTAGCTGTCGAAGCCGGTGGCTTTTTTAAGACTTGCTAGCAGGGATGCGGCCGTGTTCTTACGGCCGATTACTAAAGGCTTGACGTCCGTCTGTATGTCGCCATCGAAAGACTGGTACTTAAGCTCTGCGGACTCACCCGCAACACTGTTAGGGCTATCCGTGATAAACGGGCGCAAGTCGGGAGATGAGGAAGTGCGAGCTGGCGCGATAGAGGTAAAAGAACTCTTGCAAGACTTTGAGAGATCGAATAAACAAGAGCTTTTGCCCCTGAATGAATGAGGTCGGCGGGGCAGCTCCCGCAAAATCAGCGTCCGCCTCAGACGAGACAGTTGGCCTTTCGCCTGACTCTGATTTTAGGTTTTTAGCCGCCGAAGAGAGCTGTTCCAAACACCGGCTCACAAGTGCCAGGTGGAACCTCCGTGATTTGTACAGGGGGAAGGATTTCATGCAATGGCTCTCGATGTACACATCCTTGACAAGAAGTTGCGTGGCGTGGCGCTCGATTGTGTTGGGTGGTGCGGTCAGGACAATGCGCCAAAGTTGCTCCAAAGTGATACGATCGATGCTCTTGTTCTTCGTCGACAGCGTCGTCGCCACTTTGCTGGTCCTTTTTGGGGAGAACTTCGAAAAGGCTGCAGGTATTATCGTTCAACAAAGGAAGTAGCCTCTCACTAAGAACTCAAGAAGCGTTCGCAGAAGCAGTCGGGGGGGAGTTCGGGAGAAATTCGCAGAGACACTGCGTTACAAATGGGTTGTTCTCTTGTGGCTTGCCACGCCTGATACACATGATGAGGATGCTCCAAAAGGCATTGCGATCCTCTTGGCAGGCAGCCGCAGAGCCAGTCATTCATATCCCAGCAGCCGGGTACTGAGCTCGGGGGTCAGGGTGTTGGCATATCCAAGCAGTATGGAGTGGATGATGTCGCGGCGAGGTGCATTTGCGGGTCCGCTGATCACTGCCGGGATAGCACATGTGCGTCCCCGTTCAATTGCGTCTTCAAGCTCGTCAACGACCAGATTCGTCAGGTTATGCTCTGCCGTCAAAGCTGCCAGATCGCGGTTTCCGTAATGGCCATTCATTATCGTGATGGCGCACAGACTACCCAGCGTCGTATTCGACTTTTGTGTGAGGTCCAGCAAGCATGTCTGGTACAGGCTCTGGCGCTGGTCAAGGCCCATCGGGACAGTGGCCAAACACTCTCTGAGCTTAGCAATGGCAAAGGTCTTGGACATCGGGATAGGCCACCGGACTGGTTGCACTCGGGATGGATGATTCGCGCAGGAGCTGCAGGCATACGTCAAAGGGGATGATGCTATCCATAGAGACCGGCGATTCTTGTGACGCCTTGCTGCACACCTGGCGGAGGAAGACTTTCGCAGAGCTCACGCATGGGCGGCGTAAATGCCGCGATCGGGAACTCCAAAATCCTCGACAAAAGTACACCGCAGCCTCAAATGAAAGCAAATTCCCGATGCGGCATGCGGTCGGATCAGCGCCTCGGAGATTCGGGGGGTCCTGCGTAGTTGTCACAGTCTGCCAAATAGATCCGTGTGGGCGCTGGTGTACGTCCGTGTCACAGCCAAGAAGCCAATGATATTGCTGCTTTCCGCCGTGATTTCGGGTGGCACGTGGGGCCAAGCATGTATGTCACCACGGCCGGTATCGCGCAGAATATCCGAAACGTTACCGCAAGGTGGCCTCGTCCTGTAGATGCTCTTCGGCTTGGTCACCATATCGCCTCCAGCAGCTAACCAGTTCTTGGCACAGATTGGTGACGGCCATGAGCCGAAGTTGCATTTGGCTGTTTTTGATCAAGCGACAGAACATGGTGAAACCGCCACTTCATCGAAAAAGCGTCCGGAATAGATGCGAGACGGCATTTGGTAGACACCTTCAACACTGGCGGCAAGCGCCGCGCCTCTTGCTCGTCCGTCTTGAGGTTGATGAAGAGCAGGTCACCAAGAGAGCCGATGCAATAACTGGCATTGTCTTGGCTCACAAAGGTAATGGTGACTTTGTATAGCAGTGTCGGAGGCAGCAAGAAGCAATAATCGAAAAACTTCTTTCCCAAATCGAGAACTTTCTTCTCGGCTTCGACGGAAGCATAGCCAAGGTCGGCGCGGGCAATGTTCGGTAACCTCAGCCGCCGAGTGACACAGGCAGCGGCGACACAGACCTGGGAGAAATTCTCTATGATTTTGGGATCGGTCGGCATTGATAAGAATTTGCAGTTCCAGAAGGCGGTACAACGAGCAAAGTGTACCACGCCTGATCTGTCTTGTGAAAGGAAGAAAACTGCCTCAAGATGGTAATGAGTGTCATCTCTCAGCAAAAGCCACATTCACATCCAACGGTCCTCGTCCTGAGCGATATGTCCCGCTTGGTCAAACTTATGAGGGCGAGGAGATAGAAGGTTAGATACGTGCTCGCGCGACTGCAAGTTTTCTGCTGTGTTGAGGCGCTGCAGCAAGTTGATCTCAAAATCAACAAAAAACGCCGCCAGCCGTGCAAAGGAGGCACAGAACTCCAGGACCTTCAAGCGCGTCTCAAAGTCGGCAGCTCCGAATCCAGGTGTACGCAGGTTGGGTGTGCCCCATATCAAGTCTGGGACAGCCACCCAAAGCGACCGGTGCACGGTGTAGGATTCATAGACTCGTTCGAATGAAGATGTGCCTGGCGAAGAGGAGGTCACTGATCAATCCACGTTTGGAGCTGGTGAGCTATCGATGGGTCTGTTTTGGGCCAGTTAGCAGGACGGCCTTCAGAAATCGTTGCGTACCAAACAAAGTGACGGTGACAAACCTTGTGTCAGTGGGCCCATAGCATCACATTACATCGGCCGGTGCTTCGCTATTGGAAAGGTAGGGAAAGTCGTCGGACGGGTCCGGAACCAGGTTGTTGAGTGGAGCATCGGGTTCTCTGACAGTAAGGTGACGCTTGGATCCGACGTGCCAAAGATGGCATCGTCCTCGTCTGACACTATATCAACGATTTCTATATCTGTGGGCTTTTGGCAGCGTCCAGAGCACTCTGTGGCGGTGGGTTTGGAAGGGGATGGTGTCGTTGGCAGCCGTGCCCAGTCTGGCAGGCCGTGCCCGTGGCAGCCGTGCCCGTGGCAGCCGTGCCCGTGGCAGCCGTGCCCGTGGCACGTGCCGTGGCAGCCGTGCGGCTGCTGTCTGACCGTTTGGTTGACGCCATTGCTTGTTTATTGTGGTCGGCTGGGCGGTGTCGGGCTTGCTGGAGGAAGACGACGGTGTTGTGTCAAGCGTTCGAAGGGCAGAGTTCCGCAGGCTAGCGTCACCGAGGAGAAGGCCACGAGGGTTGGTGGGCCCCAGGCTCGAGCTGGACCGCGCTGGGCGGATGGCGAGCCGAAGCCATCGGGCTGTGGTGGAATTCTGTCCGGGGGTTTGGAGGGGCGACGAATGCGGGCCGACGGAGATGCCAGATCGAAACAGAGTCGGCGAGCTCGGCTTCCGTGGCGGGCGGGAGGATTCGGAGGAAGGTCGATTGTGCGACTATTGGGGGTTCGGTGTGCTGGAGTTGAGTGTCCGACTCGACGGATCGGCTTTGCGAGTCGACCTGGAGGGACGTTCGCCGTCGCTTGCGAGAGCTCTCGTCGCCGTCTTTGAATGGATTGGGTCGTATTGCCAGTAGCTTCAGCGAGAATGCCAGCAGCTTCAGAGGGCGTGAACTCTATCTCCGGGGAGTCCAGCTGTTTCGCGTTCCTATCGTGGATGCCAGGCCTTTTGTCCACAGCCCGGGAGGTAAAGGCCAAGCAGGCGGTAGTGTCTTCTGATGCTGCCGTCGGCATCACACAAACGGGCAGGGGATCCGCGAAGCTGACTCATAGGTGCGAAGGGTGGGCTGTGCGCTGTGCCAGCTCGTGTGGCATGGGGTCGGTTCTGCGCCCTGACTTGTGCCGTTTCATTTCACCGTGAATCTGGTTAGCAAAATAGGTATACCAACCAAAGGAAAAATAGTTTCACTGTAGCAGGTAAATGGCACCATTTTCTCATGCGAGAAATCGGATTGAGGACGAACGCGTACAGACTCAAAGTCGCTGCAGTTTCTGCGTTTACCAAGGCCGTTACAACTGAACAGGGAGTCAGTCCGCCATCCTGGCCTGGTGGTCTCTGAATTCTAGGTATCAAAAGGGTTTTCCTTCTCCCGAGGCGTGCATACGCGGCCATATGATCCGTCTTCACTTCACGCGCTCTCGCTCTCAACACGAGTACAGCTGTGGAGCACAAGACGCGAACATAGTGCAGGGCTCGCGCTGGGCAGAGTGTGCAGTTTTGCAGACTTGGAGGCCAAACAACGGTCTGTGGTACAAAGGGCCGGTGGCGACGCCAAATGAAGCGAAGACGACAAGGCTGCCTGTTTTTGCAAGCAGACCTTGGGGGGCTAACGAAGAGAGGAGGACACTAAATGGGCACAGGGAATAAGTCCGAGAACAGCAGCGATAACAGCTGAAGTCATGGGGCTCTTACGCAATGAGGATACACGAAATGACCAACACAGCTTCGGCGACTGCAATACAAGAAATGTGTGGGGGCGGTGGATGGCGGGAAGCTGTGCGTCGGATGAATGCAGGTTTGTATTCCTGTGCGGTTGGCTTCGGATATGTTGCGCGATACGTCGCCAAAATACCGCTGTCAAGCAGAGAAGAAAGTGCGTGAGAGAGGGCGAGCTCGAGGCTGCAGGCGTTATAGACAAAGCTTGGTGTCGAAAGTGACAGCGAAACAGGCAAATAGATGCAGAGTGCTGAGACCAATGTAGGCAGCACAGCATAGAGGTGCAGCGAGCAACAGCAGCGGTAAGGGCGGCGCTACTGCGTCGTTGCGGGGCACTTGTCTTGTGGGCATACTTCTCGCCTCACGTATGTGCCGAGTGAAAGAAAACAAAGTACGCCTGCTGGCCGTTACAGGTTGATGACAACCCGTCTTATCTTTCAGCAGAAGGGTTGGGAGGGGGAAATCAACGAGGGAGCTTCTCTAGCGCTAAGTGTGCCACACACCTACGCACGCCATTAGATAAGATACCAAGACGCCCTATTTGGCGCAGGCGCAGTGGAAATGGAGCTTGGGCACTTGGGGCGTCGCCTGTTGTCGCTCATTGGGGCACTCTGGTGCCCGCTAAGCAAGGCCCTAAGACACGGCAATCTGGTGCGGCCGGCTTGTCGGGGAACACCTTTGTGCGTGAGGTCCCCAAGCTGACGGCGCCACAACAGCAGGAAAAGGGACGGGATGAAAGGACAGGGGGAGTGGCCAATTGCATCGATGTACTCCAGGATACACCTAAAGTGAACGGGAAGTGTCTGCGGGCGCCGCTACGGCGTTTGTGAAAAAGGACGCGTGCGGAGAGAGGCTGATTGAGAGAATGACGGAATGCTTTCGGACCGACCGCAACACACACCTGAAGTGAATGAGAATGTTGCGGTTTCAGCCGTTTCGATACGAAGTAAAACCACGGTGACTGCTCCTATTCACTGCGGGCTTGCGTATGTATGTATGTTCAGTCTTGGAGGTCGGTGCACATGCCCTCTGGCAGTGCTCTCGGGTGTCATGTTGTGAATACGCGTGGAATAAGAAGGGAAGGTCCAGGACGAGCAATAACTCGGGAGCTCTGCAGGCTTTCGGTATTGGAACGAGTTCGAGTCTATTGGGCTTGATGATAGCACGGCGAATAAAACGGCCAGGAATCCGCGATGCATAAAATAACGACGATAGGTCAGGTTGCTTCGAACAGTACTCGTTAGATGACTAACTATCTCCAGAACTATGAACAGAAGAGAATGCATGTCTGAGAGATGGGAGTAGACACTTGTGATGCCCCAAGTGAACAGAAGGGAGCGCCGCCCCTGTCCATTCCATTCGGCCCACCGCCCTCCATTCTCGCCGTACGCTACTTTGGTACAGCCACATGATCACTTGGCCTGATGGCGACTGTAACGGCTTTTTCCAAAAGAATACGAAAGAAGGAAACATCATGAAAACATAACGTTTAATGTGAACTGAAGCACGATTGAAGGCGAAAAGGATAAGGAGCAAGCTGTTTGCTCTCCAGCGCGCGCCATGTGAAACTGCCCCAATTATTATTCCCAGGCGTCGGTGTCTTGGCAACAGCCTGGGTGACCTTGGTCCGTCAAGCAGCGAACAGCCGCTGAGTCTCGTTTTCCTGCTCCTCTTTTTTCGTTCTGGCGAAGCTACAAGAACACCAATTAGCTAAGGAAACAATCGACGACCAGTGCAGACTAAACAAGCCAATGAACGCGGTGAAAAGCTGAGAAGCATGAAGCCCGCACAAGGAGCTGCCGATGACAGTATCACCGTCTGAAAACCACAAAGCCAGACGAGTGCCTGCACCCACCGCCACAAGGAAGACAGCAGAGTCATAGAGACAAATCGTGCCCTGTACCCGAGCTGATACCATCGTACAATCACCAACCGACCGCCGGCAATACTCATTTACTTGAGCCACAACTCCCCATCCCATTAACAGTCATGAGCCGTCGAAAGATTCCGGAGTTGGTACGCCGTTCTCCAGCGTCGAGTGGTAGGCGCCCTCGAATCTCTCATTTTCTTCTTCGTTCTCACTCCTGCCCATTCACCAAGACTTACGTTCTTGTAGGCCCATCATCTCCCAAGAAGACCAAGACACCATCCTCGAACTACTGTGCACGTATGTCCTAACACCCATCTGGTAATAAAACCGTCTATGCGCTTTGCTCTGCTTTGCCTGCTAATCACGGCGTTCCATAGTCTTCTGTCACCACTTGGCCAACACCGCAAAGCCATGTCGAGTCATCTCGGGGAAAACGCAGCCGGAGGCGGTCTCGACAGCGCTCCAAGGAAGAACCACGGGGGCGGGGAGCCAGGAGGGGTTGCTCCTTAATGGCGGGAGCCGATGCAAAGGCCGCGGAGCAACCAAAAGACAAGCAGGCCAAGGATGCTGTCCCGCCATTGCCTGAGCTGGCACGCTTTGTCGATGTCGGGCTGGCCAGTATCACGCGTGAACTGGCCAAATAGCCACACCAGGCGCCCCTGTCCCCGTGCCAATACCGGTTCAAAGCCAACACCGCCGCCTCCATCAGCAGGCCCTGACTCCGAATCCAGCTCGCCACCATCGCCCACCCCATACACAGCCGTCTTTATAGTCCGCTCCGGCCACCCATCGGCCTTTTACTCCCACTTCCCCCAGATGGTGGCCGTAGCTTCACAGCAAGGAGCAGCTTGTCACCGCCGTCCCCGTCTGATTGGGTTTTCTCGCGCAGTCGAGGAACGCCTCAGCATCAGTCTGGGTGTTCCACGCGTGTCGAGTGTTGCTCTTCGCGCAGGTGCACCGCAGTCGCAAGGCCTTCTCACATTTCTGGAAGAGACAGTCCCGGCTGTCGATGTTCGTTGGTTGGCCGAAGCACAATCTGGGCAATTTCGCGAGACGCAGATTCAAATGGCCGATGTCAGCGTTGGTCCGAAGCGGAAGAAGAAGGTATAGAGGCGAGATCGCGGTCGGGTCGGAGGATTCGAGGTCATGTCGATTGGGAGGCGTTGCATGGTCCTGTAGCTTTGGTGTTTTTTCTTCGTAAGCCTTTGTTTTGGTGATGATGGCGTTTCGATCTTCGGGAATCCATGGCCATCCAGTGCCCTTTCCAGCCACTTGTCCTCCTTTGAACCTAGTGACATGAATACTGTGCCCATCGTCGACTGGCCTTCTGAAGGAAACAAAGCGCGACTAGCTTTCTGCACCGTGCTTCATGGTGGGTCTCGAAGGCAACGGAAGCACCTTATGTTTGTTTGGCAGCAATACGGTTGTGCTTTTTATTGTTCCAGCGGCCGACAACATGCAGCTTTTTTAAAGGAGCCAGCTTCTATGGACAGACCATCCAGGCCACGCCATGATACGAAACTCAAAAATAGTCTTCGTAATGAGGACAAAGGCCACAGGCCGCCGCCAGCTACAGAGGGGCCGTCCGTCAACCACGGCCAGCCATCAGTAGCAGGGGAAATACCAATAATATACCTCTGTAGCCTTTACAGCACTCCGCTTTCTATTTGGCACGTCTCCTATTTTCAAGAAGCTATCATGGTCAGGCTGGCTGCGTATATCAGAGCAGCAGCAAACGCATTGCGGCCGAAAGAGACAGAGCTAGTCATGAGCCCATGGCCCATCCTGGGCTCCTTCCTTCCACTGCTCCTCAACCTCTTGGAAACCGTGCACATCCGTGCCGCTCTTTCCTTTCTTGGAAAGAAAACCCAAAGCAGCTTGCACCTGCCAGCCGCTCGTCGTGACTCCCTACTTAGTCAGACTCTCCCCTTCCTCGTTGCGTCATTGTCCCCTTTCTGCGAGCTTCCTTGGCTTCGTTTTTGTTTTCGTCAAACAGCATCAACAGAACGACGCCTCCATTCACTGCCAAAGGTCGGTTAGATTTCTCTCGTTGGCGTATACATATATCGCCCCGCTCCTCTCTCTCTTGTCTCCATCTCTGATAGTATCTGTGCATGGACGACACCCTTAAAAGCTGACACAGCTCATCTCCTCTCAGACAAACCTGACAAGAAAGCAGCAAAATGGGCGACGGCAGCTTCACCAAGGAGCAGCTGGCCATGGCCATGCAGCTCCAAGCCAGCTACTGCTCGAGCGGCACGTTCAAGGCGCCTGCGTCGAGTGGCCGTCCTGCTCCGCAACAGCAAGCAGCTTACTCGAATACTGTACCGCCGGTTCGTATGCTTCCGTCGACGCCGGCTCGGCCGCAAGCTGGGTCAGTGCTTCGTTCGAGCAATGGTCTAGTTCGCCCTTTGCCATCAGGAGGCTAGTACTCTCTCAATGCCTTGTTTGTCGTTGCTCACTTCTCTTTGTCAATATGGCTGTGTCTTTGCTTGTTTGCCCTTTGCAATCTCTTTTGAGCTGCCAAGCGTGGCCCCTATTGTCTGATTACCTCCCCGCATAGGCACTATTATTTCTTTGGTCCAAAGAGCCTTCTCTCATCGTCATGATTCGTCTCCTAAGCTCTAATACTAACAGACATCAAAGTCTCCTCAGGCCACCCTTCTACGCCTACACCTGCATTTCGTGTTGCAACCACCTCGGCTCAGAAGCCTGCCCCCAAGCCCACTCCCCTTCA
Organism: Sporothrix phasma; assembly: GCA_016097075.2. Lineage (NCBI taxonomy): Eukaryota > Fungi > Ascomycota > Sordariomycetes > Ophiostomatales > Ophiostomataceae > Sporothrix > Sporothrix phasma. The sequence goes on along the minus strand of JADMNG010000017.1, from coordinate 333,906 downwards.
TGACAGCACTGCCCGAAAGCCAAAGCCGGCTCAGAATACAACGCAGGCCACCTCTGAGCCTGCTCCGGCCATACAAAAAGCGTCGCCCCAGAACATGATGCAGTCGGCCCCGAATTCGGCGAGTCAGGCTTGTCCTCGGCCGGTTTTCAAACCAGCTACGAGTCAGCCTGCTGCTCTGCATGCCTCTCATAGGCCCACTCCGCTGTGCAGCCTGAGGTCCCAGGACCTCCTCTCCATGGAGCCGCTCCCGGTCATCTCGACCCCGACGCTTGTTGCCAGACCAGCCTCGCAGGACTCTGAGATGGCAGACAGTGGCTTGTCTGGAGGCTCTCGACAGCCCAGGGCGGACCACGCTGTCCCTGTCAGCCGAGAGTGCCAGGCTCACGGCCTTGTGGTCAATACACATGCTGCCGTTCGCGAGGCGATCAAGATCAACCAGATGGGAAAGCCCGTCCTGTGGAACTATATGACCGAGGCGCCGACTGTTCGCGAGCTAAGTGAGGCAGAAAAAGAGGGAACCAGAGCCTTGCCTCCTCCAGATCCTACAGACAGGCTCCCTGGGTCCACCCCTGGACCCGGGTCAGCCTCTGAGAGTTGGGCCGGACGGCGAGGACATCGACGACGAGTTCGTTCTCATGTCCCCCCTATAACACACGATACGCCACTCGATGTGTATTTAGCATTGCTAACACGCGGATGTTGCAGTTACGCCCCACCGTCCACCCGGTCCGTTATTGGTCTGCAAGGCTCCCGCCATGCTTAGGCAGGAGCATCGTGTCCCTGCTGTCATGCCCAGCTCTACGTTGTGTAGGCAGAGGGGACATGCTGACCACAGACGGAAAGGTGAGTTGGCCGCACTAGCCAGGATACCAAAGGCGATAGGGGCAGATGAGAAGGATATGTTTCGCAGCGCCGAAAGGCCGCAGGGGTCCAAGGAATGATCTTTTGTGTTTGTGTTGCTAGTCCACGCAAGCTGTAAGCTGTTTATGTCACATGGCTCGCCATGTATCTACGCAAGAAATATATATCAAGATTTGTCAGAGATAGGACTTGTCGCCGTAGGAGCCAACTGCTGTCACCAGAATCATACAAGTCAACTCGAGACACAACTTCAACGTGAAGCCATCGTTTACTCGACGAAGCCCAGCCGCCTATGGGTGACTGGGCACCCGAATACAAACTCTAGAACGTCACAACGATGGTATAGATATGGTGCGCTGCTATTCGGTATAAGATGGACCACGGTCGTCAAACACAATGTGAGCACCCAGATGCACTTATGTCTCACAAAGCCACAACAATCGGTCGCTTGTTGGCTTGGGGCGTTACGTTCCTTGAAGATGCGTCGGACTTGATCAAAGTGATGTTGTATGATGATGATTGATTGTGATCTATGCTAAGCTGAAAATGCAAGCAGATTGACAGTCAACAAATGCCAAGGGTCCATTTTTTGCTCCTTTGTACTCCAATAAGGTCAAAACAAATAGAAAGGACGGAAAATACAAGGAGAAAGAGCCAACAAAAACAAAAAAGTGAGCTTTTCGGCAAACAAACAAAAGCAGCTCTTATACAGCACGCGAACAGGTCTCGCAGACTGCGCAGACCTCGCAAATTTCGACAGTCTCCATTACTGGAGCATGGCATCCAGGCTCTCGCCAAGCACCTCTTCGATCTTGTGGATCCACTTGGTCGTCTCGCGATCAATCGCCTCGTCACTGTCCTCTTGCAGCTCGCTAATCAGAGGCAGCATCTCGGGCAGCATCGCCAGCCACTCCTCGCCCACCTCCTCGGCCAGCGCCTGCTGGCACTGCACCAGCGCGAGACGCTCGGCCGTGTTCGTAGAGTGCTGCAGCCGCTTCAGCATTAGGCCGTTGAGCTCCTTTTGGTGATCGGCAGCGTGGGCCGCCTTGGCCAGCTCCACAACCGCCGGCACCAGGAACTCGGCGGCGAAGCCCGGTGCGCCATTGTTGTGCAGATCCTTGGCCTTGGCAAACTGCTCAACCAGAGCCGGCGCCACGGCCGAGAAGTGCGTCGGCACCTGCCAGAAGCCGCCGCCGCTGCCATGGCCGTTGGCAGCGTCAGCGTTGGCGTGGCCGCTGTTGCCCTCGTCGTGCTCGAACGCTGCCGTCAAGGTCTGCAGAATACGGGACCACAGGGCGCGGTCCTCCAGGTTGGTGCCGACACGGGCAGCCCGCAGCGCCACGGCCGCGCCGTCGACCATGTACGCGGCGTAGGACGTCACGGCCGACTTGAGGCGGTCAAAGAACAGGAAGAGGAACCCGTAGACGCTCTGCTGGCGCAGGCAGCGGCCCAGGACATCCAGCTGCGGCAGGCCGTTGTCGCACCACTGCATGAGGTCGGCAAAGACGGGGCGGAAAGCACTGTCGTTGAGCTTGAACACCATGTGCAGGGCCGCCGTGTTGACGGCCGCCTCGATTTCGGCCAGGCGCTGCTCGGTGGCCTGGCCCGGCTTCGCCGTCTTGCCTGCAGCCTTTGCCGACGCCGAAGCCAGGATTTGGCCACTAACACGCAACTCACGACGAAGGTCAAAGGCGTTCTGGAGGATGGTGGAAAGCACCGGCAGGTTCTTCACAATTGTCGACTTGCCGTGCTTGTCAATGACAGCCGTCAAGACTTGGACAAGTTCAAGCGTAGCCTGTACACAGACATACATGTTAGCATTGAGCATTGAATGTTAATAATTCACATTGGGGCAGGGGACCAAGAGGCTGTTTGAAAATCAGTTAAAGAGGACGGGTACGTACCGATTGGCCAGCCCGAACAGCGCTCGGCCAGTTGCGACGAAGAACATCCAGCATGGCCTTGGGATCAATCTGCTTCGCAAGGAGCAGTAGGCACGTCAGGCGGCTGGTGTTGGCGTCGTTGTCCTCGTCGTCCTCAAGACCGGCCTCGGCCGATGCGAACGAGGTCACAACCAGCTTATCGAGGTTGGCATTCGTAATCATGAACGGCAGGTGCTGCGCCAGGGCCATCATCAGGGCATACGCAGCATTGTGCAGCGCAATGTTCTCGGGATCGGTAGACTTGCCCTCCAGACTCTCCTTCAGGTAGGCCAGTGCACGAGGGATGGCCGTGGGCAGGATCGGGACAATGGCGTCGTGCAGCACGTCCACAAGCGAGGACAGGCACAGCAGTGCCATGACGCGCAACCGAGGATCCGCCTGGCCCAGGCAGGCATCACCGGCAATGGCGGCGGCGGCGGCGGTGACGGCCTCGAGGTCACGAGAGCCATACTTCTCGGCAATCTTGTCGACGCACGTGATCGCGGTGTGCTTGTAAGCAATGTCGCTCGAGTCGCGGATCACGGCAGTCAACTGCGGCAAAAAGGCAAGCAGGGCCACACGGGACTGGACGCTGGCAACACGCTCCTCGTCGACGCGCACCTCCAGCGCGCGGAGCACCTTTTGGCGCACGCTCATGTTGGGGCGGTCCAGCAGGACCTCGACGGCCTTGATGAACTCGCCAATGGACTGCAGGTTCAGCAGCTGTGCCAGGGCATCGCCGCAGCGGTTGTGCAGCGTCTGCTTCTTGCCAGCGCTGCCGTGGGCCTTGACCGTGTCGGCCAGGGTCAGGATGTCCTCCAGCAGCTGGATGTACAGCTCGCGGATCTTGGCCGACTCCATGTCGTCGTCGGCCTCCTCGAGACGCGAGATGCCCTCCTTGAGGCGGCGGTTGGACAGCAGCTGGGGCAGGAGCGTCAGCTCCTTGACAGCCGACTTTTGCAGATCCACCTCACCATCGTCCTCGCGCTTGCCGAGGAGTGTCGCAGACAGGCCGGGCTTGGCCTTGAAAATGTCGCCCGTCAGCGAGACAAACTTGATCAGCGACTGCAGCTGGACCTCGGCCGGGAACGAGCCGATCAGCTCGGTCAAGAAGGCGCACGTGCTGTCGGCGGTGCCGTAGCGGTCAGCGAACATGGCGAGAACAGCAAACAGGAAGTCGTCGGGGCCCAGATTCTCAATGAGGGAGATGAACAGGTCGTGCTTGCGATGCGAGGGAATGTGCTCGTAGGCAATGACGAAGCTGGACAGGAGGTCCGAGGCACTCGCAACAATATTGCGCTTGCCCTTCTTGAAAGTGTCGATGAGCGGCGGGATGACCTCCTTGATGGTCTGGTTCACGACGTGGCAGAGTAGTCGTCGCTCTGGCGCAGCACAGAGGTGCCCATCAGCGTGAAGATGGGCATGACGCTGTGCAGAACGACATCGGGCGCCGTCTTGGCCAGGCTGGCCACCAGCAGCAGCGCTGTGTTCTGGACAGCGGGGCTCGAGGACTTGTGGATGCAGTTGACCAGGACGTCGCCGTGGCCGACGGTCGTGTCGATCTTGAGGTTCTTGTTGCTCTGGTAGGCGGGCATCATAGCCAGCAGGCAGCCGAGCACCACATTCTGCAGGTAGCCAAGCTCCGAGCCAACGTACGAGCGCAGGATCTGGAGGTCCGAGAGAACGACGAACAGGCCGGGAAGCAGTTCCGGGTGCTCAGCAGGCTTCGAGCCCTGCACAAGCTGGAGAATAAAGGTGGCACGGTTGACCAGGAGGCGGAGTTCGCTGTTGGCCTGGATGCGCTGGCCACGATTGTGCTCGGAGGAGCTCGTTCTGCGTCTCTTGTTGGGGGGCGCATCGGTCGCCATCTTGGCGCTCTGCTGCAGCGTCTCCAGGAAGCTGGTCAAAATCTGGGTACTCAGCTCGACGTTGAACAGCAGGTCGGTGGCCTCCTCAGCGGCCATGTCCAGATCATCCGACGACGCGCCGGCTGCCGGTGTCTTCTGCACCTGCTCCAGCATGAACTGCGCAATGACATTCCGGAAGTCCTCCTTCATAACGGGCCACATCTTGCGGATTCTCTTGAAAACGCAGCGGACCAGGTTCTGCCGAGTAGGGCTTTGGGGTTCTGGATAATGCCAAACAGGGTCTCCAGGGCCGACGTGTCGTTGGGGATGACAACGTCCACACTGCGGGCATCGACGACAGACTCGTCCAGCGACTCCTTCGCAACCAGGGCAGACGCCTTCTCGGCACTAAGAGCCGCCCAGCTGTTCAGCAGGGGAAGGAGAAGCTGTGTACGGGACGTGCCAGAAACACCGCGCACCTCGTTGAGCGCCTTGAGCAGACGGATCTTGATGCTGAAGATTGGCGTAAGGACCGTGTGGCTAGCGAGGAACTGCAGAATCGACAGCCGCACGCCGTGGGACAGTCGGACCTGCTCGCCGCCGCTACTCGGCACGTCCGCCTTGCTCGACTTGTCGAGCACGTCAGCAACCACGGCCGGGATATGGTCTTCGTGCAGGATGGCCTCCTCAGACGAGCCAATCAGGACGTCCAGCAGGCTGGCTCTCGCGTCAAAGGCAGCCACGACAGGTCGGCCTGTTCGGCGTACAGCTCTGTGGCGCCCCAACGGTTCTTGCCCGTCGTGCTCTTGGTCTCCTTGAGCGGCGACACCCGCTTCACCTCTGCAAGGAGGCCGGTAGCAGCGCGACGGACCTTCTTGGCCGGGTCGCTCAGAGCGGCGATAACGTATGGCACGACGCCTGGAAGTCGACGCCAAAGCAGTCGTCCAGGCGCAGGCGTGCAGCGGCCATGTCGAGAGCGGCCACGCGGGCCAGCGTGGGGTAGGGTCCAGACCAGATGCGGATGAGGAACGTGAAGTAGAAGTGATCGGACACGGCGTCGGCGCGACCAAGCAGAGGTGCAGCGTCCAGCTTCTCAAGCTCGGCCTTGTCGTAAGATGCAGTCGCCAGGAAGAGCTGGCAGAACTGGTCGAACACGGCGCTGGGTCCTGAGCAAGGCAGGAAGACGGGCGCGTCAGAGTCGATAGGCGCTCGGCAGTCGCGTCAAGGTCCTCCTTGGTGATGGAGGTGCGAGTCTCCTCGCCACCGTCGGCCATGGCCGTGTCGGCGTCGTTGGCGGCAGCAGAGTCGAGCAACAACTTGGCCGTATCGTGGCATCCAGCTTCAGCTCCAGCTCCTCGATATCAAAGTCGACCTCCTCAATCACCTTGCGGATGACGAGGCCACCAGCGTTCTCGGGTGCCTGCGACAAGACAATCAGGTCGCGCCCAGCGCTTTCCGGACGCTGCCGTCGGGGTCTGTCTCGTCGTTAATGTCGTGAGCCGCCAGAAGCAGCGACTTGAAGGCGACCACAAGCTGCTTGTCCTGCAGAATGCCGCCGAGGATGATGGACTTGATAATGGGAAGACTGCGCACGGCGGCCTTCTTGGCCAGACGGTCCGTCAGAGCAAGGACCAGGCCGTTGGCCAGCTTGTCGATGCGCCGCTGCTTGCCAATCTCGACCAGCAAAACGGGCAGGTCCTGCACTTGAGCACCGCCTTGGCCACCTTGCGGGACAGCTGCTTCGCCGAGCGCTGCTGGGCGAGAATGGACAGACAGACGAGGCCGGGCTTAGCAGTCTCGGAGGTCCAGCCCATGACCACCTGCTCCATGAACGCAGTAATGGCCAAGTCGGTCACATGCGCCTTGGACACAAAGACAGACACGGCCATGTACGCGGCGATCTGGATTCCAGGTGCGTCCCGGATCATAAGCGCATCGCCGAGAACCGGGCCGACCTTTTGCAGGACCGCCTGGTCGTTGTCGGCCTGCACGCTTCTGCGGCCAGACTTGAGATTGTCCAGCATGCCGTTGATGGACTCGGTCATGACGCCGCCCCAGAAGGTGATGAGGCCCGGTAGTGCTGCTGGGCATGGCAGGCCCCGAGCGTGTATGTGGACAGTGTGGCGAGAAACTCAAACTGCTGGTGGCGTGCTGCACAATGGCGGCGCGAGGCGGGCGTCAGAGAGCGGATGTAGGGGCTCAGGAAGCGGTACTCGTGCGGCAGATGGGCGGGCAGGATGGACATGAGTGTCACAAACACGGGAATGGAGTGGTATGGAAGGAATGTTGTGATGAGAGACGATGTGTTGAACTCGTGGATGCTGCTCCTTGTTAGCAAAGGTGGCCATGGCTTTTGTGGGGGCATTGAACACGCGCAACCTACCGGAATCTGCGAATTAGCCACTCAATCGCCTTGATCGCCGGTAGAAGCCGCAGCTTGCTGCCGCTGAGTCGCAGGAAGGACTCAATCTTGCGGTCCAGCTCCTTGTTCTCGCCTCGTCCATCATGGTCCGGTCCTCGTCCTGGCTCAGCTCGCTGAAGAGCGTGTTGCCAAAGGGCACGAAACGCTCGTCCAGCTGGCACAGCTCGTCGAAGCCATCGCGGCAGACAACGTAGACAGACTGGAAGCTCTGGGCGGCGGCTTTGCGTGGATCGAAGAGCAGTGACTTGGAATGGGCAGCCTTTTGTGCCTTGACGTCGAGCGAAGTCTTGGACTTGACGGCGATCTGCGCCAACTGCGCCGCGAGAGACGACGTCATGGTGGCCGTTCCTCTCGGGTGCGATCCTGAACGTCGCGGGTATATAGAGGATAAGCAGACGACCTGTCGGTAAAGGAGGGTTTGATTGGGAGCGGTGGTGCTGTGTGACGAGATGCGGCGTCGTCGTCTCGCAAAAGGGTCGTCTAGGGGAGAGGATTCGAGGACGGTCGCCTTTCCTGAGTGGTGATTTTTTCCTTGGCCAAAACTTTTCTTCCTCGATTCTTTAGCCGTCAACTTTTTGGTGGGTCACCGATAAGCAGCTTTGGCCAACCATACAGCCTCGATAGGTACAGACCCACATCTATGGACTACTGCAAGACACGGCATAGTGTGTTTAGATACTCCAAGGCAACTTGCAGTTGCTCTCGTCCATGGACTGAGAGCCTCATAGAAGTGCCGTAATGATCAAAGAGAACAGCGTTCACACATTAAGCATACCTAATAGGGGCTTTATGACTTGGCCTTAAGACTAGACAGTCGCGAGTTTCCCTGGATTTCAGGCAACCTTGAGCCGCTGCTGGTGCTGACAGTATGGAGTATAACGGACCTGCTTCAGGCTCAACGACCAGCTTGGGTAGTCAGTCCATCGATACTCATAGGATCAGCCACAGATTGACAGTGACATCGGCCATCGTATTCAGGTTTGCATGCAGAGCAACCTGCAAGCAGCTTGATCTTGTGGGCGCCGGCATATCAGATGCTAATGGCACAGATGGCGGTGAAGCTTCTCATGTCTTGTTCGAACATGCGCTAGTCCCGTTTTGTCTTTTTGGCTTTCTGCCGGTCTTTGCTGCCATTTTTTTCTGCAGCCGCTAAATTTTTTACTGGGCAACGTCTTCACTTGTCCTGCCTTTTGCTTACGACAACCTTCACTTCTTCCTTTGACACTTATTTCTAAGCTCCCAGCTTGGACGACACACAATTCAAATATGGACTCACGAGGCCCAAAAAGACGGAGGTCAGCCCAACCCGCAATGGCAGCGGAGACGGTGCTGCGGACGGGGCCGCCATCGACAAGACGTATCTGAAGAACGCGGCCAACTGGAGTCTGGAGGAGAACTATGCCGAGCGGACACGGAAACGGAGCAAGAAGGCGGCCAAGGCGGAAAAGGTCAGCGACAGATTGCCGATCCGGACGGCCGACGGCATGATGCGGCCCCTGGCACGCGAGCCCACGGACAAGGATGCCGCCAGCGACGACGAGACCCATTCGCGGACAGTGGTGACGAAAAGGAAGCCGATGCCGTCAAGCCCAAGAACGACGGATCAGGTGCCCGGAAAGCGGCAGCACGGATACAGGAGCAGAACGCCCGGCTACCCGAACGGCAGCAAATACAAAACGCCAAGGAGGAGCTGGCCAAGATTGCGCTGAAGCTCAATGAGAACCCGGAGGAGAACGGCAGTGCGTTCAAGGCGCTGGCTCAGGTGTCGCAGCAGTACACGTCGATTACGGTTGCAGAAGATGTGCCTGGCCACGCAGCTGTCTGCCTACAAGGATGTGATTCCCGGCTACCGGATACGCGCGTTTGGCGAGGAGCCGCCAACCAGCGGGAAGCTGTCGTCGGATGTGCGCCGCATCCGGTCGTATGAGCAGAGCCTGCTGGCTGGCTACCAGGGCTACCTGCGGGAGCTTATGCGCCTGTCCAGCTGCGTCCCAGCGAGGCCGCCCGCAAGAACGGCGCCGGCAAGCGCTCCCGGGTCGCGAAGAACGCCAACAGCCTTGCAGACGCCGCGCTTGCGTGCGCTTGCGCGCTTCTCAACGCGGTGCCGCATTTCAACTTCCGTGAGACCTGCTCAAGATCATTGTGGGCAAGCTCAGCACGCGCCGCGTGGACGCGTCGTTTGTCAAGTGCCGTTTGGCGCTCGAGACGCTCTTCCGCGAGGACGACGAGGGCCGGCCTTCGATGGAGGCCGCGGCCATGCTGTCCAAGATGAGAAGGCACGCGACTACTGGATCGACGAGAGCGTGCCCAACACCTTTTTGCACCTGCGCCTGCTGTCCGAGTTCTCTGGCAAGGGCTCGCAGGACAGCGTGGAGCGCTCGTCCGAGACGAAGCGCAAGGAAAAGAAGGAGTTCCGGACAAAGCGCACGCGCAAGTTGGTGAAGGAGCAAAAGGCCCTGGACCGCGACATGGCGCAGGCGGACGCACTCGTGGCACATGAGGGAGCGCGAGCGCATGCAGTCGGAGACGCTGAAGCTGGTGTTTGCAACCTACTTCCGCATCCTGAAGCTGCGCACGCCACACCTGATGGGCGCCGTTCTGGAGGGCCTGGCCAAGTACGCCCACTTGATCAACCAGAACTTCTTTGGTGATCTGCTGGAAGCGCTCAAGGACCTGATCCGCTACAGCGAGGAGGATGCGGCCCGCGAGGCACAGGCTGTTGAGGGCGAGGACGAGGACGCGGCAGCAAACGGCGCCGACGAGGAGGACGACTTTGCCGTCTCCCGCAACCCAGCCGCGAAAGCCCTGCTGTGCACTGTGACGGCCTACGCGCTGCCTGGCGGGTCAGGACGCACACAACGCCGCCAGCGACCTGCACCTCGACCTGTCCTTCTTCACCACCAACCTCTTCCGCAGCCTGTACCCGCTTGCCCTGTCGGCTGACATTGAGAAGCGTGCCAACTCTCTGCAGCAGCGTCTAGCCGATGCTCAGGAAGCCGCTTCATCGGAGGCGGCCGCGGCTGCTGCGGCTGCGGCCCTGAACCAGAAGAACGGTGTCAAGGTCAACCTGCAGACGACCACTGTCCTCCTAGTCCGCTGCTTGACAGCGGTTCTGCTGCCGCACTACAACATCCGGTCCGTGCCGCCGCTGCGTCTCGCCGCCTTTACCAAGCAGCTGATGTCGGCGTCGCTGCATTTGCCCGAGAAGTCCAGCCAGGCGCTGCTGGCACTTCTTTACGATGTCGCCCATGCGCACAGCAAGAAGATTAGCGCGCTGTGGAACACCGAGGAGCGCAAGGGCGACGGGTCGTTCAACCCGCTGAGCGAGACGGTCGAGGGCACCAACCGTTCGCATCGACGGTCTGGGAGGGCGAGCTGCTGCGGCGGCACTACTGTCCCAAGGTGCGGGAGGGTGTCAAGGCCCTGGAGAAGAATCTGACAGTATAAGTGAGACGCAGGGCAACGGGATACATAAAATTACGGCAAGCATTTGATTTTTGCAAAAATACATACATTATCACTTTTTCAATGTTTATTCTTTTCCACGTTCAAATAACACTGTTTCCAAAGTCAGGGGTTTCTGATGACGTCCAAGCTACTCTGATAGATGCAGGATTCTGAGAGTTGCATGAAAAAATACGCCCTCTATGTTGCATTTTCACAAGGTTTGATAAGACATATCTTGAAGTCTTGTGCAGCATATTAAGAACCATAATCAATAGGATGAGCGTTGATTTCCAGAATCAAGCTGCAAAGCTTTGGGTCAATTTCAAGCGAGATAACCTGCCTCCAATCACCACATCTGCCGTAGAGGGCGACGTGAGACAAAATGACACCAAACAGCAAAATGGTTGCATCTACACTCACGCGGCAAGCACTGCTTCTGGGCACACCAATTGCATCCTCTCCCTTGAAGCCGTTCCCCTTCTTCTTACTCTTCCACCAAGGAGCCATGGGCCCCTCGAGTTTCAGGACTCAGCATGGCAGGACAATCAAAGTGACAGTACCTCCGTATTAATGAAGACTGCCATCGCTCTCAAGCACGAGCAGTCACTCACCTAGGCCGGAATGCCTCCACGGACGTAGCATTCAAGGCAGCAATGTCTCTGTCGACCTGTACATCACCATCAGAGTTTTATGCATCTTGTATGGAACTCTGTCGCTCCCTTTCAAGTCACCCTCTTTCCCTCCCAAAAGCCCATCTGCGTCGATGGTGTACAACCGCAAAGTAACCTGCCTACTGAGTAGAAGTCGTATGTTTCAGCTGGTAGGTCGCCAGATATTGTGCATTGCTATGGTATGAAGCGGATGAGAGCGAGGTCGGGACTCTAGACCGAGCCACAGGTGGGTGGCAAGATAGAAGGCCTATTAAGGCTATCCTTGACTCCATCATTTATCAACTTCGTAGAATTCAAGGGTAAGGGAACTTGCTCCTCCCGTGTCGCCGTCGTCCAGGCTTCACTTTGGAAATATGTTTGACCACTGTGGCCATCCACTTTACAAGTACGACGTGCTGACGTATGTACTTCGCACACGGCGAGGGTCGAGGCATGACAATGTCCATGGACAATCTACCTCACAATGTATGGCACCTCTGACTTTGCCCCTGCAGGTGCTTTCATCTCTGTCCCAACGCCACTGGACCCAGGTACCGTACGAGCGTTATGGCAGCATACAAACTCTTCCGGCAGATCTTTTCAAGAGCAGGGCCCTCTCTCTCGGAATGTTTTAAGTCTGTTGGCCGCAATGCCGGGGCAGGCAGTAGGCACAGCAGCTGGCACTCCTAGACTTGAGAACAAAAAAGGACAACCACCGGGTCATCGATATGGCAAGGGCCGAGTGGGCTCATCACCGTCGCTCGGAGGTGTACTTTTTCCATTGTGTGCCACTACGCACCATGCATGCACAGTCTTTTGCCTCTCGCGTCGTATTACCGCTCTAGCCCACTGCCATCTTCAAGGAGGCCCCTTTTCTTGAAGCTTCTCCCTTGCCCTTCGTTGGCCTGTTTCACAATTTTCAGGCTGGTTCGGGGATACGTCGTACTGCGTATTTTCCCTCTCTTTTACTGGTGCAAAAGGGACGGAAGAAGAGGGCCTAGTGGTGTCGAGGGTGGGTGGCATCGGGCTCATCTAGGAATCTAGGCCCAGGGTCAAGGTGGCCTTCTCATTCTCCTGCAGCATGTTCCTTGCTGGTGCATGTGGCCAACAGTCAGCCGGTTCGGTGAGCAGGGCTGTTTGCATGAAGAAGACGTCTTCTATTATTCTTCTCTATTTCTCTTTGCCCTCCCTCCTTAGTAAAATCCTGCAAGGGCTCTCGCTCGCTAACAGGGCCACTCAACTCTGTCGGTATGTATGAAGTACTTTGTAGTATCTCGTAGACTCACCGAGATCCCTTCTTGTCGCGGTCTGTTCATCTCTTTTCAGCTTAAGTGTATCCCAGTGGCTCGTGCTGTGCGTTTCCTAGTTTGTTCCTATCCTCTTCTTTGTATTTTGAGAGACATGTTGAGATGAGGATCAAAAGTGTGCTTTCAGAGTCTACTGAGTACTAATCCGTGGATATGTGGGACGGGTATGCTACGATTGAGGCCGTTGTGAGTTTTCCTCAAGAATGGGCAACAGGGTTGTCTTCAACTTGACTACTCTATTCGAATATTCTACGCGACTATTCTACTTGGCTGTTCTATTTTAGTACTCTACTTGACTTTTGAATCATCTCCTACTTTTTGTGGTAAAAGATTCTATGAGATATGCTTTCGGAACAACTTTTCTCAAAACCAAGTAGACGTGTGAATTGTATCCCATCACACCGTCTTTTTCATCACGAGCCGAACGGCCTGCTGATGTCAACCAAGTAAATCACATCAACTGGATCAGCAATATAATCAACAGATGGTGGTCAGAAGGACCGTCTCCCGCAACACTGAGCTTCCCCCCCCCAAAGCCTAAAACAAGCATGCAATTGTGACGATACAACATCCACAGTCGTATGTGATCAACAAGACGCCGGGTTCCCTTCTTGTCCCCTATCCTTCGGTCACGGCCATCATAGCGTGCAGTACGAGTAGTTGCCTGCCCCCGCCCCTCCGTTCGTGCCATTTGCCCCTGCATATTCCGTACTGTTACAATGCATCTTGTCCGCACGTCCCATTGACGACAAGTCACTGCACCCGAACAGGGTCAGCGAGCCACAAAGCAAAGAATGTCGTAATTGACCGCCCTCTCCGCCTAAACGGTATGCAGGTACGACAAAGCACAGGCAACCAGGAAGACAATGATATTGGTCAATTGAAAGCGAAGGAGGAGACACAATGGGTCGCTCGCCGTAAATTGGGACGTGCGGCCGCTCTGACTTTGATTCCTGTACAGCAAAGTAGAATATAAATATCCTGAAACACAACACTCCGTACGAAGTAGATACGATTCTCGGGGCCAGGGTCAAAGGCACAAGGATGGATTCGGTGTCTGGGCAACAGAGCGGCTACGACACTGGTGGCTTGTGGGAAAAAGAGCGGCGGGCATCTCAACTTCCGAAACACAGAGTTGGTATGCCTCGACTTTGGGATCAGACGTGGGTAAGTACTTTGTAAGTCGAGAACGAGAGCCGAAACAAGAAGAAAAAGAAAAGGCTGGCATGATCGTCAGGCAGAGAGAACGCAAGGTGACGCTCTGTCGTTGTCTCTTCAGAGATATTGGCTTGGCCGTGATCTGCGAGCGGCGGTACTGGAATCCGAACCAGGGACAGATGCGCGGGCAATAGCGTGGCTTGACCGGGAGAGCAGGGCAATGAAGAGACCAGGACGCCGCTCAAGAGGCAGTCTTGATATGTTGGGGTGCACATCGACATAAACGCCTGTGCGAGCATAGGGAACTGATACTTTGCCAACCGACGGATCCCAGGGCGAGTACTCCGTCCCCTCAGCTTTTCTGGCTGGATGATGTTTGTCCTCCAATGAGAAGACCTCACGATGGTGCTGTGTCTATGTAAATATAGCCGTAATGCTGCATGGTATGGCCTTTTATGCGGCCCGTCTGGTCTGCCACCGGGCTCCATCGGGTCTTGGGAGCCGCCAGCTTTCCTGCAGAAAATGGCCGCGTAAGGCTCGTCACTGCTAGCCTAGGCATGGATATTTCAAGGAACGGAGTCCATCTGCACACTCTCCTTCATCGCCAATGGCTGACTGTTGCTCGTTTTCGAAACAGAGCAAAGCGACGAGAGCCGTGCCTGTCGACTTTGATGTCAGTAGGCGCCGGTGGCGGTGGCGAGACTGGAGTAAAGTGAAAGAAAGAAGGTCCATCACCCCGGGAGCCGACAAGCAGCCTCGAATGCCCTATCCGAAGCGTGTGCCGTGAGCTTGGTTGGCTGTCTGGGTATTACAGCATACCCATTCGTTCTCCTGTGGCCAGGCCCAAGAACACGCGCTGGTCTCGATGATCAATCTACACAAAACAATTGCATCACCAAGTCTGGGGCAGCTTCGGCATCCTTCTGGCTGGCAAGCTCTCGCGGCTGCGTTTGTCCGGGGCGTGTGTTTGTACGAAGTAGTGAGTATTGCTGATTCGCGAGTGCATTGCATGACTGCACAAGGTCTCTCGCATCTCGTAACCTATCCGTTCAGACGGCGTCCGAGTCCGGGGTCTGTGTTCTGGAAGAAGATGTAACGAAAGCTGAAAGACAAAATAGGAGCTAGAGAAGCCGAAAGGGCATGGATAAATGAAAGAGAGGCACGTCTGTGAGGTCTGGCCTCCGACAAGAGATCCGTGCTCACTCTCACACGGCCGGCGTGAAAACAAAAGCAGCCAAGGGGTCCACTCCTCCCTCGCCTGCTGTTGCTGTGCGGCCAAAGCACACAAGAACGTGAGCAAAGGACAGCCATTTTGGGTCTGTTCGGCGCTACGTTTCATGTGTTGACTTGGAGGTGGACTCGGCGGGGAATTGGAATTGACCAGGCCCACGATCTCAAGGGATTCGCAGCCTACTTGCCTTTTGCCTGTTCTGTCGCAATGTACGAGTACTCGTAAGTATGTACATGTATGTCATGATGGCGTTTCGGGTGCGGATCGGTCGGTCCGTTGCTCGGTATCAAGCCTCTTTAGGCCTAGAAAGGATGTCGGGAGACTAGAAAAGAGACGGAGATACGACAAGCGACGGAGACGAAGGATGGGAGGGCGGGCAGGGATGGTGATGAGCTGCCAGGTGCTCGCGGCTGCACGACGTTCTGGATGCCGTTCTTGTGCCGAGCAGGGGCGACTATCAGCTCGGTCGCGGCTCTTGGAGGGATCTGGGAAAACTTTAAAGAAAGAGGGCTCGAGAGACCCTAGAAAGGACGCAAACTGCTCGAGACCCATAGCTTTCCTCGATGACTAGAAGAGCCCGGTGGACTTTGTACGTCGTACGGCTTCCTCCGTGCAACACCTTCCACACAGGCCTGGCGGCCGGTCTCGCTTGTCCGCCGGCATCGCCCGAGTCGAGAGCCTCCGATGCCGTTTGATGGCGAGTGTGGAGATGCACAGTATCTGTAAGGGAGAAGCTTGCGAAATGAGGCGTCGTCCCTGGAGGCTAGAAGGTTTGCTTTAGCTATTCACTAGGTCGTGGAGAAAAACGTGGATCTCATGCCCGTTTCTTTGGTGTTTTTGTCTTGCCCTTTGCTAGTTGCCTCGCACCTGCAATGGGTAATGAGTGTAATTGCCAGGCACTACGAGTACGACTAGTTTGCTCTGTCGTACAGACTATTGCTGGCAGCCCAATCCGAGATGACGCTAAATTCAGGTACACCAATCAGCACAGGTGCCTGTCCAACGGAAGACCCGCGGCGATCGAGAGGGGACGCCAGCCTCGACGATTGCAGCAACGCAAGGGGTGGCATCGCATTGCCATCGTGGAGGAAAGGTGCGCATCACTTGCTCGAGCATGTACCAGATTGGGAGAGGGCACATGGAAACAGTAACTGGTAAAGGCACGCGCACATACGACGAGCAAAGTCGGTACTTTGCACTCGGGGGACGTCAGTACATCTAGCGGCATCTTTCACCACAAGAACGTCTCGAGGCCATGTTCTACTCGTACGGTAGCACTCTCGCCCGCCGTTTACCGTGTTTCACCGATCGCATGAAACGAGGACGGACGACGACCGTCTGCCCCCTTTTCCTGGGTGTTTCAGACCCCGCGTGACTTTGTGATTGCATTTTTTTTTTCTTTGATCTTTGATTACGGTGTCTTGCATGGCGCTGTTGAACCGCCCAGAGCGTGTTGTACGTGAGCAGATGCGGCTCTGACAGCGCAGGGAGCAGAGCAGAGCTACGACGTGCTCTGATGAACAGGCTCGTTTCGTTTCGTTTGTCGCTCTCCCCCTATCCGCCTATTCTGCCTCGTTCGCGCGGGCCTCGGCACATGGCGATCGGTGGCTCCCGTCCTCCTGGCGGGCAGGTAAACTGCCTACTCTGGACGCACTCCGTTGCTGGTCGCACAGAAAGGAGCGGGTGATCCATCCTTTTGCTTCTTCGTCCCCTCATCTTCTTTTGTCTTACTGCTAGTAGTCTCTCTTACACGCTTATCACAGACGAGTCTATGTTTCTGGGAGATTTGGCGAGTTTATCTACGTTCCATTGCATGTGCTCGCCTTTTCTTGTCCCCCTCCCCGCCCATCTTTCTCTGCACCGTACATCGCACTTCGGAAGTGGCCTCGTCGCGCCGACCACCGTCAAAGCCCATGGTGTTCATGCGGCGTGTACGCGCGTGGCGTGGCGCATCGTCTTACAGCATGAGCTTGCGTTTCCTCTTCGTGGTTTGTGCAAGACAGGCCAGTTGAGCCGGGGCTAGACAAACTGCGTTGATTAGATGTGAGCACGACTTCTGGCCCTCTTTAGCCACATAGCGAGGTCATGATGACAACGAGTCGTGGCTACAAGTTCTACAACACGATCCCACGCCCCAATGTCTTCGTAGTTTGTGAGAATCGGGTGCTTTGAGTGGATGACCGGCATAAATCGCAGCGGCAACGACAACGAGGCAGCGGCAAGCCACAAATAGCACATCAGCACCAATGGCCACCAACCAGCATCAACCGCCACTGGGATCCATCAAATTGACTGCTGCACGTTCCCGCCGGCCGGGTGCAAGTCATCACACCCAAAAGTCTGAGGGGCCAATCAGTAGCCTGAAGAGGTCTTCTTCCCTTCCTGTCCCTGTTTTGTCATACTTTTCTATTCTTGCCAACGTTTGAAGGCCTGTTAGCTGTGCGTATCGCCGGGATAAAGTGTGGGAAGAAAGGGGCTCTGATACCAAATAAACACGAGACAAGCGACGAGGGTAGGGGACAAGCCGAATAGCATCGAACAACTTTAAAAAAATAGAAGATATCGAGCTACCAATGTCGTACATGCACGTTTCTCTCGTCTACCCACTGTAGCTTTTAGGCTGGTGATTGGCAGAGTAGAGGACAGGGTCAAGGAGCAACCTCGGCGCATTAGCCAGAGATAGCCACACAGAGCAAGATACATGTAAACATTCACGGCGCTTTGTTCTACATTTCTCATACTTGGCTACTCAGCAGGGTCCGGGCTCGGACTGGGTCTCGCCTAAAAGCCTGTGCGGGATCAACAGCAGAGGTCGACACGGCCAGGCCAGGAAAGGCGAGAGCTGGCGCACGAAGTTGGGATGGTTTCAGGAACACGAAGAAGATTCCATGAAACAGAAAGAAGAGCAAGAGCCAGGTTTATGGTCAGGTTTCGACAGACTGCAGCTCTGGTATCTATTGTACGAGTACCGGTCGCACGCCAGACCTAGCACGGCGCCAGGGCTTATGCTCTGAGGAGGACGACAATCGCTGGCGGCAATGGTATTTTAAACAACAGCATGGCGTGCGACGAATTGTAATGCTTGAAATACAATAATAAAACAATGACAGTGACAAGAACAACAATAAGATCGTATCGTCCTCCCACGGGCCGGAGCGTTACGCTTCATGTCAGACCGTCCTTGTCTTCCAAGTCGGTGTGCAGCGAGGGATCTTACGTCGTACTCGTACTGGTTTGTTGCTTCAACGACGCCGGTCTGTGGACACGTTTGTGGGCGGATGCTATTTCCAGGAATCGCCCCGCTGCTGCAGTGCTACGGGCATTTTACGAAGTACTTTGTACTCGAACTAGAATCTGTGGCTTGGGATTTGCTTTGAGCTTTTAGACAAAAGCCGGCTTGAAAAAGAAGTGCGTAAAGAAAGCACATTGCTGGAAGCCACGGGGAGGAGAAACAAAAAAGAATAGAAGACTGTACGAAGAAGAGTGAGAGCAGAAAGAAACGAAACGAGATGAGCAAAGGGGCCTTGCAGGGTGTCGAGGTGCAGATAGAGGCGTGCTGGGAGGGACTGTGATGGGCAATACTACGGCAAACGTCGCATCACTCAAACAAAAAGAGGACCAGTGTATCGCCAGCTAGAAGGGTACATACAACGTACGCCGTACTCCATAGATACGATACTTGTACAGTAGCTTGCCATATTCAGGAAGACAAAAAGCAACCCAGACGGAGATGGAAGGGCTCCTGCTCCAACGAAGTGGCCTCTGGTCGTCGGCCTTTTCCTGCGGGCAGTCGACGGCAGAGATGCATGGAAGAGTGCAGAAGAACGAAACAGGCTAGATGCCATAGGGGCGATCATGCGAAGCGAACTGAGAGAGAGTTGAGATGGAGCGATGGAGCGAGAGACTGAGGTCCGTTCTCTACCCAGCCACCGCCGGTCCTTTTCGCCCCAGAGAAAAGGATGAAGCGGTCGACACAGATACTCTTTTCCGTCCTCGCATGAGCCGCTTTTTTTCTTTGGCGTCGCTCTCGCTCCCCCCACCTTGTTTCAGGTCTCAAATGCGGGTAGGTGGCGAACATCAAACCGCCCGCTTGCCCCGTTTCGGCTTGGAAGAAGACGAGAAGAAGAGACAAGGAAGGCCAGGATCAAAGAACGAAGAGAAAACAACGAGCAACGGATCACCATGCAATACTTGCGAGCACCACACACCGTAGAGAATGACAAAGCACACACAGCCTCAACAGACGGTCCCTCTACGAATATGCTCGCTGCCGTTGTCTCTGCGCACCTCTCGGCCAGACCTGCTCCCTCGTTGGCCACCCAGGCCGGTTTTCTGCCTAGCAACGGCCGACCTCGAAAGTGCGTTCTGGGTCCTGTTTGTCTACGAGTACTTGTATTGGATCTACGAAGTATGAGTATCCTCCTCTCAAGCTCAAGAGAGGGACAATGCGTCTCTTGGCGCGCGCCCTGGGCCACATTGGCTCTTCTCCCACTGGACAGAAGACTGCCATCGAAATCCAAGAGACGAAAGACGAACGGAAGGAAAACGGCACACCATGTTTTCACGTTTGCTCTCGACAGGAAGGCTCTGGTCCATGCCAGCCCAACCTGCATGTGCGCTTGGCTGCTCGATGTCCATCTCAGGCGATTTGCGGTCAAAGGACAGAGAAGGGAAGTGAAAAGAAACGAATACTCGTACATGGTGCGTGTCCTATTTTGGCCCGTCCTGCCTTTGTTATTTTATTGGGTGGTCCAACTGAAAGAGTCCGAACTTTGCCCATGGGCCCTACGGAGTTGGTCAATGACGCCCAATCCTTTGCTCTGTTTTCTCTTCTTGGCCACTCCAAAGTAGTTCTCCCACCATGCACGACTGACTGGTCGGTACGAGGTTGCATTTTGGCGACAGCGGTGTCTCCCTTGCCTCCCTTTCTTTTTTTGGGCTGGGTGCACACAGGAACACAGCCCGGACAGATTGGAGGGAGGGCGGTGTCTAATGGCCAAGTGTGCAGAACGTGTACTCGTGCAAGCCAGTCAAAGCCAAAGCCACCTGAAAACCACGGCATGTTCTCGCTCGCTGTTCCTGCGAGCACCGCTTCTTCTGTGTAGCGCTGGTGCCTGAATCGCCAACGTCATACCGAGTTGGACGGAGGGATGCCCTGGCTTGCTCCAGCTGGCACGCCTGCACCCTTGTTCTTGTGTGCTTCCTGCCTGCAAACACGAATGCAGCAGAGACAAAGAGACGGTGTGTGCCCGACTTTACTTTGTGTGTCCCAGCATGTCCTACAAAGTACGAGTACGAACACACCGATCCGCTCTTCCAGCGCCCTATTTCACAGTATGATGGCCACACCTGGCGGGAGAGTGGAACTTGCCAAAGAGAGTCGGGGCGGGGTGCATGGAGGACAGGAGTCCAGCCGGAGCCTCCTTACAGACAGCCGTGTAGAGAAAGGCATGTGCTGCGATATCACCAGTCACAACTCCAGGGGAGCAAAGAAGGCATGGAGCATAAAGACGAAACAGAACAAGGTGAAGAGCTCAGCGGGACGGACAACGGGAAAGTCGCCGCACTTTGTACACATCTCACAGACACCCTCCAGCGCTAGTCCCTACATATCCACTTTTCTAGTTGCGCACAGTTCTGAAGCATTGCGCCAGATGCGTTTCAACTTGACAAGGTGGCTGTTTTTCCGTTTTCGTCGGTT
This sequence comes from Sporothrix phasma, assembly GCA_016097075.2. NCBI lineage: Eukaryota > Fungi > Ascomycota > Sordariomycetes > Ophiostomatales > Ophiostomataceae > Sporothrix > Sporothrix phasma. Next base: position 313,360 of record JADMNG010000017.1, on the reverse strand, counting down.
CCGTCGATTTCTGAGGGAGCAAAGCCCCTGCTTCTAATACCTGGGCTCCCTGGGCGTGTTCGTCTTCTGATTTCCGAATGGACGTGCAACCGATTTTGCGATAAGTTGCACTGTGTGGAAAGTCGCGTTGCTCTTCACAAACGGTCGCGAGATGAGAGCACTACTGTATGGACCGGTGGTCTAAGTTTAGGTCGTGTAGCGTGTACATTTGCACTCTCGCAAATCGCGGCACTTAAGAGGTATCCATAGAGCTGCTTCTTCGCTAACGGCGAAGCCGTCACCGTAGCCGTTGAAACCCGACTTTCACGATTGCTCCGTAATTGCCTACGAGTACAAGACGATTGCCATCGAGTGCTTGTTCCATACGAGTAGACACAATGCTCGAAAATGGACCACGACGCGTCGTTGAGTATTCGTCAATCTTCTTCGGCCGGTGGGTACGTCTTCTCTAAAAAAGGCCCGCTGGTGTGGAGAGGGTAATTTCTCTCCAAAAGACGTACGGAGTACCTCATACTCGACAAGCTGAGATGCAGCAGCAGCCATGCAAGCAAACAAGGGGCACGGGTACGACCGACGGACTGTGCTCGAGGCCGTGAGTTGCCAAAAGGGCGCCGTTGTCGCTCTCGGCTGCCGTCTTTCTCCTTTCTCGCGTGTTGTTGCTCGGATGCCCTCAATTTCTTTGGCGCTGCACCGGTCAGGAGAGCGGAGATTACCAGCGGAGACGCCCTCCATTGTCAAATTCGCTTTTCGCTTTTCTGATCTTTTGGTGAGCATCGTCTGTCTTTTCCCTTTCGACTTGCCTAATTCTTCTTTGCTATTCCTTCTTTGCTTTCTTTTTGTGCGGAGTTCCACGGGGAATGGAACGTTCTCTGTCTTGCTGCCAAATGCCAAAAGAGTAGCGGCCCAACTTTCTTATTTGCGCGTCCGTGGTGGATAAAAAGTCCCCAAATGTCTTACCTTGTATTGCATACACGTCTCCAGTCTGAACCGTCTCTGCTGGGAGCATACTACATGTACGAAGTACGGAGTGTGGAAAGTCGGATAGGCCGCGCCGTAGTGTACTCGTGTCGGCCGTTGTTTATTTTATTTTCAAATGCTGTCTTACTCGTAATGGGACAAAACAGCTCGGCTCGCTTGCAGCTTGGAGCCTATCCTCTCTTTCACTCTCTTCTCCTCTCGTCGAAATGAAGCTCGGTGATCGTCTTGCGATGAACGACATAGTGCATTGCAAAGCTCTTATCTTTACCTCGTACATGTAGACGCGGCGAGAGTTTGTTTACTCGTAGTACTTTCATGCACCCTTTCGGGCAAGCCACACGCAATAATAAGCAGCAACCAGAGCGTGTCCATGGCCGTGTGATCATGTACTTTGTACGTGCACGTTCTCCTCCTTGAGGCAATAGTGCCATTGTCTTTCCTCCTAATGGAATGGGAATGGAGTCTTAATTACGGAGGACAGGCCATTGGTATCTTACTGACGGTTGAGCTGGGCAAAAAGTGCACGGTGCGCCTGTCTTCTTTTCCCCTCTTCTTCGTACGAAGTAGCATTATCTGCGTTGCAGTGAGCGTCGTCGTATTCTATCAGCACTGCTTTGGCGCAAGGGATGACGGCCCACAGTGTCATTCCAGGAATGAAGCAACAAAAAGAAAGCTTTCTTGTTCTGGTGTTTGTTTGGGGAGTGTCGATTTCTTGTCATTGTTGCGGTCCAGGGCCTACCCTGTGAGCGCTATGGGACAGAATTTCACAGGCGCTTTCCCCTCTCTTAGGAGTACTCGTACGAATACACTGGTAGTTGATGCCTGCCCCTTTTTTTTGGTCCCCTGCGCCAGCTCTTGATGATGGAGGTTGGCTTGCTGGGACATACTCGGATCAACACGCCAAAATCAGGAGCCATTCCCGTGAAAAACTATCATCGGACAGGCCCGTGGCCAGCAAAAAAGCCAAAAAAGCAAATTAGTTGACGAACGTCCACACAACGGACAGTAACATGTAGCTGGCAGAACTAGTCGGGTCCGTTGGTGGCCGTTTTCGTCCCGCTTGTCAATGCTTCTGTTGTCCTGATCATCGCCCCTTTTGCGTCGTGTTTGTTGTCCTGTCTTCATTCGTCTTCTTCACTTCCCTGAAAGGCACCTTGCCGCTATCCGCACAGCGGCTACGAAGCTCAACTGCGTTCCCTCCCTTTCTTCCTGTCTTGCCGACCCGTTTCTACGTCTGCGGTTTGCAACTGACTCCCGAGTCGCTACGCCAGAAATGGGTAGCGGACAGGAACAAGGTCAAGACAAGGGAGACTCAGGTACGACGTACGGGGTAGTCTACTCCGTCGAGACTACGGCGCGCCATCGTGCTCCTCGGACTCCGCAAGAGAGATTGAACAGAGAAAAGATGCACCATTACCGTTCACTACTCCGTAAGTTCGTTAGTGCCGTCCCCCACTGCTGCTGGGGACGCATTCTGCATTGCAAGCCACTGCTTTTATTCTGCATAAGGCTTGCCTATCGAAAACGTAACATTGGCAGCGGGTGGAAAACAAAGCGCATTGCGCAACTACAAAGCAGAACGCACCAGCGCAGCGCCACCCTGTACGAAGTATGCGCGCCACTGCACTGAGATGTACGAAGCCGGTATGCCTCCGAATTGAGCCCGCATATCGTAAGACTCTAAACGGAACATCTCATACGACGTACGCAGAACGGAGTACTCAGTCTGCAGGCCAGCCCATGAGAACGACCGTCCATGGCCAAGGCAAAAGACCTGCATTTGTGGCAACAGCGCTCCTTGCCTCACCCATTTGCTCTGTGGCTGTCTCTTGACGCGACATCATGGTGTGCTCACCCATGTGTTACTCACTCCGTAGGAGTATGTATCTCATCTTACTCCATGCGTATTGTATGTAAGATACATACGAGTACGACCAGCGAAGCCTACTCCTCGACAGACTTGTGCATCACTCTCTGTTCTGTTTGGTGTCGACGGCGTGCTCGCCTCTTTGGAGGATGTACTCGTTAACGCACTCTCTTTCGGGGTCTGCATGGGCCTTTCGCTTGTTGACTTCCTTCGCCTGCCCATCTTCTCGTATCTAACTGTGTCTTTGCCGCTCCCGCACAGGCGCCAGACTCTTCTCGCCCAACCCTTGTCTCCCACCCCACCCACCCACCCACCACTCACACTCTTCTTTTTTATCCACACCCACCACCAGCTAGCACAGGTCACCGGCCATCTGCACGTCTGCATGTCTGCTCGCTCTCTGTCCCCTCTGGCTGGCCATCGCATACCCTGGTCGCTTCTCCCTGGGGGCTTCCTTTGCCAGTCGTTTCCCCCTGGTCACCTCTCGCGCCCATCCACTCGTCCACCCGATCGTTGTCTACGAAGTACTCGTATTTGTTCTGGTCGCTCGTCCCTCTTCCCTGCCGTCTTCCTGACTTGTCTCTCATTGTCCCCTTTCCTTGCGCTCGCGCTCTCCCTCTCTTTCCTCTCTCCCATCTCGACCTCTTCTTCCGCCGTCTACCACGTCGTACCTGTCGTGGTCACCCCTGTGTCCTTTGGCCTTTCCCGCCCCAGCCTCTGGAAATCATAAACCCACCCATCTGCTCCTTCCCTACAATCGACCAGATTGGGTCCTCTTCTGTCCCGAAGCCTCTTCTTCTTTAACATCCCCTCTTCCTCCTCCTCCTTTGCTCGTCTTTCTCCTTCTTTTTGTCCCGTTTCTCGTCATCGCGTCTAAGGAGGGTCCTTTCTCTTGCCTCTTATCCTCCCTCCCCTTTCCTCTCTTTTCATCTGACGAGCATCTTTCATTCTTGTGTTTTTCCTTCTATTTGTTTTTTTCGAGGGTCTGTGACAGAAACCCGAGCCCCTTTCGATTCTTCAATCCCAACCCTACGCTCTTCGAAACAAAAGCCGGATTCCTTCTCTCCCACCAAGCTTTCAAGCAGCATTTCCCTATCTTTCTTGATCTCTCTCCACTTCCAGAAGCACATCATCCAGCCTTCTCGACGACAGGCCCTGGATTGAACGAGCCGCAAGACGACGCTCATCCCAATACATCTTCAGGCGCGCAGTGTCGCACGCCTCGACCATCACTGAGCCTCCATCACCTCTGTCTTCTGCCGGTTGGATCTGCATCCGCTTTCGGGATATCCTCTTGAGCCCTCGTATGATCTCGTTCTCTTCGTTGCCTTCACCTCCCAACCGTTCTTCGCGCTTGGTGATCCGTCTTGCTCGACAGCCCATTGTTTCTCACACATCGGCTCATCCTTCTTTCGAATTGGCTCTCACCGGCTCTCTGCCAGCATCGCAAACGACAGGGCAGCCTAGTCGTCATAGCTTGCTATCCAGACCGATCCTCTTCTTTCGTACCTCTCTGTCCTTACACCTGATTAGTGCGCCTTGACGGTCCACTCCTCGGAATAATTCCCTCTTTTCAGTCGTGTCGTTCGCTTGAAGCAGCAGACCGCAACGCATTTCCTAGACTCACTCTTTCGGGCTGGACTCGATCTTCACACCTCGCATCAACAGCCACTACGTCACAAATACTCTGTTGACGATCTCTCGATATATAACACGTCCGCGTTATATACTTCAACCGCCGCATAAAAATACACAAGACAGGGGCAGAGCCTCCATTCGTCCAACAAACCCTTCTGGTTTTTTGTCTTTCATTTGTCCAGTTTTTTTTCCGACCGTTCGACAGTCGCTGATCGATCCGTCCGGCCTCACCAACATTACACCATCCACAGACTTGAAATCCAACAGCTGGGTTGTCCGCTACCATTCAAGACACTTTTCTCCCCAAATCGTGTCTGCACCCGTCTCCACTTGCGACCGAGAACGACCTCGAACACCGAGCCGAACTCTTCTTTCGAGATTTCTCCTTGATAGGTGCTCGTGATGTATGCCGCCCAGCATGCAGGCATGGCGCCTCAAAAGCCAGAGACCTTCATGCTTAGCACAGAAGCCCAGCAGGCATTGCCGCAAGACGCCCAGGTCGCCCTGCAGCAGGTCGACAACCTGAAATACTTTCTCATCTCCGCCCCGGTCGACTGGCCACCAGAGCACTACATTCGCCGTTTCCTTCTGCCGACCGGCGAGTACGTGTCTTGTGTTCTCTGGAACGGCCTCTTTCATATCTCCGGCACCGACATCGTACGGTGTCTTTCCTTCAGATTCCAGGCCTTTGGCCGCCCTGTCAAGAACTCGAAGAAATTCGAGGAGGGTATCTTCTCCGACCTGCGGAATCTCAAGTCCGGCACCGATGCCTCGCTCGAGGAGCCCAAGAGCCCTTTTCTGGACTTCCTGTACAAGAACAACTGCATCCGCACGCAAAAGAAGCAGAAGGTCTTTTACTGGTACAGTGTCCCACACGACCGCTTGTTCCTCGACGCGCTCGAGCGTGACCTGAAGCGCGAGAAGATGGGCCAAGAGGCCACGACCGTTGCTGTCAGCGAGCCCGCACTGTCATTCCAGTACGACTCGTCGCAGTCGCTGTATGACCAGCTCACCAAGGCCCAGCAGGCGAACTCCTCTTCGTTCAGCGCACAGCAAGTGTCCTTCCCTCAGTCTCAGACGGCCTCCCCCGTCATCCGCGCGATGGACTCTATGCCACCCCCCAATTGCCGCAGATGCCCCAGATGATCTCCCAGTCCATGGCCCTTTGGCGGATGGCATGGATGCGATGGTCTCCTACACGACAGCAGCAGCAATGCAGATGGCCCCCCGCTGGCGCAGCAGGTGGTCAAGAGGGAATCTGATTTTGCTCGCGTCCAATACAACCAAAATGGCGTCCCGGTAGCTGCCGGCCACCAACGTCATGCGTCCATGCCTGCCTACGCACTCGAATACTCGCCGGCACCCTCTTTTGTCTCGTCCCAGTACGATGACTATGGCAACCGTGGCATCTCTTTTGAGCCCCTAACTCCGCCACAACTCGCAACCGGCATCACCTCCGAGCCGGCCTACATTGCCAACGAGGAGACGGGTCTGTACACTGCCATTCCCGACCACCTTAATGCTGGCATGAACGGCCTCGGCGGCATGGTCCAACTGCCCCCTTCCAACCTTGCAGGCCCTCAGTTCTCGCGTGGTTACAGCAATAACAACAATGTCTACTCGCCAGTCATTGAGGGCTCTCCCACATACAAGCAGCGCAGACGTCGCTCGTCTATCCCTCCCGGCATGTCCGCTATTGTTGCTGCTACTGCTGCCACGGCGGCTGCTGTGCACCGCCCGTCTGATCTGCGCCGTTCTGTTTCGGTGTCAGTTGGCCCGGTCGCGGAGGGTGATGAGTCGCTGGACAACTCGCCGCCTGGTCTCACATACAGCAACTCGGGTATCTCCCTGACTAGCCAGCAGCACAAGGAGCTGCTCGACCTCTCCCGCCACGGCACCCTCTGTCGACGGTGGAGGGCAGCCCCGGCTTTAACCCCATGGCTCTGCAGCAGCAGGACTATGCCAACATGCCTGGCGAAGAGCTCTCGGTAGCCAACGGCAGTGTTTCTATTGGCGAGGAGTCGCGTCGGCCCATGGCCAACGGCGGTGCTAACGTGATCCGCCGGGCTCGCTCAGCCACGGTCATGGAGCTTGGTCCGTACCCGCAGAAGTCTCACTCCTGCCCCATCCCTACATGTGGTCGTCTCTTCAAGCGGCTCGAGCACCTGAAGCGGTAAGAATACCTGTCTTTCTGTTTCTATTTTTCTTGTTGTGGCCAAGTGGGCGCGAGAAGACACGATGCAGAACAAAGAAGCAGAACACCAGCACAAGTGCGAAACCCACACCGATCGTTTATCTGACCATTACTTTCCAGACACGTGAGAACCCATACCCAAGAAAGACCCTACACTTGCCCTTACTGTAGCAAGGCATTCTCCCGATCAGACAACCTAGCACAGTATGGCCCCCTTTTCTTTTGTACTTTGCTCTATTCATGTTTGTCGACAAGAACCTTGCATTGTTGTTTGTGTGTACGCATTGTTTCCGAAAGCAAGAACGACAAGGCCTGGAGCTGTTCCGTGCAAATCCGACCGTCAACCTAGACCACAACCCATACTGCAGCTCCAAGAGGCGCAACATTGGCAAATCCTCAAGCTTACCACAAGCGAACCTACTACGCTGTGCTACACACAACACAATCAAGTGACTCTATCGACATTTGAGAATGAGATACTAACCAGACTTCTCTCTTCAGGCATAAGCGGACACATGACCGCAGTGATGGTGGTGAAGGGAACTTCCCTCTGTCCGGCGAGGAGGAGGAGTACTCTGGTGAGGACCAGCTCGGCTCCGTCGAGGAGGCTTCGCCGAACTCCGAGGGCAGCTACGTTGCCACCTCTCTCAACTCCGTCGTCAACAGCGGCATGACCGCCACGTCATCCGCCCATGCTGTGAATGCTTTCAACAGCCTGCAGACTCTTAGCATGCCATGACCATCAGCCAACCACAAGCCATCAACACCGGCTCGATGATGTGAGCACCTGCTCTGAAGAAGCGACACCCGGCATAACAACTGCCACTGTACACTACTACTTGTTTCCCATCTTACCGTTCTGTTGACTGGCTTACGTTTATGTTTGTAACTTTGCCCCTTTCTCGTTTTGTTTTTGATTCTATCCTTTGGAGATTCAGTCCTTCGTCACGGGGCTTGAGTTTCGTGAGCATTTTGGTTTAGCCTCACACGTTTGTGCCAGCATCCTCTATTTTTTCTGGCAGCCGTCTGATTTATTTCGACTTGCGCATATGCCGACTCGTTTTGCTGTTTTCTTTTGCGGCCTCACGATCTTGCGGACGCACGTTTCTTTTTTTGTTTCCTCCCAACCTATAGACTTGGAACAAGGCAGCCCGGATGGGGACGAAGACGAGGCGGATACGGACCGACGTCTCCCTGCCTCCCTGCCTTGTCCGCTCTCTTCTGGCTGGTGGGCCTTCTGTGCATAAGGGTATGAACACCGACATGACCGGTTTACGTGGAAGGAATGGCGGAGGAGGCAGGCTTTGCATCTGTATATATACTACTAGCTATTTTCTTCTTTCATTTCAGGATAGGTGAATGACCTCCAAAAGCAACGTTTCTGAATATAAAGCCTGACATTGCATGTGTGCCGTCCGCCGTCCCACAAAGTGCACAGTGTCTCATCTCTGTGTCTATTGGAGAGGATTGCCCGCATTCTGTACGTCAGACGGTTCATCGGGATGCAAAAAAACAATCGTGGTATCATTGTGCAAAGAATATGGTGTGCCCCGTTCTTCAGAGTGTACATGTCAAGTGCTCGCGGTGCGAGCTGCTCACCGCCGCTTCTTCTTCTTCTTGCCCATGCTCTTCTTGGGGCCCTCAATCTCTCGAACGTCCCGGTCACGCAGCTTCAGCTCCGAGCCCCGCAGGCGTCCCACGGCAGGCGCATCCACAGCACGCATCCGTTTCGCCGCAGACTTGCTTGGCTTCGACACGGGCCGCTCGAGCACGATGCCGCTCTCCCGTGCCTCCTGGCGGCGTTTGCTCTCGCGGGACGCCGCCGCTGCCGCAATTCCCTTGCGCATGGCCATGGGCATCTTGGCCTGGGTAAAGATGCTCTCGCTCGCCTGGCTGACGGTGACGGTGCCACCGCCCACAGCGTCGCCCTTGGCCTTGTTGGCCACGGCCTGAATGCGCAGGTCAGTGGCACGCTGGCGCAGCTTGCCCGCAGCAAAGGGCTGGCTGCTCTTGTGGTTGATCATGTTGGCGGCGCCAGCAGCGCCGGCGGCACCAAACGTCGAGGCGGCGCCGGACGAGGTGGAAAAGGACGAGGGCAGGGCAAAGGCGCCGGCAAGGAGGTGGGATTCGGAAATGAGGCGCTGAAGCTCGAGGTCGTTGGCCAAGAGATCCGGGGCGTCCTTGTACTGCTTCTCTCCTTCTTCTTGTTCTTCTTGCTGTTTGCAGCAAGAGCGGCGTCTTCGTCAAACGAGGTCGGCGGCCGTTTAGACTGTAGAGAGAAAAAAAGGGCTCATGTTAGGCATGGCAGCAGCACGACGGCGTAAAGGTCAGAGTTATGCGGTGTAGCCTTACCAAGTACAGTTTGCGTTCGTGTTTGCTCATGGCTGCTCGGGAGCCTCTTTGGTCGGGTCGACGCTGTAGTCAACCACCTCAATGGCCGGTGCTGCATCGCGGGTTTCGTTGTCGGCTTCGTCCTCGTCTCCAGACAGTCCTGACCAGTCTTCCGACTCGTCGTCTTCGTCGTCGTCTTCGCTGTCGTCCTCTTCTTCGTCGCTTTCGTTCTCATTGATAACGACCGTCGCGGCCGTCTTTAGCTTTTTGTTGCCCGTCTTGGTGACCCTTGCGTTCGACTTCTTGTCCGCCTTCTTGCTCTTGTCTGCCTTTTTGGCGACCACGGGCAGAGGCTTGAACTGCGCCTCAAAGTGTCGCCGGAAGATGTCCTGGATGGCGTCTTCGCCAGTAGGCTCCTTGGTCCCAGAGGCCTTTTTCCGCTTGCCGAGGACCGTCGCCATTGTGTTGTGCTGTGCTTGCAGGCCCAAGTATCGTTTGTGTGGGAAGAAGGCGCAGAGTGAGCTCGGACACGATGGCTCAGAGAAGCAAAAGACGTCGATTCTGACGGGCGGTGAAACCTTTTTTTCTGTACCAGGGACCAGCCTTTGCTTTAGACACGGCAGAAACGGTAGCGTTGATTGGCCACCGTAGCTGCTTCTCTGCAAGGCGCTGTAAAGGCTATTCGAAGTACTCGTAGAGCCGCCGGCTGCGCTACCACACTCTGACAGCGGCTCCGATGCCGCCATCTCGCCCAGTAACAAGGCCGCTAAAGCGATAGGTTTCCGGCACCCAAACCCCGCTAGGAACAGGATGGCCGAAAGACGAGGAGAGAACGTCCCAAGCTTAAATTGTATAGCCGGGTTTCACTTTGCCGTCACAGCTACACCTCCTCTCTGTTTCTTTCCACCACTCTCTCACCGACTGCACCATGACGCGCTTCCGCCCTTGCATCGACCTCCACGCGGGGCAGGTCAAGCAGATCGTCGGCGGCACCCTCGACTCGACCTCGTCTGCCCTCCAGACCAACTTTGTCGCCACCCAACCGCCTGCTCACTTTGCCCAGCTCTACCGCGACAACCGGCTGACGGGCGCCCATGTTATTATGCTGGGCAGCGGGCCGGAGAACCAGGCTGCTGCGCGCGAGGCGGTCGGTGCATGGCCGGGCGGCCTGCAGGTGGGCGGCGGCATCAAGGAGACAAACGCACAGGCATGGATCGATGCCGGCGCAGACAAGGTCATTGTGACCTCGTATCTATTCGAGACGGAGGCCACCAACGACAACAAGGGCGGCGACACGTACAGGTTCAGCCAGGCACGCCTTGATGCGGTGCTGGCGGCGCTGGGCGGCGACAAGGAGCGGCTCGTGATTGACCTGAGCTGTCGGCGAGTCGCCCCCTCAGAGACGTCGTCTTCGTCTTCTTCGAGCCCCGTCTGGGCCGTCGCCATCAACAAGTGGCAGACCATGACCGACATGTACTTGTCCGCCGAGACCATGGCCCAGCTTGCGCCCTACTGCAGCGAGTTCCTGGTCCACGCCGCCGACGTCGAGGGCCTGCAGAAGGGCATCGATGCCGAGCTGGTCGAGAAGCTGGCCGAATGGTGCGGCGCCACAGGCACACCCGTGACCTACGCCGGCGGTGCACGGCGTGTGGACGACTTGGCGCTGGTCGAAAAGCTGAGCGGCGGCCGTGTGGATTTGACCATTGGCAGCGCTCTGGACTGCTTTGGTGGTTCGGGTGCAAAGCTCGACGATTGCATCGCCTGGAACACAGAAAAGGACCAGCACGATGCGGCAAAGTCAGCTACATCAGCACCATGAGAACGAATCGAGAGAGAGAATCAAACAATAGATCAAACAAGACAAGACAAACTACAATATACCCATTGCATCACTAAAAGAGTCTTGTCGGCGACACCCAAGACTGCACTGACCCCTGCATGGGCTGGCTTCGTCAATAAATCACAAACTGGCCGCATGGCACATCAAAGTCAAAAGATGCGGTCCCATTGTCCTGTCCTGAAAATGACTAAAACGAATAATACAAACTAAATGAGTGGTTGCATGAGGCAGCCCAAATACTCCGGCCACAAGCACCAGGCTTTGTGTCAGAGTGCACATGGTGCACGACCCGGAGTATTCTCAAGTGCCCTCCGTGCATCCTTCGTCCTTCAACTTTGAAAAGCAAGAATGACAAGACGATGAAAAGAACGACAAGAAAAAGAAGAACGTAGGAAACTGGAAAATGAAACAAGAAAGACAGATCGAAAGACAGAAAACTCCAGAGCCGTAGAACCGTTCAACCGTTCAAACATGTCTTCTTTCGCATCAAAAGCCCGCAACGTCCAGGAATCTGTCTTGCGACAGGGACTGCTCCATCCAGCTCGTCACTCGCCAACGCCTAAACGTGCATACTCTTCGTCCGGGAGTGCACCCGCCGGCCCTCTGACCGACCCTCAGCCCGGCGCCGTAGTGCCTCTTCCCGCTTCAGCACTAGTTCGCACCACTTGGTCTTAGCCCGCGTTGCCGTCAGGTCGTCTTCGCTGCCAAAGCTGTCCCGTGCCGTCACCTCGGACAGCACCTTCATCCATCCCTCCTTGTCCGCTGCCGTGTCTGCGTAGAAGTCAATCACCTCGCCATTGTTGAAGCGAATGCGGAAGCCCTCTTCGACAAACATGTAGCCTTCCTCTCCTCGGCAAATGCAGACCGACGACGCCTACCATTCCTGCCGGTTGTCTCTTTTTCGGTCAGTGCTCGCCGGTCGTCAATGAGTCTCTTAGCATTGGCAAGGTTAATTGTCGCACGAGGCTGCCGTGTTGCCTCGTGGTACGCCGTCAGCTTCGTCCCAACAAGCTTGAAGTAACGCCGACGCCAGTACTGCAGTCACATTGTTAGCATGTTGTCATTGTTGCTTCTTGCATGGTTATGGGGGCTGGGCGCAACACATCAACTTACTGGACAGTCGCCGCCCTGTTGGCTGAGATGGCCCTCCCAGTTCTGGGACTGACGCTCTTCTGCGGCCTTCATCTCGCGGATGCAAGAGTTCATGCTCTTGGGCATGTCGTCGTTGGAAATGCCCTTCGCCGCGGGACAAAGAGAAGCTGGAGCTCCAGCTTGCCAATCTTGTACGGAGCACGGCGCACAACCGCCATGTTCCCGCGCTTGCTCTTGACGCTGGAGGCAAATGCGGCCTCTTCAGTGGCCCATTCGTTGAAGCAGGCAATCTCAACGATCCCGGGGCGACCGTAGCAGCGCGATTCGTGCTCCTTGAGGCAAACATATGCACGAGCAAAGCTGCCGTCCTCGGCCACAATAGGAGACAGCAGATCGTACGCTGTCGGCACTACATTTCTGAGCTTCGCTTGTGCCTCACGCTGCTCACGGGCAACACGCTCGTCCTCCTCTTTCACGCGCTGCTCCATCTCCTTCCGCTTCTTCGGAGACGCAAACACGCGGCTAAACGTCGACGCCTTGGCCGAACAACCTTGGCAGGCAACGGCTGAACGACCTTGCGCTGAACCGGCTTCTCCAGCTTCACATTGAGCGTCAACTGGAACTCCAAGTCGTTGGGAACAAGCAACTCGAACTCTTGACCAATAGGTGCATTTCTGGCGAGCTCAGCCAGGCAGTAGTCACGCAATGAACGCCGTTATCCAATGTCAGACTAAACCAAGTTCTCTCAGCTAGTTGTTGTTAGTATCGTTGATCCCGAAAAATCTTTAGACGAGTCATGGATGAGCAGCATACTTCTGGAGATGGGCAGGTCAAGGTCTTTGACGCCCATCACTTTCACGAATAGGCGGCCCCGTTCAGCGCCTTCGTCAGTCGTCGTCTCGGTGACGATCTCTTCTTCTGTCAGGGGGTTCAGTGCGGCTGCATTGCTCTCTTGGCCAGGCATCGGTGGGACGGGACCCGAGGATGGCACACCACGCTTCCGGGTGCTCCTTCTGCGTTCGCCGTTCCACGGTTCCACCGTCCACGACTGCGGACGATCCTTCTTCACGGGTGAGTTTCCGGCAGACCGAGCACCGCGGAAGTCGTCAACATGCTCCTTGTCGCTGGCAGCAACCAGCTTCGTGTTCTGGCGCATAAGGTAACCGCGCTGTGTATGGAAGCAAGCATTAGTATCAAGCGTTGCAGATTTCTTGTTCGTGACGCTAAATTGTGAGCAATCGTCACTGCGCACCCGTCACAAGGCGCTTGCCTGGGCGATGTACCGTGGGATGCGGCAACCGTGATGTCGTTCACAGTGAAAGAATGGGGGCTGTAATGACCTTCTGAGCTTCTATGACGCGCTCGAAATCCTTATCCAGGCTGAGACCGAGATCAAGATCCAGTGTGAGGCTGCGATTCTTGAAACTGGGTGACGCTCGAGAAAGTCGGCTCCTGTGCCGTCAACGTCCTCTGCCCCATGTCGCGAGACAGGCGGTTACGGTGCCGCTCTGGAATCGGAGGAACATCAGGAATTTCACGACTAACTTGGCGGCGGGCTTCACGCATTGCCACCAGGTCAGAAGGGGTTGCAGATGGCCGGGTCTTGAGCTTGGAGCCGGATGCCTTGATTGTTGCCATCTGCTCGGGGACGGCAGGAGACTCATGCTCCTCCACCTCTTCATCGTCCACGTCCTGTTCGTCTTCGAAGATATCATCGTCGTCGTTGTGGACCGGGTGATGAATCACAGAATCAGGTGTGCCGGGCTCCTCAAACTCTTCGTCATCGCCCCAGCCCGAGCCATCATACTCCGGCTTGGACAAGTGCTTAGGATGATCCTTTCGCTCCGGAGTCTGGGGCCGAATGGGCTCCATCTCGTTCTTGCGCAGGTGCATGGGGTCGAAGTTGGCATTGCCGTCATCTGACTTGGGCATCAGAGGCAGGCGAGTCTCGCCGAGTGAAATGCGGCCCTCTTGAGCGATGGCCGAGAGATCGGACCGGTGAATGTCATCAACAGTGACAGTGTGAGAGGAAATCTCCTGAACTGGAGTTGCCGCACGAGGTGTCGAGACACCATCGACAGTTGCAGGCTGCGCAGCAACTTCGGCTTGCTCGTCACTGTAGTTGCTCTCATAGTCCTCCGCATCATCGTCTTTGTCCTCGTCTTCATCCCCGTCCTCATCCTCGTCTTCATCCTCATCGTCGTACAAGTCGGGGATATCATAGGCCTCGTTGTGCTTCTCACAAGCATCGCCATCCGCAGATACATTGTCATCATAGTCATGTTCCGTGCTAGGAATGGGGACATCCGGGTCGAGTGGAAGGCGGCGCTCCGGGCTGGAGCTTGGAGCAGGCGAAGAGAAGTTATAGTCAGACTCACGCTCCTGGCCCACGGCACCATTAACGCGACGAAGGATAGACTCTCTGGAAATGCGAGGTGGCAGGCGGTACTCCTCAAGACCAGACAGGTCTCCGATTGTGTCATCCCCCTCACCGTGCTCAGATGCAACGTCACGCTGCGACGACTCCGGCTCAGGCGTCTGGCTGTTGGCACGGTCCTTGGTACCAGCCCGGCGCATACGTCTTTCTCTCTGGAGCTCTGCTGCCGACTTTCCATCATCAGACAGCATCATGAGCTTGAGACGCTCTTCGAGTGTCATATTGCTGTTCCCAATGTTTTGGATCTCAGACTTCGTGGCTGATGCGGGCGGCGGCGATGGCAGGCACGAGGGCTGCCACCCAACATCCGCTCTGCCGTGGCAGAAATAATAGGGAGGATGCGGAATTCGTGCGAGCATGGCCCATGCCAGGCAGAGGGGGAAGGGGGCGGTGGTCACCGCTGGAGCCCAGTGGCGATTTGGCGTCCTGGTGGCCAACGGCAGATGAAGGAACAGCGTCTGGCATAGGGCTGCCTTCATAGAGGTTCTGGCCTTGGCGGCTGTCAGGGCTGTCCTGGCGCCAGTCATCAGGGCCGACGACGGGGGTCTTGTCAGTGTCCTCCAGGGACGCATCAAAGCTGTCGTCCAGGTTGCAGTGGTCATTTGCCGAGTACCGATAGTCATCGTAGTCGTCCTCCTCCTCCTGTGAATCGTAGCTACCCTCCCGAGAGTTGCTGCCGACAGACGAAAGGTCAGGGGTAGCCATCTCGTATTCGTTGACTTGAGGTGGTGCCGCGTCAAAAGTGACACTCTTGGCGTGGCGATGCAGACTCTTGCCAAGCGGGAGATCATACTCTTCCATGGAGGCGTCTAGCGAGATGTCGGCGTGCTCATCATAGCTACTCTTGAATCGACTGGAAAGAGAGGACTTGATAGGAGACGAGCGTCCTTGCTGGCCATGACAGGGCTGCTGTCGGCGGCAGGTGCGGCCGGCGTGTCTGACTTGTCTGACTGAATACTCGCCGAGAGCTGGCCAGGGATGTGTGGTGGCGAGTCGAGGCTCGCAACAGATGGCGAGGTCTTCGCAGGGTTATAAAGAGGGATGTTTGTCTTGCTCTCTCTGCGCTGGTGGCCTTCACGTCGCTGCTATCAAGCACGCCTGCAATGCCCAATGCGCCAAAGGAGTTTGACTGGACCTTGGACAAAGGGCGCTCAACTCTGGGGATCTTGGTCGGGTCGTACTCGTTCTTCTGCTCTTGGGCGAGGATGCTGCTGTTCTTGACGCGAGATGCCTTCTGCAGGCGCTCAATGGAAGAACGGCGCGTGGGCGATGGGGAGCCGCCAATACCACCACCGTAAAGGTTCTCAGTGTTGAAACCGTGGCGATTCTGCCAGAACAAGCGAGGGGATGTGGTACTGTCAAGAGGCGAGGACTGGAAAGGCGACGAATCGGCGTTCAGCCAAGCTTCTGTGATGAAGATCAGTTTCTGGTGTCGCAGAACGGGAAGAACAAGAGAAAAGCCAGATGTTGTCACTTACCTTGTTTGTTTGGTTCCAACTTGGGGAATTGCGGCGCTTCTCTGAGGGGGAGATTTCCGAAAGGGACGGGGATGGCGCTGGCCTTTTTGGTGGGCGAGGACATTAGTGTGTTGTTCTTGGAAATGCGCAAAGGATGCACCTTGACAGAGGTTAGTCTTGAGATCTGTGGGACTTGTGCGCAAGTGCAAGTGCATCAAGAGGCAGCTTGGTGAAACTTACAGGCTCGGAAGACGCCATCGTAGCAACAGCGACGCAAAGAGCGTCAGAGACAGAGATGCCCTGAAATGGCCAACCAGGTAAGAAGGACGGTCACACCGTTGACGCGGCGGTCAGGTCTCTCCTTGTCGTCTATCTCAGGACGACAACTCTGGAATGTTGGAATGGGCGTTAATGGCGGACGCCCACAAGGGGTGCTTCTTGTCCCAAGGCTGGAAAAGCAGGCAAATAGGAGCCAGTCCGGGAACACAACACAAGCAACAAAAAGGAGGCACCCAAAAGGCAAAGCTGGTCCGCTCGAGATAATTGGCAATGGCCTTTGCTGCTGTGGATGTCAAGCTTTTCTCGTCGTCTGTGGTGGGCTTGTTGACTTCTCTCCACTCGATCTGCTCTGCGCTCCCACGACTAAGAAGGAAAAGCTGGTGGTGTGCGTGCAATAATGCTGTAAGATGAACTGGATGAATGCAAAGAGGCGTTGGACGAAGAATGAAGAAGAAGGGATCAGAATTCCAGAGGATTGATGAGCCCAGCTATAGCATGAAGGAATATCGACCTTTTTCAGCCGAGAAGGAAAAAGAATGTAAGTTGTCTGGCGAGGCCGTCTTTTGGCCAGAAGGAGAAGCGGTGGTGTGGAGGGGAAGAGCGAGTCTCTTAAGAAATGTAAACACGGCAAGCGCACTGGAGTGGTCGAGCCTCGCCAAACACAGCCCCTCCCTGTAGTGTGTACATGAGTTGTCCGGGGCAACAGCAGGTAGGCACTTTAGGTGTGGTGCGCCGGCCCACTTGCTAGAGTCAACACAACCCGTGACGCCGTGCAGAACTCGTATCGTAGTTTCGAGTACACCAATGGACGCTGTGTACCGTAGTTGCAGCCAGTCGGAGAATTAGACGCAGGATGAATTGACTCGTCGAGGGACTGGGCTGTGTTTAGAGTGACTGCGTCGTAGTCATCAGGAAAACACCGTACGTCGCTTGTGCACAACGATCAAGTAGCAGTCGGCAGCGCAGCGCGGAAGCGAATGGTTCTCTCGAGCCGCTTTGTCCCAGCAATGGTATTTGGGAGCCGTCTTCGGATCTACAAGCACCTTGTGATGGAGAAATGAGTTGATACTACTACGTCGACAAAACTGCAAACGTCGCTTGGGGACAGTTGTGTCGACATCGTCCTATCTCTTTTGACGTAGTTGGTGTCCGATCTGTCCTACTTTGTCCTTCGTACTTGGTAGTGCAGCGCAACCAGCAGCGGCCTGAAATCTGCCAAACAAAACAAGTATCTCGCGCCGGGCTAGCCTCGTCCCTGCGGCCTCCTGCATATTCAGTCACAAAACACCGCAGCAACCGCAATCAAGACTGGCTAGACGCCGCGAGCAGCAGGGACTCTCGACAAAGGCTGATAACAACAAGACTACGTCGTATGTGTCCAGGCCGAACCCGCGGCTGACTGCGTATCCAGTAATACGATATGCGGCCCAAAGAACTACTTCGTAGACGCGATATGACGACGAGAAAGTACACTTGAGGACCCATATGGCTCCCTCGAGACCAATCGAGACCAATCGATGATGACTGCAAAGAAAGCATATCAGGAGGCAACGAAAGGACCGTTCACCTGGGCTTTGCCATGGCGCGTGTTTGTTTGTTGTCCTGAGAGGGCTAGCGCGATGAGAGGAAATCCCCACTGGAGCCAACTCGAGTTTACAAAGTACCGTAGTCAATCTGAACGACACGTGACACTGCTCTAGTCGTGTCCTGGAAAGCGGTCAAGCCGATAAGATACTTGATAACGATATTTTTTTTAGCGACGGAGGCTGGCAATATGAAGTAAAATCTTTGAGGCAAAAGCGGCCGCAGAAAAGGACGAGGCCAACATCCATACTCACCTCCCAACTCTCAGGTGCTGAATTTACGCAAACCGGCGACAACACGCCGCGCACATATACACCCAAATACATCCATAATGAAGCGGAAGCTCGATCAGAACGATACCCCGGCGGTTGTCGACCAGGATGACGTCGTGCCGGAGACACAACCTGTTGAGAAACCTGCCGCTTCTGCTGCCGCCGCTCCGAAGCCGATTCTATCCTTCACGGAGCTTGGCCTCGACCCACGACTCATCCAGGCCGTTGCACAACAGAAGTTTGAGAAACCGACACTCGTTCAGCAAAGGGCAATCCCACTGGCTCTCAACGGTCAAGATGTGCTGGCAAAGGCAAAGACAGGGTCGGGCAAGACGGCCGCCTATCTGCTCCCCATCCTGCAAGCCATTCTGAAGCGAAAACAGGTATGTCGTAAACCTCAACTTGCAAACCTGCACCTCCACCTCTATATTCCGCACTTGCTAACTAAACTTCTCCCCAGACCGACCAGTCTGCATTCACATCAGCCATCATTCTCGTCCCAACCCGCGAGCTTGCCGACCAGGTCGCCAAGAGCATCGCCCAGTTCTCGTCGTTTTGCGCCAAGGACATCGCTGCCGTCAAGCTGACGGACAAGGTTTCTGATGCAGTCCTGCGCTCCCTCCTCTCCAACACACCCGACATTGTCGTCTCGACACCGGCCAGAGCTTGGCACGCTGCCAGCAACGACTTTCTCTCTCTCGCAAAACTGACACACCTTGTTCTCGACGAGGCGGACCTTGTTCTTTCCTACGGCTACAACGAGGACTTGGAGCAGATCTCTGGCTCGCTGCCCAAGGGTGTCCAGACGATCCTGATGAGCGCAACACTTTCGACCGAGGTGGACACTTTGAAGGGCATGCTATGCAGAGACCCTGTTGTACTCAACCTGGAAGAGAAGGAGCCGAGGGCGAGGGCGTCTCGCAATATGTTGTCAAGTGCGCCGAGGACGAGAAGTTCTTGCTCGCTTACATCATCTTCAAACTGAAACTAGTCACTGGAAAGTGCCTTGTCTTTGTCTCTGATGTCGATCGTTGCTACCGCCTGAAGCTGTTTTTCGAGCAGTTTGGCATCCGGAGTTGCATCCTGAACTCGGAGCTGCCAGTTAACTCACGGATTCACTGCATTGAGGAGTTCAACCGCAACGTGTACGACATCATCATCGCGTCCGATGAGCATGAGCTTCTTGGCGACGAAGACCAGCCGGCAGAAGACGCCAAGGCTGCTGCCGGCGACGCGAACGAGGCCGCGCCCAAGAAGAAGAAGCGCAAGACGACCAAGCGTGACAAGGAGTTTGGTGTCTCGCGTGGTATCGACTTCAAGAACGTCCGTGCCGTCATCAACTTTGACCTGCCGACATCGTCCAAGTCCTACACACACCGCATCGGCCGCACGGCCCGCGCAGGCCAGACCGGCATGGCGCTTTCGTTTGTGGTCCCCTCCGAGCTGTACCGGAAGCACATGCCTACGACAGTCGAGACGGCCGAGAAGGACGAGAAGGTCCTTGCGCGCATTGTGAGACAGCAGGCCAAGGTCGGCAAGGAGGTGAAGCCGTACGACTTTGACATGAAGCAGGTCGAGGCGTTCCGGTACCGGATGAACGACGCGCTGCGGTCGGTCACCAAGGTGGCCGTGCGCGAGGCGCGGATGCGTGAAATCCGGCAGGAGCTGCTGAAGAGCGAGAAGCTGAAGCGCCATTTTGAGGAGAACCCGGACGAGCTGCACCACCTCACGCGTCACGACACCGAGCTGCGCACCATGCGCACACAGACACACCTCAAGCACGTACCCGAGTACCTGCTGCCGCGTGACGGCAAGAATGCACTGACGGCTGCACAGGTCGGCTTTGTGCCCCTGCGGCGGACAGACGGCAAGGACCGTCGCAAGTCCAAGTACTACAAGAATAGCAAGGGCAGCAAGACCTTCAAGGTTGGCGGCAGCAAGGGACGGAATCCGCTGCGGACATTCAAGGGGAAATCCAAGAAATAGGCCGATAGTTTCGGAGAGGAAAAGCGTGTTTCTGTGGGCTTGGCCCGACCACTGTAGCATTTTTAGGCGTTTTATTACTTCCCCTTGATTCTCTTATCAAATCATCATCTTTTAGTTACATTGTTTTCTTGGACGGACTTTTCGCGGCTTGAACTTTTTACTCGTGCATTTTGCATCATCAATCAGTTGGCAGAATAAAACCGTGCCTAGACGAGGTGTATGAAGAGCGTTGAAGAGCGTCGTGCTGCACGACCTATGGCTGTATTGTATAAGTTGCTAGGTTTTGTCTAATGTATGCAATCCGTTTCTTCAGAGTACACGGAGGCAGTCAACTCCGGCCTTGCGGTCGTGAGTTGGTCTACAATCATCTGGACACAACGTAGTCGAGTCGCAAGGTTGACTTGGGCCAATCCTGCGACGTCCCTAGTGAGCCGAGATACAGCTACCTCGAGCATTTGAGGCACAGAGACTAGGCGGTGCGGCCGAGTGTGCCTCGAAGCAGCTGCTCGTCACTATTTGCGATTATCTGCATCGCAGCGGAAGAAGCCGCCGGATATGCGAGCCTTTCCTTGAAATTGCTGTACAAAATCTCAAGATACGAACAAACCCTGAATGCAGACTTTGTTCGTAACTCGTGCGAAAAGGAGGAATGGACATCATCTTCAGTGTCGTTCTTGTGAAACCGTTTGGACTGCAAGCCAATCTATCCACCAACGAGGTGGATGCAGCCAAGGCAGTTCGACGCCATGCCGATAGAGCGTCGTACGGTTAACACGTTCTTATGCGGATCGCTTATGTTCAAGATCTGTCGCAGCGCTCTCTACCGTTTTCTGCGGGCACCCTTACTCTGTGCTGCAGGGCAACTGGCCGCCTTGTGGCCCGGCCGCCCACACTTGTGACATTTCATCGCCGCGCTCTGGCCGCCCTGAGACGACAAGGATGTCAGATTCTTCAGCTTCGTCGTCTCCTTTCTCTTGTTGCCTAGATCGGCATTGGATCGTGACCGTTTTAGCGACTTTTTATTGCCACCTTGTGTCGAGTCGTCGTCCTCGTCGCCGGATTCGTCGTCTTTGCCCAACGCCTAGCAGCAAGAAGCATTAGCAAGGCTATACTAGCAGTAACTTTGACACTCAGCTCCAGGATGGCCTCACCTTCTTCATGTTGAAGCGCAAGATGTTGGGCTTCGTGCTACTTGCCACTAGGCTGGCTGTTGTTGGAGTTGTAGGGCCACTGTTGCCGGTAGTTTCTGAGTCTGCCCTGTCATCGATCTCGGCGAATCCGACGCGCACAACAGCATACGGCAATTTGGTTTTCACCGAGTTGGTGCTGGCCGCCAGCTTGGCCGCAACGTGTGGCGGCAGCGGCGCGTTCCACGTCCAGTGCTCGTCGCCCAGCTCCGCCGCGCGCCGCTTGATGGCGACTTGGCGCCTCCGCTCTTCCTCCTCCATGGATGCGCGCATGGTTGCCTCCATTTCGGCCACTGTTACGCCCGCTACAGCAGCAACAGCAGCCGCAGGAGATGCTGCAGCAGCAGCAGCCGCGTCCCCTGACGATGAAACCTTGCGGCGCTTAGCGGATGGCCGATCGCCGTCATTGTTATCGTCGTCGTCGGAAGAAGATGCGGTGTCGGGTTGTGTTGAGTATGGGCGTCGATGGTGCCGATGCTAATGGAGAAGATTTCGTGGGAGTTGAGTCTGCAGGTCCAAGGCGGTTCATGAACTTCATCGCCAACAGGCGCGAAGTACCTGCCCGTGGCGGCGTCGCCTTTGGTGACTGTTGTGGCGGCATGTTGTGTGTCGATGTGCGTTTTGAGATATGCGTGATCGCAAAGCTGACTATATATGTGATCAGGCTGGAATTTGCTGTGGAAGAAAATGTGCAATGCGCATTTCGCCGTAGGGTGATGGTGATGCGTCGAAAGCAAACATGGCAGAAAAAATCCAAAGTTACAGGGACTCGCCTTGGTACAACACTATCGATAAGGCACGGTCGAGGGAAATAGTGGGTCAATGCCGTGACGGGCAAAATGGGAAGCGCGAGCAGCAAAGCCGCGGAAACTGGACTTTTCGTTAATCCGGTACTGCTATTGGCGCCGGGTCCACTAATTGAGAAAGATCAGCCAACCGTAAGCCAGGGAATTGGGCATTTCGCATTGGCAAGCAACAGCAGGAGCAGAGCAAGGTCCGCTTTTATCCTCAAGCGGGCATTTCGGAAAAGAACCTCATCACGAAACCGACGACGACGACGACGCCCATTCCCACCACCGACCTTTGCTGAAAGCCAATTGCACAACCACGGCGCGCCCTTTGACTCGAAGACTCAATACCACAGGACAGCACAACACAACACAATGATGTCATTACGGGCCAGCAGCAGGCTGTTTCCCCAGCGCCTGGCTGGCGGTGCTCGTGTGGCCCACCGGTCCTTTGCCATGACGGCTCGCATGGGCCAGGATGCCACCGCCGCCCCGCGCAGACCGACCTGACCCCCCAGTCGACCACTGAGGCCGGCGCTCCCACAACGACCGAGCTGCAGCAGGCGCCCAACCGGAGCGGGGTGTGGACGCGGAACCAGCAGCCGCGTGAGAAGGCCATGACGGGCCCGCGTTTCGAGCAGACGGACTTCTCGATGCAGCCGCAGCCGTACTCGGCCATGGAGCTGATTCATCAGCAGCCGGTGCGGTGGACGCACGACCGCATTGTGTCGTGCGACGGCGGTGGCGGTGCGGCCGGTCACCCACGGGTGTTTATCAACACGGACAAGCCCCAGATCAGCGTCTGCGGCTACTGTGGTCTGCCTTTTGTACGTCTTCCCTCCTTTTGACTTCCTCGCAATGTTCATGGCGTCCTTGGTCGAATTCGACTGACCCGTTTCTTCCCTTCTAGGCCAACGAGCACCACCGGAAACACCTTGAGTCGCTTCCCCAGACGTCGTACCCCCTGTAAACAACAAGAACGACTCGATTTGCATTGCCGTTGCCATTGCTTTATGCGGTGCCGTCCTCTCTTGGGGCGCACTGTTTTTGTTTATCCGTCTTTTCGGGCTCCACGATGGCTGTTGGCTCACACTCCATCGGCCGTGGAATATGTACATAACATTTACCATGCAATGATAATTTATCAGAAAACGAGCCAATTTATTGCATCTGTCACTGATGGTCATGTTTGCTTTGACGTCTGCTTATCGAGTTTCGGTCGTGCTTCATCCAGCATCTCTTGCGTATGGCCTCTCAACACCAGCCACAGGGTCTAGCTGGTCGCAGCAAAGCACCTCTTGCTCAGATAGTCATGGCCAAGCAAGCCCCAGTTGCAATTTTGCTGAAGAAGCGTACCCACTCGTAGGACGTCTGTCGTATTTCCCCAATGCCTCAACCCTGAAGGCCAGTGATATAGCGAAGAGCGGACCAGCTGCGACATAAGTCATGGAAAGGCGGTACCGTCTTGTAGCGAGAGCTCTAGGAACGGCATGGCCCGCGCCTGTGCATGTAGATACGGCGCGCCCCAGAGACTATGTAATGACTGGAAAAGCACTCGACCATCGACAGGTCCTGGGAAAGGGTAATCTACGTGCTATTCTTGTAAAGTGATTTATGAAGAGAATCAGGCTGGATGGACCTGAAAGAAAGTTGACTCACGTCTTTTTTATATAAAGGATTGTTGTTGATGCAGGCAGGAAATTTTTGGCCATCAAGAGTGATATTGTTGCCCTGCGTTATCGTCCGCCCGTCCCACTTCCGTGTGTAACAGCAGTAGAAGGACGTGGCGTTGTCTTCCTTGACCAAATTGGGATCAAACCAGCTGAGTAAACGTTCAGGGATGTAACAAAGTAGACCTCATGGGTATTGAAGCATGAAATAAATTGCACTATCAGTCAACACTGCGTCAAAATAGGGTTGTTGTACTTGTACGGGCACATTCAGGACAGGCATCTCTTTCAGGTTGGCTAGTTCGCATGATATAAACAAATCATGTAGTACGAGATCATATCCGAACTCGATAACTACGAGCCTCTAGTCACAGAAAGTTCACTCGGGTCGATTTTGTGCCAAATTATTGGTACCCACAGTCCACGTGCACGCAGAGACATGTGCCGTCTCTGTATTCGGCTCGGCCAAGAAACATGCCGTTACGCGGCGACCCTTCCTCGCCGTACTCGGCCTCCATACGGGCAATGGGGAGCCCTTGATGCGAAGGAGCGCTTCGGCCCGCTGGTTGGCCGCGTTCTTGCCGGCGTAGGACCCACTGCGGACAGCTTTGCCGACCAGGTTGCCATCGAAAGACTCTGAACGTTGTGCCCAGGTGCGGAAGACCGGTGAGCTGCATGACAACGCGGGACCCGCTGATAGGAGGCGGGAAAGGGGGCCGTTGCGGTGGCGATGAAAGGGGCAATGGGCACACTGTGCCGTTTGAAGTCTGCTTCCTTCAGTACTCCTACATACTAGGACCGCTGCTCTCTTTTCCATCGTTTCACACTCGACGACTGTTTGCTGTCTGCAAAGATCCTCGCGTGCTGGGCGTTTGACGAACGCTTCCGGCTGCACGCACGCCTTGCGTTTGTGCAGTCGTTTCTCTCGATTCTTGCCAGACGCGTTCGTGGCATGCCGGATCTATAAGGATTGGGGGCTGAGACACGAAGCTTAAGCTCGGTTTGGGCTGCGAACCACCATACTTTGCCTTGATAGACTGCTACAGAGCCATATCCTCGTCAAGGGCCGTCCGGTTTGAGCCCGGTCTTCTCTGGCCGGCCAAGGTCGGCGGAGAGGAGAGCAGAGAGGGCTGTGTTTCCAAGTCAGTTGGCCCCAAAGCCGTTGGCGACGCCTGGATATGTAACCGCCATCTCTCGTTGGGATGCAGTACTTTCAATGACCTTTGGTCAAGATCTCGCAGCTGCGGAGCAATTGCCGCTGCTTCTGACGGCTTTAACCTCACAGGAGCACGGGAAAGCGACCGCAGCCTTGCTTGGTGCTGAGTCATCTCGACTCTGGAAACCCTGCAAGCCAGCATGCTCCTCGTCGCTTAGGCCGTCACCATCTTACTGGATGCCCCCCATATTCCCGGGTTGTCAGGAACACCCGCATCGTCAAACCATCGTCTTCGTCGTCTTCGTCTTCATCGTTCTTGTTGTCCCCTTCATTGTCCTCCTCACTGTCCTCCGCCTCCTCGTTGACCCCATCCTCGTCCACGTGATTCTGCACTGTTCCCTCCTCCTCATCCTCCTCAGTCCCGTCTTCATCTTCGTCACTATCATCCTCGTCATCGTCGCCATC
Source organism: Sporothrix phasma (assembly GCA_016097075.2). NCBI lineage: Eukaryota > Fungi > Ascomycota > Sordariomycetes > Ophiostomatales > Ophiostomataceae > Sporothrix > Sporothrix phasma. The sequence continues at coordinate 288,139 of JADMNG010000017.1, read as the reverse complement.
GTCCTCAGTCTCTTTCGAGACGGCATAGTCCGTGGTGGTGCTGCATTTCGGCTTAATCAAGCTAGAAGCAGCAGAATGGGCTCGGGCCTCTGGTTCTTGTCAATGTCACATCTGTATGACGCTCGGAAGCTTCCTGCGCTGCTGATGGTTTTCGCAGTGGATCCGTTCGGCTGGCCGGCTGGCGCCTGAGCTGGAGTAGTATGACTTGCTTCGCTTCCTTGGGCGTTTCGCCAAGTGCCAAGGAGGTTAGGGACTTTCCTGCTAAGTTCCTCCATGCTAAGCTCAACGAGAGCGAATCTGGTCGACTTGCGTGTGCCTATGCCGCCCATCCCCTGACCTTGGCTGTCATTGAAGAAGCTCATGACGATTGCCTCACTGCGACTTCTCATTCGCGAAGACCGTGTAACCGATGGAAGGGGGGTGGCGACGCAAAAAGGTAAGAAGAGGACGTCAAACTGCTGCTACACTTGAAGCCAACAATCTGCGCGTCGTCACTGTAGCCTCACCCGTGGCCGCGATGGCTGTGATAGTGAGACACAGCCCGTGATGTAGACCTCAGTTGCAAAGGCCAGCATTGGCCGAGAAGGGATCTATTTGGATCGGGATCGCATTTTGTTTAGATGAGAAGTCCATAGTCGCGCATCGGCAGGTGATATTGATGGTTGAGCTCCCATAGTTTGTCTGCCGACACCAACGACGCCAGTGATCTGCGGCACATGATAACAGAAAGGGCTCCAATTGTTGCCTGTCCACATGGCGGCCGTTTGGCGCTTTTCAGTCTCCAGCCCCGGTTGAAAAGCTTGCCAAACGCATCCTGCAAGCCTCGTCGTAAGATGAAGTTCTCCTACGACGGTGGAATCGGTCTAGCCCTTCCCTATACGGTAGTGTTTCCCAATCAGGACTAGCTCGAAGGCACGTGTGTGCAAAGCCCGGACTTCCGTGCAACAGTGGGCAGTAAGCGGGGAATAAGCGCTGTAGTAGCGCCGCTGGCAGTGGCAGGCGGTCGTACGATGTTGTTGCCACGGATCAGCCACACGGGACTTGCCACTTTTGCGGCGGTCCAGGAACTGTTCCTGGATTCTCGTGTCGATTCGACGACTCATCTTGTCCTCGATTGACACATTCGATACATTGACACAAATCGCAGACCACGACGTTACATCTCTCGCCCCATCCGGACACCATGCAGACACACATTTAGGATCGTTCCCTGGCAGGCGTCTCTGGCAACAGTACACCTCATTTGCGCCCCGATATCGCCTCCCCGCACAATCGCGGTGGAAAGCACTGACGACGAGGACTCACTTCCACGGCGGGAGGCATTGGACCACCAGGGACGGTGGCGGCCAGCGGAAGTCTACATCAGCTTTCTTCGGAAGACTGTATGCTGAGAGAGATATCTCTTCGGCACAGACGACTCCCCTCGAGTGAAACGAAGCCCGTTTCCCCTCTCGGCTCTCGAGCCAATTCTGCATCGAGCCCAGCGACCTCGAAAACGGCATCACCGGCACGGCTGGCTTCTTTGGCTGTTCGACAGACTGAGTGATACCTGGGATCTTGCAATCGAATAGTGGTGCGGCAGCAGCGCCAGTGCAGTACCGCATCGGCACGTGGCCGTCGACCCATCACGTCATCGCAACACCACCACCATCGCAACCACTGAATCTACCCCCCACTTCCACGATGGACCACTTCAATGCGACTGTCCAAAAGGACGGCGCGCTGGTGTCGACCCGCCGCGGCCTGCAGGTCACCAAGCACAAGTATCACGGCATCTCCTTTGTCAACACAACCGGCCCGGCACAGCCAACCGGCTCAAGCGTCGGCACAAGCGGCAAGAAGAAGGGCTCCAAGCCCAAGGCTGGCGGCCCAGCGCCCACTTTGTCTGCCCTCTCGACTCCTGCCGCGACCCCGGCGCCCTCGGGATTCTCTACCTTTTCTGCATTCTCTCCGCCGGCCGCCACCCCGAACACCAACGCCAACGACGGCGCACCCGCGCAGGGCGATAAAACCCCTACATCCACAGAGGCAAACACAAAAGCTCCAGCATCCGCCGCAAAGGCACCACAGAAGAGCGCGCCCATTGCTGGTGCAGACCCAGCGAACCCGTCGAAGCCGCTGGTGCACCGGTGGAAGCTCGTCACGAAGCCGGCTGCCCAGAAAGCGAAGCGGGACAGCAGTGGCAACGCTGCCTCCAGCAGCCAGAAGCAGCGTCCACGCCCGCTTTCCGGCCCGCTTTCCGATGGCGCTGCCACACCCGCCTCATCTGAGCGTCGCCCTTCCCCAGCCATCTCCGACACTGCACCATCGCTCGTGCTAGCATCAACACCCGGCGAATCGACTGCTTCCTTCCCTTCGCCTTTGCCTCGCCCTTGCCTCGCCCTTCGATTCGCCCTTTGAATCTCCCTTCCTCGCATCTCCCGCCTCCGTCGCCGAAAGCACCGTTGGCGGAAACTCCAGTTTCGAGTCTCTGTCGCCCCTCTCCACTCCACCTCCATGTTTGACGACACAGGTCTGTTTGCGCCACAGGACTGGGGTGCAGAATACATCTCGCCGAGTGCCGTCGCCCTGCGCGCCAGCTACCAGCAAAACCGTGCTGCCGCGGTAGCAGCAAAGGGCCGCAAAGTCAGCAGTTCGTCCTACAACGAGAGCAAGGCCCGAAAGGCTCGCATCAATGCCCTTGCCAACAGTTGCCAGCAGGTCGCCCGCAGCCTGCCCACCTGGACTATGTGCCACATACCACAGCTGAACAAGTTCGAGCAGCGCCTCTTCCACCAGTTCTTCCAGCTCATCCCACGCAAACTGTATCCTTTGAGGACCTTTTACAGTACAACCCACACGCTCGAGCGAGTTCTACTGGATGGTCGTGCAGGACCGCGCCGCCGTGCGATGTGTGCTTTTGTGTGGCGCCATGTTCCGGGCCGTTCTTGCGGCGCCAACACTCTGAAGAGCTGGCCCTGGAGGTGTCCAACGTCTGCCGCATCGTCAACCAGCAGCTGGCCCTGTATCAAAAGGAGAAGGTCAAGCACGCCAAGACGGCGCAAAGCAACAGCACCGACAGCGACGACGAAAGCGACAAGATGCAGTTGGCCATCCCCTCCACCGCGTCGCCCTCCCCTTCTCCCTCGCCACCAGCATCGCCCTCGTCGGCGAGTAGCCACCGCCGGCGCCGCCATGCCATCCCGGAGATGACTCTCGAATGCATTACAACTTTGGCTCTCATGGGCGGCTCCACCGGACGCTACGACCACTGGCACCTACACATGCAGGCCCTCAGCAAGATGGTCGAGCTCAACGGCGGTCGGCGCTTTATCAGTGAGGTCCGGCCGGCCCTGCTCTTCAAGATGCGCAAGACCGACCTCAAGGGTGCCATGTCCCTTGCCATCCGCCCTTACCTGCCCTTTGACACTCGCAGGTTCCCCAACATTTCCGACACGGTGCTTCTCGACGTCACACGCCAGGACATTTACGCCGCTGCTTCTTCACTCTTCGCCGACCCAGTCGCTCCCTGCGGTATCGCCCCTGTCGTCAGCCAAACCTTGGCCGCGCTGTGCGTCTTTGTCCAGGCCGTCCAGCTGGTGCGCGATCTGGCCAAGACGGCGGCGCCACTCCCCCTCGACCCGTACTGTTTCTCGGAAGAGCTGTACTGGCTGCAGTCCCACCTTGTATCACAACCGGGGCCATTGCGGCAGGATGTGGCGCCCCAGGATGCAGCGGCTGCACACGATGCTGAGACCGCCGCCCTGCAGGCGCAGCCGACGCTGACAACGGCATCCCCATCTCATACCCAAATCCCTTCGCCGTCCTTGTCGTCCCCTCCCATGTCCGCGGCCACGGCCCATCACAGCCGCCCCGGCCCAATACGCTGCTGCCCGTCGACACGAGCCGCCTCCAGACCGAGAGCTACGTCCGCAACCACCGTGTCCCACTGGCTGCGCTTTACATCATACCCGCCCCTGCCGCCACGGCATCGTCACCCACCTCTTCCTGCCTCGAGCCTGCCATGCGTATTGGCAGCATCTTGTTTTGAAAGAATTCTTCCCCGACTTCCCCGCAACCTCGGCGGCTATGCCATTCTGCTGCACCTGCTGCGCTGGCACCTGGGCGAGGGCGATGTCTTTGACGTGTCCCTGTTGACGAACCGGTCTGCACGCGCGTTGCTCTTGTGGATCTGCCTGGTTGGCGACACTGTGTCGCGCCTCGCCAACAGCAACGAGGAGCGTATCAATCCGGTCGAGCAGTACGACCGCCGCGTTTTCCGGGATCGGCTGGCGGACCTGGTGCGCACGACCTCTCTTGTCAACGGTGCATCGCCATCCTCGTTGGCCACAGATATCAACACTCTCAATGTCCCCGGTATGTCGGTCGTGGACGGCGTCGACCGTCTACTTGAAAGCGACTGGGCGATGTGCCGCCTGCTCGACCTGGGCAAGATCCAACAGCTTGGCGAGTGGAACGACCGGCAAGCGGTGCTTAACATTTTATTGGAAGGCGGTGTTTTCGATCTGTAATTGGTTCTCGGAGTAGGTTAGGCTTTGGTTTAGGCGTTTGCGGTAATTTATTTCGGTGATTTACGGTGGCATCTCTTAACTTGGAACTCTGGCTTATTGGATTTTTGGGGACAGGGGAAAAAATGGGAAAGGACAATACAAATTATAACCGGTTTGCAAACTATTGCCATTGGTTTGTTCATTTTCGTAACTCCCCGGGATAGCTAAAGTCATCTTTCTAACATTTACGATTCTTACACCCCCCCCCCCCCCCCCCTTCCCGCCCCCGCCTTCACCAAGAGAATATGTCAGTCGGCCTCCATATTCAGATGGATGCTCTTGATGTTGCTGTACGCCGCAAGCCCAGCCTCGCCAAGCTCCCGGCCGATGCCCGACTGCTTGACACCGCCAAACGGCACACGGAAGTCGGAATCGTTGGAGCTGTTGATCCACACCATCCCGGCCTCAATCTCCCGAGCTACACGGTGCGCCTGCACCAAGTTGCGCGTGAACAGTGCCGCGCCCAGCCCGTAGGTCGTGTCGTTGGCCATGCCGACCGCCTCCTCCTCCGTCTTGAAGGATGCAATGACCACGCACGGGCCGAAGATCTCTTCGCGGTAAATCCTCATGGTCGGCTTCACGTCGGTAAACACCGTCGGCGCCACAAAAAAGCCCTTGCTGAGCGTGCCGTCCTCGGCTGGTTCCGACAAGGGCCGGCCACAGGGACGCCACCCATTGCCAGCGTCGCGCCCTCTTTGCGGCCCGCCTCGATGTAGCCGAGCACCCGCTCGTACTGCGCGCGCGTGACCTGAGGGCCCTGGAACGTGTTGGGTCAAAGGGATCACCCACCACGACAGGTGCTCGACGGCACGCTTGAAGAGGGTGACAAACTGGTCGTAAACAGCTTCGGACACCAGAATACGCGATGTCGAGCTGCATACTTGGCCCTGGTTGCTCATGATGCCCATGTGCGCCCACTTTGCTGCCAGTGCGAGGTCTGCATCCGCAAACACGAGAAGCGGCGACTTGCCGCCCGTCTCCAGCGTAATGTTCTTGAGCGTGCCAGCCGCGAGCTTCATCACCTCACGGCCCGTGGCCGTGCTGCCCGTAAAGGCAATCTTGTCGACGCCCTCGTGCGACGCGAGTGCCGCGCCCGCCTCGCGTCCGTGGCCGTTGATGATGTTGACCACGCCGGGCGGAAGCCAGCCTCGCGGATGAGCTGTGCCACATACAGCATGGAGAGCGGCGTTTGCTCGGCCAGCTTGAGGACCACGGTGTTGCCGCAGCACAGCGCCGGACCGAGCTTCCAGGCGGCCATGTCGAGTGGAAAGTTCCAGGGGATGATCTGGCCACAGACGCCCAGCGGCTCCTTGACGGTGTAGGCCATCTTGCTGGGCCCTACATCCACGACCTGGCCAAAGTTCTTGTCGGCGTAGCCCGCGTAATAGCGAATGACGTTCTGGAACTCGGGCACATTCTCCGTCAAGGCCGCCGTGTACGGTTTGCCGTTGTCGAGCGCCTCGATGGTGGCCAGGAGCTCGGCGTGTTGGCCCACAAGTCGGCCAGACGGTGCATCATGGCCGCACGGTCTGTGCCCGACAGACGTTTCCATGACGGGTCACGGAAGGCTCTGCGGCCGCCTTGACGGCCGTGTCGACGTCCTGGGCAGATGCTGCATACACGGAGCAGATCTCCTGTTCGGTGCTGTGCACAGTGTCAGTAGGGAGCCTGCACATCATATGCACATTGGCATATCGGAGGACTGCAGGCAGGGCTCACCTCGGTTGATCGAGGCAATCGTCTCGCCCGTGCTGCTCTTGACAAACTCGTTGTTGATAAACAGCCCGAGCGGCTGCGTCCACGCCTGTCCATTGGGTGCCGTAAGCTTCACGCCCACACTGCCTGCCATTGGCCGTGGGGATGTTGAGAAAGCCGATCTGAAGCTGACTGCAGAGCAGGCTCTGATGCTGCAGCTGAGAGGCCGACCGGTTGCCCTCAGGGCAGCCCGCGGGGTCATGGCGGCCATTTTGAGTTCCTGTCCTGTCCCGTTCGACTGCCACCTGTGAGCTTCTCCGTCCGTCTGACGGCGACTCGATCCACGTGAAAGGAATTCCGTCTATATCACTTTACGCGGAACGTTGCGACGTGGCACATAACCTTCCGTGCTGAGGATGTCGTCGGTGCAAGTGCTACACTTGGGAGGGACTCCTCCCAGGGTACGTATTGCGCACAGCACAGTTTAGTGGTCGTCGCGCTCACCACCGGCCCCATCAACCGCGCCTGTCACAGAACCAACGGTACAACTACCGCTTTCTGATTTGATTAAGCTTATCACAGGAGACCATGCTAGAACGGTTGCCTGTAGCTTTTATCTTTACATGAGGAGATTGGATTGACACCTCGCTGTAGCTCCGGCCGAAGTTTAGGTCGGTGTTTGGCTTCCGGCTTGGTAACTTTACCACCCCGATGGAGGATACTAGTTACCACTCTCCAGGCCATCGACTAATACAAGAACAAGATAAGATTGAGAACGGCCAGACGGTGCTGCACGGAAGACTGCAATACGACAAATTAACGTGCCGTTAGCAAGTGCAGTGCCACAGTCCTGTCGCTTGGTTTGTGATACCAGCATCCTCACTATCGCTTCAGGGCCAAGCGCTAGACCATAGGCGGCTATAGGGCCCTGCACTGCGTCACAGCCTAGTACTTCGAACTTTCTCAGCGGTTCCTAATCTACTACGTACAAGAATGCATGGTGCTGAATGAGTGTCCTAGACCACTGCTACCATCGTCATTACCTCTAAGAGGGCCGTCAATGTTATGTAATCAAGACCCACTTCGCCTGCCTATCCGGGCGGGCGCCGCGCGGACCAGTGTCGTAACACACTCGCTATCTGGCAGCCTCCCATTCCTCTTTCTTACAGCCACGCCTTTGCCGGACACAACTTGACAACATCACCACTATTCTACACATCTCCTCCTCTGCTCCTCTGCTACCGCGACCACCGACACTTTGCACGTCAGAATACACCGTCTCCAAAACTGCAAGAACATCCTCTTGTCTTCGATGGGCGCCGGCTTGCCGTCGCCCCCTGTTGGCCGCCATGTCACTAATCGCCGCGCGGCTGCGGCCGTCAACATCGACATCGACCTCGACGGCGATGGAGCGGCTGGGCTTTGGTCGACGTCGCTCACGAGCCTGGAGGCTTCAAATCCCATCAAGTCCGAGATCTTCGTCAGCATCGCCATGCTCATCTTCGCCCTCGTCACTCTGCAGATCCTGCGATACTATCTGCCCCTACGTACGACACCAGCCTACCTCATCGTGCCCGTCTTTTTCGCCCTCTTTTTGCCCGCCAACATCGTCCTGCTCGTCCCTATCGATCTTGCGTCCAATGCACAGACCGACGACGAGGCTACACGAGGCATCTGGCTGCCACAGACCATTCTGCATGTCTCCTGGCGCATCACCTACTGGTTGACCTTTGTCTTGACATGGTGCGTTGCTCTCCAATCAGATGCCCGCCCGGACCGCTCGCTTATTCTTACGTTTGCGTCCTCTTCTCTGCCGTGCAGACTGCTAACGAACTCCGCTCCTCTCGTACAGTTCATCCTCCCCGTCCTCGCCGAATACTCCGATGCCGGCTACCGCGCCCCCAAGGACCGCATCCTCTACTCGCTCCGCTCCAACGCCCAGTACCATGCCATGGTTTTTGGCAGCGGCATCATCGGCCTGGCGTACGTCATCCTCATGTACGGCTTCTCCGTCGACTCCATCAAGGGTCTCGTGATGGCCTTGGCCTATGTCTGGGGCTTGGTCCTCGCCATCTACCTCATGGGCCACGGCCTGGTCGCCATCCCGCGTCGCCTTATCCGCACAGCCACCCCGAGCCGCCGTCTTCGCCGTCTGCAGAGCGAGGCGCCGAAGCTTTACGAGAAACTGGAAGAATCGGAGATGGACCTGGAAGAAATTGAGCTGCAGGTTGTCGAACTCGGCCAGCGCAAGACCGGCTCTGCGCTCGACTACCGCGAGTGGATCGAGGAGATCAACGAAGGCGTCAGCCTCGCCGACAGCCACTCGGGACTGGGTGGTACGGGCGTCGGCGCGCGCACATCCGCCGCCTCTGCCGACGACCGGATCGTCCCGTCGATCATCACCAAGAAGTATATGGCCGACTTGACGCGCCGCCTCGTCCGTGCACGCCACGCCCGCACCCGCTATTCGAGCGAATGGAGCTACCTGCTGCAACGGTACTCTGAGACGCAGGCTGTCCTCAACTCGGCTACCCGCAAGCGCCTCGACCTTCCCAAGCCCAAGGCCTCCGACAAGCTCTGGACCGCGTGTCCATCCTTTCGCCCTACCAGCGCTACCTCGTCTACTTCCACGTAGTGCCCTTCTCGCGCATGGTCTTTGGGGTCCTTCTTGCCCTCGCCTCCGCCTGTATTGTCTGGTCGGAGCTGGTCAAGGCCGCACTGCCTGAAGCGTCCGTCATTCGCCTCTCCGTGGTCCACCACTGGACCGGCGACAAGGGCCAGGTGGGCTTCGCCGGCCAGCTCATCGCCACGGGTTGGATATTGTACATGTGCGCCGCAGCCCTCACGTCCATCACGGAGGTCAAGGTGTGGCGCGGGCGGCGCTCGTCAAGCGCAACACAGCCCACGAGTCGGCCTTTTGGTATGCATCGCAGGTGGCCCGTCTCAGCATCCCACTGTCATACAATTTTATGACATTCCTGTCTTCGAGCATCTACAAGAAGACTGTCTTCTTCAACTTTCTGGGTCGCTTGATTACATTCACGCGACTGGGCACGTGGTTCGATTACCTGCTGCCCACCTTCATCCTCTTCCCCATTCTGGCTACACTGTTTGGCCTGTACGGCCGCGTGCGGCGCTTCTTTGGTTACGGTGCCGAGCTTGGCGGTGACGACGACGAGGACGACGATTACGATGGGAATGGCCGCTTGCGCAACTATGGCACAGGGTCTTGGCGCGAGGGCCGTAATCTGGTGGAGCGTGAGCTCAACGGTATATCGATTCGCCAGCGCCGTCGTGAGGCTGCAGGCCGCTTGGGTGGCGATGCCTCGGCAGGGGGACGCCATGGACCCGTCATGGTAGTCCCGGGTGGACACCGCAACGGCCCGGCATACGAAGACGACCCAGAGGACACCATGTCCTCGTCTGAGGACGCCAGTCCCACGACACCGTTTGCCGTGTCACCGTCCAGCTCGGGTATCCTACCAGCGGCGCCGAGTGCGCGGACACGGACACTGGGCGCTGCGGGTGGCGCCTCGTCTTCAAGCCGGAGACAGAACCAGCCGCAACGGCCATTTTACGACGAAGAAGCCGAGGAAGATGACAACATCTTCCAGCAGCTGGGCCATCGCATGAAGAACACCATGGATTCGATCGAGGCGCCAAGTGGTTCCAGGAGATTGGGCAGGGCTTCAAGAAGCCCAAGTGGATGTCTGGCAACGACGACGATGCTGCCGGAAGCAGCAGCAACAGCAATGCACCCGAAAACGACAACGGCATCCGGCGATGGTTTGGAGGCGGCAATGAAGGTCGGGTTCGGCTGTAGACGTCTGTCTTCTTGGGCGTCGTCGCATATCGTATTGGGAAGCTCAAATCGTGCGAGCATGCGAGTCGCTTCAAACGTACTTTATATTTGTTATTGGTCTATTTTCATTTGCCATCTTGGGAACCGGTCCGGCGCAGCCATTGCTTTGTCATTACCAACTAGATACATCAACGATACCTCTTCTTACTTGTTTTAATAACTTGTCAGCTTTCCTCATTTCAGCTGTTGCCGTGCGCTACTCATGCTCTGACCCATGGCGGTTACAACGTGCCGTGGCCATGGCTTGGTGAGAAATCCGGTTTATTCCATCACAAAGTGGAGGTGTGATTGCTCGCATAGTTCTTGTTCTCCTCGACCAATCCGTCACACATGTCACGCCTTCTGTACCCTGCTTGCCGTTCGTATTTGTGTGTGACCCTCCTCTCTCACACGCGTCCTGTTGACCAGGTTCTCGAGTGTCTGACAGCTGACGGCACCTTACGAGCCATCCACTCTGAAGCGTACGTGGGAGCAGGCAAGAATAGCTCCCTGATGGGTAGTTTTGATCACGCTGGGCCGGGTTGGTCCATTGAGCAGCTGCGATGCCGGACGCAAACGAGAATGCGACGCGAGCCCATGATGGCCTCCTGGAGCCGCCCATTGCCCCCTTTTTGGAGCGCGGTAGCTGTGGAGAAGAGAGAGAACAAGGGTGGTAACACACGCCGCGAAGTTGTAAAGTCGTAAAGTCGTAAAGTCGTGCAAGGCCACCATATTTCCGTTTGATAGGTTCCAGAACGAGAGGGTCGTTTTGCTACACACTCTTTACTCGGTACAAGGGCTCACAGTCGCACGTTTCTCCATTCACAGAGAGGAGGAGGGCAGGGAGGAGGGTAGGAGAGAACAGCTCGGGCCAGGCTCCCTCGCGAACCAAACTTAAGAGTGGGCTAACGGGCACCCCAGGACGCCATCTCCTTTGATTCAAGGACAAGTTGGGTGGCATCCAACTTGTCAGGCGCGGACCAGCAGCCGTTCTCCGAGGCCGCCGCCTCCCTGACGCTTCGGACACGCCTTTCTCTTCCTCACGGGTTACCGCGTTGGGTGTTGCTTTGGCAGCGGAGCATCTTTGGCATGTTCAGCGTTTGCGGTCCTGGTCCGGCCACATCCCTTGTCCTTGTCGGTGACGGCCAGGAGCAAAGATCAACGGTCTGTCCACCGGTTACCATGTCCATCCTACGCGTCTGTTCCAACATAAAGTCGATCTTTTCTACTTTCCCCGAGCTTGGAGACGTCGTACCGACTGCTGCTTCATCCGTGCTTTCACTTCTCATCATTGGCCTCGAGGTGACGACGAACCTGAATCTCTGTTGTTTTTACTCTCTACACTCCGTACTGACGTAGCGCTTACTCTGGTAGCGGGATTGTGTCGTGTTCCACTTTGTGAGAGCCCCTTACGACAGCCAAGTTGTGCTGTCCATTCACTCTGACCATCCCCGGAGTCACTTTATCCGTTCATCTTTCTCATGCGAGGACGGCGGGGAGTTATGTGGACAAGGGTGCTCCTACGCAGCTCCGTAGGTTTCTCAGTCATGTGTTGACATTAGAGGAGGTGGCGTGGTGATAAAGCACAACGGACACTTGTACCATAGGCCTTGAATTTATATCCTTGTGATGTGATGACCAATCCTAGGCCTAGCACGTGGATGTGCAAAATCTCATGTCGGTTGCGTCGTCAACACAACGCGAGTCGACACCAACTCAGGATCCAAGACGCTCATTACAAGATGATTCCGTGGAGTGAATCGAGTTGCCCATCATGGCACCTTCGCCCATCACGGTGGCATCAAGGTCGTACTAGAGATGCATTGCATAATTCCTGGAAACGATCCGCTCCGAATTCATTTCGTCATCCTGCCTTTGCCTTTGAGGAGGACCTACGAAGATGACGGACTGCCTGTGATACTGACTTTTCAAGACTTTGATCCCCTTGCCTGCTTTCAGAAAGCTGGCTCTCCTTGACGAGACTCCACTCTGTTCTTCTTGCTTCCCTATCTTGACGCACTTTGGGCAGCAAGTCAACCTAATGCGGTCTCAGGCAAGTCACGGAACTGGCAAAAACACAAGACGAGCCGTGAGATTCTAGTCTAATCAAGCGCAGAGCCTTGATTCATCTTCAATGTCCAGTCGGCAGTCTCCAGACGCGATACACGCATCCGCCCAGCGGTGGGTGCGTACTTCTCAAGGTGTCTTGGCAATGGCGTCCGTTTCCAGACGTTCAAGTCCCCCATTACTGTGCTCCTTATCCTGACTCTCTGATTTTGGCTGATGTGCAGTTCTCTGCTCGAGCTTCAACGTCGCCGGTGTCGGACACGAAAGGACGGATACAGGCGCCTTTGTTTTTGTTTAAAAAGGGGGGGGGGGGGCTGGCAGAGGGCACTTTTGTCAATTCAGTCACATTGTCTTGTCGTGGCGGACCATGCGTGGTGGAAGAGGGTTGATCTCCACTCTCTTGCTTCCATGCTAGTGCGCAAAGACATCAAAGAGATGCACAAAGACATGCAAACTCATCAACAAGCGGACGCAATGATGCCCAACTGCCTGCTGCCTCCCTCCACTATCCAAAGACACAGAGTACTTCTGACTGAGAGCTCATCTCGAAAGCTCAGAGACGCCTCTCTCAGAACGGGGCACCCTTTGCAATTCAGTCTCTCATTCATTAGTGCTGTCGACGATTTCTGTCTTCCTGCTATTTTCCGTCTTGATTCACCACAGTTCCTCCTCAGCCTTGAAGCCAACTACCTATGCACAGTTGTGATCTCGCTTACACGTTGAGCTTGTATTTGAACAGCGGCAGGCCCTCGACGCCAACGTTCACACGGAACAGGCCGCCGCCATACTTCTGGCTCGTCTCGCCACCCTCAGCCTCCTCGTCCGCTGCTGATGTAATGTACAGGTCGGTGCCCACAAACTGCGTGCAGGTGATGTTGATCGTAGGCAGGCGGATCTCACCGAGGATGCTGCCGTCCTTGGCGAGATCTTGAGCACCTGGCCCGAGCCGAAAAAGGCGTGCCAGATGTTGCCCTCGACGTCGACGCGGAAGCCGTCGGGCGAACCGGGCGTCGTGTGCGTATAGACCACCCGCTCGTTGGAGACATCGCCATTGTCCGGGTTGTAGTCAAAGGCGCAGACAGCCCTGTCGGTGGAGTGGGTAAAGTACATGGTGCGGTTGTCTGGGGACCAACCAAGGGCGTTGGGAATCGTCAAGTCGGGGCGGACCAGCGTGCTCGCCTTGCCTCCCGCCTCGACACGGTACAGAGCGCCTGTTGGTTAGTTGTTTGTATTGGTAGTCACGACGTGCACACTCCCCCCTGCTGGAATAGACGTACCCTCCGGCTGGAACTCGCCAAGGCCAAAGTCGGTCATGGTGCCTAGCCAGAACCGGCCGTTGGGGTCGGCCGCGCCATCGTTGCCGCGGACGCGCTCGTAATCGAGAGGCAGGCTGCTCTTGCTGGAGTCGGCGCTCTCGCTGAAGCGCTGCAGGTACTCGTATTGGCCCGTCTTGCGGTCGAGAACGGCGGCGCCGTACTTGAGACCGACCAGGATCTTCTCACGCGGGTCAACCCCCTCAATGTCGGCCGTCACCGCGACAGGACTATCCAGCTTGAGCGTGTGCAGCGAATCCGGCCCTGCGGCCAGGTCAATGGTGTGAATACATTTGCCGCGGATGTCGACAAAACGCAGGCTGTGTGTCTCCTTCTCGTAAAAAGGGCCCTCGCCGAGCAGGCAGTGGAGGTCAAAGTAGGGCTCCTTGACGTCCCAGACTTGGATATTGCTGGCCATTGTGTGAATAGGCGGGGTAGCGTCGTACGTGATGTGCTGGGGATCCAAGATGAGGTTGGGGTCTACTGGCGAGTGGCTTCAGTGTGCTGTCGTTGTTGCGTCTTTTCGTGTCGTCTGGGCTTGGGTCGTGGGGTTTGGTTCCTTCTTCTGTCTTTCGAGCAGCTCTTGTTCTCCGCGTCCGTCGAGGCATGATGTCCGATCTACTTCGTATTAAGAGCTCCGCCCGCTGCTGGGGTCCACCTGGCAATTAGCGCAACATATCGGCTGAACCAAAGATTCCGTCCACAATGCAGCGGAATGACAAGAATGGGACCTAAAACGGCCGCTCCATTGGCCGTTCGCTAACCGAAGGTGCGGAACCTGCACAAGCTCTACTTCGTAGCCTGGCCTCTTGTTTGTGACGGCGGCTAGCCGTTTGCACCATCATCGGTCAAGCGTTGTCCGTCCTCTTGGCTTCTGCTTCAGACAAACTCGACGACTCGCAAAGGAGCATCCCGTGGCCAAACCAAAAGGGCCAACAGCACAGCATCGTCTCGGGCCGTCTTCTACTTCGTAGTCGGCTCACAAAGCAGAGAAGACGGCAGAGTTCGCGGGCCGTAAGAGCAGGCTATTTGCCCCGGGACACGGCCCTCAGATCCGGATCTCGCCCATCGTCCAGGCTGTTTCTATCGGGCCTTTTGCAGACGTCGTTGTGGCCACGGCCTGGCCAAGCGCACGGCCGAGGTATCACGTCGTAGTCTGTACTTCGTACGAGTACTCGTACTTGCTCGTGCCTCTCTCGATGGCTTCTCAGAAGCTGGTCTGTGCCGACGAAAGACTGCTTCTCATTCGCTTGTTGTTCCCTTGGTCTCTTTCTCCGGCAAAACTCCGGCTCACAGCGCCCCGACCGGAGCCGCGGACTGGCTTGACGGCATTTGTCCCCTTTTGTCCACTGTCCACGGCGTCACGCGCGCTTGTGTATCCGAAGAGGAGTCGCCATGCTGGATGTCGATGGAGAAAATGACGCAACTCTTGAGGCCGGGAGCAATTCACCTGCAGTAGCATAAATAGGGGTAGTATGCGCGGGTCGCGCCTGCCTCCCACGCTGCCCTCACGGCTCTTTCCTAAACCGGCAGTTCCGCCTGTCATTCCGCGCGGAACAAAAGTCGCGCCTTCCTTTGCAGTCAAGCAATGCCGCCTGTATTCCGCGCCTTGACGACATGCCATCGGTTGAATCTGTACTTTGTATGAAATCTCTCTCATGACCACTTCGTGCAGCGTAAAAACATTTCCATTATGTGAATCCGACGATATGCATGTTTTAGAGCTACTTTCTCGAATGCATGCTCTTGACATATCACAAATCTGCGACCTATTTGTTTTCTACCATTACTATCGACAGGTCAGACTATGCCAGCAACGACCATTTGTCATCACTCTTAAACCACAAGTGCTCCTTGTCCACTGGCACTGCTCATCCAAAACACTTTACGACGTGTGGGAGCTGATAATATCTGTCATCACATAGGCTGGCAGTTATCCAAACTGTTACTCAACCGCGGTCGTATCCAAGTGCCAGTTACAGCATCTCTCCGCGGCTGCAATAGCTTTACAAATGGCCGACAGTCCCGACCCTACTGCTGCTTTGATGTTGATAAACCGTCTGTCAACGCGTTGTATGGGGTCCGGTGCAGGATACAAGGCGCGCATAACATAAAACGCCCAAAAGTCGGTCAGATCATGACAACGGCCATTATGCAAGGGAAGGACAAAAGAGGCAGCAATCACATATATGCTGGTAGTATCACTTCAGTACACCATACAGCCTCCGTGTTAAAAACGCTGTGCCTGTACTTTGTAGAAAAACGGTGAAGAAGCCGTCTCCTTGCATCAGTAGCGCACCCCCACGACGAGCGATCATAAATGGACTTATAGCAGGGAGGTGAAACGAGGCAAATACTTCGTATGAGATTGGTCTGCGTATCGATTGCCAGCTCTCTTTCTTTTGTCATGATACAGTATATCGCTGACTTCGGGTCTCTCTTTCGCTCTTCGTTTCTGATCAGTCATGCTGCGCGGACAGTGGCAAAACGCAAAGCAAGGTTAAGACCCTGAACAACGACCAAATAATCCTCAAAAGAAAGTAAAAGACAAGAGCTCACAAAGGGCACGGTACTACGTATGCAACATGCAAAGAGGCAATTGACACCCTCCGGTCTTCTCTTGCATCTTTCTCAAACGGACGGGTACGTTGGGGGACCGGACC
This sequence comes from Sporothrix phasma, assembly GCA_016097075.2. NCBI lineage: Eukaryota > Fungi > Ascomycota > Sordariomycetes > Ophiostomatales > Ophiostomataceae > Sporothrix > Sporothrix phasma. Next base: position 272,010 of record JADMNG010000017.1, on the reverse strand, counting down.
GCGTGCATCTTGCGCGCCGTGCCGCATGTACGAAGTATGGTAAATGGTCTAAATTAGCCGTGCACTTGTCTGCTCCATGATTTCTGTAAGCCGTTACACGACTGCGGAGTCCTCAAATACGGGCGAAAGAAGCGTTATCCCCAGCTTTAATATGAGCATCAAGCCTTGAGTAAATTGTGTTTTGCGCAAGACCCTTTGCAAACAGACCGGACACTGCTCGAGCGCGCAGTTGATCGACGCCTACGACGTACTTTGTAGAAAGGCCGCTTTCGTGCTTGAGGCCTGGATCTCCTAGCCTACTCGAGAACCAAGCGGAAACAGGGGCCCCTTTCTTCCCTTCTTCCGTGTCCACCCCGACCCTTGTTGTTTCCCCAGGGTTCTGCCACACAAAACATGCCGTGTCCGAACGCTCCCAACAACGTGACAACGGACTGCCAAGTCCAACGCAAGCCCCGTCTCTTAGTCCTTCCTTTATTCATTCTCTTCCCTCTGGCTGGGTGTTATGCTCTACAAAGTACATCTTCTCAAACCCGGACCCAACGGAGTGGGCTTACTGCCAAAAGTGGACTCATGCATGAAGGAATCCACCGACGATTCCAAGTCCCGGACCCAGAGACCAGGTAACCAGAAGTACCTTCGGCATGACTGACAGGAAATCGCGTACAAGAGACGCAACGAGAGGAAAAGGGGGAGAGCCCTACGATCCAATTGTCGGGATGACGAAAAAGAGGGTTCGATCTCCATATGTGATACCGTGGCTCGCCATGGCGCGTAGCTTCTTGTACGAAGTAGGATACGAGCTTGAGGCGGAGATTTAGGTAAGATTACAATACGCCATATATATTGCGCCCCGTTGAAAGTGACGCACTGCACGGCGGCGTCCAGTTTTCTGTCTGTCTTTTGTCTGTATTTCCTCTCCCGGACATGCCACGGCGTTCATCAAGTACGGAGTATCTTGCATACATTTGTTGGAGCTCACGGACATCTTGACTCGCAGGTCTCTCATTTGCCAAGCCTGGACGGAAGCTCACGGCGCAAGATATTGCTACAAAGCGTAAACACTTTGTCGATCTCGTCGGACGTGCCGGACAATGCTCACTCACGTTCCCGGTGGTGCCGTCTTCAGGCCGAGAGTACTTTGTACAATCTCCTGTTAGCTGGGTCTTGTCTGATAGGACTGACCGGTGCTCTGTGGTAGATAAAAAGACTACGAAACGAGTTATAACAACACCCTGAGCAGTTCTGTGGCTTTCATGTGTGGGTTGAATATCACAGTGACATATACAGCCCTGGCGGCTTCAATCATATTGCTAGTAACCTCGGGCGAGGAATACAGATGCGCGTACCGATACATGTCTGGTGCAGGCGCCGTTATTGCTCATTGTGCTGCATGCGAGCCATTCCGTGGAGATATTTCTGTCCCATGGGCTGCGTTGGGGGCGTCTCAAGCGTCCGTCTAGGCTTCAGACTGCAATGCCTGGCATTTGTCTTGGCGAAGGCTCCGAGAGCTTGAGCCTTGCATATTCTCCTGGATCGACTGCGGTTACGGGGGTCAATGCTTCTGTCGGTACCTTGCTTCCCGAGCTGCATGCACAGCACAGGGCACCCAATGGCCATCGACCTTTTTGGCCTTTGATTCCTGAGCATGAAGGAGTCAGTAATACTCCGTACAACGTCGGTACCTTTCTCCGACATGTACTATGGGTTTTTGCTCTGCGGCCAAGTTGCTTCGCAGTCTGTATCCGACGGCATCTCTTTGCTTCTTTGTGATTTGCATCTCGTGAATACCTCGCACGGGCTCCTTCTTCCTGTCTCGCGCTCGCCCCCTGTCCTGTCTTGTCTCCTCTCGGATTGTTACCGGAGGCCGTACCCTATGCAAAGGCCCCCTGTCCTACTATCACGCCCATACATTTCTTAATTGGGTGCATATTGATGGAGGCGTTCTTCTTCTGAGTTTCGAATTTTTCAGATTTCCATGTATTTTCCCCACCCATTCACTTCTGACCACCAACACACTACTACCCTGGGTCGACGGCTCTGCGCGATGGCTCATGTATTTGATGTACGAAGTACGACGTACAGTACGGGTGCGTCTTGTTGTCCAAGGTCAATGTGCCCCGTCGAATCTGTTTCTGCGCGCAGCTTTCCATTCATTGTTGATCAAAGGCCGGTCTCCATTTCCTGGTCTTGTCTTTCTTCAGAGGAAAACTGGCACTGGCATTGGTATTGGACGTCCGGTCATGGTTCCATTATCCTTTTGCTCAATGAACGGTCTCCGTACCCTGCTTATCACGGAGCATGCTCATCTTAGCATCGCGTACCGAAGAGAACGGTAATAGTGTGGCGGCCTTTTGCCCATCCCGCCCAGACATCCAAGCCTTGCCCTGTCCACCCTCCTGGATCGACTCTACGGGGCTGGAAATGCTAATTGCAGAATGAATGGACGAAAAGGAGCGAAAACAGCTCTTGTACGAGTACGACGCACGACGTATGTACACATGGTGTACTCCGTACTGTAAGATAACCCGGGAAAGCACGCACCCTACCCATTTCGAAGTCCTTCTGCACACCCTCTTCTATCATACGAAGTATGCTGGCTGCTCTCCTCTCCTTTCTCGTCTTGATGGCTCGCCCTGTTTCCCGTGATTGGTCTCCACTTTCCAGCCAAGCAAGCTTGTTTTCCCCTCTTCCATCACACGCGCACACTGTCGCGATTTCGCGTTCGCTGTCTGCAGCACACGCGACGTATTTTTGGATGAAAGCCCTAGCGGAAGAGGATTGCGTGGTAACGCAAGATGCGGAGATTGGAAGCCCTCCGAGTCGGGGTATGTATGTATGTGAATTCCCGTACCTCTTGATCCACGTCTTCGTGCGAGGTTACTCCGCCCCATCACATATGCGGGAAACCGAATTCGTAAGCCCTTCATCCCGTTTGCCACTAACTCTCTTCTTGTTCCTGTTCTTGGAAATCGGACAATGGGGGCCGATGGCGAGCAGGGGAGGGTAAGTCAGAAGTGGCAGTGGTGGAGACGAAGGATAAGGGGAGAAGCCAATACCTTTCCAGGCACATCTTTTTCTTGCGAATGGCATCGCCTATCAAAGTCTGCCCGTTGACAACCTTCTTTGCTGTTCGGCTTTTCTGGGTAGTACATTTCGGCCCCTTCAGATTTCCTCATCCTGTCTAGCTCGGGGTCCATCGTCAGGAGTGTATGGGGTTTGCTGGAAGGCTTAAAGGCAATTGGGACCTGATCGCCCGTGCGGTCACCGATACGGAGTATCTGGGGCTGAGCCGCTAGCCATCTTGCTCTCATTTGCTTCCTCCGTGTGCCGGAGGCCGTTGAGCCAGTGGATAGTGACAAGCTGCATGTACATGTTACTCCGGATTATCTCGGTCGAGCGAGCGCCTCGTTGTTTTGGCCCTATCCGGTAGTACTCCGCAGAGAAAAGGCGGGTACTTCATGTCTGAACGACGCACATCGTACTCTGTACGAGTGTGAGGCCACTTCGTATTTACTTGCCTCTGAGCCCCAGATGCGGATGTGGTACTGGTTTGCATTGCGGAAGAAACACCGACAGAACACCTCTGAAGGGATGTCAGACGGGCTCAAGTGGCTCAGCGGTCTCACAAAAAACAAGGAAGAAACACCAGAATCGTCACGACCGGCTGTCGCATATGCTGATTAGTTGATGCCTGCCGGTGGCCGCTTGCTTTGTTCCGCATTGTGCTGAATCGAATACAACAGCGGGAAGCTGCCACGGTTTTTGCAACGCGGGTTGCAATGTTGTAACTGTGTGAACATCTGCGCTGGTATGACGTATTTCTTCCGCAGGATACGAACCTACCCCGTCTTCTGCAATACAACCTTACCAGCAGCGAGTTGGCACAGGTTGATCTGCACATACGACGTGCAGACTGATGTTGACCTTGCCCTCTCGACACAGCGCGACTCGCACATGTTGCCGTATATCAAAGCCGGTCAGCCGACTAGCCATCTGTTTTCGCAGAAATAGTTGTAGATGCTCTGCCGGGAAGCACATAGCTCTCGCGGGCAATCAGGCAGCCGACCGGTGAAAGATTGTGCGGTCGCATATGTATGTTGTGCTCACCCATACCAAGAAGATGCTGCTATGCCATCAGCGTGCTGCTCGGAGGACAGGACGAATGTTATGTCGTGTTCTTCGTAGCGGCAGGAAAAGGCTATGCTCGGGCCCAACAGTGATACGCCATAAGAGGTAAAATTTTTGGCGTATCGTTGATACTGCTTGTGTCAGTCCACCAAGCCATTAATACTCGGCGTATTGGCACCAATCCGACCGATACGCTCGGGATCTCTTGATTCCGGTTGAACATGGTCCAATACCTGTGCAATAAAGCGTATCGCTTCAGATGAAGGCCCAGCGATGCACATACGACGTGGCGGACATTGCAGCATTCATATTCACAGGCAAGAAACAATGTCTCAGTGTCATCCATGCATTCATGTCTGTCACCAGTAGCGATTCGGCCATGCCAATGAATGAGCAGACCCCATGTCTGACCAGGATTCGTTCTCGCCCGAGCCTACTGAGTATGTGGGACGCGCTATTCGTGCACAACGTATCTGACTCCGCAGCGCATAAGGGTGGTCAGGAAAGGCCGAGGCAGCGCCAGGGCCTGGCCGAAACTAGTGTTGTCGGTCTGCGCTTAGCTCTCTTGTTATTTCAAGCTTGGTGCCTTTGCTGGTCGGAGAGTTTACGTCGTAAAGTGCTTGCGTTACTAGTCAACGGTGCTGCAATCACGCATGAGGCCTGGACAGCGAAGCCCAATAGTTTCTAGCAAAAGCTTTCGATCACAGTCATCAACCTCTTGGTTGTTTTCTTGATATTGCTAGTAGAACAGCCGAAGATTGCTGGAAGTAATCTGAGCGTGTCAGTTGCAGCGGATATGTAAACGAGCTAGCCTTCCGAGGGTAGTGTTCAAGGGCTGGGTTGTGGAAGGCAAGATACTGCTCCCGTAGTGCAACAAGCGACCATAACATCACTGTGGCGCTTGTTCTAACTGCTGGCCATTTCAGTTGGTTGCATGTAGCCAAGAGATGGGCAGTTTGGCATCTTCGTCCTGGGGCCATCTTGGTCTGATTTTGTTATTGAAATATCGAAAACAATGAGCAGCTCGTGCCCCAGCCCCGGGCTCCGCAAGCCGCCCTTCTCGATACCGCCGGTCAAGAGCAAGGCTGGTTTGGCTGGAACACAAAGCCGCCCTGTAGAGTTTTCACATCGTATGCAGGAGACCCACCGTCTGGCCATTTCGCACATCGCCATCGCAATGGTACTTTGTCTTTTTCTTCGCTTTGACTTGTGATCGATGCCTTACAGAAGTCTTTGTCCACACAGATGGCGGTGAGTGGATGGCCCAAGCCCTCTGCCGCATCACTAAAACAAAAGCCGCGCTAAGGCAGCTTGAGACCTGCAGGCTTAGACGCCAACGCCACGCACCCGACGGTACGGGCATGGCGAAGGGGTTCGGACGTTGCTAAAGGATACGGCCACATATCCGGCCGCAGATGATTTGAGGCAGGCGGCCGCTAACATGCACGCTCTTTGCTCTGTCTCTGGTAGCGGTATTGGGGGTCCACCTGTATGCCGTATGCCCAAATGGACTGACCTTGGCTGCGTGGCCTTTTGCGCTGTACTTCGTAGCTGGCTAAATACCTGGACCGTGCTGCCACACGATGAAAAAGAGGTGTCTGGCCGCTCCACCACATGCAGAATGACGACCAGGCTTGCTGGGCCTGAGTGGGTTTGGGGTACGTGGTCTGACGTACTCCGTACATGCATGGTACAAATATGAGTACTTTGTACATACATACGGAGTTCCATATGTGCTCGTGCTGCTGCATATCACAACGCAGTGAACGGAAAGCGGAGAGGAAACTGCAGAAATCTCCACTCAGAGGCATGGTCAGTCTGGGTACAAATCGGTACTTTGAATGGGGGCTGCACCTCAGCCCGAAGAACGGTGAGTGCTGCAGGCAGGGATGTGTCAAAGAGACCGCTCAGAGTGTACGAAGTACTTTGTAAAGTAACGTGAGCTGTGCTGGGCCTCGATGCGCGACTCTTATGCGCGTCTGGCCTGGAGCCACTTGGCAAGTCTCTGCGCCTGGATGGAGCGGTGAGTTTAGCCTTGTCTATGCGGGCTGCAATCGCCTTGAAAATCCCGGGTGTACGAAGTACTCGTAGTAAGCCGTCTCGCGTGGTTCGTTCGTGAATGCGATACACTTTGGAGATGCAGTGGCCTCCCGTCTTGCTGCAAACCTTCGAGCTCGAAAGTTTGTCACTCTTTTGCCCCCCTGCTCTTGGTCGGCCGTCGAACCACCGCCCTGGATCGTCCACCGAGGCCGGCCATGATTCGATAGGTGCTGCAATGCAGAACGTCTTCCGCGCTTGTCGCTTCATGTCCCTTATGTGTGCTCTGGAAGCACTCGTACACGTATCTTAAGAGTACGAAGCCTGAACACAGATGTGGTGCCTGGCAAAGACGCGCTAGAGCGCGTTCTGACCGCGATGGCATATTGGCGTTTGGTCCGCGTCGATATCTTGTGATGGATTCTTTGAAGTGTACGACGTGCATTATTCATTTTCAATCCATCGCTCGCCTAAAGATAGGGGATTACGAGGTCGGGCAAGCAAGGCGCCCACTACCGTAACTAGCAGGAGGCATTGCGCGCCCAATTGCTGCGTGGCTCTTTCCGTGTCGGGAGTGTCGCATATGCATGAAAGACGTAGCAAGCGCGTTCGCGATGTCGAATTCAGAAGCCACAAAGGTCCACGAAGCTGAGAAGGGAAAGTACGAGTGTGCGCAACAAGTGAGTGGATGTCCCAGAACGACTCCGTACGATGTTTTCGGAAAGAACTATCAGCGGTGACGTGGGGCCATTTTGCCTTAGTGGCACTCACGTCCGTGCAGAGGAAAGAGCGGTAACCAGGCAGGTGCATTGGATCTGGATCTCTGCACGCCATTGCGCACACCTACGAGTACTGACCATTCTCGCCGGCCAGCCTCCGTGCGTGCAGAGGGCGGATCGTTGCCAAACAGACTGCTTGAGTGAGCAGCAATGATGTACTCTGTACTCCGTTTCTCGTTCATATCGAAACCGAAAAGGCTCCTCGACGCTTGAAGAAAGGTGCAAAAGATGGCAGGTAGTGTCACGAGTCTGCTGACATCCTTCGTCGCTCTTTCCTGTGGTGCCATTACATTAGTCCGTTCTAATCTTTCTCTCAAAGGCTAAGCACAGCAAAAGAACATTTCATGGCAGCAACTGCCTTGCTCCTTCCCAGTGAGTTCGCACTGCATCGTACGTAACGCGACAGGCACGTGCTTCCCCCCCCTCGAAGTGTTCTCAAAGTGTTCCTTACCAAAGAGAGAGAGAAGGAGCATGTGGTTGCCACTTCTTTGCATAGCTTTGCCCTGTAAACAGCGAGTGTGCCATGAACTCCTGCACCTCCTTCTCCCCCCCCCATCTTTAGCACCGTTTCCCAACTCCCACCGCTTGCAAAATGAAGACTCTTCTTCGCTCCAGTCGAGTTGCAGTTTTTCAACACACCCCGGCACCTTTATTATTTACGGTGAGGAGCCACGGCCATCGTTCTATTGCGCACACATGGAGCAGAGGCCGACCGTTACACACAGCACCTCTATGGACTTGGTACGGCTTGTACTCCATAGACAACGCCACTCGCCGACTGTCGACTTCGGCCCGCCCTCGCAGATGGCCACTGATCGAAATCACCACTTGTTTTCCGCTGATGGCTGGCAAGCTTGGTGTCCTCTTGCAACTGGAGGCGTATTACCCACACGTAATGCGACCTGCGTTGCGTCAACAACCAGATCGACGAGCCTCTTTTGCTGAACCTGAGCTGTCGCCTCATCATCCCCTCAGGCCCAAAGATGACTACTAGGACCAGCCACAAACGACATCTGCATGGGTCCACGCTCATGGGTCCGTACAGAGTGCGCCGTAGTCGGTATGGAGCCTCATATAGATCAGCTTCCCCCCGCATGCTACACACCATGATCCAGATATCCCATGCCTCAGTTTGAAATGACACGAGAACCGCACTGTGGCGGTCGGAGTCGCTGATGCTGCGGCTTATCGTGACACGTCAGCTCATGTAAGATACAACGCAAACGAGCAGTGTGACGAGAATCTCTCAATGGCCTTTCGGCTTGGGGGGAAAGATGCAGCACCAACAAAAAAGGCTACGATATCTCGAATCAATAGAACTGCAAGGTAAGTTGTACAGATGGCCTGATATTGAGGGGCACGAACATGACACTCTGACGGCTCAGCATATATTCATGGCTTCTGGGCCACCTGAACGGAAATAGCAATGCAGTACATGTACATGTACGGCGCGCAGGCCGGCTAGGCATGATGCTGGCACACCTCAAAATGCCAAACAGCATAACCAATCGGCAGCATACAAACGAGCTCCTAACATCTGCTTTGTGCGCCGTACTCGTGGAATACTGCACCTTGTCAGTACGACCACTGCAACTCCGCAACGACCCAGTGTTCGCCGTGTGCTATTATTGCCACTGCCGACTGTTGAGGGCCGTGGTTTTCCGTGCTATTGTTGTTAGTTGGCAAAGGCACTTCAACAATGAGAAAACCGAGAGTGGAGTGACTTGTGCACTTGCAGCGTCCTCCGCTGGTAAGACAGAAACTACAAAGTACAAAGTACGAGCAGTTCGCTTCCCCTGGACCGTTGCATCCTAGCAGCCTCTGTTCGCACGCCCCCATTACCACTGGGTTAGCGCCTCGGTCCCATCCCCGGAACAGTCTCCGTGAAGGGATGGGCAGGCCCGCTCCCCAGGCGCGCTCTTGATTTGCCGCGTCCCGCCCGTATCCACCATCGCCTCGAACACAGACCTGATGCATGAGCTAGACCATGGCCGTTGGGCCGGAAGTACCTAAAGCCAAGGGCTATGTTGTTTTCAGACGAGGAGCTGCATTGCACGACATGGCAAGATGTAGACTAACCGTGATCTCAAGACCTATGTACTTCGTAATCACGAAGCATGGCTTTGTAGACACCAGTCCTCCTTACAAGTTACAAGCGGGTCCCGGCGTCCCTACAGGTCCTGTGCAACCCGTTATTATGCGAACTCTCGGTCCATCCCGAGCAAAGAAAGTGGCGGGACGAACGAGTCGGGCCTGGATCGACATCGAGGGATTGCCCTACAAGAAGCTATTCTCATGATCTCCTCCTCCGTTGCCGCCGCCACTCCTAAAGAGGTCAAGGTGGAAAACGCAAGCAAAGCTCAATTTTAAGAGAATGCAAATACATGTCATGTACTTCGTACATGTACGTCGTATCACACAAGTCTCCAACAACCCGAGCCCCTAGCCTCGACATCGTCACCGCTGCCTTACCGCTGTTCCCGCCAGCCCACTTATTAGCCAAGCTATGTTCACCAGTTCCTCGAATTGCGAAGAGAGCCAACTCCTACCTATGGAGCATTTTCATATTGCTCCATACGCTAACACGCGCTATACCAAAGCAGGGTACAACAGTGCACCAACAAACCTACGCTACTCCTTCGACAAAGTCGATAAAGCAAGCAAACATGTCAGGGTCATGCAGACGACCAAAATTCTACGCCAACGCGAGGACGACAGGGGACTTGCGGACTGGCCCGCTCTGTAAAGAGCATCGGTGGCAGAGCGTGACAGCACGACGCATCTTACCTGTGCGCTCCTGCAACTCAAAAGAGAGGACGGAAGCGATATGGAGTATGTACGGAGCTCGACGTACGGATGCATGTCAATCCACCATCACTCCAGGCCAGAGAAGATCAAACGTCTCTCTCGCACTACGAAGTATTTGACCGGGCTAGGATGCCGCTTTCTTCCTTAGTTGTTCTCACCTTTTTTTGCCAAAGCCCCTCCCCCTGAAGAGCGTCCTCGGGCCTAGCTGTCATTCCACCCTTCTTGGCCTGCTCAGAGTACCTTCAAGGCAGTCTCTTCTTGCTACAGATGCTGCTATGCTAGAGAGAAGAACATCCATTACAAGGGGAGTCCACTTCCAGGCCCATCCATATTCAATCTCTCAACTGTTCAGCGGCAGCTTTTACATGAGAACAGTATTTGGTCCATTCGTTCATTAGTAAGGGATGCTGCAAAAGAGCTCCTGGCTGACCGAGACGGTGCTGAACCAGCCGCACCAACTAGAAGGGGCCAGGCACAACGCCACAACTGTCTGGGACAGAGAAAAGGAGAGGTGCGATGCCCAGAAGCCCCTGTAAGATATCAGCCACTAACGTTTCCCTTATCACTTACACGATGCCCAGGTCTATTACGCAACTACACCCAAAACGACCTGCATTCGAACCTCAAGCCACCCAGAAACATGCGTGTACCAAGTTCGACGTAGACGCTCTGTGCTGAGATAGCCACTTTGCATAACGAACCACAATGTACGAAGCACGGCGTACAGAGCAGGAGTGCCGCAGCATCCCCGTGGCCCTCCATAAGGGTGCCATCTGCTTTGATTGCGACAAAAGTCAACGTCTGATCACTAGGTTAGTTTCTGTGGAGCTTCCAATGACCAGAGCTATCTGTGAAGAGACCTCGACATGGCTACAAAGTACTCTGATGTTCGGCGAGCGCTTGCATGTATTGTTCCCAAAACAACATCTCGACGACGTGCCCTCCTGCTGCGCTCCTTTCCCATTCTCCTCGCTCCGCGGTGGTTTTTACATTCTCGCACGGATTTTTTACGAGCACGACACAACACGGCAATGCTCGGCAACCAAAGGGTGACCAAGTGCAACGAGGACACAGCAGGGGTAGACAGCGCCTGGGGAGTACTTGGTACTTGTAGGTAAGTGCGCCGTACCTGACCTTCCGAGAGCCAAACTAGGACAAGGCAGATCCATAGTACTGGCAACGCCCACCCCCTGCTAAATTACAATTTCCTTTTTCTCTCCTTGCCATTTCTTTCGAGCCTGGCTCGATGGGGTACGGAGTATTTTATCTATCTTACGTCGTAACATCTCATATTATCGACTACCAGACGCGTGGGAAGACGGGACAAGGTGGAAACCCCTTTTGTTTGTTTTCCTCGGAGCTCTGTCCTGTCCTGCTTTCATCCTTCTTTCGACCCCATTCAGATGGCCGTTCCCACTCTGCTGCTGCAAGTCGTTTGGCCGCGTTAGAGCCACTCACTGCATAAGGCTTCACTTCAGCACGATGAGCGGCTAGTTGCTGGCTGCCCATCTCATCCCGCGCCCCATCAACACCACGACTACGAGTAAAGATTCACCAGCCAGCCAGCCAAGCACGAGAGTCCCGTTACAGAAAGCACCACGAGTGCGAAGAAAGCAGCACGGGAGCACGGAATACAAGCGCGTGCTCTCATGAGATGGTGTGGCCTGCCCATCCGTCCATCACCCACACCCATGCCCACTGATCGGCTTACACGGAGTATTGACTCTGGACAGTCAGAGAGCGGCCTTTCTCTGTGCTGATTGTCACTGTAAGTGCCTGCCTGTTTCTGAAGGGCTAGCCCAAGTTTATATTATCAAGACCCCCTCCCAAAATATTCTTACATAGGAGCCCCCCATACCCTTTCCGCGCGGCATTCTCCCACCCTTTTTTCTTTGTACTTTCTTTTTTCCCCTTTGTATTTTCTTCTAGTTATCTGATTGAGCTACTTGTTTTGGTCCTTGATACATTTTGATTTTTGAGCTATTCTCTGCCTTTAGCCATTCTGTCGTCGACATCCATCAAAGTTTCTTTGTATTGCTCACACTCAAGCTCGCGGTTCCATCTTATTATCTCGCGCATGGAACCACCTCGAGGGTCAACCTCATCCAATTTTCACAAGTCTCCGTCCTTTGAGGCTCACATTCTTCGGCCCTCTATTCCCGCGATTTTCATTCGGGCGTCCCTCGTTTTGCGAGCCTTATTACGAATTGGCTCAGCGCAAATTAGCGACCAGCAACCGACCTGGGCCTGTATCCCTTACACAGCCTTGACAGGCTCCCAGCACTTGTCAAAAGCACAGCCTGTGGCCATCGACGACACGGAAACCTGCGCGGCAACGACCATCTGCGCCAGATCTTCGCCACATCAACGGAGCCAACTGGCAAGAATAGCCCGATGCAAGGACTGCCAGCCAGCCCATCTTCTGGTTTCACTAAGCATTCCTACCCCGACGTCCTTTCTCTCATCCTGGGTTGCTCGCTCGTATTATCTCAACCGACACTGAAAGTTTCACCGACGGCAGTGCCTTGTCCACTCGCAAAGCCCATTCTCGTTACAATATCAGTCCTCAAGACAAACCGGCCACTGGACCTTTTTGGCCAGCTTCGAGAGTTGTCTGAACGGAAGGGCCTCGCTTGAATTAGATACCCAAGCAAGCCTTTGCCCTGGCGGTCGACGCGGCTTCTTGGACTCCCGACGAAAGGCAGCGCAGTCAGACAGCACCTTTGCATACTGACTTTGGCGCCGCTTTGGACAACAGTGGGAGGTCTTTTGGAGCTTTGAACACAGACGGCGCCCAGGCTCGTTGGCCCAAACCGGAGGGCGCCTTCACCCTGGCATCCTCAACCACGACAACCACTACGAGGACAGCGCTGCTGAGGCAGCCACGGTCAGACACATCTCTACCGACTGCGCGGCTTTCTTCTGGGAAGGCGGAGCCAGAAGATACTATAATCGTTGCCACGACGGCCGCTCTCTTCACAGCTGCAACTTCAGCAACCTCTGGGAAGACACTGACTGGCAACCAGCCCCAACCTGAGCTCGGGCCCGAGCCAGGGCCTCTCCGTCAGAGATCAAGGAAGAGGAGAGTGGCCGGTGCCGCGCTCTTTACGACCCAGGGCTGAAGGGCGAGAAGGAGAGGCCTTCGATGTCCCAGCAGGCTTCCGTGCCTCGCCCCGACTCCCAGCATCGTACCTCGTCAGATATCAAGCCGCCACCCTTTTCGCCTAAAGAAATTGGCATCTCCGGCACCGTTATCAACCGTCTCTCCCCGACACTTTCACCGGACGAAACACCTCGACACCTGCTTTACCGCCATGAGCAGCAGGACGTACATCCCGCCGAACGAGGCAAATACACCACCAGCACAGGCGGCCACGCAGCATCTTACGATCACGATACAAAGAGGCGGTCTAGGCCAAGCAGTAGCACGATAGCGCAAGGAGAGCGACTGGCACCGTGGACAACAGTGCTCATTCCGGGCCAAGAACGGGTACCATGGCACCGGAGGGGACAGAAGGCACACGGGCCGTGCGCCACCTGCCACGATTGCTGCATCAGCGACAAAAGCCCCAGCGGCCAGCACAAGCGACCGGCCAGCACCACAAGTGTCATCCCGAACTCTCGGTGTCCACAATATTTTGAACCCTTCCGAAGCCCAGGCAGTCGCACACAGTCCGGCCACTGCGCCACGGACGTCTTCGTTGGGGTTTACGGGCATGGACGCAGGAGGGTCACGAACGCTGCCACGAACGAGGCCAGGTAGTGCGAGCAGTCCCCAGGTCGGGTCAGCTTTGAGTGCATCCAGTAGCCACCATGGCCGGACGCACCAAGGACACGCGCAGCCGCCGCCCGCATTTCCAACGGGAAGCAGCAGCAGTGTCGGTCGCCTGCATGGTCCGCCTGGCTTCACGCCTGTTGATTACGGCGCCGGGTATGGCCAGTCGGTTTCCGCAGAATCTGGTCCAGCGCCAAGGACGTCAAGGAGCCCAGGGATGGGATTTGTGCCGCTGTCTGGGGGCGCCGGATCCGATCAGGAGTCCTCTCCGCGTCTGAGGCACTCACACACCAATCCATCTCTCGCGTCGCAGCCTCGCCGCATTTTGACCCGAAATCGCCTCGCCGGTCCAGTCTTGGGCGAGGCATAGCGAGCATGGGTGCGCCAGGTAGCCAACATCCGCTGTTTCCTGGGGGTGCAAGCACGCCGCCCGTGCCCCACTCCCTCCGAACCGATTGCAGCAAAGTATGAGCGCCCCAACCATGGGTCCGGGATCGGCTTCTGCTCATGACCCGACGCACATGGCTGGGTCCGTGCCAGGGTCCTACGTCCCACCACATACCGCATCTGGCCCGCCACCATCGACGGTACCAGGAGAAAGCCCACAACGGCCGTATGCACAGCCTTACTATCCCAATGAAGGTGGCAGGCCGGCACCGGCACCAGAGCATGGAGACAGTCGCAGACCGTCTGGCCAGGCACTCGAAGTGCATCAGCAGCAGCACCATTACCACCACCACCACCAGCAGTTCGAAGGCCAGCCATCATCTCGGTTCCCGTTTCCTCCCAGCACACGACACGGAGGGTTGCCACAACCACAACTCCAAATCGGGCTGTGTCAGCAAGCATCGCGAGCACCGGTAGTGGCGAGGGCCCGTGGGCAGGGCATGGGGCAGCAGCCAGTGGCCCTGGAGGTAACATGGGAAGTGGGCGGTCCGCATCCCATTCCGAAGGGCAGCAGTTTATCACGATCATGCCGTCGTATGGCGAAGAGATTCACGTCCCTGTGGATGTACACCAGGCGTCAAAACAAGCAGACGAGAAGCGGCTTCGAAACGCCGGCGCGTCAGCGCGATTCCGGGCACGAAAGAAGGAGAAAGACCGGGAGGCACAGATGGGGATACAAAGGCTTGAGACCATAAACCGGGATCTACAGAAACGAAATCAGGAGCTGGAGGCACAGCGAAACTTTTATCGCAGCGAGCGAAATCGGCTACGGCACATCATGTCCCAGTCACCGAGTATGCGCGAGTTCGCAGAGTCGGGGCCGCCAAGCCCTGCGTCAACATCCCTCAGTAATCGGTCCTACGTAGCTGAGGGCAGTCCTATGCCAGGCAACGCCACCCAGCTTGCACCTGTGCAGCACCCGCAAGCGCCGTCCCATCAGCAGCAGATGCAAACACATGCCCATCTGCACTCTCAGTACCACCACCAGCTTCAGCAGCATCCGCAGCATCAAACCGCACCAGCCCACACGCTGGCCCCTTGTATCCGCCCATGTCTACTGCACCTGAGTTCCCTAGGTCCCCGGCTGCACATTCAACAGGTGCTCCGGACCCTGCTGCTGGTATGGAGCGCCCTTCACAGCGTCGCCGAACAGACTCGGGGCCGCACATTGAGTACTACACGCCCTCGTACACGACGTCTGCTCCCCCGTCTTCAATGCTTCCTTCGTCTCTGCCGCCTCCACTGCCGCCAGCAGGCTCGTCTGGTTTTCATAGTATGAGCCCGTCGCCCCTGTCCGGATCACCCAGCAACCCTCGGCTGCCTCCACTGCGCCTCGACACCCCTGGAAGCAATCCAAGCAGTGTCGGCATTGGCGGTGGTTTGGGCACAGGTCCACCAACGCCCGAGCTTGCCCACGGTGTGTCGGCTTTGCCCGCACCACAGCACTATCCTCCTGCCACCACAATGCCCTCTGCATACAGCCGTTCCTACGATACTGCGGGGTGGGTGGCCGATTCTCCTTCACCGCGCCCTCAGCATCAGCCGCCCGACTCAAAGTATCAGAGATAGATTGTTCGCAGCCAAGGGTATGAGAGGATCAGATTACCTTTTTTGGCCTTCCATTCCTTGTTCCATAACCCTCCTACATCGCCGAGTTCCGGTGTTTGGAAACTGGGCGCGCCTCGCATTCTTCGCTTTTTCTCCTTCAAAAGCCTATTGTCATTCTCTTCTGATTCCGTCTTTTCTTTGTTTTCTCTACTCCTTTCCTGTTCTGCTGGGCACTTGCATACCATCATTCTTTAATATCCTCTCCCGCGCTTCTATCCGCTCCTTTTCATACGCCACGCTCGTAGCAACCCCTGACATCTTGTCAGCCTTCGCCTGGTGATGCTCTGGTAGCATCACTTGATTTTGCGCATCTTACATCCTTGCTAGTTACTAGAAACAAATGGAGCATTGGCTCTCTTTGTCCCCTCGGCTTCGAAACATCGGATTAGGACAAAACACTCGACCGGCAATGGTTTGGTTTCTTCTAGACGAGCATTTGGCATATAGCTGGGCAACCGGCAGCTGTATTTTTGGTTGCTGCAGACCCTGGTAACACTCGGCTTCACGTCCTTTTTTGATTGCACGGCGCTGTCTTTTCCTTTGTCGCTTATTGTCCTGTTGATTTCCATCTCTCCATCACTCTTAATGCTTCTTCGCCACTCACCCTCTCACCCTCTCACCTCCTCACCCTTACACTCTTTAGCTTACCTTTACATGCAAAGGCAAGGCACGAAGGCGTCTACCACAGAAGCGAAAAATTAATCTGCGACGCCTTTGGCCATGTGTCGGTTTCCTGTCGCTACTCCTCTCAACGCTTCGAGTCCAGCCTCTCATCATATCTTCCAACACCGATATCACCCCCCAAAAAGTGCACAGCGAGTCCATTCATTTTATAGCTCGCATTCCCCGCCACACTGATTTATCGCATTTGACTTTGTAATTTCCTATATACCCGCCTCGGTCAATGATCATTCTTCCTAGTACCGCTTTCCAACGCGGCTGCACACATTTTGCTTGCATCAACCAGATTGTCTATTTTGGATTCCCCTTTGCGCTTTGCGTTGCTTTTTGTCTTGGTCATATTCGGGGCCATTCAAGGCTTTGTGTGCGTGGTCCTTGTTGCCTCTGAGAATCTCTGCTTGGATTATCACCAGAGCAATCCGGTTGACATGCAGAGGGCCAATCAGTACCTCCACGTGGAAGGCACATCGTCTTCAGAGAAGGGCCCCGGGGCCGACAAGGTGTTTTATTGCTTGATTTCATTTTCACTCTTATTCGTTCTGTCCTGTCTTTTCTCTCCTTATGGTGCTGGCTGGAGTTGGGTTATATTACTGCCCGTGGCTGCTCACCAGGCACACGGCAGCGGATTCGGTTTCTTTACTGGGGAACAAGGGACACTCACTTTACACAGATTGGAACAAATTAAACACACATCCTCCGTCTTCTTGGTCAGACTCGTTGGCTGGCCCATTGCTCTCGGACGTTTGTTACTTGCAAGATGGAGCATTCTCTGCCACAATTGGCTAAGGCGTAGGCTGCTACGAGGGAAAAGATAGAAAAGGGGCTGGTTTGCTTGCTGTAAACAAATACAGTGTTCTATACAGTGTCAGTGGTCTATACTGTGTGGGGCTTTGACGCGACACGACTTTTCTGGGGCAGGTCCAACGTAGCACGACGTACTCGTAGAAAAACTTTAGATCCTAGCTTCTGCCTAGCCAGCAAAATCAACAACCTGCAATCCCGGAACTCGATCGTCGATTCTACGACTGCCTAATCGCAGAGGCCTGTTGCTGTCTGTTCCCTCCTTTTATCGGGGACGCAAAGACTGGACCACCGGATAAGGCTGGGCGTGACTCGTTCTTCCTGGGGACAAAGAAGGCAGGCGACCAGAGGCAAGAGAGCAGAGGCAAGAGAGACGACACTTGAACTCGGAAAAAGACAACCTCACACTTCTTCGAGGATGAAGCACTAGACGTCCTCACCTGGCACCTAGCTTTGCTTCATTCTTGTCTTCTGCCATTCAGTCTCTCTCCGTCCTCGCACTTGTACTCTACCTCGCATCTCCTTGTTGTCTTCCGATATGGACGGTGCAAGCCGCCACGATCTGGCCCTTGGTGGCCCACAAACGGAGGGCGAGCAGCGGGAAGTGGTTGAGAGCCAGTCCCTTTTTGACGGGTTGGGATGCGATGCCGTTGCTACCGGCGACTGGTTTTTTGACAGCGGTGTCTTGGGTGCGGGCTTGGCCGTGGGCCTCGACGAGCACGACTCGCTGTTTGGCGGCGACGCCGATATGGAGAGTCTGTTTGGCGAGCTTGACGACGAAGCGCAAGCGCCCAAACAGCATCAGCACCAGGCACATGCATCCCCTCCCCCTTCCCGCTCGCTATGCCCCTTCCATCGCTCCGCTTCCGCTGGAGCGCTTTTGTGACGTTAGTACTCTCCTTTTAGAGCACCAAAAGCAGCACCAAGACGCAGAACAAGCAGATCAAGCAGATCAAGAAGGAAAAGAAGAACAAGCAGCCGGACCCGGACAGGATGAGGCCCAAACTCAAAAGGAGGACATGCTGCTGTTGCCAGACCCTGGTCTCGACGGCTTGCCCGGTATCGACTCGACCTTTGACTTTGACGTCGATATCGGGCTGGCCGTGGAGCTGGAGATGGCACGGCAGGCAGACAGCGGTGCTGGAGCGGAGGCATCGGGAGAAGCTAGAGAGGCAAGAGAAGGAGGAGAAGCCACAACCCCATCCTCGTCCGGTCTCCAGAAGAGCCCTGTCACAAACCCAACGCACATGGCGTCACCCGCGTTGCAAGCTTCTGGTGGCGGACACACTTCTCTGCAACATGCAAGTCCAGGCATTGACACTTCCTCTCACGCAGTAGGACCCCTCATAGGCACCAACGACGATCAAGAAGGTCGAGGGCCTGTCGTTGCCGACAGCAACGACAACGCAAACAACAACCGCGCCGACGACAGCGACTACAGCGACGTTGTCGTTCTGTCCTCGAGACCGGTTCAAGGTTTGTTCATCCGCCACCAGTGCCGACAACGATTCCCACTACCTCGAGCTCCGGCCGCGCTGCCCGCAAGGCCCACCGCCTCCGCGCATCGACCTCAACAACTGGAACGTGGAGGAGCTGCTGCCCTATGTCCAGCTTCGTGAGTACCCCACCATCATCCTCTGTACCTCCTTCGGTTTGCCCCCTAAGATCTACCGCTAACCTATCAGATTCGAAACTGACGCTTCGTGGCATCCAAGAACGGCTTGGCCTAGATGTTGACTCCGGCAAGTACATCGTCGCGACATGCAACGAGCACCTCGCGGACCCAGCTCACACCATCTACATGAGCGGCTCGTCGGATCCGGCGGCCTTGCGTATCCTGAAGGTGACGTTGATCCTCAGCTCGTTGGCGCTGCTCAAGGACGGAGAAGGCCAAGCCGGCGTGGCCCTCGTTGGTTTGGACGCGACTCACCCCTCGTGCCAAAAAGCATGCACGTGTGGCCCGACGACTCAACCACGTAAGTCCTCCCTCTTCGCTTTTTTGTCCAATACACACGATGCCCTTCCCATTTCATATATGCTAATTCTCGCTCAGTCTCACGCTCCTATTTATACAATTGCTCTACCGCATGACGCGGAACAAGTATTCTCGAGAACGGTACCGCAAGCTCAACGCAGCGTCCCAGGATCGACATCTGGGAAAGAATGCTCGCCGACACCGAAGCCGTCCAAGTCGCCACAATCAGCAGGGGCGAGACCCCAGAGAACTCCGGCCTGCAAACGCCCGAAACTCCCAGTGAAGAAATTCTCAAGCCGACTCCCGAAAACGGAAGCGGAAGGCTCCTCGGCCCAGACCCGGAGCAAAGCAAAAACTCGCCTTTGAACCTTCGACCCTGCGGCCACCATGGCCTGCCATCAACATCAGCCTCGAGTACAGGTCACCAAGGGTACGTCCTCTTTGTCCGCGTCTGCTTTCCATCCCTCCGACTCGTGCCCGATGCTAACGCATGTCTTAGGTCCTTCGCGATGCCTTGCTGTCATCGAATATCAACAGGGACCTAACGCCGGTCAGCGGCTCTGACCAAGCCTCACGTTCGCCAAGTGCAACCCCGTCGCCTGCCGCCCTTGCTGCCGATTTCTGCCCAACAAGACGCCCACCAGAAGATGCCAGCATCCGCTATCGCATCAACATCATCGACGTCCGATCGCAGCAACGCACGATCCCGCAGATTGTCCTCACGCACGACGGCAACATACGCTCGGCTGGCTTCGCATACGTAACGGATCTCTGTGCTCGGCTAGGCAAGGCCATCGATACCATATCCATAATGACAACACTCGGCCTCGAACGTGTCAGTAGCGGCATGGGATGGATCGCGTCGTCGGCCGCGTTCACGACGAGCTGCTCATGGACGGCGAGGTGCGTGTTCTGGTGTGTTTGCAGAACTGAAGAATTGATGGGGGGGCGAGACGAGAGGCGGCAACGAGTTTATGACTGTCAGCATTCACCGGCGTTTGTATCATGTATTTATTGCCCATAGCTCGCTTTTGGTGTTCCTCTTGCCGACAGCATAGACGGCAAGCCAAGTCCTTCTGGAGCGAGTGAAATATTCAGTTGGGTGCCGCATATCTGGGACAAGTCTTCGTATTCAAGAGAGGAAAGGCACCTATTAACGTCCTGAACAAGATGTGTGCCTCGGAAATGACTCTCATCCTAATCTGCAGTGTCTTTTGCCGTGAACGTAATACTTCGTACACTTATCGCTCGAGCCTAGATCCAGCTTCCTTTTTAGTTGCTGTTTCTCACGTCTTTATGCTCTGCCAAGACTGTTTATCTATTCCAAACAAGGGTCAATGGTCAGGAACACCAAGGGTAGCTAACAAGGCTCACACGTGTCAAGACTAGCAGCATTTCAACGGGTCGACAACGCCAACGCCGAGACTTTCTTCTCCGTTTCTTCTCGTCCCTCTTGGTACACTGTCGTATTCGATGCATCATGATGTCCCGAATTGTGACACCGAGAGAGTGATGATCTTGATCAAATCGGGCAGGAGCCAACAGCAGGGGACGTGCGCTTACAGCTTGCTCCTGCCTCGGCCTGCCGATCGCTTCTTTAAAGCCGTCGCGCCTTCCTCCCTGGCACCAAGCTGATTGGGACAATGCAAAGAGGCAAAGAGGCAGCGCAGCAGCAGCGTCATCGTAGCTGCACATCTCCTCCCTCTCCCTCCACACAGTCAAAGATGAAGGATTTGCGGCCAGCGCTACGGCGCTGTTTGTGGCGGCAGCCGTCGCCTGTGACAGTTGCTACGGTCCCGTCAACCGTATCGAGCACGTCCGGCACGCCAAGCGCATTCAGCCGGGCGCACCGGAGGCTACCTACGGTCCGACGCGGCCGCTCGAATGGGGCCAGCTCAACGTTCTACACACGGTCTGTTCCCGTCGTCTGCCATGCTGGATCGCGTGGTCTCTGACAATCGACTTGATATTAGACCGACACCCACGGCTGGCTTGAGGGCCACCTCAAGGAAGCAAACTGTACATCTCCCTCTCCTTCTACCCTTCATACCGTCTCAACGCTGACAGAACAGATGGCGCCGACTTTGGCGACTTCATTTCCTTTGCGGCACACATGAAGCAGGAGGCCAAGAGCATGGGCGTCGACCTGCTTCTGGTCGATACTGGTCAGTCTCTGGCGAGCAGAACGAACGCGAGAGCAAGGGCGAGAACGAGCGCGAGAGTGAGAGCGAGAGCGCGATCGAGAGAGAGAGCGCGAGCGAGAGAGAGAGCGCGAGCGAGAGAGAGAGAGAGCGAGAGCGAGAGTGAGAGAGTGAGACAGATGCAGTGCCATGTCGCGCGCGTCCCGACTTGACGTCGACTAACACTCTCCACAGGCGACCTACACGACGGTACGGGCCTCAGCGACACCACCTCGCCCGACGGTCTGCTCTCAGACAAGGTCTTTTCCGAGCTGAGCGCGTACGACCTCTTGACCATTGGCAACCATGAGCTCTACCTGGCCGACGTTGCCTACCACACCTTTAACGACTTCAGCTCGTTCTGGGGCGACAAGTACCTCACGTCCAATGTGCAGATTGTCAACCCGGATACCCAGGAGTGGGAGTACGTCGGCAAGACGCACCGCTACTTTACGACGGAGAATGGTGAGCCAGCTTGGTATTGAGCTTGAAACGGACATGATGGCCCCTGGACTAACATTGTCTAGGCCTCCGCATCATGGCATTCGGTGTCCTGTTTGACTTCAAGGGCAACACCAACGTCTCCAAGGTCATCCCAGCCTCCGAGATGGTCAAACAGTCCTGGTTTATCGATGCCATCAACACCAGCGAGCCCGTCGACCTCTTCCTCCTCATCGGACACAACATTGCACGCCCCTCCATCAGCGCAGCACGTTCCAGACTGTCCACAATGCCATCCGCGCCATCCACACCACCACGCCCATCCAGATCTTTGGCGGCCACAGCCACATTCGCGATTTTGCCGTCGTCGATGAGTCCAGCACGGCCCTCGAGAGCGGCCGCTACTGCGAGACTGTCGGCTGGTTCTCCATGAGCGGCTTCAACGAGACCAACAGCGGTCGCACAGGTGCCGCAAACCCTAGCGGCGTGACCAACCCGACGCGCAAGGCGATTTCTGTCGCGTCCAACCGGACTGAGACGACTTCGCCCTTTGTGTACTCCCGCCGCTACCTCGACTGGAACCGCTACACTTTTCAGTACCACACTGTGAGCTCGCCATCATTCGACACCCCGGCTGGTCTCAACGCCACGGACGAGATTTCTGCATCCGCACACAGCAGCGGCTCGGTAAGGTGTATGGCTGCGTTCCGCCTTCTACTGCCAGACGTGCGTGCCCTTTGGCGACCCGACCAGCATCTTTACTGTCATGGCCGACGCCGCCAGCGAGATCGTGGTCAACCCTGACCGCGCCAACAAGGCTCGCATGATCTTTGCCAACACAGGTGGTATCCGCTTCGACATGCACAAGGGTCCGTTTACCTACGACGACAACTTTATCGTCTCGCCCTTCCGCAACGTCTTCAAGTACATCCCGGACGTCCCTTTGCCGATGCCAACAACCTGATCCATAAGCTCAACAACGGCGGTGCCGACAAGCGCAGCCTCGCGTCCATGGATCAGGCTCGCTGTTTGGCCGTGACGCCTGCGTCGATCCCGAGGTCAGCCTTGCCCGTCGCGATGCTTCCTCCCCTTCGTCGGATAGCTCTCCCTCGGCATCGGCCGTCGCCAGTCCAAGAGACGAGCGGATACACCACCACCGATGATTTCGGCACCGATGGTGACGATACGGCCCACTCGGAGATCCCCAGCCACACCATCCCCTCTACTACATGGCCACCGCGGCTACCCCAAGTGCCGCAACCCGGACAAGGTGGACGTTGTCTATGTCGATTTGTATGTCAGTTCCCCCCTCCCTCCGCTCTGTGTCTTGTTTTCCACTCAGTAGCTTTGTGCGGTGCAGCTGACAGGATAGCATCCAATCCTACATCTTGTCGTACCTCGGCTCAAAGTACTCCGTCGCGGACGCCTCGCCGTACATGGCCAAGAACTTTACCTCGCAGGACTACCTCCTTCCTACGTCCAGAAGAAGTGGCAGGCCAACATTGACAACTGCCCTCTGTAAAGAAAGAGAGGGAGGAACGGGACGCAGAGGGGTGCGCAGGGGCGTACGTGTGTAAGTGATCACGTGATGTCGCGTAGTAACACAATAACGAGGCACAAGGGTGCAAAGAGCCATACGTGCTGAGTTTACTGGCTGATAGTGAGTATGTATGAACATAGTCGTCACGTAGAAATCTACATTCATGTCCATTATTGGCATAAACTATGACCGGTGTGCATCACGATAGGATGGGGTGATTCAGAAGCACTAATGACATCACGTGATCTTATCGGCACTCAACCGTGTCGTTCCGCCGTGACTGATTTCACCTGCTTCCCTCGTACAGTACATGCAAAATAACCTCCAATTTACAATGTGCTATCTCCTGTAAGGAAAGAGGACCGTGTCTCCTCGAAAAGAACAGCTGGTCAGATGTTGCTTCTGTGCGCTTTTGCCCAGTATCGTGCCTTATCCGTACAAAACAGAGCGACAACGCCACTAGGGAAGAGACCCACTCTTCGCCGCCAGCTGACCAGTTCTCTTTCCCCCAACCAATTTATCGCCGACGTCATTTGCACGAGGAAGGCACGATCCATTATCACTCAGCTCAGGAGCTATCTCCCTCCGAACTTTGTTTTCTTCAGAACACAATTTCTAGCTCTTGCAGAACTTGGCTTCTTGTCGAGTGTTCCAAAACACAACACACGCTGTCTAAAGCACACGCTCACCGACGCTCTCGACACAAGCCACACCGCATCGACAATCGAGAACCTGTCAAGCCAAACCATGCCCTCGCGGGCCTCTGCGATCGGACGACGTCCTACATAAACAACCACCACCCAATCTTTCTTCCTATCCGAGACTGGGAGAAAAATTCATCACACACACGCAGCGATGGCGGAGAAGAGTGGGAGTGGCTCTGCCGATGGCGGGCCCTCCCTCTACGGCTTCCCAATCGACACTCTCGGCGATATGACGCAGCTACCGGACTACGATACGGACTTCATGCACCCCGATGACCTTGAAGCTTTTGTCCAGGCCCTTGCCGCACCCGACCCATTACAATCACCGACAGCGACCGTACCGGCGGGCCTCGGCGAGGAGGGCAACCCACTCCTGAGTGCTAGCGGCGCCACACCAGCCACCCTTTCCAAACGAAGCTCGGTTGTGAGCAATACGGACGGTGTAAGTAGTGCCAACGGTGCTGGTGCTTCGCTCTTCATCACAGCCAAAAACGACTGGGCGCCCGTGCACGAAAAGGTTGAGGCGCCCGGGGGCAGTGCCCTGCTTCTGGCTCGGTTCCCAGCCGTCGTCGCGCGGGCACCTTCTTTTCTGCATCGTCTGCATGGATGCCCTCGTTTCTCACGTGGAAGAACAGGCCCACGTCAGCAAGTACAACACTGTCAGGTGGAGGAAGTGGGTTCAGCTCCAGCAGACGATCCGCGCCGCCAAGAGCAGCAGCGACGCCGGCGGCCGCCGCATCCACTGCTGCGGGCAAACGCGCCCGCAAACGAGACAAGCTCGGTGCATCATCCATCGGACGCCGCACTCGTGATGAGACACGCGAGGGCTACCTGTACGGCCTATTGAAGTGGCCGTTCCTTATGGGCGTCTTTGGCTGGATCATCGGCCTGTCGATTGCCTATCTTTTCACGCGGATGTACATTGCCGCTTACGAGCAACTCGTCTCCTGGCGCGGCCGCCGCGAGCGTCTTCGTCACCATATGCGTGCCGCCGACAACTACGCCGACTGGGTGACGGCCGCCAACGCTCTCGACACGCACCTTGGAAACGACCGCTGGAAGGAGGAGAATGAGTTTGCTTTTTACGATTTCCGCACGGTGCGACGCGTGGTCGACCAGCTGCGCAAATGCCGGCACGTGCTGAGGCAGCCGAGGCACAGCAGGGTGATGGTGGCGAGAAGAATAACAGCGTGGGCGACCTCAAGGCGCTCGTTGAGGCTTGCGTGAAGAATAACTTTGCCGGTATAGAGAACCGGCACCTGTACAGCCGGACGTACTACGGCACCAAGAATCTTGTACAGAGTTTTGTCGACGAGGTCGAGCGGAGTTTGGACTTTTTGATCCAGACCAACCAGCTTGGCGCGACCGAGAAGCGCGCGGTATTCAAGCGCCTTTATGCCAATTATGGCCGGTCCGCCCTCTGCCTGTCCGGCGGCGCATCGTTTGCCTATTACCACTTTGGCGTTGTGCGGGCACTTCTTGACGAGGACCTCCTGCCCGACGTCATTACTGGCACGAGCGGCGGCGCCCTGGTGGCGGCTCTTGTCGCAACACGAACCAACGATGAATTGCGGCAGCTGCTTGTGCCTGCTCTGGCCGGCAAGATCAACGCCTGCAACGAACCGGTAGCCGTTTGGCTCCGGCGCTGGTGGACAACGGGCGCGCGGTTCGACTCGGTCGACTGGGCTCGCCAGTGTTCCTGGTGGTCGCACGGGTCCTTGACGTTCCGCGAAGCCTATGAACGCACCGGGCGCATCTTAAACATTACCTGCGTACCGGCAGACCCGCACTCCCCCACGATTTTGTGCAACTACCGCACAGCTCCCGACTGTGTCGTCTGGTCAGCCGTGCTGGCTTCGGCAGCTGTCCCTGGCATACTGAACCCTGTGGTTCTCATGATGAAGACACCCGGTGGCCGTCTTGTGCCGTACTCGTTTGGCCACAAGTGGAAAGACGGCAGCTTGCGCACAGACATCCCATCAAGTCGCTCAACCTCCACTTCAATGTCAACTTCACCATCGTCAGCCAGGTTAACCCGCATGTGAACCTCTTCTTCTTCAGCAGCCGCGGCTCTGTAGGCCAACCGGTGACACACCGCAAAGGCCGCGGATGGCGTGGCGGCTACTTGGGCTCGGCCTTTGAAGAGTACCTCAAACAGGACCTACGCAAGTGGCTCAAACTACTACGCAATCTGGAGCTGTTGCCGCGGCTCTTGGGTCAGGACTGGTCTGAGCTGTGGCTGCAGCCGTTCAGCGGCACTGTTACGATCTGGCCCAAGTCCGTTCCGTCCGACTTTGTGCGCCTGCTGTCTGACCCCGACCCGCCGCGGCTAGCGCGCATGATACACGAGGGCCGTCAGTCGGCGTTCCCGCCGCTCAAGTTTGTCTCGAACCGGCTGCGGATCGAGCGACTGGTGGAGCGGGGCCGCTTGGAGACACGGAACCAGTCAGCTGCAAACGGTGCGCCGCGAGCTTCCAACACGTCCAACGCCGGCTCAGCCAGCACTGGTGGTTTGGGCGACAAAAACAGCCGCGGTCGTGGTGCACCACGGCTGCTTGGCCTTGGCGGGTCTAGCCATAACGCCAGCAGCAGCCTCGACTCACTGATGAGCGATGACGACATCGCCGGTTTTGTGCGCCAGAGACGCCGCCGCCGGGATGTGGCATCAGGCATCGGATTGGGCCTGCCTGGCTCTCTGGCAGTGGCGGCCTAGGTAGCACGACAGCCACATCGGACGAGAACAATTATACGACGGACACCGACGGTGACTTGGACCTTTCGAGCGGTGGATTCGGTGTGCAGCAAGCACTTCAAGACAGCTACGATGAGGAGGAGGAGGCGGGCGAAAACGTCGACTATGATGACGATGGTGCGCCCATTGCGGAGGAAACCGAGGCGGACGAACAGGCTGGGCCGCTGGACTGAGGAGGCTTTTGCAGGCATTTACAATCAGGCGATTGGCGGCATTATATATACGGCGTTATCAGAGAGAGAGAGATACGCATACAGCAGCGTTTTACACTCCTGTTTTTACGATATCAGCATTTCTTCTTTCCCGGCGGCGCTTGCCCTGATTCCATTCTATCTTTGTTGATGTTATCTACTGGAATGCATTCCCCGTTTCTATCAAACGCTCTCATTTGAACATGACCTCGTAGAACAAGAAGAACGTACGCAGCTGCTACATTTAACGTTGGGTGGTTGGAGAGGGCAAAAAGGAGGGAAACCAAAATCGACAAAAAACGTACAGCAGCGGGTATTCGCTGGTCGTCACCGACCCAACTACTAATCCGCCGATTACAGGTTTGACTAGGGGAGAGCGGACGGGATCCCGTATTTTCCTGTATCTATGGCCGTACGTGGAAGAGGCTGCTGGTTGTAGCGTATATATTGTCCAGCGAAACATCTCTTGATCCAAAAAGTTAGAAGTAACAAAAAACGTACAGCAGCGGGTATTCGCTGGTCGTCACCGACCCAACTACTAATCCGCCGATTACAGGTTTGACTAGGGGAGAGCGGACGGGATCCCGTATTCTCCTGTATCTATGGCCGTACGTGGAAGAGGTGGCTGGTTGTAAAGCATATATTGTCCAACCTTGCGTCTCCTGGCTGCGGAATAGGCCACTTCGGGCCTCAGCATCACCCTTCATTTGAGCGATCCTCGGTGAATATGGACTTGCGGTTGGGCTCCATGACGACAGTGCGCCGCTGGCGGTACCTCTTCGTTTAGTCCGATTAACATTGACACGATCAACTGGCGTCGTGCCCGACTGCTCGGGGCGGCGCGGATGGAAGTGTTAACCGCGTCCACTCTGGCGACCAAGAGCCGTTTGCGAAGCTTGTACGTCGCCCCTCTCCATTCGTTGACGGCTATTGTGAATAGACGAAATTTCCCAGCTACGAGCAGTTTTGTATCCCAGACACTGGCCATCGCCACCTCCGGAGTCACGCCTCACCTGCTTCTTCCCTGTGACTATCGCTCTAGAAACGGTTGGCCACGCTCGCGTGGTGTGTTTGCTTCTTTGCCCTCGATAAATGTCCTGGGTGCTGACGAAGACGGTGCCTTGTCCAGACCACGTGTGGCCAGAGTGACAGTGTGAGCTAGTCGACCTGCCTTCCGGACTGCACTTTGTGATGCAGGACGACGTATGCTTGGAGACACGGCGAGAGTTGCTGCAAAGGAAAATCAGGGCGCTGCCAAGAAGAGCAGGCGAGAAGCCTATCTCTGACACTCTACCGGCCAGACGGGCACAAGTCGTGGCTGCCGCATGCCGGGCCACCGCTGGCGGGAACTCACAATGCTACGAGGTAAAAAGGTGTCTGCTATTTGTTGTATTTCTTGGGCAGTGGATACGATGTAAGCTTTGCTGGTATGTCAGAAGCAGTCTCAAAAACTCGATCAGAAACTGATACCTGCCGAGGCCCTCTGGGGTATGGGTGCACTTTACTCGTACAGCTGTATCAGACCCTGCTTTTTGGCTCCAGTTCAGCTTGGGCAGCGGGTCTGTTCTTGGGGGATGAGGCTTGTTTCAGAACCCTCTTTCACGATTGAGTTTCAGTCGATGCCATCCGTTCCTATGGGAGACAGTCCATTCTAGCAACAAAGATTGCCGAGGAGCGCTGGCGATTGATCAAGGGCTGTCTCTCTATGGCGCTGATCAAAAACAACTACGTCATTCTGGTGGTTGTGGACGAGGCTGAGATAGCCAGGGATGAGATGCATTTCACGATACACCCACCAGATCCGAGTTTGGCCCTGCAGTTTGTGTTTCTTTTATTTCTATGTGCTTTTCTCTCTCTTGGTCTTCGGGGCTGGTTTTGTCATGGTCGGGGTGTTTCGACATGTTTGTGTCTATGATTGAAAGACGTTTTGTGTGATCAATTTTGACTGCATAGCACATCGAATAATATCTTCAAACCGGAAGAGAAAAAAAGACACCAAAAAACGTCAAATAAATTCAAATAAACACAATAAATAAGTGGAAATGCCACACCGCCATAAACCAGTCTGTAATACCAGCAAGTACGAATACTCGTAGTGCATCATGCTACAGTCGCGTCTTCAATGTATCCGCGATGTTGTGATAACGACGCGCATTCCTCAAGCACAAACCACCACCACTACCGAAATCGAGGAATGGACCTAGTGACGCAATCGCATCGGACAGAAAAAAACGACAGTGGGCCAACGCGCCATTTACGTCGTAGATGCTGAATACGACCGCCATGAAGATTTTCAGGGGCCGCGTCGGGGTGGACTTGCTGACGCAAGACGGATTCTCCCAATGGACTTGTCTCTCTCCATCCACCTCGCAAAGTCATCGATGGCGGTACAGGAAGAGCACCCAGCCAGCATAAGCCCCATAGCGGCGTAAAGCCGCCACGGCCTCTTTGTTTACACGATCGCAAGACGCATGGACGCCTCTTCCCAGATCGAGTCGGCCTTGCTCTGTCCGATCCGGGCATCTACTCGTACATCCAGACGCAGAAGTGCATGCAGAGACGGCATCGTGTCTTCTCGTGTCCCGGTCTCGGCCGTGTACATGCACATTGTACTCTGAACGATGTACTACGTCGTACTTTGTACGCCCTCCAAGGGCTACGACTAGGCAGCGGGACCGCGCAAGAAGAGGAGGGCGCAAAAAGAAACGTAATCACCGACCGTCGTTGTGCCGCAAAACATGTCTATGGGCCGAAACACACACACCAAAGACTCGATGTTTGGGCAAAACCCAGAAGAGCGGAGAGCATTACATGCAGGCGCACTGGCAAGCCCCTGGCCGTGGCACGAGTCACGGCATACGACGCATCTACGAGTACTTTGTACGTCGTATGAGTACGTCGTTGTGATTTCCAGATGCCATGAATGCCCATACGACATAGTGCGAGAAGAAAAGGAAATGTACTCGTAGCACTCATCTCACTTTTACCTACCATAAAGTTGGCATGAAACACTCCCTACTTCAGTCCAGACGAGTCAATTGAGATCTTCATCGACGACCGTCTCACCATTTCTGAGCTGTCGACGATCCTCCCAGACGCGACCAAGTCGGTCAACTCGTCCAGTTCTTACAAATACAAAGTATGTGGAAAGAGAAGTTGGGCACACAACTCGTAATTTCAGAGCGTCGTACAAAAGTACCTCTATGAAACGACACAGCTCTGGGACCTCGAGCAAAAAGAGGGCAACCAAGGCGGCAAAGAGAGAAGCGAGAAGAGAAAAACAGGGAGTGGGACTAAAGACCGGTGTGGTTCCTGGACTAGCCGACCCCATGGGAGGCAGTGCAAGAGAGAGCCCCAGTGCAATTTCGCAGGGAGCGCTGTTTCGCAGCATGTGGAAACGAGTACCGCTCCACCAAAACAGCGCACTGGGGGTACAGATGAATTCTGACAGGTACATGCGCGATACGTGGCTAGCTCTGGCGGCGCGACGTCCATAGTGGACAAGGTCTGCAGCAGAATGTGTTTAGTGTCGTCTCGTCCGTGCAGGTCAGTACGAAGTGCGACGCTGGGGAAATGAAATGTGGGTTACCGAACGAGCCAGGACGTGGGCAGCAAAACAAATCATGTTCTGACGAGAGCGGCATGCGGCGTACGAGTACTTGTTCTTTGTAGTGCCGATGGGCCGTGGAAGAACAAGAAAAGACGAAAAAGAAGAGACTGGCCCCCCGAAACCAGGCAATGCCGTTCTGGTGGCTTATTTTCTTTTGTTTGGGGTTGCCACTTGTATCACAACACGCGCAAGAAACAGGATCCAGTAGACGAAAAATCGAACAATTCAATTCACCGAGCAACAACGCTTGAGTATCAAAAAATCATTCAAAGGAAAAATGGGGGGTTTTAAAAAAAGAGCAACCAAACTCTCCCGTTCTAAGCAAAAGGCAAGAGAATCTGGCAACCCAAAAATACAATTAGAAGATTAAAGTAAACAACCAGTGATCCATGCCAAACGTCTGCCTGTCCGAGTAGGAGAAACAAGAGATCCAACAGTGCCACCGTTTGTTAAAAAAGCAACTCGCCAGAAAGAAGCCCCATATGAGACTGTACGTTCATAAATGCCATAGCCTTCCAGGCTTTTCTAGAGAAAAGAGACAAAGAAAAAGTCAAGGTTGATGGAAAAGACAACCGGGCCTTTATGCCAGGACAATGGCAACAAGACCGGCAGCAGCGGCCAGGACGCCCGAGAAGGCGACGTTGCCGGCACCGGCAGTGACGACGTTGCTGGGGTGAGGGGTGACAGAGCTGGCGCATGTTAGTGGGACTCGATGGCCATGGACAGGAGACGCAAAAGCACAGAAATACATACCCAGTGTTGGTGCCGGTGGTGCCGCCGACAGGGGCGGTCGGGCAGGGGACAGCGACGGTCTCGTAGATGACAGTGGGGATGACGGTCGTGACCGAGGTGGAGATGGTCTTGACGGAGTAGGTAGGGCAGGCAGCCTCGGGGTGGGGACAACGACGACGGTGTTGCCGCCGGTCTGGGCGCCGGTGTTGCCACCAGTGTTGCCGCCAGTGGGGGAGCCGGTAGGGACACCGGTCTGGCCCCAGGTCTTGGTGTTGCCGTTGACGGTGGTGTTGTAGTAACCGCCGTGGCCGCCGCCGGTCTGGGTGACGGGCAGACGGTGGTGGAAACAGCAACAACCTCGGTCGAGTAGACGGTCGAGCGGGCCGGGCAGTCCGTGACCTCGGCGGCGCACGAGGTGATGGTGTGGACGGAGGTGGAGTAGACGGTCGAGGTGGTCATGGGGTGGACCTTGGTGGAGGTGCGAGCAGGGCAGTCGGTGACATCGGGAGCGCACGAGGTGATGGTCTGGTACTCGGTGCTGTAGACCGTGCTCTGGCAGCGGTCTCAGTGCCGGCCATGACGGCACCAGCGAAGAAGAGGGCAGCAGCGGCGAAACGCATTTTGACGGTTGGAAGGGAGAAGAAGGTAAAACCTAAAAAGGGATGAAGGTAGGGAGGTGGTGGAGTGTTGTTGAACGAGTGACTGAAGCTAAAAAGCTAAATTGTTTTGAAAGAATGGACGACCGAAGTCAAAGTTGAGCAGTAGATGCAGAGTGAGTTGTCTTGTTGGGCTGAGGAACGAGAGAGAAAAGAGAAGAGGAATCGGGACGAGAGGTGCTGGATGGGCGAGTGTTAAATAGCTCGACGAGCACACAGAGACGACGACCCCATGCAGAGCCAGCGGGTCGTCGAGCGAGAGAAGACGAGAGCCAGGACCGCCCATCCTGTCTCGCTCCTGGCAGGCTTGTTGCGAGCATGCCTCTGTTCCTGGTCATCGTGGGTGGAAAGGCCCACACCCCCCCTTTTCGCAACCCACTTTCGCCTTCTGCTGCTCTCGTTTCTGCTTCCATTGGCGTCCAGGAACCGGGCGAGAAATGAAGGCGCCGACGGCACAGCCTGCGAAAAGACGTGTTCTGCTGCCACACCCCGGACGCCTTCATCTCCCACATCCTGGCCAACAACTTCGTCTGGGCAGGTGAGTTGCTTCCCTGGGAAATTAAACAGCGCTACGCAACACGTCCATTCGGACGCTAATCCAGGGGGCTCGGTGGAGGCGCGCTTCGAGAGCGCAACGTTGGGCGGCCTGGGCGGCGGGGGAGCCCATTGGCCGGAGGCGCATGGGCGCTGCCAGGACGGAAAGACTGTGTTTCCAGGCGGTCGTTGGTGCACGGCGACGCTGTAAGAGTCGCTCTGACAGTGGGCTGACCGCCGAAAGCGAAACGTGCGAACAACAGTCACGGAGTGAACTGAGACTTGAGACGTCACCCGGATGTGCTGAAAGCACACAAACGCACACAAGAATGCCCTGTCAGATACACGGAGACTGGGCAATTGCATAGGCGAACTCGATGCCATTTTACGCGTAGTGGTGCGGCAGCCTGTCACAGTTGTCTGTTTCCCGCTTTCCAGATATCGGGGCTTTTAGTAGGGGCGCCATACGAACACATTCCCGAGAAACAATACGGCGTACTTGCACATCTTCTAGAAACCATACTCGTACTTCGTATGCCGTATGCATTTATTTTGTATATTTGTTCGGTATGAAGTAGGCGAGTTTCTCGAGGGCGTTGTGCTTGTTGGTGGTTGTCAGGGGAAGAATGTTGTCGCAGGTACTCGTATTTCTGTTTGTCAACTAGCGGTACTAGTCTTCCTCTGAACGACGGCGCTGGAGCACAGTGTCTTGTGTTCCTGACTAGCGAGGGCCCGGTGCAGCCGTTGTGCGGGGCATTTCCAGGCACTGGCCTGGTGCCCCTCTGTTCTCCTGTTCCTGCCAGGCCAGTGGCAAATCTCGAGCGCAATGTCTCCACCGCCCCAATGTTGCTCTTCAGTAAGAAGTCTGACTACTTCGTACATATGTACGACGTGTTTTGTTGCAAGTGTGTGCCCCATCTGTATCATCCCCACCGTCTCCACGAAATACGAGACGCGCATTGTCGTTTGGAAGAAAACAAGAGACGGCGAGAATGAGGGTGGGGACTCTCGCCGCGGAGATCGAATGGCCTGGCCATCGCGAGCCGTTCTTTTGTCAGGTACTAAGCGAAGATGCATTGAGCCCCATTCTCTGCTTGATGATGGCGGTGACGGTACTCAGTGTTGCTGTCGCTCGTGGCTCGTGGTACGTGGTACGTGATACGTGGTTCGTGCGGCGGGCCGTTGGACCTCGCAGGCGCCTCTATCATGCTGATTTACTCGACTGGAGCCGACCGGCGCTTAATACGAGCTGCTCCTATTGTCAATGTGCATTCCGATCAACAGTGAGATTACCCCGAACAAAGGCGAGAAAAGTTGCTGGGGGCGCCTGTGAGCACACTGGCACACTACTTGTACTCGTATGTCGCTTGTCGTGCCTTGCTCGCCAAGAGGCAAAACGCAAAAACAAAAAGCAACTCCAAGCAAAGGCTAAATGGCAGGTGGTCTGGCCCGGCCTATGTGGGATCGTTGCCGCGCATCGACGATCTACAGAGTCATCTTGTTTGGACGTCCAGATAAACAAAGCCGAAGCCGCTACCGGCGGTCCGGCGGCCAGTTCGGGCCCAATGGCTGCTGGTGAGGCAGTCGCTCGTAGTACTCGCCTTCGTGCTCTGTACAGCGCAAGATGTGATCAGCGTTGCGGTGATTTCGGTGATTTCGTGTCTTACGTCGTCGAGACATGAGCGCGGAGCAGTCTGCCACTCTGAAGAGCCCTCTTTGCCCGCCATGTCCCTCGTTGCTGCATGCTCATTACCTGCAAAGGTCCGGACGTTTAGGGGCCGGATACAACATGGTCAGACGACGACTATGTCATCACGTTCCCAGGGCTCGTTGGAGCGCTGCTTGTCCGCGTCGTGTCTGCGACTTTGGCATCGCGTCATGTCGTCTTTGGCCTCCTTCGTCTCATCTTTTGCACCGTGTAGCCTCTTTTTCGACTTCTAGCCGTGCTTTCTGTTCTGTTCTGCTCTTTCCTTTCTCTTTTCTGCGCCTGCTACAGAGTTTCTCTACACTTAGCCTTTGGCAGAGCCGGCTTCACAGGCAAGCCTTGCCCGATGTGGAGATGGGCCAGTTCTTGCTGTGCCGAAGGGCTCCATCTTGGCTTCTCTGACGAGGTCCAGGCCGGCCGCCGTCAACTGCCACTCTTTCAGGAGACCGAGCACTGGTGTCTCCATCTTTGCCGCCGGAGATTGTCTTTCCTGGTTCAAGCTGAGCATGGCTACGAAGTAGGTCCTGGCCAAGCCAGGTCCGGCGGGGGCGCATGGCTATGGATGTGCCGAATGCAAAGAATGCATCTTACAAAGTACAGGCGCCGGCGTGTTACGTTTCGATCTTCCATTCCCTCCCACCTTTCCTGGATTTCTTCCACCGCTGCATCTTGCCTGGAAGAACAAGAGAACGGAATGCATCACGACGTGATGGACGACATGTGATGGACCTTAAGAGCGAGATCTCTGAAGCACTGACAGCACTGACAGCACTGACGGCACTGACAACTGACACACGCGCCGGCGTCCCCTGTGCACGCCGCCATGTTGCTCAATACAGCGCTGCAATGGCCTGGACCCGGTCTTCTCCAAGTACTTCGTAGCTACAAAGTATGGATGACGAGTACGAGTACTGCCTCTCGACTGACAGCTGCTGTCTACTGTCTACTCGTACTCGTACAGCGGTGACCTGTTTTGGGCAGCCAGCTTCACAAACAACGCCAAACGCGCTAGCTCTGCCTGATGGCAATAGTGGCCAAATAGGTCCCCGCCTGCAATGGATTCGCTGCCGCTAATGCAGGTACGCACGCCTCGTCCCAAAACTTGCAGGAACGGAACGAGCCAAAGAAGAAGGAGCGCACGGACGGGCAGCGGAACTGGATGTCTCTACAAAGTACTTTGTACTGATGGAATGGCATCGCACCAAAACTACCGAGAGAACGAGATGCGCAGAGCACGCGCGACTTTGTACAACGTCGGACAGAGTGTCAATTTCAGACGAGGGCATGCAACGAGGACATACTACATGTACGAGTAGTAGATGGAGACCGTTCGGCGGCTGGCGGCGACTTCGTATGGACTGCAGCATGCACTTTCGAAAAGGAACGACTCACTGTCTACAGAGTACGGAGAAAGGAGAAAGGATGAAGGAGTGCTCCGCAACAGTCCCGTCTTGAAGGCTGCCCATCGTGGCTTCTCAAGACAACGGGACTGCATCTGATACTAGGTAAAACCCCAGCTCGGAAACTCCCGACGGAGCAGGCGGATTTCTCATTCACAATTTCTTCTCTCTTTGTTTTTCCTTTTATTTTTGCTTTTTGTTTCTGGCTTCACTCACTTTCTTTTCCTGTATCTGTTTTGGCCGAGGAAGCCTTTTGGCCCACCCATAGATAGTGTCATAATCCGTAGGATTGAATACACTTATTAAAAAAAAAAAAAAAAAAAAAAAAAAGACAACGGGAGAGTGATTTTGGCCGCCTCTTGTCTTATTACCATGTTCTGGACCTCGACCTGTCATTTTCCCCTTCTTCTTCTTCTCATCCTTATCCTTGTTTTTTGTTTCTTTCTGGAAAAGCTCAATTTGAACCGCTGCCATCGAATGCTTCCCGTTGCTTTGCTCCTCCGCCCATTAAACGACAGACAGGGGCTTTGACTACCCCACTCCGTATCGACAACGCGTCCCCACAGTCTCCTTTTCCACCGTCGCCTTCGCTTTCCCTGCTGCCTTTCTTCCTGTACCCATCCCGCCAGCCCGTTTTCTCTGTGCTGTTTCTATTCTTGATGCCAGATGTGGGTGGGGATGGGATGGGATGTTGAGCCATTGTGAGACGCGACGTTCCGAATGAGGAGGCAAGGTGGAGCTCTGGAATCGGAGCGCGGCTCAGTCTCCGTACTGGTCTCTGGATCCATTGCATGTACAGGAAGCGACATGGCCAGAAAAGGAGGAAATGGGGCCACCGGCCATTCACGCATCTGGCGGTCAGCACATCCAGACCAGGACCAGGAGCCCTGCAACCTCGCCGCATCCACACTGAACTGCGGTGTGCGGGAATATTCAGGGCCCCAAGCTGGAAACCCCAACAGAGGGCCATTCGGCCTCTGTAAGAAACGAGACTGGAGCACACGGAGACCCGGAATGCCCCTGAGCGACAGTCGTGTTGCAGCGTCCAGTGTCGCGTACTCCGTACGGCGCACTGAGTGCCCCATTCGAAGTACACCATAACAATCATCACGAATGGCAATTACCATACCTTGACGGCCTTCTTTAGTGGACGACGCTGCAGCTCTCGCCAGGGCCCAGATGTCATTCATCCAGCTAGGCTAAATGCCTCGGCGGACTGTAAGAATAAGAAGCGGTGGGCCACGTGCCTTTGTCCTGGATAATGGAGAAAAACTCCACGAAAGGTCCAGGCGCTCCATCGAGATGATGTCCGCATGCCCAGACATCGAGAGAAAAGAAAAGCCTCTGTCTCCAGAGCTGTGCTGGCTTTGCGTCGGGACAGCTGATGAAGAGAAAAGGTCCGCCGTGCCGCTTGATCTTTCATTCTTTGACCTTCTACAGATGCCAAAGAGCCACGAACCAGCTGCGTCGGAGCTCCATAGAGCCGGCCGAAGAAGAAAGTCGATGCAGAAGATATTGAATATTGGACAGTAGCTTCACAAACCACAGTGAAGCCACGCTACTGTGTCCAAGTAATGACTGTGTGTCTCACCCACGATCGGTCTTCCACTATGTAATGACTGTGGATCGACACCCCAGCACACCCAACCAGCCAACTTAATCTGATGCAAATTTGGTGAGGTCGTCTTCTTATCGACTTTGCCTTCTTCCCCTCAGGAAATAATACGAGAAAAGATCCTCATAGAACTTGGCATTGCATTTTAATTTCGGGCAGGGAGGTTCATTGGCAAGTGGCAAACAGGGGAGGGAAAAGAGACGACCATACACAAACCTGGGCTGAGCCAAAAATAACAAGGCAAAAAGGAGAAACGCGCAGGGCGGAGATGAGCCGACGCCTCTCGGTCAGTGGGAGTGGCTGTGGAGTTTGCATGAAATACGAGTACTTTGTACAATCGGAGCTCTGGAGATGAGTTGAATGAGGAGAGCACAGTCCCAAATCCTCGAGGAAAAGGGGAACGCACGGACGACTGTGATTACGACGTACGAAGTACGAGTACTGGCTGGCAAAGGATGCAGGGGCCATGCTGGAGCACAACATACATATCCTTGTGGCCTCCGTCGCCTTTGTCTGCTGGCAGCCAGCAGTTCGGCCACCCGACTTGTGGGTTGCTTTGTCGCGTCTGGAACGAAAGGCTGCTTCGACCTTGCACACTCTTCATTTCACAGGTCCTTTTCTTGTCCTGCAATGTGCTGGGCAGTTCTTCCACTCTATGATTTTGTATCCAACCCAAGACACGGACATGAATACCGAGAATGCGGACGACACAAAGTGGTGTCTCGCCAGATTCCCGCCCATTGACCAGCCGCATTGCTGCCAATTGCCGTGGCTCGCGCGACTTGGATCTTGGCTATTTAGCTCTCTGTTTTCTTCGACTTTTGCCGCCCACACTGGCATGCGCCGGCGCCTTCGTCTGCACCAAGGCATGTCTGCCTCATTCCGCCCGCACAACAAATCCCCAGGCCTTGCCCGGCCTCCATAGTGAGACGAGACAAAGTGCAACGGGCTGACCTGCTCAACGGTGCCGATGTTTTCTCTCTTGGCGCCGAAACGAGAAATGCTGGCGCACATTGTTGACGGCCCTTCCAAAACACGACCGCCTGTGCTCTTGTCGATTGCCGAAAGGCCCCGATGGCATGCTGGCCGCATTCTTGCCTCTCGATCGTCCCGGTCTGGCGGATAGGGGTTCTGGACGGGAGCGGAACCTGATTTCTTGAAACGAGACTGAGTTCCGCTTCTTGTCTTTGCCACCGCGGAGGCCAAGCCGATTCTTTCGTCGCTTCTGATCACCAACTTGCCAGTGGTGTTTTGCATCGAGCCTGAACCTCCTTCTCCACGGCAACCGATGCTTTGATGGTGGCACACAGGCCAGCCGATGCTATTCTCCGACGCAGCTACGACACGCCGCTGCTTTTGCTCTTCGACCTACCTCGAGGCGACACCCGTAGCGTTCGGCTACGGGCTCGACGACAGACCCAGGTGCGGCCTCTCGGCTTCCTCTCGAGCATCTCAAACGTGGTACAACAGACCCGAGTCTTTCACATGTCGAACTTGGGATACGGTGTTCCAGACCGAGCAGCCGATGCAATGTTCGTCCTTGGGCGGACGCCCGGCATAAGCCCCGAGAAGTCTGGGGAAACACGGCGAAGAACCGCATCGGACCACGACGACGCCTTCAATGTATAGCAAGAGGGCTGGAGGCAGACCCATATGGCCTCACAGTACGCGGCCGCCGATGTCCCCGTCCCAGCAGGGAGCGTATGGCGCGGCCTTGAGCGAGCAGCGAGTGCTGGGTGGCAAGTCTGTCCAGGCGTTGGCGGCCGTCTTGTTCAAGGAGGGCGGCTTCTTTGGTGACGGGCGACCCTGGGTGACAAGAGAGGAGCTGTCCTTGCAGTCTCCTTGAAGCAACACGGTCGAGTGGCAATCTTTGCTATAGTCATTTTTGCCGGGAGGTCGGTCCATCAAGTGATGGTGGGTGTTTGTCACACAGAAGAGAGGGGCTGAACGGCCAAGGGTGTCCGCACCCAGGAAGATGCCTTGCCGTCTTCTGCCTTGCCTGGCTGTGATGTTCCAAAGGGGTGCAGCAAAGGTGTGATGCAGCTTGCGACGAGTATGGGGCCGCATGTATCTGTGTCCTCTTGGGCAGATGGTCCTCTGGGCACTCTTGGACATTGGCGGCGTGTGTCTTGTCAACGCCAGACAACATTTGCACGCTATGGGCCTGGAGAAAAGGACATGAGGCTTGACCTGCTCATTTACCATCGAGGCTGATGCGGTATCGTCGCTTGGACTCCTGGACTGGCGCTGTGTAACGCCGCGTCAACGGTGGGCGACACAGGCTCGTCCACCGTAGACAAGGATCGAATCCGACGACGTTCAATATACAAACGTCTTAACCCAGGGTCGCCCAGATATCGATGAGCAATCGACCGGACGTGCCGCGTACCCTCCCCCGACCCGCCCAATCCGGGTGCAACGTATCTTCGGCTCCGGCGCCCAGCCCGCTCTCCCGGCCGCCCCGGGGCGGGAGGAATCAAAGACGACGAGGAAGAGCACGAGACCTGAATACAGCTGATGCTCTGCACTTTCCACCACCAACGAGAGATAGCGAGCTTGTTGGCTTCGCCTGTCAATCCGGCGCTTGTCCGCCCGCCCGCCTGTTCCGACCACCTTCTGGGCAGCGCCCTCCGACACCCCGAGTTGTCTCTGGTTGGACGGGTTGTTGGTGGCCGGCCATAGTACCAGCTGTGCTCAAATAGTGCCCAGCACTACAAGATTTGTCACTTGGCCTTCTGTCGGCACAAGCGAGGGGCGAGTGGGACAAGGCTGGCGACATTGTCGCAGAAAACAGGCGCACCAGCCTTTGGCCCCATGAACACACGTCCATGGTGGCTGCTGAGGCCAAAGCAATACTGCAAAAGAAAGGAGCGCCAAGGGAGGCAAAAAACGTACAAAGTGTTTCTCCCACAAAGACACGAGAAATGACGTGCTGCCGCCTGTCTCTGCGCTTCGTGCTTTCCGAGCGTCGGCAGACGGAGGCAGCCAAGAACGAGACACTGACGAGACCCCAGGGATCGATGCCAAGATAAGGGACTGCGTTTTCTGAGAGGGTGGCTGGCCGTTCTGTCTGCGCCGTACTACTTTGTATCTTCCTCTGAGCACAACCCCTTTTTGTGTCTGCGGAGATTCAGCACAAGGCTGCACGCCTTTGGGAGATTCCAAGATTCCATGTTGAGCGGCCAGAAGAATGGGGCTCAACAAAACATGATCTCTGCCCAAACAACTGGAAATGGGCTCATTCAACGGGAGGTGGATAAAGGTTTGTTGGTGTGGCCGATGCACCTTGAGATGAAACATTCACAAGGCCGAGAAAAGTACAAAGTACACCCAGCACATTGAGGCGGCACGTCGCGGCAGCCCGAGAGCCACCTTGTTCTCGCACACCTTTCGCCTCTCTATAGTCCGGCTGGCGTCCGCGACAGTCGGCGATGGACGGGGAAGAGCAGCTCCGTACCCCTTTGTGACAAAGTCATATATTAGCTGCGGAGAGATGAGCCGACTGCTTCTGGTCCGTTTGTGCATACTCCGTCGGCATCGTGCACCTTTCAAGAGACAAGAGAGGCAAGCGATTGGTGCACTGCCACAGCCCATCATGCAAAACACCCACGGCCCCTGCTGCACCTGCATCCGCCTACGAAGCTCGTACTTTGTACATACGGAAACGAACGAGTACCGGGCCACAAAGGGTGGCAGGTAAGAGGAGGCGTGCTGCACACCCACGAATGCACGCACAGGGCGCCCTGGCATACACGTCATCTAGTCGTATGTACGATATCCTCTGGAGGAACGACAATCACACAATCAAAGTGGCGTTTTGCGAGGCGCCAGTCTGACGTGCATCGTCCTGTCGTCGTCCTCTCTTCTTCACCGAGTACGCCATAGTCTGATACGTCGTTCATGGCATCTGCTTCAAAGTCGCTCGCGCCTCAGTAGCAGCTTCTCAGCCACCCCCACTCCCCGGGTCGCGTTACCAGCTTTGTGTCCCTTGCAAGACGTAGCCACCCAGTAACATTTCCGCAACGACGACGCGTTGCGATCGCCTCGCTCCGGCTCTCACCGCGCCCTGTTGCAGGCCCCCAGCTGCAGAATCTATGATATAGACAACACGGAAATCAGGCCAGAGCGAGACGACAAGAGTCCAGAAAAGAAAAGCACCCGGATCTTCACTATGTCGCTTCTGCTGTTGCTTTGCTCTGCTCTGAGGTGGCATCTCGTGCCACGACTGTGCGGCTACACTTGCCATTCCTACTGGTAACCATGTATCTTACGGTTCGGGATCTTGAAGTCGAAGCCTCACTGTGATCCTCTCGTGAGCGTCTCCGTTTCGAGCAGCATGGACAAATAACACAGCAAGACGTCCCCGAATCTTGGCTGTCTGTGGTGTGGCCCTCGTGCACTCGCACCAACCCCTGCATATCTCGGGGTTTTCCATGAAGACCACTCGTAACGGTCTGCTGTGTCGCCGTTCTTCGACCAATGACGGTTGGGAGAGGGCTCCTCTAGAACCTGCAGGTTGGGCTCGGACAGCTACCGGCTCGACTTGACTCTTCCCCGGCCCTGGGAAGCCTCTCACGAGATCGTAAATCTGTTCTTGGAGGCAACACGCCTGACACGCAACGCAACCCCCCTTTGCGATTTCGGGACGAAAACCGAGGCGTTCGACGTACGAGGGCTGGCGGCATTGCCTGGTCCAATTGATTTGCACCTTCGGGCTCCATACTGAGTACATCCACACCCACCTGTGCATCGTCCTCGCAATCGATGCACTCTGCAAAAGCAGGTCGACTCAACAGCATGCACTAAACGTGAGGGTGGGGGTTAAGGGGTAAAGGGTAAAGGGAATAGGCCGAGGCTGGCTGGGCGTGCAGGTAAGATCACGTCGTTTCAGGCCCCCACTGTATTGCTGTCAAAACTCTCTTGGGGCTCCTCGTCTTTGTCGTACTCTGGCTGGCTTTGCATTGTACCTCTCCCAGCGTGCATCTGTCCACTTTCCCATCGTGCTGCATCGTGCATGGTGGCAAATGGGGTCGAGGGCGGACTGGCCGTCTGACAGTGACAGGATGAGCAAACGACGGCGACCTCCACAATCCTGCAGCTTGATGTGCTTCCACTCAGCATCTCTTGACAAGCATTACCCCGGCATCTACTTTGTACGACATATCCCGTACATGTACTTTGTACTTCGTATACCGGGTCGCGTGTAAGGTGGTGAGGCCAAAATACGACGAGTCGAAATCAAAACAGAATTGAAACGAAACAAGCAGGCAGGCGGGCGGGCAGGTAAGGAAGGCAAAGCAAAGAATGCATGCAGTCGCGACAGTCACCATGCCGGCCAAATGAGACGTGGAACGGGCCATTGAGAGAGCTGGGGGTAGGGTGAGAGCGAAAGGGACGAAGAAACGGCAACCAAACGAAGCCAAGACGACGTCACCGGCGCACGACGGCATCAGCGGCTTTGTGACTGCCTTGTAGCTTGAACATTGTGTACGAAGTAGCCCCGATGCCCCGATGCGTCGCCTTTCCTTTGTCGTCTGCAGTCTGCACCGTGCCAGCAGCCTTGGTCAGCGTCAGGCCAGCGAGTCAGCGTCAGGCCAGCGAGGCCAGGCGGTGGAACAAGGGACAGGGACAAGGCACAGAGACCCCGAGTCCGAGAGCAGGGTCGGGGTCGAAAATCAGGGTTCATGGCGGACCGGGGGCAAAAGCAGGGGTTCAGACTGAACCACGCGCAAAGAGCAAAGAGAACGATATCAATAAGAGATGGCCTCGCGAGCCAACCAGGGTCTGCTTGAGGAGGTGACACTCGGTGCTGGCGCTGGCCTTGGCCTTTGGGATATCGGAGGGACCTCTCCGT
The DNA here is from genome assembly GCA_016097075.2 of Sporothrix phasma. Classification (NCBI taxonomy): domain Eukaryota; kingdom Fungi; phylum Ascomycota; class Sordariomycetes; order Ophiostomatales; family Ophiostomataceae; genus Sporothrix; species Sporothrix phasma. Next base: position 229,057 of record JADMNG010000017.1, on the reverse strand, counting down.
GCTCTGTAGCCTTGTGACGACATGTAGCCAAGGCCCTGGCACAGGCACTGGCATCACTTCGTATGTAATGGCTTGTCTCTACATACTCGTAGTAAAGTCAAAGTCGGAGTGGAGCAGACACAATGGCAGTTGACTGTTGATGCTATTTACTGCATCTTTGATTTCTCGACCGCGCATACATCGCATTGTTACCGCCTGGCGGGCCGACGTTGATTGTGGACTGTCGGTGATTGGTATTGGAATGTGAGGCCCAGGACAGGCCCAAACAGGCAAAAAGACTGGATCGTGGAACAAAGAACTGAAATAGAACATCATGTTCCATCGGTTCAATGAGTGAGGGTTTGGCTTGAGTGGTTGAAGAACCATGCAGGATCGAGTGAGGACTACGCTGAAGACACAAGAGGCCACATGCCCTGACACCGTGAGAGGAGCCCACCCCTGGCCTGTGTTGGACTGCATCTGTTGTGAGTTTTTGGTATCTCGTGTTACGTCTTCGTATCAGAAAGTCGAAGTCGAAAGCGTCGAAAGTGCCAAAAAGCGACAGGAACGACAGCTGATTTGCTGATGGGGGCGTAGTAAGCTTTACATCAGATTGGCTATAGCTCTTCTTTTTCTCTTCTTCTCTTCATCTTATGCTCGGGCCACTCAAGACAGGGGTATTTGTCGTAGAACTTTCATCTTCTTTTACGCGATGCTGAACGCGTTACGTTTTCCGTCTTTACAACACTCTCTTCTTCGACCTCCTCGCCCCAGCTCTGCTCGCCCCATCTGTCGATTCGACTGCGCGGCCGATTCTCGTTTTCCCGTTCACCTGTTGTGTTTCTTCTTTTGGTCTGGTCTTGGAAGCCTGCAGCCTAGGAGCCGTCTGGTCTTGGGAGCCTGGCGACACCCCCCCCCCACATCGCCGCTTCATCCTCCACACCCTCTTCATCCCTACAACATAAAGACTTACTTGAGGCGCCTCTTCCACCACACGACAAAACGCAACGCCAAAGGCCAACTACGAGGCACCATGCATGTTGTTGTTGTGTGCCTGTCTTTCGCTCCCTTTTCCTTTCCCTTTGGGTCAACATTTGGATTTGCCACTGTCATTACGGCCACGCCTCTTCATTACTTTCTTCACCCTCCCGTGCTCCTTCGTCCAAGTCCCAATCTAGGATGCACTTCAAGGACAGAGGGCTCTTTACCTACGGAGCACAGAAAGAGCAAGACGATGTACTCGTACGTCTGGTGCGTATGAAGTACATGTACATGTACACATGTACGGGGAGGGTGACGGAGTGGAGCACGAGGGCACGAGGCGAGGGAAGGGATAGAGCGGAGCGCAGTCGCCGACATACAAAGTACGACGTATGGAGAGTGGAGTGAAGTGTGCCATATGGTACAAAGGTCGGCGTAATACGACATGCAGGATACCTACATGGACTCGCACGATACTCGGATACGACAGTCGTTGTGTGCAAAGTATATGTGTATGCACTTTGAGCGCTTGCACGTCGCACAGAACACTTTGCCCTGTGCAAGCCGCTCCTCCTTGACATGCTGATCTCTTCACCGACGACCCGAGACGGCCGCCTGTCCGTTGCCAACAAAGGCACCTTGGCCACCCGCTTCAAGATACCTTCCCCGACACAGTCTTTTGTCTTTCAGTGCACATGGCTCGCCCGTGCATTCCCGGTCTCCAGTTCCGCCCTCGGTCGGCATTTCTGGGGCCATGCTGTTACGTAGGGCTGGGGCAGGCTGTCCATACGGGTCTCTTCAGTTTGACTGGGTCGCTCACACCCTCGGGGAACGAGGCTGTATACAATTGTGCAACTGGCCACATCTGAAGAGTAATACGGGCCTTTTTCGACCAACGACCTGCTTGGCCCGTCCAAAAGCCGTCCTGGCTGTCTTGGCGCCGAAGCAGGAAAGTTTCAAAAGGCTGGGTCTCTGGGCTTCCCGGGGCGCAATCCTGACTCGCTTGCACGCAAAACGGCCGTCTTTAGCATCAGAGAGCCGGAGCACAGTATGTAACGAGCGCCCGGATCATGCCATTTGGCCGCCGCACCGCAGAGGCCGCCTGGTGAATACGAGTACTTCGTAAGGCTCGCAAGGGTACGGATCGACACTCCCAAAAGGGCTGCCCCGGCTGGTAGGTGTGTGGGTTTGTGGTAGGGAGGCAGGGAAGGAAAAGACCCACAGAGATGGCCATGGCAGTAGTCACTTGTCGAACAAAAGCGCCAGTGTCAGCTTCGGCAGGCTGGCGGTTTCGACTAGGTTGAGCTGCCTCTTTGGAAGAAGGGGAAAAGAAAAGAAGAAAGAAAAGAAAAAGAAACGCCAGAGATATCTCAACGGCCGGCATGAACGCCATGCAGCAGGGACCAGAAGAACAACAGACGAAAAGTAAAACACGCAACTAGGCAACACGGAGCAGAACAGACCTAGCTGACCTTGCTTGGGCAGTCTACGAAGAACGATGTGCTCTTCTCCGACCCACAACCCACAGAGCGTCCATCTTCCGCCCCATTTGCAGTCGTTTTCCTCTTTAGTCCACACGCGCACCGTCCGCGCGCCTCCACCATTTCGTGCTCGTGCTTGGGCGTTTGTCCATTTTTCCAGTCTTCCTCCCCACTCCCCACAGTTTATTGTCGACCTACGAGTATGGCCGTTGTTTGATAGCCGTTGGCCGTTTTGTTCTCGGGCTTGTTCAGACCTCGCGCTTCACGTTGCATATGTGGACGGGACAAGACAGAAAAGAAAAGGAGGGTAGACCGAATGAAAAAGGGCAAGAATGTGGAACATGTAGCATTGTCCTGGACCAGGGTTCTGCGCTTAGTCAAGTTCATCCTGTTACTCCGTACGAACTGACTCGCCTCAAAGACGCAACCAAAAGCTTGATACACACACTCCACCTCTGGCCATTGCAATAGCCTTTTTAGCTTTGGGCTTGGATCTGTCTTCTCAATCTCACCTTTGTACATGCCATTGCCATTGCCCTGTCTTACTCTCGCTGTCTTCTTGTCTCACGCGCCCTGCCTTCCCCCTGTCCTGTGCATCCTTCCGTGCGCCATCTAGAAGGATGAAAGTCGGCGGCTCGAAACTGTGCGCAGCCCGCGCCGCCCCAGCTTCGTGCTCTAGGGCCACGAAGTGGCCCGTTTACCATCCACCTCTGGGACACAAGCGACCGGCCAACGGTGTCCCGGGGAGCAAATAAGACGGGAAGGACAAGGGCACAAAGTGAGAGAACTACCATACGAAGGTAAGGACATTGACACGATCAACGGAAAGTAAGAATGCGATGGACAGACTACGGAGTGAGCGATGGCCGGCGATAGAGGGATCCGCAGCGTAGAAGCCAGCGCTACTCACGAAAACGTAAGAATGAGCGCCTCGATGCAGGGCAATGACAACATCGTGCTCCGAGCTTTCGGGTGATGTACCGTCTGGCTCCTCGTTGATCCTCGTTTTGTCGTTCTTTCGTCTTTTGTGCCGTATCTTACGCGCAGTCCGGCATCTCCTTGATCTCACCTTTTTCTTTTCGCATCTTACGTCCGTGCCAACTGTGACCATGTCCCTCTCTTGTCTCTCTTCATCGAAGCAACGCTCGCCTCGCCCCGATCGTCCTGCAAGACACTCTCGCACGTTCGTCTCGATGATGAAGACTGCCTCCTTTCTTCTGCCCTTTCCCCTCCAGAGTCTCCTGTTCTGCTGACCACGTCTCTGTGCCCCAGCTCCTGGCTCCATCTTCTTGCCCGTCTCCTTGCCCCCGCCTCCTCTCCGCGTCCTTTTTACCCCATCACCTTTTGCCCTGCCGGTCACCGTACATGTTCGTCCCTCTTCCTCCTTGATAAACATGAAAGATCCTCTGACGTGGTACTTTTCTCCGAATACCATGTAGAATTACTCTGTATATAGAGAGTTGCTCTTTCAGGGACGGGCGTGGTGCGCTAATGGGATGCCTTTTGCTTGTCTGTTTTGCATAGCTTTTTTGTTTCACTTAATCCATTGTACCATCCTGCTGGGAAATGTCCGTTCACTCTTAAAAACGCTCTTGGGATCCTCAGGGATGCGATGACGAATGAGGAAAGTGGATAAGTTGCAAGGTAGTGGAGGCGAGGCCAGGGGGGGGATGTTTTGTATGTAGCTACTTTTGTATCTTACATCTGAAGGACCAAAGCTGACACTTTTGTTTCCAGGCGTCTTTGACCAGAGCACCTGTATCCAAGGAATAGGGAGGAAACGATCTCGGCACCAATACCAACACCAACAGCGAGAAGCCGACTGAGTGCACAAGTAGACTCCAAGTACCAAGTACATCTACGGCGACGAATGGATCATCAACGCGATGGAGGTTGGAAGTCACAGGTACACAGGCACACAAGCCAGGCGCGCTGGTCTGCAGGAGAGTATGCTGGGTGCAAAGGAGATAGAGTGCAAGAAAGATTATTGACTCTCTTGGCGCCCTCCCCATTGTTGCTTGATGCCTCTGTATGGGAGACAGGCCCTTGTAAGGTGACTCCGTTGCCAGAACGCCCATCGTTCGAACGCCACGGCTTAGAGAAACACAGCTCAATGGTGCATAAGGTGATGTTCTGTGTTCACCTGGCAGTCAACCCACGCTCCTGTCTTTTGATTTGGGCGCCTCGAGCCCAGTCCAGCCTTGTCATGGCACTACCACTGCGCAGCTGGACAGCACGGCCGGCTATGAGGCGCTGAATGAGGCTGTAATGAGGTGTCATGGCGCTGTCATGGCGCTGTAAGGCGCGGGGGACAAGAGAGAAAGCAGAGCAGCATACACTCGGAATCCGGAAGAACAATGAGCTTCATATACAGAGTGTATAAACAAAAGGGCCATCCCGCCGGGCCACCTTTCTTCTTGTCGGTGCAAGCCGCCGCATCCTCCCTCATACCCCCTGCCAAGGCCCTTTTTTTGTTCAGAAGAGATACGAGAGACAGGTGAAAAATGAGGCGAGCCTAGCAAGACAAGAGGGGAGGGTCAGAACCGGCCCGGCTGCTCTGTAGAAAGCAACACAGCCTTCTGCAACCTCATCAGAGCAGCACGATTTCGATTAAGGCAGCCCTGCTCACATCTTTCTTCTGTGTTTCCCACTCGCACCGTCTCGCACTTGTCTATCCTGGTCGCTGCGTCCCTCAGAGACTTCATCCTACACACGCCACTGCAATACTCAAGCCACAACTGCCCGCACGCTAACCCCTTTCGAAGCCTTTCTTCTCTTACCAACACACCCTTTTCTTATCCTCTGTCTCTTCTGTCTCCTGTCCTCTTATGACGTCTTTTCATTTTCCCTTTCCCTTTTACCTTTTCCCACACTAGTTCACTTTGTTGCTCACCCTTTTGCTGCTCTTTTTTGCTTGGCCGAAAACTGTACCAGTAAACATATCTTCTCCTCCTAGTCCACCTAGAATCTCCATTCTCTTGCTTCCCTACACCCCCCTCTCCTCTCCTCTCTCGCCTCTTTATTCCATCCTCCTACCCGCTTGGCCAGCTGTAAGTATACGATTCATGTCCTGACCGCGACTCTCTCTTTGGGCCTTGACTACTCTCTCCACATTGTGTCTGCTCTGCACGCCCTGTCCTTGTCTCCCCAATAGATAGCTCAAGCTCTGTCCCCGACTCGCGCCAGATCAGCTCTGGTTCTACTATATTGTCCTACCCATACCCTATGGTGACAGCCACGTAATAATAATAATAATATTGTCCTACCCCCTTTCCTACAGGCTTTCCTTTCTCTCTCTCCTTTCTCATACCTCTTCACATGTTCCCTATATAGTCTCTGCACCCTCGCCTCGTTTCCAGCATCGTCTTCCCTCTCATACACCAGCTCTTCTTTCCTTCTGTCCACCCTCTCTTGCGGGTCTCTTCGTCGTCGTCTTGCATTTCTCTACAGCATCTCACCATCACATGAGAGCGACATTGACGACACAATACGGCCTTGACCAACTGAATAACACAACGCGGCCATCAACAACAATCACACCAATCACACCAACTCGTGGGCAGTATCGTCGCCAACAGCCTGCCAACGACACGCCGTTGACGAATACTACCTCGACTAGTCTCCTTACTGTTCATGTTTCACAAGGAGCTCGCTCTTGATAAAGAAGCCTCGGCCGCCCTCTTTTTGCCGGGCCATATCTGTCTTAAAGGTCGCTGTTTTCTGACCTGTCTCTATCGACGGGGCGTGCAGCCCCCGTCGACGAAACCGATCGTCGTGACGGATTCCATCCAAAAGAAAGCTTAAAACCGGACCGATTGTCTGGGCATACCACTGGCTTTCTTGACCGACGACTTCCAGCTCCCCATACGATGAGCTCGCATCAACACTACACCCGCAGTATCCAAAGTGGTGCGTCTCCATTCTCAGCACAGGGAACGTAACAAAGAAGTCATAACAGTGTGTGCTGATACAAACCGCTCTCCGCAGGTCGTGTAAGCGGTATCACCGATAGTATTGCCGACATACGGCAACGCTGCAACAACCCGACCTCCAAATCCCCGGTTACATCCCGACCGATGATGTCGACGTCGACGTCGTTATTGATACCTATACGGACAACGGTGCTGCCCCCTTCACACCCGCCAATATGATTACAACCACGAACAATGCCGGCTCGCGGTCGCCCTCGACCAACACCAGGGCAGGGTCACCCAGTGCTTGCCACACTTGCAACCGCACGTTCAAGCGCCGCTGCGATCTCAACCGCCACCGACGCACGCACACACGGCCATTCAAGTGCCAGGTTGACAAGTGCGAGTACAAGCAGCTCGGCTTTCCTACATCCCAGGAGTGCCAGCGGCACATGGACGATCGTCACTCGGACAAGCCGCCCGCCTTCCACTGCACCTTCAAGGACTGCACTTACAGCTCTAAGCGCGAGTCCAACTGCAAGCAACACATGGAGAAAACCCACGGCTGGCAGTATGACCGTAGCCGGCACAGCAAGAGAAGCAAAGCCGCCGCTCGTGCTGTCAGCACCGACAACGTCGCCTACAGTCCCGACAACGAGGCTGACGCTGATGTCGACGCCGATGGCGATACCGAGAGCTTCCAGACAGAGCCCACGGGCGAGGATGGCGAGGACGACGAGGCGGCCCACAGATACGCCATGCCGGCCACCGCTGCCTCGTCTACACTGCCACCGACAGTGTGGAGCTATGCTATGCAGCAGTCCTACGACTCAGTGATGCAGGGCGAAGACGACTTCATCCTCTTCCCCGACAATCAGCCGCAGCAGTTTATGATGGGCGGTGGACTCACAACGGCACTGGCAGCGGATGGCAGCACAATCTATCCGTCCGCCGACACACCTGCCGCCAATGCTGCCGCAGCTGACCTCGGAGCTACCGATGCCCTTTTGGCCGCCGATGCCGTCTTCACCACCATTGTGCCGTGGGATTCGCCTCCTAGCCATCAAAAGGAGATCTCCAATCTCATCAGCAGCACGTCGCGTCGCCTCGATATGCAGCCCCAGCAGCCACAGGTGGCCTCCATGGCACCAACTTCCCACTTACGCGGCCACAACCACGCCCGGCGGTCTCCAGTTACGTCTGTCTACCCTCAGACCATTGGCTATTGTTCACCTGACGACTACTATGCCGCCGAGGTGCCCTTGCCGACATCCCTGTCTGGCTCGGCAACACCTTTCGCCGCAGCCGCCGGCGTTTATGCGCAGTATTCTCTCCTTCAGCACCCTTTATGGATACTACACAGGCTTTCCATCAGCACGAAAATACTGCATACACCTCCCCACACATCCCCAGAGCTGGTGTGCCCATGCTCTCTCCGCAAGCCTGGCCTGCCTTGATCACCACGACGGCAGCACAACAGCAGCAGCAGCAACAGCAGCAGCAGCAGGTCTTTGCCGAACAGGACACCGCGCCCCATCAGCAAGCCCGTGCCGAGACTGAGGCGGAGGCCGCCGAGGCTCAAGTACAGACACAGACGAATGGGATGCCCCTGGCGCACGGGTACCTTGCGGCCGCTGCTGGCGACAGAGGAGTAAAGCGCGACCACGATACCTACCAACGCGACACAAATACCACGTCGAACGAGGACATTTTGCATGGCCATGACAATGGCGACGACGGAGAAGGCGAGGGGGAGGAGGCCAATGGTGGCACCAGCCGCCAACCCTCGCGTGCTCCCGGGGCTGACCACAACGAGCCTGACACCATCGATGACGACCACATGCTGTGCCCCTACCAACCTCACCGATCCGGGATCTTATCACCGCGGCCATGAGGAGCGGTACTCGCCGTGCCACACCCACCACCGTTACATTTCTACACTGTTGTAGGTCATGATCCCTCCCTCAGTTTACTGACGCGTCGCCCATTTAGTGTGCTGTGCTAACTCTTGTTTGCAGCCGCCACCTTAAAGGTGCTGCACACAGACTCACCATCACTGTAAACAGTGCATCGTCCTTTGGCGTGCACGAGAATGGGAACCGGGCCCAGCTGCAGGCCGGCCTCTGCCGTCGTTGCTGGACCTCATTTACAGACCAGGCGGCCTTCAATGCCCACGTCGGGTTGGGTCACGCTGTGAACGTGCCTCGCGCAGCAAGCATGATCAGTACCGTCGCATTCTGCAAACGTTCTGTGCCCCACGGCCTATGGCCCGTGCTGTGCAGCCTGCTCTCCAGCCGGCGCTCAGCGCCTCCGCTTATGCCTCGACAGTCGGGGCTACCGATGACCCCAGGAGCCTGGTATCGAGGTCTCGTCTCCTCAGCAAGAGGCACTGGCCCGGTCCAGCCTCTTGGCCGACTGCAACCCTGACCGGAGCCAAGGCCCTGTCCTAGGCCGTGCCCACCGCCGGCATGCGCAGAACAACTGGGTCGAGAGCGCGACCCATGTCGACGTCAACTGTTATGTTTCGCGCACCGAGTTTCAAGGGTTTACCCAGAGCGTCGCTCAGCGCCTGGGTGCCCTCGAAGCCAAGGTTCAGCAGGTCGGAGTCGGCGTTGATTCGGCCACGGTTCCGGCCACAGCACGCGCCGCGGCTTCGTCTACATCCACCTACCCCCCGTCTTCTCTCGGTCCTGGCCCTTCCCGGTCGGTCATCAGCACCGTCCAGACCGCCGCTAGAGCCCATGAGCGTGGCAGCCTCGTGCGGGAGATGGACCGCCAGGCCATCATCGAAGAGGACGAGGAAAAGACGACACTAGCTGCAGCCGTCACCATTCCCGTCGTCCCGAAAATTCGTCAAGCTCGGACGCCTCATCTGTGTGCCACGTCCCGCCACCGGCTTCGGTGTCAGAGGACAACTTGCGCTCACGTCAGTTGCGACAGCAGCAACAACAAGGCCAAAGGACGATAGCCGACTCCGGATACAGTAGCTCCAACAAGAACATCAAGAACAACAAGAACAACAGCAACAACAACAACGAGAACAACGAGAACGAGAGCGAGAACGAGAACGAGAACACGCTCCAGCACAGCCCTACTACAGGTACTCTACCTGTCACTCATGAGGTCATCGCACCGACGGCCTCGTTAGCCTCGCACATTTCGCTTATAGGCGTTGACGCCGGGTACATGGACGACGAGCACGCCCTTGTGGATGCTGGTATTGACGATGGTGACCAGTCATTTTCCATGTTTGACGATGGGCAATGGGACTATTGCGATGTGACTGATGTCCTGTGTTGAAGACGATGACATGTCCTCCGCAGCCTTTTTGCAATCTTTTTATTTCTTGAAGTTTCCTTTGTATTGGCCTTCTGCCATGTCCTGTTTTGCATACCCGACAGACATTCTCTGGACGGACCTTTATGCCTTTTTTCGCTGTTGGATATACCACCTGGACTCTTGCTTCCATCACTCTCGGCTTGGGATCGGATCGGGTTGTTTTGCCTCTTGGGGACTATCGTATAGATGGCTTCGGCGCGCCGCGTTTTGGTCGTCTTCTTCTTGTCCTTTTCCTGTTCGGCGGTCTTTTCTCTTGCGTTCTTTGCTCGGTCTCTAATTTACATGCTCTCTTTTGTTCACACTTGCTGTCACCATACGCTCACATACCCCTCATCGACTTTACTCTTTGGATCTTTCCATAACTTTGGCTCATTCTTCTCTTTGCGCTTCTCAACTTGCCATCATCTCGCTTGTCGATCGGGATCACAATAGGCATAGAAAAAAGGCGGCAGCCCCAGAATCTGGGCAGGCAATTGTCTCTGTTTTCACCCATCCGTGCACTTGTCCAGGCTTTGCACTTTGCTCCCTCCTTCTCAGAGCTGCTTTTCTTGCTCCCATCTCTCTCTCCTTGGTCTGGCCTGGCTTGCTTTGCTGTGTTGCTTCTTCTTCTGCTCTCTTCTGATTCCATGGTGACGGCTGTACGACGCGATCTGACCACATGCTCTTCTTTTTGAGCTTCTCCACGCAAGCAATTGGAGAATGGCATCGGGGCTATGCAAGAGTTGTCTGCTCTCTATGCCCTTCCAGACGACAGGATGCAATGGTGTACACGTAACGCACGTACGCTGATGCTGATGATGTCTTCCGCTCTTTTGCCTCTACCGTCTGGGTAGAGACGAAAGCAATACACGGAGCCACAAGATCAAATGGACACAATCTACGAGAAATGCGCCATTATTATCGGTATGCTTGGCCAGCGACTAGTGCCAATTGTCCATTCCAGAAGAAGAGAGGCCCTCCCAAATGGCCAGTCAGGAGGAAGTCGGCTAACAAAGACGTGTACGAATGAGAAGGCTGTCTTTGCAGGCTACTATCAAGCAACATATCTCGGGCTTGGGCCAGCTTTCCTGCCTTGTGACTTTCTATAGAGGCTGCACAAAACAGAATACTCGAACTTTCAGACCGTATGTCGCTGCCCATGAAAGAGTGTCCATCCAACTAGGAGGAGAAATACGAGCACCGAGATTCTCTCTACATAGTCTTAACAAATCTAGAATGACTAAAAGAAGGACCGGTCTGTAGGATAGAAGCCAAACCGATGAGATGAGGCCACGAATCGTGAGTCGAGGTTGGGGCATCTCGGGATCTCGTCTGCTAAGAGTTTTTACAGTTCTTTACATTGCAAGTCACTCCGTTTGCAGACAGCCCCGAGTTTCTGGGAGTCTCGTGTTGCAAATCACGACGTGCTACGACCTATGTTGTACGCAGCAACAAGAACTGCATTGTTATGTGCGTGCTCTGTGTGGAGGACAGGTGTGAGGAGGACAGGGCCAGCTGTAGCTTTGATCCAGGCATGATTTTAGTCTTGGCAGACAAGGCAAGACTTTTTCTCTACTTTGTAAAGAGACGAGGGTGGTGCCTTGTCGCCATCTCCCGATGCCCCCTTCATTCGACGCGTTGGTCCTTGTCTCGGCCTGTCTTAGCGTGTCCCTGCATTCGCCCCCTTAATTGTCTTTGACCACGAACAAAAGCAGACTCGGTTCACCCCGTCTTGGCAAACGTGTAAACTGACAGACGAAGAAATCGACGAGCTAAAGGCAAGAAAGGGAGAAGATTGAGACTGTAATGTGAAGCTAGGGCCGGGGACAAGGTGTCATTCCGTGAAGAGACGAAGCACGGCGGGCGCGTAACCGCGAAGCACATCCTATCCATTCTTCAGCTCCTTGCATCCATTGTCCCAGTGTGCCGACCTGCATCCTCAGTTGTCAACGACAGCAGGCCCGCAGACATACAGCAATCGAGGCGGCACTCTGCAAGAATATTTTCAAGCTTGTGATTTTCGTGGTCTCTCCTTGTTAGCTTTTACTTCCTCCGCGCTCAAATGCGTCTGTCGATACCAAGAAGTCGAGAAAAATCGCTACAATGTGATGAAAATAGGAGACAAGTTGGAAAAGAGAAGATGAAAAAAGACCAAACACCGTGCCCTCTAGAAAACAAATTAAAGAGCAATAATCCAGAATCTACAAACATAATGACCAATTCCGATTCCACGTCCTAGATCGCAAAAAAGACAGAATAGTGGACCAAAATGGCCGAAAGATAAGGGGAAGAAGACGAAGAAGAATCCAAGGCGTGAATGTGTACTAATACAGTGCAGTAGGAATAGGGTTGGGAGAAGAGTGAGGAAGAAAGGACACTGGACGAGACGAGATGCACGGCTGCATCCCAGGAAGGCTGCCGGCAAAGCTGCCTCCGGTCTACTCCGCCTATGGCTGGACCGCATCCGTCTCGGCGGCAGGCGCGTCGGCCGGCTTGGCCCTGGCCGTCTTGGCCGTCTTGGCCGTCTTGGCCACACTGGCCGCGCTCTCGACGCTAGCCACGCTCGCAACACTGGCGACACTGGCGACACTGGCGGCGCTGGCCGAGGAGACAGACGCGACGCTTGCCAAGGACGCCTTCTGCGCCTTGGCCGAGCCGGGCACAATGTTGCCCTGTTTGTCGTCGCCTTCGCAGCGCTCGCGCTCCAGCTTCATGTCCATAATCAGGCTGAGCTCGGGGCAGTAGTCAAAGATGCTCTTGCGCTGCTTCGGGTCCTTCCAGACCTGGTCGGGCAGGTTCTTGCCACTGCCGGGGATGTGGAAGCCCATGGGCTTCTCCACGTAGACGTTCTCGACAGCCAGCGCGGTGAGGCCGGACGTGACCTTTTCGCCCGGCAGGACCAGAGGCGGCGACCGAACCACTCATCCTCGGCCTCCGAGTTGTTGTAGCGCGCCTGGAAACGCAGGATGCGGCGGATGGCCGAGACCTTGCGCAGCGACAGACCACCGTTGCCGGAGAAGCGGTCGTCGGCAGACCGGGGCGCGCCGGCCCAGGCCCAATCCAGCCAGTCGTTGAGACTGGTCGGCGAGTTGCCGCACAGAATGCTGTCGGACTCGTACTTGAGGATCCACTCAACGCCGGTAGGAATTCGTCGTAGAATCGGATGTCTGTGAGCATCCGGAAGACCATTTCCTTGCTGGAAATGTCCCAGGGCTCGGGCAGGACCATGAGGTCGAGCTTGCCGATGACCTGCTGGTGCTTGATGGCGTGGGCGCGGCTGACGCTGAAGACGCTCTTCTCGGAGCCGATGAAGATGAAGCGCCAGTCGGGGGCACGACGGTGGCCATGTGCAGGACGAGGGGGACGAGTGCGGCAGCGGGCGCGGTTCGATGATGAGGGCGACCTTGGAGGCGTTGAACATGGCTTCGGGCTCTTCAGGGACGCGCCAGTCGACCTTGATGGTCGGGATCTTTTGCCGGGCTTCTTGCAGGCGGTCGAGATGTGCGAGCGGATCATGGCTCGTAGTGTGGTAGCAGATGGGCCATCCACCATCTGGAGGGGTTAGACGCGAGGAACAGCCGCGGAATGGACAGCAGGACGCCGCTTGCACGTACGTGAAGATGAGAGAGGCCAGGATGATCATCTTGCCCTTGGTCACGGCGAAGACGCCCGGCTGAGTATGTGTTGCCGCCATTTGGGCGAGCCACCGTCGCGCGAGGACGTTGGGATGGGCGAAAGAACGATCAGGGCAGCTCCAGCCTCCAGGAAGAGGACGGAAGGAGACTAGATAGCCTCGTACGAGCACGACGGGTCGGGGGTGTAGGGCGAGGCAGGGAAGGCTGGCGGGGAATTGGGACTCGAATCGAAACGATGGAGCCTTGCGCAGTGGTCGTGATCGGATCGAGTGGCGGCGAGATATCTGCAGCACAGGATGCTTTCCTCGGAAAGCTTTCCTCAAAAAGTCAGATGCGTGGTGTGTGTTTGTTGGCGGCAGTGCCCATTGCCGTCCGGGTGGCTGTGAGAGGGAAGAGAGAGGGCGAGGGAGGGCGGGAAGATGAGTCGTGAGACGCAAAAGCAAGATCTGGAGGACACAAGAAGGCAGAAGAGGCGCGAGATACAAGAGTGAGAGAGAGTGGTGTCTTGAGAAAGGAGTCGGTGCCACGCTAGTACTCGTAGGGTACAAAAAATGTACTGTGAGCCGCGTGAGTACGACGTATGAGTACCTCGTACAGAGCCGAGAGGGCCAAGGAAAGTGGCTTGGGCGTATTTGCAGGCAACACACGGTGGTCACAGAAGACTGGACGAAATAGAACGAGCGTTGCGCGGTAAACTACAAAGTACGAGTAGTCGTCGGGCGCAACTCAGTTGGTCCAGGGCGGCTCAAGATAGGATCCAACGCCGACGAACTTTGTATCGTACTGAGCAACGAAAATAGGAGGCCGATAGTCCAAAACGGAAACGGACTGCGGACTATGAACTACGAGTACACGTACTTTGTCAGATACTAGGAGAACACGAGTAGCGCGAAGATGTGGCGGCATGGGCAATAGTCGACGGACTGACGCTGGACCTGGCCGCCGTCTCATCACAGGGCAACGTGGTAAGATGACTGATGGGTACTCGTACTTTGCCCGGGCTGGAAAGGCACTCGGCGGCTCTTCTCTCGCGCAGCAATAGTCTGACGGCCCCACCTCATGCAGGGCAGCCCCTTTTCCGAAGAGAAGAGGCTGGCGGGAGCGAGTGCGGCGTGGATAGGTCGTCTGGCACGAGTTATCTTTGGCGTTTAATACGAGTACTGAGTAGATTCGATTGCATCTGGCGCAGTCGCGACGAGCGAGCAGGAGTCACAAAATGCACCACCGCGCCGACGGGCACCTAGCGCATGCCAAGTTACGGAGCGGCGGGCGCAAATACGGCGTACGGCACGAGTACATACGGTGACGGGGCTGCCTTGCTGAGTGCGTTTCGGGGGGATTACGTAGGCCTCCAGGGCTTGGTGTGGGCCGTGGCGGTGCAGCCCTTGGGCTACAAAGTACTCGTACATGTACAGACGCTCACAAGCATGTCCTCCGTTTTGGCGGGCGGTGGTTTGCTGTTCTCGTGGGGTCGCAGGCGCTGGAGACAAATCTCCCTCCAGGGCAGAGCCTGGAACGCAATCAAACACCACTGCGAAGCCGCCCCCACCGAATGCAAATCAACGAAATCACCGAATGCGCTACAGTACAACAGAAGCGCGCTAGCGGTGCCAATTTACCCTCGATCCGCTAACCTGTCGGGCCTGACTGACGTGCGGCTGCAGACGCGCTGCTCCTGACTTTTGCATGCGTACAAAGTACGAAGTACTCGTAGACTGATTTTGCCGGACAGTCGGCCGGTAGGAACGACAAGGCATCAAAGTGAGCGTGATCGATTGAGAGAGCTTTGAGAGCGTTGAGAGAGCTTTTAGAGACCTGGAAAGACTTTGCGGTCGAGTGGTGGGTTGTCGAAAGCGAGCCGTGTGAAAGCATCGACCTCGTCGACGCTGACGACGCTGACGATGACGACGCTGACGGCACTGCATTCTGCGACAAGAAACGCGCGTGTCTGCTGCTTTGGGTGCTGCTGCAAGACAAACAGAGCCTGTCGAGCACCAGTGGCCTGGTTCACCCGCTGTTTCAATGGGCCGCCCGTTGACGGAGCGCAGGTCCTACCAGACATCATGCCATCCCACCCAATCCGGCATAATACGTCGTACACGATACTTCTTACAATAAAGAGCGCCAGGTCGTGCCTGTCCGTCAGTGCTAGCGCGCCGTTGCCCGACCGTAAAAGCCCCTACGAAATACTTCGTACGAGTATTGCCAACGCCCGTTGCTAGCGTTTGCAGAATACAAATACCTAATTTGGCCTGGATCCTGGGGCAAGATTCAGAGTAAGATACTTGCGAGGTACTCATACTTCCGCGCGTCAGACCCGTAAAAGTACTCGTAGCTCCAAGAACAGCCCTGGGAAGAGGATTGCAGGGGCGGGTCCCTGCCAAAATGCGGCGTTCCTGGGCCATTCCTATCTATCAACTTGAGTACTTGTTCTTTGAAGGAATTTTGCCCACCCACGCATCTTATTTACTCGCGAGCTTTTTGCCTTGGCTTTCTTCTTTTCTGTGCCCCAGCATTGTCACCCACCCCCATTCGACGTGCCACGTGCATGTCATCGCCAAGTCTGCTCTTCTTCTGTGGCTCCATCAGCCCCTGTGTTCGTGCCCCGTTTTGCGGCGCTACAGTGGCATACCGTTAAGAACGCGTGTCGTGGCTTCTTCTCGTCTCGGGAGGCTGTACTTCTTATTACGCCCTCACAGCTGCTAACCGTCTCCGGCTAGATTCCTTGCCGCTGGAGTCCACTGCTTTTGACAGCCTTGAACCGCAATTTTTCGCCCTCTCTCGAGACGCCCCCCTTTTCTCTTGGACCATCTTCTATTCCGGGACTCGCGCGACAGCTGCTTTACGTCCTCACGCATCGAGCCATCCTTCCCTCCTCACACTCGTCACTCGTTTCTGCAACTCTTCTTTGTCCGGACAAGACAGTGTCGCGACATTCGCCCAGCATACGCGCGAACCGAACACACGAAACGAACCCACAAAACGAACGCAAAGACGCTCGCCCCTCGCCCCTCGCCCCTCGCCCCTCGCCCGGCCCTCGACTCTGGACGACAAGCCAACACGAGCTTTCAGAGACCAGGCTGTCTCTCCGTCGCACCTGTCCGACCGTCATCTGCATCGGTGACACTTGACACTGCCCGCCCAAAGCAGCTGCTGTACTTGACGCACGCGTGCTTATCTACTCTTGGCGACACAAGGGCCGCTTTTCTGCCGTGAACACCTGGAAGGCTCCGGCATCCTGTTGCATAACTGGGAGTGGCATTGCGCAGCCGTCCAACTCAGTCGCTGTCCTCTTTTCTTTTCCCCTCCCCCTCGTCCCTCGTCGTCAACCTCCCGCTTGTCCTACAGCATCTCGCCGAACCTCCCGCAGCCGACACTATACAGCCAGCAACCGGCCGCAGACCTAGGAAACCAAGCTTCGACCGCCCACCATGTCCGAGTCCGACTCTTTTTTGCGGCGACGAGGCATAGACTCGCTGCGCGAGGTCCGCTTCAGCGACATCAAGAATGCCCTGAGCTTGCTCGCCATGGCCGTGTGGGCAAAAACCTCCCGGCGGATGCGCCTGTTTGGCGTGTTCGTTCTCTTGTTGTAAGTCGTCCTACGCTGCTCTATCGGCATCTTTTTACTCTTCTCTTTTCTCCTTCGTCTTCCCCCGGTGCTAACCGTCATCCCGCGCAGCGTCCTTGCCATTGTCTTTTCCGACTCGCTGCTCAGCGCCAGCAATGTCAGCTACCCGACCATCACGCTCGACTACGGCCAGCCGCCGCTGCAACGGGCCACCTACAACGAGTCCAAGGTCGGCCTGCTGATCGAGAACCGTCCCTTTCCCATCCTGGCACCGCTGATGCTGCACTTTATCTCCGTCGTGCCCCCGGACTGGCGCTTCCGCTTCATGGGCTCCATCGAGTCCGTCAAGAAGATCAACGAGTCCGTCGCGATTCAGGAGCAGGTCAAGGCCGGCAAGCTCGACCTCACCTACATCCCCTCCAACATGTCCACCGGCAGCCAGGAGGAGATTAGCCGTTTCCTGACCACGCGCTGGCTCTACGAGGTCGTCCTGCAGCCCGCCGAATGGCTGCTCGTCTTCCAAACCGACAGCATCCTGTGCGCCAACTCCCAGCACAACCTCAACGAGTACCTCGAGTACGACTGGATCGGCGCCCCCTGGAGCACCCACAGCCGCTGGGGCGGCAACGGCGGTCTGTCGATTCGCCGTGTCAGCGCCATGGTCGACATCCTCAAGGACCAGGTCCGCGCCGACGGCAGCGATCCCGAGGATGTCTGGCTGGCTGAGCGTCTCGGCCACCGCCCCCAGTCCAAGGTTGCCAACGGCACTGTCTCTTTGACCTTCTCGGGTGAGATGCACGCGGGCGAAGCGGCCCGCTCGAGAACATTACCATCTCTGCCGCCAGCAAGGAGGAGCTCGAAGAGGCTGCCCGCGAGGGCAAGCTCGTCAAGGGCGTCGACGACTGGCGGGCCGGATTCTACGAGCCCATGGGCTACCACACCGGCGGTTCCGGCAAGTACCTGCACGACCAGATCTGGGCTCGCCTGAGCGCCGCGAGCACGTCTGGAAGTACTGCCCAGAGGTCAAGATGACCCTGGCCATGGACGCCGCCAAGTTTGTGCCCGGCACCTGCGGTGCTTCCTGGAAGCGTTCCGTGGACGTTCCCGGCATGTCGCAGGGCTTTGTCGATGTTGGCTACGGCAGCGAAATCATCAACGGTATCCAATACCCTGTCCTGCCGCCTGGCTTAGTGCCGTGGTGAGACGATCACGCCGTTTTGCTTTCTGTATGAATCGTCGACGGCTGTTTTTCTTCTCTTCTCTTCCTTTACCTTTTACCTTCATTCACCCTTCCTCCATCTTCATCTCTCATCTTTCTCGCTCTTCTCTCTACACCTTTCGATTTCGTTCATCTTCATTCTCTTTATATGCTTTTCTAGCATGGCAAGGTTGGCAGGCGTTTGTCTCAAAAGAGCTGGTTGACTTTTCCCGTTTCGTATTTCTTTGCTGTACTGCGCTGGCCATTCTTTTTAGTCTTAGAGGGGCGGTTGGTCCGTGTCTTATATACGTCTAATATCCAAGAAAATAAAAACATGAAATCTCACACACCCTCTACGTCGCACGCAAAGCAATATATGCACAAGGCTAATCAGTTTATGGAACGCAACATCTAAACACCTGCAAGGCCCCTTTTCTACTGCAAACAGAATACCATTGAATAGAAAACAGCATAAGACTACACCGAAATCAGCCTTTAGCGCACCAACACACCGACAACACCGGCCAGCTCGCCAAAGAGCACACCGCGCAGCACGGCCTCACCCATGGCCTCGGTCCAGTGGCCTGCGTCGGCTAGGCGCTGCCGCCAGGTCGCCTGCTGGGCGGTATCCAAGTCGTCCCAGGCGACGGCAGGACCGTGCTCGGCCTCATCGTGGGTGACGACCTCGATCGTGTGGTCCGAGTCCTCGCCGCGCATAAACAGGACCTGTTGGCCGCCAGAGGATGCGTCCGGGGCCGGGGCCCCATCGGCGCTGCCAACCGTCGACAGGAACGCGGCCACGGGGTGCAGCTCGGGGATGGCGCCAAAGTCGTCGTGCTTCTCATCGACGACAGCCGCCACGGGCACGTCGTCCACGATCCACTCACCCTCAGCAGCCGCAAGGGCCGCATTGTGGCGAGTCAGGCGGTCGTTGGCCGCAAATCGGTGCGGGAGCGGGTAGAGCCAGTTGATGGGCACGACTTCGCGGGCGCCCAGGAGCGGCTGCGTGGAGCCAATGACCTCGAGAATGCCGTGGGCGACGAGTAAGGCGGTGGTCACCACGACGATGGCGTAGAAGAGAAGTCCCTTGCCCGACGGCGCGTGCGACTTGAGCGCGACGACGTAACGTGGTGGGTTGAGAGCAGCGGCGGCGGCAGTGCTTGGCGTGGTGGCGGAGGATGACGGCAGCTTGCGCAGGGGAATGGCGTGAACGACAACGGTGTTCTTGACGGACACACTGGCAAGGCGCAGGTAGTGAATGGCGGCGGTGGTCGAGGCTGTCGAGGGAGCCGTGGGTACGTGGAAGTGGGAGAGGGCAATGCTCGTCATGGGCAGCTCGTGCACGTCCTTGATCGTGCGGAAGGGTTGAGGTTGGCCAGCAGCTTCAGTGCGGCTGCCGACGCTCTGGTATTCAAGGGTGTAGAGGGACAGCGAGTTGTCGCGCCGGCCACAGCGACAACAAACTGAGTGCCATTACTCTGGCGGGTGCCCGGCGAGACGGGTGGCGCCAGGTTGCGCACGGCCAGTCCCGTGGCTTGTGTAACATTCTTGGGAAGCTTGACATTGACGGTGATGCGGCCTGCTCACCAGAGCCATCGACGGCGGGAGTGATGTCGGGTAGGCGCAGGCCCAGCAGGAGGGTGCCGGTGCGCTGCGGTATGTTGCAGACGGCCAGGATGAAGCGCGGGGTGACGTAGCGAATGGAGCGGAAGCTTGGGCGCGTTGTGCGGCCGGTCGCAACATCTGTGTGATCTCGTATGCCAGGTAGGGCTCTTCGCTCGCGGCTGTGGCAGTGGTGGCAGTGGTGGCAGTGGTGGCAGTGGTGGCAGTTGTTGCCGAGGCAGCCGTCACAGCCGTCGAGGCTGCAGGCGACGCCGCGCCGCTTCCACCACTGTTGCGGCGCTTGCCCCCGGGTGCAGCAGCAGCGGCAGCCACGCTGCCCTTTTGTGTTCACATTGAACAGGAACAGCTCGTGGTCGGTGCAGTATGCCAGCTGGTACTGCTCGGCATCGGTCTGGATAACGTCAAGGTCGGCCACGTCCTTGGACAGGTCGATGCGGCCGCGCACCTTGGGAAGAACGGCGGCGGCGGCGGTCGACTTGGTCGATGGTGCTGTTGCTGCAGGCGCGGCAGTTGTGACGTCAAACAGAACAATCTGGGGCGACTTGGACAGGCCGGTGGCGCATGCGCCGAGCTGTGGCAGGGTACTACCCTGGCCGTCGGAGAAGGGTGCGGACACGCGCACCAAGCGCTGGTAGGTGTCGGTATCGGGCTCAGCGGACGTGAATAAGGGCGCGCGTGCGAGCTCCGAGATCTTGGACGACGAGGAAGATGGTGCGGAGGCCTTTGCGGAGGACGACGCCGGCCTGTCAACGCCAAAGACGCGGAAGTGGTCGTTGCGGCCCTTGTTCAACGAGTCTAGGCCGGAGTTGACGCCGGCATAGGTGAGGGTGGTGCGGCCGCGACGAGGGCCAGCGGCCAAGCTGGTGACGCTGTCTTCGTCTTTGGAGAGCTCGATCTCGGAGGTGACGGTAAGCCGGGGCTCTTCGGGGTTGGATGCGTTGATCAGGGTCTACAGAGTGTGGGTTAGGAGCTTGTCGAAAGAGCAAAGTACACGGACTGGCAAACACGCGGGGGGGGGGGAGCAAAGGAAGGTTCTTGGATTCCTGACGTACAAGCTTGTTGCCCACGCCCGTCCGACTGGCACCGCCGCGCCGCCGACAATGAGCCGGCCGGCATCGGTCGGGTCAAAGTCGCAGACGTAGAGTGGGTAGTCGAGGGTGGTGTGTGATGTGCGGATGTCCATTGTGGCGGTTGTGAGAGGCGAGAGGTGAGAGGTGAGAGGTGAGAGAAGAGTGGGAGAAGGAGAGAGAATAGAGAAGACGGGAAAAGTGAGTCGAAACGGGAGGAGACCAAAGGCCGAGAAAAGGTCAGACAAGAAGCAGATATGAAGAGGAGGAGGAGGGAAGGGCTGGAAGAGAGAGGAAATAGAGTTTGCGGGGAAGCCACGGCGCGAGGTGATGGTCCAGACTGGCAGGGCGATGATGAGAAATGGCCAGCACGAAGCTGTCTGTTTGCTCTTTGGCGTTCTTCCCCGGCCGAAAAGGAGGCGCCAAAGGTCGCAGCGTGGAGCTACAGTAGGCTGGCGGCTTAGCGCGTGCGAACGTGCAAAAGGGGCTAATAGGACAGATTACAGCGAGAATGGGCGGAAACGGCCCGTAAAGAAGACAGCATATGGGGGGGGGGGGATTGGGGCGATTTCCCACTGCGACTCGACAATGAGATGCGGACTGAAGTATTGTCTTTCCTTTCCATCGTCTTGTCTCTGCATTGTATATTAAGAAGCTCCATTTCTGCTTTGCATCTCTTGAGCTGCCGCCAGACCGACGGAGCTGTTGCACGATCATTGGCTTCTAGAACGATACCAGCAAACGGCTGTCACGTGTTACATTTGGTGGACCTGTCGCCTTGGGTGGTACCAAGCTGCGGCCGCATTCTCGGCGCAAAGTGATGTCACTAGGCCGGGCCTGGCCATGCGCCGAGACCCCAGAGTGTGATGGAGGTCACGGCCCAATGCACGGGCTCTTCAGCAGCACCGCGACGTGGGGATGTGAACGAGGAGACCTTTCCCTCAAGAGACACAAAAAGTGCAATATGGGGTCGACGTGCTGAGAGGCGAGATTCCACCGAGTCTGCCCGAAAGTCTCTTTTGCTTGGCTGGTAGTGGGCTGTCTCTCTGTGGGCTGCACTCTTCTTTTTGCTTTCCCATTCTTGCTGACCAGTCACTCTCACTGCCATTGCTGCTTGCTGCTTGATATGGAGCTGCTCTGGCGATTTCCTAGATTCGTCTCATATACAGCGGCTATGTACAAATGTCACACAGTCAAAGAAGGCTGGATCTCCCGCCTTCTTCCGGTGCCATCATTTGATGTCATTCTTGATGGAGACCAGACGGTCGAGGGCGCGGCCATTTTCCAGCGCCCAGCCGCCACTGACATCGATTTTCTGTCCGTCACCGTTGACCCTGACCTTGACGAAGCCCTCGCGCGAGAACACGCGGCGGACCTGTTGCCAGCCGGTGCGCGCGCCCTGGCCAGCGTGGCGGAACGGCGCCGTCATCAGGTGGTCCATCTCGTACTCGCGGGCCTTGGCCTGGCGCTCCTTCTCGGCCTCGTGTGCCTTGACGCGCTCGGCGCTGGTCATGACACTGGCAGCAGCGCCCGCTGCGGGTACCGTATCGCCGCTCAGGCCGTACGTCGCAAACCGGAACGGAGCTTCCAACTTCTCGGGCAGAATGTAGCGCTTGCGCGCCGGGAGAATCGGCAGCACCCGTCCAATCTCGAGCTCCAAAAGATGGGCGGCATAGGGCCGCCGCCGGCGTCCTTGACCGCACGCGCCGCCGTGGCAGCAGCGCCCTTGCCGGCCAGTACCTCGATGCGTGCCGACGGATGGCATTGATGACGCGGATGATGCCCATGCTACCGACAGCAGATAGGCACCGCCCGCTAGCATGAAACCGCAGATGACGGCAAACGCGTGCGGCACCCACCACAAAATGTCCTCGGGCGGATTGACAAAGACGGACCAGTAGTTGCCCAGAGTGTAGACGATTGTGAGGAGGCCAGCAAGCAGGGAGCTGGCGCGGAACAGCAGGTGAGACGGCGCCTCGTAGAGCAGCGTGCGGACAGACCGGCGGCCGAGCTGCTCGGCAAAGCTTCTGCTGGGACGAGGCCGATGGCAGGGACATGGGGAGTCACGGTGGCCGAGCGAGGGACAGCGACAGCGCTGGGCGTCGAGCGAGGCAGGGTGTGCACGACAGGCGAGGCGCGTGGTGCGGCCCGCGATTTGGGTGCCTGTGTTGACGGTGCTGGTGGTGTTGATGGCGTGTTCGGCTGCGGCTTTGGTGCGGATCGTGAGATGTATTGCGAAGGGCTGTTCTTGACTGCCTTTCCCAGACGGGCCTTGGCGCGTGTTGGCAGCGAAGACGAGAAGAAGCGGACAGCCGGGCCTGTGCAGGTAGCTGGAGGGCGTGCCGGTCGTAGCCGCAGAGCGGACAGAATGTGAGAGCTGCCCGTGCCGGACAGTGGGCCTGGAAGCGCGGCATGTTGTGTCCGCAGCAGGCCGGTCGCAAAGCTGTGGTAGGCGAGCCCCGCAAGGCCCCTGGAAGGCGACGCCATTGGAGCCTGTGCTGTGTGCGTGGCAGCTCAAAGCTCAGGCGGCCAGTTGGCGTGGGGGACCTTGTAAACAGAGACACCTGTCCCGATGTTGTGGTCAACGATTGTGGACTGTCGTGAAGCTCTCTCCTGGTGAAGCTTTGATTTTTTCGGTACAAAGTACACGACTCGTAATTTGCTACTACGAGTACTCGTAGAATATCGGACGACCAGTGGTCCACTGAAGAAAATAAGTGGACCCACTTAACGCGCCAGGAACCACGACGCGGCGCACAACTCAAGGGACAACATCGACCCCACGACGGCAAGGCCATGTTGCTGACGACGTGCCGCACACACTGCAACGACATGGACACGGACACCCCGATGCCTCCTCAGCGTGTACCGCTCGAGCTGACGCTCGTGGTTGCTGCAACCGCCCGCGACATGGCATTGGCGCCAATGGCGGCCTGCCTTGGACAGGTCTGCGCAAGGAGATGGCCTACTTTGCGCGTGTCACAAAACGTGGAGAGGTGGGTTTCTGCTGCGACTTTTTTCCGTCTGCTGAGACACGGACAGCCGCTGACTCTACAGAAACAATGCCGTCATCATGGGCCGCAAGACGTGGGACAGCATCCCGCAAAGTTTCGGCCCTGCGCGGCCGCCTCAACGTGGTCATCAGCAGGTCGTATGCGCCTGGGCTGCCGCAAGACCCTGCAGGTGGGCCGATGCTGGCCCGGTGGAGGCGTCCTCTTTGGAGATGGCTCTGGAGTACCTGCGGACAAGAAGGGCGCTGGCAGCGCCGGCGCAGGGCACGGCCAACAACCGCGTCTTTGTGATTGGCGGTGCACAGATCTACGCAGCCGCACTGGGCCTGGATGAGGCGCGCGGGTGCTGTTGACGCGCGTCCAGTCGGACTTTTCATGCGACACATTCTTTCCGCTGGCACTGGGCACGAACAGCGCAGCCGAGGCAACGGCAACGGCAACGGCCGACTCACCCAAATGGGTGCAGCGGAGCCGGGAAGAGCACGCGGCGTGGATAGGCGAAGAGGTGCCCAAAGGCCTGCAGACTGAAAACCAGACAGAGTATGAGTTTCAAATGTGGGAGAGGGTCGATTAGATTCCGTTCTTACCGGTAGCGGTAGGATATGCCCACCCCCCTCTATGCTAGCCAAATAGAAAGAGCAAGAAAAACACCATGCCATGAATAAGAGGACATCGTAAACGCCATGATGCAAGTTATGCAATGATGCCCTGCCGCCGCGGCCGCTGGACACGGTCCTCGTATCCGTAAGCTCCGATGAGTGTCCGTGCTGTGCGCATCATGCCAGTCTCCCGTTTCGCCCACATTGTCTGTCTATATGATACTGAGTTCCAGAAAGAAGTAATGTACATGAGATTGGATGGTATTGCCGTGCTGCTCGTTGCGTCCTATGCTGAGGCAGCCTCGGGGTTGCCGTCGGTCGACACCCCTCCTTGCGCGCCGCCTGCTGCATCAGCAGGTCCAGCTCCTTGGTCGCCGGTTCATCGACCGACGCAAAGTCCATTGTCGGCGGCGCCCAGCAGAAGATGCTCGCACCAGCGTGCAGGATAAGGCCTTCGTCGCCCATGCGGTCCAGCTGCGCCAGGCTGCGGCGCATCCACGCAACAACGGCTGCCAGGTGGCGCAGATCGACGTCCGGCCGGGCCTTGAACAGGTTGCGCCAAACAGCAGCGGCCAGGACGGCATCCCCGCGGATAAGGCCCTCGTCGTAGGCGACAATGACTCCGCGCCAGGCCATGAACAGGTCTGCAGGTGGCGCTGGCGCAGGCCGCGCGAGGTGATGTGGTGCAGGCGGTCCATCTTGTCCTCGGCCTCCTGGAAGAAGTGGTCCGACAGCATCGACTGCCACAGCTGGTGGGCCTCCTTGTCCAAGCAGCGGAGGCGTGTAATGACGAGGTACATGTGTAGCATTGTGACCTGCGACCACGTACTGAAGGAGGGAGAAGGTTGAAGTCTGACGAGCCAGGTTAGCGTTTGTTTGTAGAGTCTTGGGAGGTTGCTTGGACTCACCATCGTGCCATATGCCGCCACCGACACCGAGTTCCTCGCCGTCTTCCGTCGTTGGCACCGCGTCTTTGGCGCCGCGTCTCTTCCGAGACATCATATGCTGCCGGCTTCGTGCACTTTTGGTAGATGGCCCGCGTTCACACCAAATGCGCCGTATGGCTCGGCCGTCCGACTTATTGCGCTCCGGGCCATCTCGCCCAGCCGCCCTGCGATACCAGCGTTTGTCGGCGTCGTGTGAAAGCTGCGGGACCGGTGCAGTGACCATGGTTGTGTGCCCTTGGCCGTGGTGTCCGTGCTGGTCTTGGCTGTTGTAGGCTCTGGCTCTGCGAGGTCTGAGGCTCCTGTGCCCACACCGCCTGGTGCAGGGCCCGTGCCTGCCGAGGCGCCGGCCGCGTGCATCGAGCAATGGCCGCGCCAGCACTGGCGCATGGCCGGCTGCTTGACCGGACCATTCTGCGTGTGGTGGGGGAGACGGGGACGTCAGGACGGAGGGACCCTGAGGGCTCGGGTAACAAAGCGGAGCGGGTCGAGCGTGGCAGTTGGTGAGCCTGTACGTCCGTGAGTATGCGTGGGATTTGCGAAGTACGTGTGAGGGTGCGGGCGTCCGTGGGGGTTGGCGTCGTATGTTGTCGAGGCGAGGGCAATTCACGGACATCAGGAATTGACGAAATGCTATGGACCGGCGAAAAACCGCAAAAAATGACAAAAATATGGAGCATATCCAATTTGGGACCAATCGACCCACGTCACGCCGCCGGACAGCGCAATCACGTGATGCACGTCAACACGCCGCAGCTTCCAATTCCATGTGAGTTGTGGTTGTTGGAGGGGAAGGAAGGAACGTCTGCCTTCGCTTCCATTTCACGAAGAAACGTGGCGGCAGCGAGCTCTTTCCTCTTTCAGAGTCTGCTTTGTTTTCTTCCCAAACTCAAAAGCATCTCTCGACATCTGTCTCCTTCATATCACGCCAACAACCACGACTGACTTCGTCACTCCCACCTCAACCGCTCCGCAGTGGACCACACGCAACGACAGAGTAGCTCGTTATCCGGCTACTACGCGACAACCTCGCTTCCACTCGCAATCGCTAGCGTCACTTTGCTGGGGAGAGACCGCGGGCACCACTCCTCCTGCTGGAAAAGCCTCGCTCGACAAGGCTCTGGGCGACTCGACTTGCCATCTCGATTACCGGTTTGCAAACAACACGACTGCTGGCTATTGCATGTCGCACATCGACTTCGACAACCCCCCTAAACGATGACGGCGTGTTGAGCGTGCTAGCATTGCGTCGGACAGTGCTTGGACAGTGCTCTAATCGACCAAACATCCCTCCGCCTTCCTATCCTCGACTCGATCCCGAATACGTAACAGCATACGCCGCATCGCTTCCTCAAAGACATCCCGACATCCACCCCCACGCTTGGCCATGGCGGAGGCCCTCGTGCCCTCGGCCGGTGTGCCGTTTGACAATGCTAGCGCCTGGCACAACTTCACTGTCTGGACCGCCCAACACCTCGCCTTCCTCAACATGACCCGCATCACCCCGTCGTTGGACGACCTCGTCTGGGCTGGGCCACGCATGGTCAAGAAGCTCGGCCGGCTCGGCTCTTATATCCCATTTCCCGACAGTGCTGACGGTTTGCTGGACTTGGCGGGCTCGGCGGAATCGGCCAGCGCGTGATTCCGGGTGCTACCGACGCAGCAGGCAATCTTCTCTTTGATGCCACCGGCGTGGCGGCTCCCGACGCCTTTGCGACGGCAGCTGCTGTGGCCGGTGCTGCTTCCGGGGCTGCCGGTGCCACTGGTGCGGCAGCTGCTGGTGAGCAAGACTTTGCCGCGACGCTCGCTGCTTCTGCCTCCCGGCTCTCGCTCGAGAGTGCTAGGGGACTCGGCAGCCTCTTTAGCTATGCTACGAGCAAGTGGGCACTCTGCTGCATCGCCACGGCTGTCATCCTTAACCGGACTTACATCTTTGCTGCGACACGCCGCCGCATCCGCCTGCGCTGGCCCATCCGCCTGCTGCTGCGCAGCCTGCCCATTGCGCTGTTCCTCATCCAGGGCCATTTGCTGCTGCAGTCCATCCAGTGCCAGACCTCGCCCGAT
Organism: Sporothrix phasma; assembly: GCA_016097075.2. Taxonomy (NCBI): domain Eukaryota; kingdom Fungi; phylum Ascomycota; class Sordariomycetes; order Ophiostomatales; family Ophiostomataceae; genus Sporothrix; species Sporothrix phasma. The sequence goes on along the minus strand of JADMNG010000017.1, from coordinate 201,678 downwards.
TCGCCGAGCTGCGCTGGAACAATGCCTCCAAGCAGTCCGACCTCATGTTCTCTGAGGCTAGCGTCTTTTTGCACGGCCTCAGCTCGACATTGCTTCTCATCCCACCGATGCCGAATCTTGCCGTGCTATCCGTATGGTCCCGGCTGACCGCTATGCACGACATCCAATCTGCGTGGCTCCCTGTCGCTGCTGTGGCCACTCTTTCTCTCCTTTTGCCTGAGCAGCTTCATCGAGACGCTGTCCTGTGCCATCCAGGGACGTCCCGTGGCTGCCGAGACCGGCATGACCGTCTTTGAGCACTCGCTAGCTTTTGCTGAAGCCGATGCTGCCATCAGCAACCAACTCGGCTGGGCACCTTTGCTGCGGCAACTGGGTCATCGGCATCCTCTGCTGCGTTCCTCTGGCACATCTGCTACCCTTGCAGCTGTTCTTGCGGCGGCAACTGGGTCTGCTGGCGCTTCGGCGGGTGACACTGTGATTGCCATGTCCCGTTCGCATCCTCAGCCGGGTCAACACGCCGCCCGAGGTGCTTCTTCTGGCTTTCTTGTCCGCTATGAGCCACGTCACCAGTCACGTTCTTGGCGTGCTTAATCTTCAGGCCAAGTTCCGCCTGATCAGCACCGGGTTCTGGGCCATGTGCTTCATGTCCAGCATCGTCTGGAGCGCCCTCAGCTTTCCCTCGATGATCCTGCTGCCCAGAGTCTGCTGCGCTTCCCGACCGTCTCTATCGTAGGCTTCATACCGCACATGCTTGTCCTTGCTGGTATCATTTCATGCTTCGTCATCTACGGCATTGCCCTGCTGCTCTGCGCCGTGTCGCAGGAGCCCGATATTTTCTTTGGCAGCGGTGCTGAGAGGGTTACGTTTCGCGAACGTATCGCACAGGCCCACTCCAACATGCAGTCCAACTTGCCTATGGGCAACGTCCGCATCAGCATGGAGATGGACTTTTACACGGCTCTTTTGCGAGCTGGCTTTGACGCCATTACCATGGCCAGCGAGGCCGTCTACCTCAACGAAGATCGCCGCGTCAACTTGCGCTCCCACACATGGCTGGAAGACGAGCGGTACAATGAGCTTCAGGAACTGCGGTCACGCTGGCTCGGCTCTGACTTGCCAGGATCCCGCTTTGATGCGCTGGGTGCGACTGGCCTGGTACCAGTATCCGGCGGCAGCAAGGGTGGTTCGTTCTCTACAGGCTACTCGCGCGAGCGGTCTATCCAGAAGAACAATGCCGGGGGTAAGCAGGGCGAGCGTATCCGCCCCGTTCGCACTGGTATAGGCGCTTCGGAGCGCAGTGGCCGGTGGCTGATGGCCGTCGAGTATCTGGCACACGTCGGCAAGCTGATGATGACGTTCACGGCTGTGTACGTGCACCGCCTTCTGTCTTGGGTCGGTATCCGATACCAGCCCCGCTGGCTTGAGCGGCTCGTACAGCGCCGCAAAGCTGGCGGTGCCGGCGGCAACCGCGAGAGTATCTTGGGTGGTGGAGACGGTCAGCTCGTGCCCGGTGAGGACTACACTAGTGAGTGGTTTGGTGGCAAGAGCGGCAGCGTTCCCATCCAGCGCCGAGTCCAGACCGACGTTGAGCACGAGTTGCGCCGTCGGTACGCTGCGACCCGGATCTGTCCCAGTCGTCGCGCCAGGAGGAGCGTGAAATAGACAACAAGCTGTATCTCTGGTGGCTCAAGGGCGGCTGGTGGGGCGAGTGGATACCAGCGGCGACTACGAGCCGAGTATCGCGGCCGATGACGACGACGCGACAAGTGTTATCTCTGTTTTTGACATGGACGGTAGTGAGTCGGACTGGGAGGACGATGACGGCAACAGCGGCAACGGTAACGGAGATGGCGCCCTTGGCAGCTATGGCTACGACTACAGCAACGACAGCGACGCCGATCATGACGGTCAGCGCACACCCACACAGCAGTCCCCCTGGATCACGCGCGAGAGCACGCCTGTCCACGACGTCTCCATGGAGGCTCCCGAGCTGGCCCGTCTTCTGGATCCGCAAAGCCCGAAGAGCGGGCCGAGGCACAGGCCCTTGCTGCCCACCTCAACAGCGACGGCGTTTTGACACGGTCCGCCTTTGCGCGGTTCCGCCAGCGTCAGCGTGCCGAGCTGTTGGCTACGTCGCGGTACGGCATCGGCGCCCGACGGCTGGCCAGCACTTTCCGGCCTGGTGCGCGCATGACAGTCGACGAAGAGGCCCAGCTTCTGGAACAGATCCTGCTGTCGCGGCGTGCGGCGATGCGTCCACTTGCACCGCTGAGTGAAACTCGTGGCGCGGAAGAGGACGACGACGTGGACTTTGGGGGGGAGGCGATGCAGGCGAGTCGTCGTGGGCCAACGGCGCAGCCGGGATGGGCGCTGACGGGCCACAGTGCGTCGTTTGCCAGAGCTCGCCGCGCACCATCATTGTGTGGCCGTGCCGCTGCCTGAGTCTGTGCGACGACTGCCGGGTGTCCTGGCGATGAACAACTTTGACAAGTGCGTGTGCTGCCGGCGGATGTTGTCAGTTTCAGCCGCATCTTTGTGCCCTGACCGTTGCCGCCAGCATCCATCGACGGTTGTTGTATCCACTGTGTTCTTTCGCATTTACTTTCCATAGCGTCTGTTTTTGTTTACGTCTTCTGCTTCGTGTTCAGTCTTTTACTGTAGCCTTTCGCTCGGCCTTGCGCCTATACAAGATCATTCCGTTTGTCTTTTCTTCCCCATACTATCTCCATTGGCTGCGACAGTCGTACTTGAAAACGGAAAAGGGTATCATTGTTTCTATAAAGTAAAGAGCTGGGAAAGGGAAAAGTCTGGTTCAGATGGCCGCCCACTCGAGCGTAAATGTCCGCACAACAGCGCCGCTGTCGTCGCTTGCGTCATGACTGCCAGCCTTCTTCTCTGCCGGCTTTGCACCGCCAATGAGCAGGCCCTTCTTGACGCCGGTGGCCAAGCGGCCCGTACCCACGACGTCCAATAACTTGATGGGCTCGTCCAGCCATAGCTGTTCGCGACAAAGTGGGCATGGTAGCGAAACGGATCGCCGGGTAGACACTGAGGGCACCGCCAAAGCGCAGGCCGGGCGTAGTGTAGAAGCCGCGGCCGGCAAGGTGGGCAAACAGGGCAGCCGAGGAGAACGAGGACGCAGAGGCCGGCGAAGTGCTCCGAAGTCGGATCGGGGCTGCACCGTTGTCTTGATCGTCGTCTTCGTCCCCGACAAGTCCAGCCGAAGTGGTCGGCGTGATTCGCACTAGGGCTTCCCGGTTGTAGCATCTTCTGTCACCTTCTTCTCTTTCTCCTTGTGTTTCTCGTTGTTCTTCTCCTTTACTTCGACAAGACCCCCGAAGACAGAGTCGTCTTCCTGTTGCATGACGTCTTCAGTCCGCAATGACGGCCGCAACAGAGGCTGCGCGTCGGCATGGTCACTTGCGCAATCGGTGGCGTTGGCCACCAAGACCTTGGGCAGGGCACCGTCAACAGTCTCGGCCGCCTCGCATGTCCTGCTGCTACTACGAGCGGTGCAGCTTCTGTCGCCAGTGTTACCTCTGGCTCTGGCTTCGCCTCGGTCTCTTTTACGTCGCCTTTCTTGCTGCTGCCACCGCCAGCTTTACTGGCAGCTTTCCTGCCTTTTCGCTGGCTCGTTGTGCCGCCTGGTTCGAACGCACTTCAGCGCCCCGCCGCTCGCGCTCGGCCGCGATCTCATCGGCCGCAACCTGCGCAGCCTGCCGCTGGCGCAGCACATTGTCCATGTAGGCACGGCGAGCGGCCGGCTGGGCGAGGGCGGCTACATGGGCCTGCCAGTCATCGCGACATAGGCGGCACGACGCTCGTAGACGAGCCACCGCACCTCGTCAGCCGTCAACTCGAGAGGCAGACTACTAAAGACGGTTTGGTTGGTGCCTGCGGGTGATGCCGACGAGGATAGAGCACATGTTGTGCTGTCGACGCAGACGCGCGACGTCGGCGACATCAAAGACAAGGTACCGGCCGCCGATCTTGGCGATGCGGATCTTGCCCTTGGCGTCATTGTCCGTCTTTGCCTCGACGTCGACTTGCCCCTGTCCAAACTGTCGTGGCCGGCCGTAGAGGGTGCCACCGATGAAGCCATCGTCAGCAAACCGGACGCGTTTTCTTTTCTGTCGCAGCAACCGAGAATTTACTGTCACTTCATTGCCATGTTAGCCAACCGTTTTCGGCGTAAAAGCAAATGATAAAGGACGGGAACAGAGAGGCAGAAAGGCAGAAAGACAAGCCCAATCATATTTGGATTGAAAGTTAATTTATCAGCATGGGATATGCTCAGGGGATTGACAGATTATAAACATTGTGTAATCATATGGGCTTGTCTTTTGCAAGTGTTGTTGAAATAAGGAAAAGGGAGGGCAAATGCCGACTTACTCTGCGGTGCGCGGATGGTTGGAGAGCGAAGAAGAAAGAAAAAGAGGAGGAGGGAGGAAAGAAATAGATTTTGGAGGAAGAAAAGGACAATGGGCAATTTAGAGACCCGGGCAAGCTTGGGCCGGTAAAAACGGTAAAATTTCGACGTCGTAGCTCAGTGCCCCATTTTTGGTGGGGCTCCACCGCTGGAACCACAGGACGCGGCGCGGTGGCGCAGGCGGCAGATAGGGCGGTGAGAGGCAGCAATATCGTGGACGCTCCTTCACAGGGCTCTCAAAACTCCATGCCGTCTTTGACTGTACTTGCGGGCGACCTTTCTTTGCCGCTGTCGTCTTCAATGGGCGGGAGGCTGTAAGGGTCGACCACAAGACCTTGGAGCCGCTGACGCTGAAGCACAGGTTCTCGCGCAGCGACTTGCCCTGCGCTGTGGCGCCCGCACCGCCAATCTCCGAGTAGAGCTGCAGCTTGTGCACCTTGAACCAGCCCTGCATCTTGTCGGCAGGCGACTTGTCGCTGCTGGAGGAAGACGATGACGAGCCCGTCTTGGTGGCGGCCGAGGGCGGGCCAGGCGGCAGAGGCACCAGCTCGACCACGTTGTCGCAGAGATTCTCGAGCTGCCGCACGTATTCGTTGTGGCGCTCGTAGAGGGTGGTGGACAGGGACAGCATGACGGTCAGACGGCGGCCGTGCTCACGCAAGAGGCTGCGGAGGCCGGTGAACAGGCCGAGGACATGGGGAAGCTCCAGCCGTCCATGGCGTAGAGTGTCGGTGCCAAAAAGTTGGGCAGAACGACGCGATGGATCGTCGAGGGCCCTGTCGATGCGAGGCTGGCGCTGACAGAGGCCAGGAACTTGTGGAGGGGCGAGTGCTCCATCTCAGGCTGCGGCGAGGGCTGCAGAGGATTGGGCAGTGGAGAGGCGTGGAGGGTGCCCTTGATGTCGGTCGGAGCCAGGCGTCTTGTGAGGTCAAACGTGTGGCAAAAGGTGGCCACGGGCGAGCCAGGCGGGCCTGGGTCTGTTAGCAAAACGTGTTGCAAAGCTAAACGAGAAGTCGGTCGACAACACAGCAGCCATTACCTTGTGCAGGGCCTCGCTGCGTATGGGCCGTCGGCCGCGGTGCCAGAGCCTCGTAGCGCCATGCAATCTTCATCTTGTCGTTGTAGCATCCTGTGAGTGCTTGCTCCGAGACGACGAAGACGAAGCTGATGCCAGCCCTGGCAGCTCAGTCCGCCATCCGGCGCCGACTCCCAGGACGTGCACATGATGGCCCTGGACCAGACCCTCTGCTGCATAGGCGCGCAGCAGAACACTGGCAAAGTCGGTCGTGCCCTGCTCCTCGACCAGCAGAGAGTGGCCCAAGACAAGGCCGCCGTAGCCTGCCAGCAGCCGGTCGACGGACGCCGTGCCGGTGGACGTAATGGGCCGGCCATCGTAGGGCGAGGGCCGCGCACCAGCATCGAGTTGCGGCAGTCTTGATGCAGGCGTAGGCCGGAGGATCTTCTCGTAGCCTTTCGCCATGGCTGCGCGTATCCGCCTCTTCTCGGGCTCCAGCCGCGCCTGCTCCTCGGGGCTGAGCACCGTGCGCTCACCGGGCTGCCATGTCGGTTTGCGGAGAGGCCTGTGCTTGGGACCTTGGGGGGCATTGGGGCGAGGCGGTACGGCTCCCGCGCCAGGGGATGCGGTGCCCTGCGCCCGCCGTAACGGTAGGGATGTATGTGGTGAAGCTGCCCCGGGCCGTGTGGCAGATGCGCCCCGGTCGATTGGAGAAGGCTGCGGGCGCCGTGGGGAAACTTCACCGGCAGCCGTGCCCGACAGGACGACATTGCGCTTTCGAAACGACATGACTTGCAATCGATGTGCTATTGACTGTTCTGTGTGATCCCGGATAAGGAGAGCAGAAGTGGGTGCACGTCGTACGGGGTGGTGCCTGAGATGAGGAAGCCTCTGGACGGGTGAAGCTTTCTGTGGTTTTTTTAGTGAACGGGTCGAACCAGCGCTGAAATTGTGGGGTAGCTTCTGCTACAAGAGGCAGCCTCAGCCTCTCTCACTTCTGAAGGGTTTTGTCACGACAATGGGAACGTACTGCATCGTTATTATCATTCTGAACAAGTGAATCAGATTGGAGGCAGACTGTATCGCCACGGAACTGTGAGCGGTCTGTGAAATATGAGAAGTTACGTTGTCACAAGACAGAGACTACCAGCTGGAGTCCCTGCCCTAGGCACCTAAGCCACGGTTATCAGAATCTTTACGAAGCTCTGCAGCTGACTGAAGACAAGATGCGAGCTCAGGCTCTTCAGAGATAGAGACTATCAATGATATATCTTGAGCTCTATATCTTTTACGCAAACCAAAGGATCGTGCCTGGTTGTCGAGTTGACAGGTCGTTCTCGATGCAGGTCACGTGTCGGTACGACAGCGAGTGCCCGCTAACACAGAAAATTCGCAGCCAATCCTGGCCAACGGCAAAATAAATTTCGAGGGAGCTCCCAGCCTTGCACTTTGCACCTCGTCTCGAACAAAGTAGATTGCACCCTCGCTGTCGCAACAACCGCACTCGCTCGACAACAGAACAGCCTCGACAACCACGAGCCACGGCGCACCTCTCTTCTTTCCCTCCGCCTGTCACCTACCCACAACAATCATGTCGGGCGCCGCTGGCGACAGCCAGCTGTTCGAGGACAACTTCACCATCACCGAGGTGGACCAGTCCAAGTACGACCGCGTGGCGCGGCTGTACGCGACGTCGACGGACGCGCAGACAGTCCTGACGCTGGACATCAACACGGAGCTGTTCCCCTGCCACGTGGGCGAGAACCTGACGGTGGTGCTGGCGACGACGCTGTCGCTGGACGGCTCGCGCGAGGAGGACAAGGGCTGGCGGGACCTGTCCAAGCCCGGCGCACCGGGCTCAGGCGAGTCGACGCTGGCGGACATGTACGACTACGTGTGCCACGGCAAGATCTACAAGTTCGAGGACGGCGACGATGGCCAGACCATGTAAGTGCTTTCTGGCGAGAGGCTTTGAAGACTGAAGACGGCATGCTGACGACCTACAGCAAGGCATACATCTCCTACGGCGGCCTGCTCATGTCATTATCGGGCCCGTTCAAGAAGCTCACGCCGCTGCGGGTGGACTACACCTACCTGCTGGTGAAGAAATAGAGATGGGCGACTGGAGGATTCGAGGGGGCAAGAGAGGGGCGACGTGAACGAAGGAGTGTAGACGAAGCAGTGGGAGACAAGGCGTTTTTGGCGTTTGGATATCGTCTGGCATCATTGCAACCAAAATCAACCGAAACGGGAGCGCTTGAAGAGACGGCGGAACGGAAAAGAGCAAATCAGCGCTACTATTGATTGTCTGTCAATCCATGCATGACCATTTCATAACTATCAAGGCCCGTGCCCGGTGAACTGTGGTCCTGTCCGTCGGCCCATGCATCAGCCCGAGGCAGTCTTGACCTCCTCGTGGTGCGGCCCCGGGAAGGGCAGTACGCGGTGCAGCCGGCTCACAATGGCGTCGAAATCAGGCTCGTTATCGCGCGTCAGCAGCCCGTGGCGCACCAAAAAGTCCAGCAGCACCACCGCGCAGTTGGGCTTGTAGAGACCCTGTGCCAGCTGCGCCTGCACCTCGGCCACCGTGCACAGCATGAACGACTCCACCTCGCCGTCCTTGGGCTGCGGCACCACCGTCGCCGGCAGCGGCAGGTCGTACACCCACTCGCACTCGGGGTAGATGTAGCCTGCCTCGCCGCCCGCGCGCTCGTCTGTAACGTAGACGTAGGTAATGATGCCAATGGGCTTCACGTTGGCCCGCACCACGTCCTCGGCCAGCGACGCCTCCTCGTCGGCCTCGCGCACCATGCATTCAAAGGGTCCTCGCCCGTCATAAGGCCACCCGCCACCGTGTTGTCTAGCATGCTCGGATACGTCGACTTGTCGGCAGCGCGACGCGGCACCCAAATCTTGATCTCCTTGGTGGCCGGGTCCTGCACGTACGCCGACATGTGCACGCCGTAGCGAACGACGCCCAGCAGGCCCGCAGCCGCGCGCTCGAGGCTGAAGAGCAGCTCGCCTGTGCGGCCGTACACGGGCCACGGCTCGTTGCGCCAGCCGTGGAGCACCTTGAAGGCCTTGGCGGCGCGCCAGTACTGGTTTAGCTTCTCCAGGGCAGCTGTGCGGGCGGGCTCGGTGGTCTGTCGGCGCAGTAGACGGTGCAGTGGGACGGTGCCGGACGCCTTGGCTGCGGCCTGCAGATCGACCTCCGGGTCGAGGCCAAAGTCCTGGAGCTTTGTCGAAGGGATAGCGACAAGCGCGTCAAAGACCGTCCGCAGCATGTAGCCAATGGGATACACGGCGGATGTGTCGGCAGCGTCGGTGCTGCCGGACCACTCGACCAGCAGCACGTCCTTCATGTGGGCCGCATACTGCTCCGGCTGTGTCTGCTCGTATGGAAATCTAAGGCCATATCAGTCTGATATCACCAACGGCATGCTGTCGTACACAGAGGGACCTACGCATCAACATAGTTGATCAGGTCGAGGTTGCTGTAAGACGTTGCCATTGTGAACCGTGAAGGGAGGCTGACTTGAATAGATGGAGGTGGAGGGAAGGGTGGTGAGGGCGAAACGTATGCGAGAAGAAAGGTGTGGATGTGAAATCAATGTGTAGGTTGAGGGAGATGCAGATGGGGAAGCAGGCAAACGGCTCACGCCGACAGCTCCCAGCCAAGAAACTTCAATCACCAAAGCAAACAAGAGGCGACGCCCAAGTGCAGACGAAGTGCCAGTTCGGAGACCAGGGTGTGTCGCGCTGGCTTATGGATGGGGCTCAAAAAATCGGCAAAGATTGATTGGGGTGCAATTGTTACAAGGTTGACTGTAGCAGCGTACTTCGTAGCTAGCCACCGAATCGGCCCCGGCGAGGGCTGCTGACACCTGCAAGGGTGAGACTCTTGGTCCCTCAGGAGCTCAAGTTGGGGAGATGTCTCCACTGCTGTCCATGGGAGTCTAGGCCATGTCACACAGCGCCCGTCAGCCCTGTCCGGATAGAATTTTAGCGAATAGCCTGGAAGACGCTAGCAGAGTCATAGCCTTTTTGGAGGGGCCGTGATGATCGTATGAAGCTCACGAACCACACAATCCTTGACGAGTATTGTTGGCTCCTTTGGATACTTTGGATACTTGTCGGACATTTTCTTCTTCTGCTCGCGTCTCAGTTGTTGTCATACGTCACTATATAGCTTATATGCCCTCCACCCTCTGGCCCCTGGTCTCTGCCTCGGATCTCTGCGCAGTCGGCATAGAAAGCCAATCATCTACGACAGATTCAGTATTTCAAGGGCGCCCGTTTCCTCCAACGAAAGCCGTTGGGTACGCAGCTTGACGCCTCTTCGAGACACAGCCTCTTTCTGGCCCGCGCCTCTGTCCATCCGACCTCACGCCACTTTCACAATGGCGCAGCCCCTCTTCGGCATTGTCCCCACGGGCCTGCCCGTCATCACCGCGCCCACCGAGGCCCCTTCGCCCACGTCCTTCCTTTACTCCATCTCCAGCACTCCCGTCGGCCCTTTAACCATGCCGTCGTCTTCTTGCTTCCGGGTGTCGAGCTGCCCAGGGCACCGCCGCCGCCATCTACCTCGTCACACCACCAACGGCCGGCCAGACAACGCCCACGTCGCGCTTTCTGGGCGGCATCGGCCCGGGCAAGGAATCGGCCATTTTCAAGATTGGCGGCAACGCTGCGCCAGAGACCCCGACCGTCCTTGGTATCAGCATCGAGGAGGCCGGCAGCGTGGCCGTGCGTATCGAAGAAGTGCGGTCGTCGTCGGCATCCACACCGACCAGCAAGGCCCTTGTCCCGAGCGGAAGCAACAATGCGAATGGCGGCCCGACTACGCTCGTGCTGGCACAGCGCATCATCCAGAACGCCTTCAACTTCTTGGCCAGCTTCAGCAGCGGCAGCAGTGGCGGCGACGTTGTGCCGCTAAAGGCTTTTGAGGAGTGGTGGCGCAAGTTTGAGGGCCGCGTACGGAGTGATCCGACCTTCTTGGAGCGGGCGCAAGAATAAAAGTACGGCATAGTCTCTGGAGTTTTTCTGTCCTAGTTCGGTTTGCATGTACATACAAGAGCTGTAAAACCCTCCCCTCGACGGCAGCATGGGCGTTATTATGGATTGACACGATACATCATCACACACAACTGCAATTGTCCCCGGACGAGGCGAGATGAAGAAAACCCGCCGAGACGTGCCTGCATTGAGCCTGTATGACCCGTAACGCATCCGATAACTGTCGCCGCTCAAGTGTCCATTCAAGTATCCTGCTATTGACGCAAGAGAGGGAGTAGACACTATGCAAGATGCAAAGACCCAAAATGAAGGGCAAGGCACAATAAAACGCCGTTCCCGTGTTCCGTTGCGCCTCCAGCTGTCCCGTGTACCAAAAACAACGGCGATACAAGGCAATAAAAAAGAGCAAACGAAAACGATAATCAAAGTTGAAACACAGCTTTAGCTCAGTATACCCACGCCCGGGCAGGCCGCCTCTAGTCTTCCTGCAAGGACGCCATCATGGGGCTCTTCAACCGAGTCGGACTTGTCGCCCGGCTTCGCCGCCCGGCGTTGAGCATCTGCAGACTCGGTGCGCCCAGACCGCCAGACCCAGCCGCTCACGGCTCTCGGTGCGCACAACATGGCCGCTGCGATCCATAGTAGATAGACTGCCTGCCGGGGACCGCAGGTCTTCGAACCTGTCCACACTCAACGTCGGTGTGGCCAGGCCCGGCCGGCGTGCTGCGCCAGCCGAGGCCAATCGTATACTCGAAGATGCACTGCCAGGACCGTCGCTGCCGTCTGAGCTGAGGTCCGTGTCTTCAAGGTCCACATCGCCCAACTCAAACTGGTCCACCTGACCCTCCTCAAGCACGCGCTCGTAGTCGCGTGAGTGGCGACGGAACAGCATCTTGGCGAGGCCGGCCAGCGCGCTGTTGCCGCTGTTGGCCGAGCTCGAGCCGCTGCCTATCGTACTCGTAAAACGGCCGGGCTTGCGCGGGCTGCCGTTCCACCGGGCGCGGCGGATCAGAGAGCTGGCCTTGTGGAAAAGACGGGTGCGGCGCTCCTTCTTCCGCAGCAAGAACGCAAACAGCAGCACAATCAAGAGGAAGAAGAAGAAGCTTGGGATCGCAGACTTCTCACGTGCCTTGTCCAAGATGTCGTCCGCCTTGTCGCTCCAGTCGTCGTCGCTCTTGCTTTCCCCGCTGCCTGCCTTCAGTGGCTCCCAGGTCGAGCCTGCATAGGTGAAGTCAGACGGGATGCTGCCGTCCTTGGAATTGCTACCAAACCCAACGGCAACACCCTTGCCCGCTCCGATGGTGCTTCCACCACCGCTGCCACGTACACTGCGCGGTGGGACTTGGCCGGAAGCGTAGAGCAGCATTCTTCCCAGGGTCCAGCTGACCTCGACGCTGTCAATCTTATCAACGGGGCGGAAGGGTGTGGCATGGCTGGAGCCCTTGGACTCCTCCGCAGCGTCACCAGACACGTTCAGCCCGGAAGCTTGTCGAGGCCAATGCGCGGAATGCCGATGCCCTCGTGTAGTACGTTGATAACCCATGATGCTTTAAAGCAGGCTTGCTGCGCGTCTTGGAGAGTGCGGTCAATGTCTTTGTTCTTCTTGCGCGTCTCCTTGTCTGAGCCACTGGTGCCCTCGATCTTCGCGTCGATCTTGCTCCAGTCCTGGTTGCAGAAGTCGAGCACCTTCTTCTGGTATGTGCTAAAGTCGTACGCAAGGTCGCCCTTTTCGCCAAAGAAGCCATGTGTGGAGTGGTAGTACTCGGAAACGCCGACAAAGTGGTTAACGTTGAAGTCGATGCTCGGCACTGGGTCGTGGATCAGGCACGGCTGCAAGCCCTCGCCACAGGTCATGTCCTTGGCCAAGACGGGCTTCGTTTCAATCAAGCAATTGGCAAAATCGCCAGTGCCGATCAAAGAAGGTCCATCAGATACAGATGGCTTCAGCAGCGTTCCGTCAATCGTTGTGCGGAGGCCCTTGGGCATGCACGGATCGGGAACGTCGACGCCATTCGCAATCAGGTCTTGGTGGGCGTCGGCCAAGGACATGACATACGATTCACGCGCCTTGTTAACACCAAAGCCCAGCCATGTTGCTGTGAAGACACGGTGCTCCGCCGGGTTGCCGTCAAGTGTGCGCAGGCGAATAAGCTTCAGGTTGTCGGCGTGTTCGGCCGCCTCGGTCGTGTTGGGGGCGAAGGCGATCTGCGCTGATGCGCCTCCCATGTCGAGGAAGCCGTATGTGTGGTGGTTTTCGCCGTGAGCGTGCTCCTCCGGGTGGTCGAAGCCGCCAAGAAGGTAGTTGGCTGCGAGCCAGCCGTACAGGCCTTCGGTCTCGCCGGCAATGACCTGGATGTTCTGGTCGCAATCCGGGAGAGAAAACTTGGTGTTTTGTCGTAGGTACGAGCACGTTTCGCGCAGCAGAGCTGTTTGTTGCAGTTGCGGGAGGAAGCGCATGCCGGCCGTAGCCATCAGGAAGATGGGCGTATCGGAGACCATGTCTTCTGGGACGACCCCGAGCGCATAATCGATGAGATCTTTCAGATGGTCGGCACCGACCTGCGCTGGCCGCTCGCCAAACGTCGAGATGCCGGGTCGGATCTTTTTCGTCCATTTCGTCTTGATCTTGGGTAGGCTGTGAAGTTCATCTTTCGACGCGTCCTTTATGGCTTTTGATGGATCCTTCCAGCGGTAGACATGCAGTCTGCTGCCAGAAGAGCCGGCGTCGATAATGACGCCCCACCGGTCTGTAGTAAAATCACGTTAGTAACGAGGGTCGTAGACAGCGATTCGAGAATGTGTGGTCGCGTACGCTTTTTCCCCATCTTATATTAGGTCGGAAGGGATGGAGAGATGGTGGCCAGGCTTGTAGACGTGGAATCTAGAAGGTCGTGGGGCAGGAAATGTAGTTAAGAATGGCCGAGGGCGAATGGTACCGGAATGAAGCGTTGAGTTCGGTAGAAGCAGAGGTATTGAATATATCGATTCGGTCGCAGAGCGATTGACCGAGGGAAGCGATACGGGTCGGTAAAAGATCGCGAAGTTGCAATCGGGACGAAAACGAGGCAGGTCGAGACTTGTCGAGGTGCGCAATCGTGGAGAACAACGATGGGAGGGCTGCTGTTCCGTCGAAGCAAGCAAACAGCAGCAAACAATAATGAAAATGGTAGAACGTGTCGAGCGAGTGACAAAGAAGCAAAAAAGCGAGGCAAAAAAGCAAGGGGCCTGGTTTCGTGATGAGGGCGAGAAAAAAAGACGTGAAGGAGGCAAAAAGACAGTCGCCTTTCGCTCTGGGAACGAGAAAAGGGCTAGAATTTGGTAGCGAACCATGGCGATAAGCAAACAGGGCGCAATCGAGCCCACTGTAGCGGGAAAACGCTGCGCCTAGGCCCTGGGGTCCCAGAGATAGGGGGCTACTGCTGCAGCGCAATGGAGGACTGGCCCTATTACGACTTTCGCCTAAAGCGGAAAGAGCAATCAAAATAGTATGCACGTACATATCTCGTACAGCGCCTTCCACTCTCGCCCTAAAAGTGCGCTAGGCAATGGCCACTTACTAACCGCACGTGCAAGTGACTACGAAAGACAGCAGAGTGTAGCAAAACCTCGTGATGCAGGAGAGCGTAATCTGCCACAGTGGGGTGTGCTCTTTTTTTAGTGCATCCAGTCCATTGTCAGCGACAGGGCGTCGGCCGCTAAAAAATCGCTCTCTAGTAGTCGAGTGCATCTCTCGGCTCTTCCGCATTGTTTGTCTTTTGCCTACTTTGCACCAAGCTGTCGAGACAGACTCAGACGGCCGCCGCTTGGTTGGTCTTACTACTGTCTGGAACAATGCGCTGAAAGCTTGGCTTCGAAACGGACTCAAAAGACAGACGCTTACGACCGTTTCTCATAGCCATGTTTAGGCGAAACACGCCTCGCCCGAAACGATGCGTGTTTTCTTTCCTGAGACAACGTCTGTTTGCGAATACGAGGGGCCGCCGGCGCTCCTGGTAAGACTGCTGTTCGAGCTCTGGCTGTGCCTGGCTCTTCTCCTCGGCTTCTGTTGCCATCTTGCTCCCTGCTTTGTTCTCGAATGGTCTCGGCACGGCCGTTGCTCATCTCGCACGGATGTATGCGGAGCGCACATACACGAGAAGGCGTAACGGAGGTCTACGTCTCTCTTGTTTGGCTGTCATTGTTCACGGGTTTTTAGTAGCTCATATTGTTGGCGAAGAAAGGTCTTTCCTTGCAGGTTGCGATAATGGTATATGGTTGTTTGCTGTCCAGCTGGGTTGACACGAGATTGGAAGAAGAAAAATACAGGCTTGAAGTTCTTGGAGGCCAGCTCGTTCAAGATATGGCTGCGTCGTAAGCTATTGCGGAGGCCAAACCAGGGCCAGACCACCATCCCCACGCCTGCGTCCAGGTCTACGACTATGACTTTGACTACAACGTCGTCTACGCATTCTTCACAAGGGCGTCCGCGGCACTTGCCATGGTGGTAGCGGCAGTCTGCAAGACGGCTGCCTCGGCCTCCTTGAGAACATCGGACGCAGAAGGTGGCGTCTCGGATGCTGCGTTGCCCTTGAGGTGGTTGGCGTACCAGACCAGAAGCGCGCTCTGGTCCTCCAAGGCGACCATATGCTTGTGCATACGACGCATAGCCCGCTGCATGCGCTTCTGCTGCGCGACGTACTGAGCCTGCAATTCCCAGCCCTGGACGCAGCGCGCCAGAAACTGTTCAAGCTGCTGCGGCTCGCTCCGGTCCACCGCCTTGGGGTCGGGAGACGACTTCGTCTCCTCCTTCTTCTGCGGGCCATCACTAGATGACAGGCTACCGTCCTTGCTGGGTACCGCGAGGGAGAGTGCCTGCAAAAGACCCTCGACACGGGTGGCCGACACCACCGTCTCCGCCTCGGACAGCTCAACAACGGCGTCTGTGTCGTCCGATGTGTCGAGGCGAAGAGAGCCCTTCTCCTCCTCGGCGTTCCCACGAGCGTCGTTGTATCGCTCGAGCCTTCCGAATTGTAGTCGTCTTCGTGATCGTCGGAATCGTCGTCTGAATCAACCTCCAGCATCACCCGGCCTCGACGCGCTTGGCGCAGGGGATATTGTGAATGCTGCTGCGCAGGTAGAGCTTGCGAGCTTGTGAACGAAGAGCAGCCAGCCATTGCGCGTCTGACAGGCCCATCAACCGAGGTGCAGGATGGTTAAGCGAGACATCCGAGCTCGCTATGAGCGGGAAGCTCACAGTCCGCATGATGTTGGGTGTCGAGGAGCTCGGGAAGCAAGCAGGGCTCCCGGTGGGCCGGCAGTCCAAAGTTGCCATGTCGTCTGATACTTACTTGAAAAGCCGCTGCTTTGGTGATCCTGGTCTTCGACTGGAGGTGAGTTTTGGAGAGACAATTGGCGATAAGAGTGATGGCGAGGCTATTGCGAGTATGGACAAAAACGTCCAACAAAGGACGAGAATGTCGAATATATACAAAGCCGCCGAGGAGCAAATTCAGAGCCTTGTCCATTGCTTGGGATCATGGTCGACATCTTGTTGGCCGTGAACAAGATAGAAGGACGAAGACCGAACGTGGCTGCCATGCTGTTCGGTGGACAAGGCAAAGATACCAGACAACTGGATCCCCGCATATGACATGGGACGAGACGACTGAACCGTCAAGAAAGAACGTCATGTCCATGGTGAGACTGAACAAGAGTCTCGACTACAGCACGACGCAAACAATGGCGGCCCCGCTGTCGTGCAGGAAGAAAGACAAGCATACGAGTAGTGAATATCAAGGGTTGGTCGCTTGCGCTAGGTGCCTATTGGCTGTGACGTCACCTGCTGAGCAGGCAGCTGCCATTTCTGCCATTCCTGCCATTTACGCTGCAATCGGCGCCAGGGTCGGCAGAACGGCGCGCGTCATACGGCAAAATCAAGCACGTCGTGAGAAAAGGAGAGAAGGAATTGAGACGATGCCCATTCGTCCTCCTTTTGTTCTCAAGCTACGAGTATGTCACCCACCGGAAGCCTCCGCTGGGGCTGGCGTCTCCCTCCGGCACGTTAGGGGCATGGCTAGGCCGCGCCTTGCGTCAGCTGAACCTGTTGCTAGAGGGGTTCAGGCTCGGGCCTGGCCAGTCCAAGGACCTGCACCATGGGCAAGTCGAAACCGCATTGCCCAGTTCACTACAGAGTACGAAGTACTTTTGGAAAAGAAGGGACGAGTAGCCTGTGACGGCTTGTGCATCTGTGTATCTCGCATGCCCAAAGTTGCCTCTCCAGTATCTCCGTGCGATGTGTTGGTCCCCATAAATACAGCTTCGTCCCGCCCTCTTGTCTGTCTTCTCTTCTTCCACACCCACAACCATTATACGCAGCCCATCGCCTCTTCAACTTTGAACAAGCTGCATCCATCATCCAACGCCCACAACTCCCATCAGCCACACACCGCCCACCATGCCTTCCTTTATTGTACGTCTTGGACCTCCTTATCGTGCGACCTAATCATGCGGCCTGATCTCCATCGTCTCGATCTCCGTCGTCTCGACCTTCTGCTAACGCAACGTCCAGGTGCAATTCAAGGCCGGCACTCCCAAGGAGGAGCAGGACAAGTGAGTCGCCACATGCACGGCCAGGGTCCGACGCACACGAGCTGTGCTAATCATCTCGTTGCTACCACAGGGTCAAGCAGAGCGTCGTTGACCAGGGCGGCAAGATTGTTTCACGAATACTCTCTCCTGGGCGGCTTCTCGTACGTCATACAAGCAGTCCATTCTGAACAACTGCTAACCAGCTCTGCACAGATACGAGGTGCCTGCCGACCAGGTCCTGGCCCCTGGAGTCTCACCCGAGTGTCGAGTGCGTCGAAGCCGACTCGACCCTCTCGACCCAATAGACAGCGCTTCACATAGATGGATTGCTTTGCAGCCGAATTGAGAGCTGCCTTTGCAGTACGATTCATTAACGCGACGTTCATGTGTGCATGCGTGATGACCTGTGTATGCTTTGGCTCTGCAAACCCGCAAGGCAACGCTCGCAAGCCCGCCGAAGAGGGTCTCCACCAAAGCCTTCCGTGAGCCAACAGACTTGCACCCGGCTGGCCTCATCTCCTTCCTAGTCCTGACTGGCCTTCTGGAGGAGGTAAGACGCGCTGTCCTGTGGCTACCCCTCAATCGCTATCGGCGGCAGAACCGCGCCATTGCTTCTCCGCTTTACAGCGGCCTTCAGCCTTCGTTTGCCGCTGGGGCGGGCGATCTGCCCACTATCGCTCTCCCTGGAGCTTATCTAGGTGTAAGCTGTATTGATTAGCTGCCACTGCACGTCGTCCTTCGTAGTCTGTGCGACGTTGTACTCCGTCAACGACTTTTGCACCGTTTCGAAACGATAAGACGGTAACATACCGCGCCCGTTCCATCTTCTTCATTCAGTATCAGTCGGTAACGCCCCATGTCCGGGACATTCGTATCTTGCTGGCTGCATGTTGTGGCAGTCTCTATTGACGTGCCGTGGAGGAACGAGCGGGAAAACTGAGGTACCAGACAGGTCCGCCCCACAGCAGTCGGGCGAATCACGCGTTAGGGCAGCTGTTGCACCTGTGACTCTGACGTCGGCCTTCAACGGCCCATCATCCTGTCCGTCTCCAACTACGACACGCACTATTTACGGTGTCTACTACGCGCGTGTTTCGTTCCTCCTTGCACGCTTCTGGTCGTTTTGGAATCTTGTGACCCAAACCGCCATGCCAGGACCATGAAAAGCCTCATAAGGCCATTGACGGCCGTCTCGGCCGCCCCTTCTTCTCTTTCTCCTCATTCTCTTCAATCTCCTCCTCGTCCTGTCGCCGGTCCTTTGTTGCTCCACTTGTCGCCAGCAGCCGGCCGCTCCCAACAACACCGCGCCACCGTTACTCGCCATCCTACTCCTCCTCTTCCTCCTCTTCCTCTTCCTCCTCCTCGTCTCCCGCTCCCTCCAGCAGCAGCAGCCATGACAAGCTGCCACCGCTGCGCGACGAGGACATTGCCCGCCTCGCCAAAGAGCCCCAGCACCAGCTCCGGCTAGCCGACATGGTGCGCCACGGCTGGCCGCCGCTCGGTGAAAGGGCCCTGCTGCAGAGCGCCAACTTCTCGCTCGATCTCATTCCCGTCCGCCTCGCCCGCCGCTTGCAGGCCCTCCGCAACCTGCCCTACATTGTCGTCTCCAACAGCCACGTCCGCCAAATCTACCGCAACTACTGCCACAGCCTGCGCTCCCTGCTGCCCTGGTGGCGCCGCCGCCGTGCCCAGGGGCCGGTGCCATTACGACCCTCGACGAGGAGATTGCCTTTACCGACGTGCTCGCCGAGCTGGTGACGACGCACCAGAACACGATCCCCATCTTGGCCCAGGGCTTTTTGGAGTCGCGCAAGTACATTGCGCCCGCCGACGTCACGGCGTTTCTGGACGAGCACCTACGCGCCCGCATCGGCACGCGCCTCATTGCCGAGCAGCACATTGCCCTACACCTGAGCAGCCAGCCGTTCAATGGCGTGTCAGGGGGCGCGGCCGAGGCGGCCACAGCGAGCGGGGCCAGCTCACAGGCGGACGCCAATGCCAACGCTGCGGCCGCGGCATGGAGCAGCTCGGCGGCCCCGCCGGCCAGCCAGGCTTCGTCGTACATTGGCATCATCGACACGCAGCTGCGGCCGGCGCGCACAATTGACAGCTGTGCCGACTTTGTCGCCGACATTTGCGAGCTCAAGTACGGCGTCCGCCCGCAATGGCGCATCGACGGCGAGCCCGACACCACGTTTGCTTACGTGCCCATGCACCTTGAGTACATTGTCACGGAGCTGCTCAAGAACGCCTTCCGCGCCGTCGTCGAGAACAAGATGCACCGCGAGCCTGTCGTCATCACCATTGCCCCTGAGCCATCGGCGGCAGCAGCAGCCGTGCCGACAGCCGTGCCGACAGCAGTGCCGACAGCAGTAGTAACAGCAAATACAACAGCATCTTGCCTCTCGACGACAACGCTTCGGGCGTCACCATCCGCATCCGCGACCGTGGCGGCGGCATTTCCCCCGACGTGCTGCCCAGCATCTGGTCGTACTCGTTTACGACCTTTTCCGACTACGACGACCTGCCCACCGGCTCCTCTGGGACATGAACGACGGCCTCAACATTATCGCGTCGTCCAACAACGGCGGAAGCTCAATCGCCGGTCTAGGCTACGGTCTGCCGCTGAGCCGGGCCTATGCCGAGTACTTTGGCGGTGGCATCGCCGTGCAAAGTCTGCATGGATGGGGCACAGATGTATACCTGCGTCTCAAGGGTGTTGGCAACATCGAGTAAGTTAGCCTGGCATCTGGCCGGAATCTCCGGTCTCTCTTGACTAACACAACTCCCTAGGTACAAATAGCAATGGTTTCGTGATAAGGCGTGTCAAATAATGATTTGAGTGAGATTTGAGTGAAATTTGAGTGAGATAGGACAATGATACCACGCGGGAACCTTTCTCGTATCATGGTCCAATGCAAAACAGAATGTGGACGCTCGTCAAGACATCGCTGGACTTGCATCCTAATGACGAAAGGCAAACATTATGAAATGCGACAAATGCCGCCTGCAGCGCGGTTTACGTACAAAGGACTGGAGAGCAGCTTCAGAGGGTAGCATTTGAGATTAGCATGCTTATGTGTAGCCCTGCAGGGCAAGCTATGACACCTTCACGCACGACTTGCTAGGCACACTGAAAGTAAAAACGAGACGCACAGGACGGCAAACAAAACATGCTTCGTAGAAGAAATGTCATTCTTGGGAAAAGGTGATATTACGAAGGTTTGTAGAGATGACAAAATACGGCTTGATCAAATGAGAAAAAGGAGAACGAGTCGAGAAAAGAGACATTGGAAATGCGTGTGACAAGCAAACAAGTAAAGGCAAAGACAACAGATGAAGAGACGCCGCCGCAAAAGCCATGAATGATAAGGAAAAGCTGATGGTCTTTGTGCAAAACCCTGCTTGTGCAGACCGAACTAGAGTAAAAATTTCAAAATCAAAATCCGAGATAGTATGTATGACCGTATGCTTTTTTCGTATCGGTAGGAAGGGAGAGTGATAAGGAAGAAGAAGACAGTGCCCTACACGCCTCTACATGTTGGCCAGCTCGTTGTCGATCTGGCGATCCATGAAGGTGCGCCGCTCGCCCTGGAGCTCGGTCTGCAGGCGTTGCTCCACCAGAGCGCGCACCTGCTTCTTCGTCACCGTGTCGAGGTCGACCTCACGTAGAACTGCCTGGATCGCCTCGACAATCATGCCGTCGTCGGGACCCACGTTGCCCCGCTGGAAGTCAAACGACATGACCGACTGGTGTGCCGCCTCCGAGGCACCAGCGGCTGGCGTGCACCACCGCCGAAGCCAAGGTTCGACGTCGACGCACGCAGGCCCGGGCCTGCCAGAGCCGGCGAGGTGTTGGACATGGCCCGCAGGTTGCTCATCGAGCGGTTGCCCGGTGCGTCCTGGTACGGGCTGCCCATGCGCTGAACACCGTGCCCATACTCATCATAGACTGGCGGTGTTGCAGCGTGTGATCCGAGTAGACGCCCATGTTAGGCACCGTCGAGCCCCGGCCGTAAAGACCAGGCGACGTCTGCGACTGTGGAGGCATGAAGCTGCCGCGGGCACCGAGGCCAGCCAGGACCGAGGGCTGGCGCACCGATGAGTACATGGACTTCATGTCGTCCATTTCGTAGCCATCGTCGTACGCGCCCTCGTGGCCACCCGTGCCCTTCTCGTTGCCACCACCGCCACGGCGACCCGGCAGGTTGTTGATAGTCGCGTAGTCGTCCCAGCGCTGCAGAGGGATCGAGCGCGGGTCGAAGCCCTCGTCATCCGCAGCAACGATCTGCCGCTTGCCGGTCTCGCCAATGACGACACGCGTGTTACCCACGAGAAGTTGTCCTGGTTCCAGAAAGAGTAGATGGGAAGAATGAACGAGTAGATGGGGAAGGCGAGGATGTAAATGATCATCCAGCCGACATGCTGCCACTGGCGCTTCAAGATGAAGATGACCGCTTGGAGACCGTACACAGCAGACAGGATGACAATAGAAAACAGAGGGAAAGCGCCCTTGTTCGTCGACACGGAGTAGATCAGGTACGCCAGGTATGCGGTCGTGGACGGGAGGATGATCGTACCGAACAAGTCGATGAAGACAATGAAACGCATGCTGAAGAAACAGAAACCACACATTTCCTTGAGCCACATGAGCTCTACCAGGTTATGGATGGTTGAGTTGATCCACCGGCGACGCTGGGACAGCAGAACACTCCACTTCTCGGGCGCAGCAGTCTGACAGTAGGCATCGGCAATGAACTTGTACGACATGTACGGGAAGTGCTTGGTCATCAAGGGTCGTCAGGAAACGATCCTCACCAAGAGAGAGCAGGTTCTTCTTGTGCAGCGTGTCGACAGCGCAATCACTGTACTCGCGGATAACAGCGTCCGAGATGATGAGCGGCTTGCCACGGTCGGCGGTACGGAGACGGTACATGGAGAAACTGGAATCTGTTAGTGGGCTGTAATAATCTGCAAGGTGATCCGGGCAGACAAAGAGAGATGTAGACATACCAACCGGGCAAACAGGTAACACTGCCGAAGAGCGACTCGAAAGCCTTGGCCATGTGATGCGAGATAAAGTACTCGTACACCTGGATCATCGTCCACCATGAGTGTTCCTCGTTCTGCAAGCTGGTCTCACCACAGATACCGGCAATCTTAGCATCGTTGGCGCAGGCAGCCACCAGGCGGTTCAGCGAGTCTTCACGGACGTTCGTATCGGCGTCAACCATCAACAGATACTCGTACAGCTCTGGTCGACACCAATAACGTTGTTGATCTGGTGGAACATCTCCAGCTCGAGCGGGTTCATCGGGGAGCGGTGGTGGACGCGGTTCAGGAAGCTCATGACGAGAATCTGGGAGTCACGCTTGCCACGGTTACCGGGCTTCGTCTTTCTCTGCTCGGATTCCTTGCCGACCTTCACAACCACAATGTACGGAACGACGTTGCCTTCGAACTCGTAAAGTCCCGAGAAAACCTTGCCGTAGTTGAGCTGCTCACTGCCAGTGCCGACGGACTTGAAGGGCAGAGCAGGAGGATCAACCTTGGGATCCACACCAAGAATGTCAAGAACAATCTTGGGAGTAGGACGGTCGTTGCCCTCGCCAACAATGACACCATCGCAAATAACAAAGATGAGCTTCCGCTTGTTGTCGTACTGCAGGGCCGTGAGCGAGTCAAGCGCATTGCGAAGTGAGTCTTCGCCTTCCGTGTAGGCGGGGACCTGGCAGATGACAAACTTGTCCTGGGGCGCTGGGCGGCGCTTGGATCCGAACTGCAGAGCAGACAGGAACTTGATGAGGATAATGGCCACAATAATAATGGTGAACGCCAAGAGCACGTAGCCCGACACCTGACAACGGGCCGATTTGCGGAAATCAGGGATACCAACGTAAAAGTTGTTGCGAATACAGTTCAAACTGTTGGCGATGTTGACCCTGGCCGGTGTTGTTGCTGGCCGCTGTGCTGATGAGGTTGTTCCAAGTCTGGGTGATGTCGGTACCGGGGGCGTTCTTCACAGCGTCGGTGAGGTCACTGTTTAAAAACTTGTACTGCGCCAGGTTGTTCATGAGCTTCAGCGTGTAAAAGTAGTTGCTCAGGTCGTACACGCTGCCCTCGTAGATCACCCACGCGTAGTTATTGTTCTCGCCCTGGCTCTCAATATCGCTCTTGGACCAAACCAGATCACCATGGTAAAAGGCCTTGATCTTGGGCTCGAAGGTGGCCGTGTACCAGTCGGCGTTGTGCAAATTACTCGTGGAGACGGTCTGCAGCTGACCAGAGGTGTGCTCCGCGTCAGGGACATTGAGAGTGGTGTTGAACGACAGTGACAGCGTCTTGTCGGTGACGAGGCCGGGGCAAGACAGCACCAGAGGAGGTGCAAAGTAAGGGTCGAGAACCAGGCCAGCCAAGGGTTGCATGTTTGTTGACGAGACATCGCGACCAACAATGTCACTGTGCTGGATCTTCCAGAACTTGGAGATGTCGTAAACCTTGCCGTGAATGGCCACCCAGAAGTCGTTGGAGCCCTGGTGGGAGCTGAGCTCCGTGGTCGTCCAGGCTTTGTCGTAGTTGGGGCACAGGATACGACCGAAGGCGACAATCCAGAAGACAAGAATAGCGTTGAGCAAGAAGATCAGCATACAGAGGACAACCTTCTCACGCCATGCCATGCGAACATCAGGGCGCTTCATGCGACCGACGTAGCGCAGCAGGAACGAGGGAATCCAAAGGTCATGGCCCAGACGAAGGCCACCCACACGCGGCGGCTCCTCGTGGTAGGTTCCGAGGTAATCGTCTTGCCGCTGGCCAGCTCAGGGTCGAGGCCGATGAACTCGCCCTCGTTGTTGTAGTAAAGCTGGCCACGCATGTCGTCGCCCTTCTGACCAAGACCGTAGTCACCCTTCATGGCACGCTCACGGGCGGCAGCGTCGTGGGTGCCGCCCATGGCGCTAGCACCCATAATGGAGGGAGCCATGCCGGTTCCCATACCCATGCCCATGCCACCCATACCGGCAACGCTGCCAGGGCCCAGAGGCGATGGGCCAACAGACAAGGCGCTCTGGCTGGCATTGCGCTGATGCTGATGAACCAGAAGCTGGTCCTGGCTGCCATTGGAAGCGCCATCGCCCATCATGGGCTGCTGGAAGAAGCCGCTGCCATTAGCAGAGTAGCCGGACTCCATGCCCTGGGGTATGTTCATCGGGGTCAGACCAGGGGCCATTCCAGACATGCCCATGCCGCCCTCGGGCTTGAGATCGAGCATACTCTCGGCCTCCACCAGGCGTTCTCGCGCATCCAGATGCGCTCCGTGCCGACGACGACCTCACCGTTGCTCCAGCCGCGCTCGAGCACCCAGCTCTCGATGCCGTCACGGCCGTCGCGGCAGCCGAGAGAAGCGTAGCGTTGGATGAACTCATCGTGGTCAAAGTCGGCCGTAAAGTCGAGGTGCTTGTTACGGCGGTTGGCCCACTCAGGCAGACGCCACGCACGGAGCTGGCGCGAGACGGTGCCGGCAGACCAGGCCGAGTTGACGGACGGGAGAGCAGCCAGGCTGGCCGGCGTCTCGTCAGTAGGGTGGACAGAGAGGTGGTACCACACACGGCTGCTGCCAAGGATGGTGGCCAAGTCGAGACGACCAGCACGGCCCAGGTTGACACCCTGGCCTCTTCGGGCATCAGAAGGCTCTTGAGGAAGCCGTCCGACTCCGCAGACAGGACAATCTTCTCGAGCAGCTCCTCGCGCTTCTCAAGGATGTGTGTGCGATCACGGCCAGCCGGGCCGGTCATGATGCCCAGATCGGGAGCAACGTCGCTGACAGCGTTCTCCATCTCGCGGAGAACAGAGGTGCCGGCAGTAGCCACATCGACACCGTCCTGCTTCATCTCTGCGTTGATGCCCAGGGTATCGTCAAAAATACCACGAAGTGACAGAGCCTTGCCAAGAACCGGGTCGGGAATCTCTAAAATAGTCAGGCAGACGGTGTCACCGTTGTCCTCCTTGGAGGTCGGGGTGCGAGCACCATGGCTGCCCTCGACAGACTCGTCGCCGTCGCGAATGTGAGTCATGTGGGCAGCAATAGCGGCATTCGCCTTGGAGATAACCCAGTCCACCAGGGCCTCGTACAGACCGCCGATGAAAATGCTGCGATCCTCGGTGGAGCAGCCATGGGCCAGGACCTCGGGCTCAATACCGAGAAGGCCACTGACATCGTCGCAAACCTCCTCCAGGGTCTCCTCGTCAACATCATAGTCGAGCGTGTTGCCAAGTTTCAGCAGGCCAGCAAGGATGGAAATGAGGCTGCGGTGGGCAGAGCCCTTAATGCCAATTTCCTTGAGGGCGGCGCGGAAGTCGTCCGCAGCAGCGGCATCATCGGCAGTGGGGAGGTAGGAGGGAGGGTCGTAGGTGCCGGAGCGTGACAGGAGGCTGTAGTCGGCGGCCGACTTGAGACCAAGAAACTCACGCTCGCAGGGGTGGAAGCCGAAGTGAGGAGGTAGTAGAAGACGTCAAAGGCACGGTGGCCCTTTTCGGAGGGAACCTTGAGAAGGCCCCGCAGAGTGTCGATGCCACCCTGAGATAGGGCGATGGAACCGGCCGTCAGGTTACCGGCGAGGTCCAGCGTCAGCGTCACGCCAAGGGCAGTCTGCAGCGGTGTCGACGGGTTGTATGGTGTAACGCAGCGGAGAAAGGGCTGGATCGCCTCGAGGGACTTGAAGAGAGACGAGGGAATGTCCAGCGGCAGAGAGGCGAGGAAGGGTTGCAGTACCGACGGTGTGGACGAGTGGAGAGAGCCGAGGATGATGCAACCATCCTCGGCACGCCGACGAGCGTGCTCCCAAGCACGCAGAGCGAGAGCGGCATCCACAGTGCCGCCCGGCTGGCCCTCGGGACCGGGCTGGTTGGCGGTCAGCCATGTGTTGACGACGAGGCTAGACCCGGCGTCGAGGTGGTATGGCGAGGAGGAGAGGTAAATGTTGTGGATGGCGTTGAGGAGGGTGGTCGTCGAGACTTGAGACGACTGCTGAGCGGCGCCGCGCGGGCCCTCGGAGGCCAGCGAGTACATGGACATGCGGTTCGCCATGACGGGCAGTTGTCGAGCGGCGGTGCTCGCGACCGGTTGTGGGAAAGACACTGGGCAGACCAGGCCGTAAGGGTGAAGGACGTTTGGTGATGTGTCTTTGTCTCGGGACGCAAGTGCTTCGGTGCCAGAGATCGGAAGAGCAGAGTGTCGAAGCGAGAACCGCGCGAAGAGCAAGATCAGAGTCGGTAGAACGCGTGGTGAGAGGAGGGACGGACCACGATGATGCAGCGAGATCGGGCAAATCGGCAGACTCAACCAAAAAAAATAGTACTAGCGAGAGGAAGAAGAAATGGAAAATAGGAGTACCAAAAAAGGCTCCAAAAGAAGATGATATTAAAAAGAGTCAAAAACGACTGGACGAAAGCAACCGCAACAACGAGTGACGACGGTTGGCAAACGAGGTGACAATAGCAGTGAGGGAGGAGGTGAGGAAGAGGAAGAGAAGAAGCAAAAGTGAGAATCGAGATGGTAAGAGGACAAACAGGCTGCAAGGGAGAAAGAGCCGCCCGCCGCAGTTCCGTGATGGGGTGTGGATATGGGGAAAGCACGGCTCAGGGGCCAAGCCAGCAATAGAGGTCGCTACAAATTAGGGCAACAGCAGAGGCCGTGGCGTCAGAGAGCCGTCGAGCAGCGTGTGAGAGACCTTTCAGGTCTGCAGACAGGATATACGGGGCTTACGGTTGGCTAGGAAGTGCCAGCGGGCATACGAAGTACTGAGTATGATTTGAAGATTCAATGGTCAAACAAGGACAACCAGACTAGTGCTCAAGCGTGTCCTCTCATGATTAAAGTGGTGCTTGTAGACTGAGAGCAAGGAACGGTCTCTTGGGCGGTATATTCCCGGCTGCCCTTTCTCGAGTCGATTCAGGGATACACATGGACAATTCAAGGCCACTGAGGAAGGCATGGAGTTGACAGGAAAAGACGATCGGGGGCAACCAACTTTCTGGACAGGCCCCCGTCCAGATGAGAGGAGCCAGAACAGGGCCAAACAAATCAAGGTTTTCCTCACAGCGGAGCAGGTCCGCGTTGTGGAAACCGCCCAGCGATGGCGTTGGGAGTGATACGTCGTATGCAAATCCACTGTAGCGCGTTGGGCGTTGGGCGGCCAGCACATGCCTGTGTGCATTGTGCTGGACTCCTTGTTTACCTTCAGAGCCAGAAATAAGGAGCCTCTTAGTGTGCCACTAGAGCCGTAGTCCATGATAGGCTAGCGTGGTAAGTATTCGGTGCTGTCCAGGGGTGTGAGGGGTAGCGCTCGGGGCCCGTTTATTGTTATTTTTGTACTTCTGTCGCCTCCCCTTCCTTTCGCCTGGCCATTCCTGCCGGGCCAGCCCACCAGCTGTCCCAAAGAGGCTAGATCTTCCCGAAAGGGACATCCTCCAAAATCACACTTTGTGGTTTAATGCAGCCCAGGGCTCGTTTCCGAGTAAAGTGAGCAACGTGCAGCGTACTCGAACTCAGTACACAGCGTCGATGGCGTGGACAGCTCGCTGTATCTCAAGGAAAAGCAGCCAGGAATGTGGCCAGGGTTTCTGACAACAGCGCTGTACTTCCTACAAAGTACACAGTCAAAGTCACACAGTTGCTCCGCAGCCGGCCGGCAGCAGTTGTGCAGCATTTCGTCGCGTCCCACGGAAGAGGATAGAAACAGAGGGCGAAGTCTGGGTACTCCTACTCCATTCAGCAAGCTGATATGCCAACGGCACACGATGAAAAGAAACAAAAGGCACACGATCGCGCGGTGTAACAGCACGGCTCTCCTGTTTGGCCACAGTGCAGAGATTTCTCACAGGCCGCTCAGTTGAGTTTGGGAGAAAAGAAGGCGAGAAGACAAGTGTGCGAATGTCCTTCAAACGCCAAGACACTTCGTAACAGGGAGAGTGTGTGTGGGAGGCCGGCATGCATTCCCAAATACGAGAGGACAGGAGTGACGGCATCCAGGCTGAGCGCGTTTGTGCTTGTTTGGCCTTGGTGCATTCTGACATAAAAAACAGGGCCCCACCATCACGAAGTTTTGGTCTTGGGCGTGTGTGAGCATAGCATGTCAAGGCGATAGCAAAAAGGCGATAGCAGGAGATGGCTTTGGGCGGCCGAGTCAGCATCCCATACAAAGCGCCATTTATGCCCATACTCGCCACAGGTGTGCCGACAAAACATTCAGCCAAAAACACGACAGCGCCATGCAGCCGGCCACGCTGCATGCGTGCATGCGGACTTGCTGCAACGGCGCAGGGCCGCGCCTCTTTACTGTTGTATTCTTGCACCATGCTGCTGTGCCAGTGGATATGCGGCCGATGCTTGGTCGGGCAGGACAGAAAACCAGTTTCTGGTTGCTCTTTGGCTACTTGAACTTTGTAGAGAGCCAGGCACGGCCAGACCCAAGCCGGGAAGCAAAGTACATGCACGCTCCCTGGTGATGTTGCTGCCAGATTCGTGTGAAGCAACAAACGGGACAATACGAAGAAGAGCAAGCAGTATGGACGAGTCTCCTCGATGTTGATACGGCGGGAAGGCTAGATCGGCCGAACAGCCCAAAGGCCTGAAGGCCGAACATCGCAAGATAACGCAGCCGCAGCAGCGTCAGCCTGCTTTTTCACAAGTGTGTGTTCTGAGAAAGTGTGCAAAAGAACGTTGTCAGGCCTTGTTTGTGATTCGCCGCCCATGCTTATTTTTAGGTACGGCGGGGCTAGCTTTTGCGTCCGGTGGCGGATAGTATGGACGGAGGGTGACCAACAACAGATGACCTGCCCTTCCACTTTGCAGTAGTGGGCCAGCGAGACTGGCAGAGCTTGATCGTGCGTCTCGGCATCGTGCAAGTATGTTTGGTCCGAGAAGTTCCTTCAGAGTACGTCCGTCGTCTGTTTAATACAGCATACTGCGACATTTTTGGATACGAAATTTACGATGCTTCGGGGCATCGTTGGATAGTGCCCTGGAAGGCTCACTTTCACCAGGGCCAAGTCTACTGATTCACTGTTTGACAGACAAGCCTCTCCCTGCTTTGCGTGTGCATGTCTGGGCGCCACACAGCAGAACAAGGGATGTCAAACAAGCGCATACTTCGTACTTCGTATGTCACCGGATGCGCCACGAAACAGCGAATGATAGCAGAAGAATAATAAGAAAAGAAAAAAAAAAGAAGGAAAAACTATGGGCAAAGCCAGGCCAGTCCAGGCCAAACCAAGCCAAACCAGGCCAAGGGGGCGGGCCCGCTTGTGTTCGATGGCCGACATAGTGGGCCGACAAGAGAATTGCAGCTTCAGAAAGGCAAAGAAACAGGAGGCGGCTGGCAAAACGAGCAAGAGGAGCAAAACAACATGCATGCAGGTCCCAAAGAAGCCAAGCTTCAGGGCTTTCTAGCTTCTATTCGATGAACAGCGTCGAAGCTGCCGACACTTGTGATCCCTGCACAAATTTTTCCCACTCTCATCTTCGATCTGGGGCCTGTACGAGTACATGTATTTTTCTTCACTTCTCTTCTCGAATGAGGCTATCGATTGTTTTCTTTTCGTGTCTCGCCATCTGCTACAGTCTCTGCCCTTCCCACTTTCATTTCAGGGGTCGGTGCACAGACGGTCTCGTCTGTTTGGGCCCATGCATGCACTTCATGCATCTTGACCGAGAGGTTCGGCGCGCGGCGTGCTTCTGCGTACTCAGTACATGTACACCGTAAATAGGGCTTACGATGATCACAGCAAGACCAAAAAGACCAGGCCACAGAGACCGATCGATGCGCACACAAATCGAAGGCCAAAAAGAAAAAGTAGCCCAAAATGTGGTAGACGCGGGCCAGCAACTCCTCCGGTTCGGCAGCAGTCTCCACGCCGAAGACGCTGCTTCTGTGGGGTGCCACTCTCGGTTGGCGTCCTACTTCGTACGCATGAAGCACAAGGGCCTTTTTTCAGGGTTCGGTTTACCAAACCGCCAACAGCCAATCGATGGCTACGGGAATGACAAAATATGGCTGAGGGAGCCCCAGGAACGCCGTCCACGATGTACTCGTAAATTACCGGGCCAGAGCGGCGCCACCAGTCGCAGAGCCCGCGAGCAACGTGCAGCCCAGGGTCAGCACGCTGACCCGAGCCAGAGGCTGTGCAGCCGGCCGCCTCAGCCTCTGGCAGTCTTGACGCGCTGGCCGTCTCGACAGATTGCTGTCGCAGTCTGGCAAGTCTCAGCTCAAAGTTGTAGAGTCAAGATGCAGGTGTGCTGTCGTTTCTGCCGGCTTTCTCCACCTGCACACCACAAAAGCAAACGTACTCTCGGCCCTATTCCAACGGCAACCCCTTGCGTCAACGTGTGCCGAACTCCCCTTCCATTCAGCGGAATTGCCAGCGAATGCAGCTCGCGGGGGTTGCCAATATATTATGAACCTTGTCCCGCCTGAAGGATCTGAGCTTGTCACGCTAGGAGAATAGCAAGCGACGGTAGAGAGTGAAAGCAGGGGAGAGGACGTACTTCGTAAAGGAAGGGAATCGAGAGGCATGGCTAAGACAAACACGCATGCCGCCGCGTCCAATTCCAGTCCACCGCGTGCCGTCATGGCATATCATCGGCCATGTTTTGTCTTGCCCGGATGGTATCAGAAAAGGAAACGCGCCGGCGCGTCAACCTCTGTTCCGCTCATCACAATGGAATCCTCGCAGGATGAGAGTACGAGTATTGAGGTCGACATTGTTGCCCACACACAACAAGTCAAAACACGCGATGTGAACAGACGGCGCAATAGGCGAGGACAATGACCAAAGCACATGAAAGCAAATGGAAACAAACAAACCACCAGCGGCCCTCTCTTTCTCTCGCTCTCGCAGGTCACAGAGACCCGTCACGATGCGATCTGGCTTCGGCAATGCGGAGATACAGTGAGCTAGCGGGCGATGGAGCGAATCTGAATTTATTGCAAGTCCATTTTATCGATTTTATGTGTCTTTGGGTCGTTCACTAAAAGATTTGCAGAGTTCCCCGGAAGCTCCCTGGAAGCTCCTGGACGTCGACCAATACAGCACCCCCCCTCCGTGGGTGACATCACAACCACTACGAGTACTCGTATCCGCGACTCGTATCCTCACAGTAGCATGATTCTGGCTGCATGAGGCTGCAATCCTACTTCGTACTTCGACAGTAATGCCCTGTACGAGGATTGCCAGAGGCTGTGCTCGTTTCCAATGGCCCACCTTTCTCGTAATGCAGCCCGTTTCTGTGTGCCTGTGCCTGAAAAGGAGCCATGAGCAGGGATACGAGACTAGCGCGTTGATGCTCCTTTTAGCCTCAATTGAGGCACGCCCAAAATATAGCGATGGAATAGCTGGATCAAACGATCGCCCTGTTCCGGGCCACCAGAACTCGGGTCGCCCGCTTCCACTGAAGGCAGATCCACCTTGCGTCGATTACAGTGACAGTGTTGACATGTAAACTGCCCACAGTTGGTGAGTGCTAAGGTCCTGCTGCGCTCCTTTGTGCAAACACGAGGCAAAACAGTGCTCACAGCCGGGGAAGGAGCAGCCCTCCATTACAATTTACAATGGACCCCCGATTCTGGCTTTACCTCTCTGCCTCTCTGCCCCTCTGGCCTCGTTGCACCCGTACAAAGTACGAAGTAGTTGTGCTTTCGCGGCTGTGTCTGCTTTCACTCTGTTTTCTTTCTGTTTTTCGTCTTGGCCTGGTCTCTGGCTTCTTCCCGACTCTCCCGTCAGCCCTCGTCCCCTATTCACTTGCTTCCCTTTCTCGCCCACCGCGACCCTTCTTTCTGTGGTCTGTCCCTCGTTCCTTCTATTCTGGTGACTTAGGGCCTTCCTTTCGTTGTTCCTTCCCAATCGGTTCTCATAGTAGCATTTTCTCCAGTTTGTTCATTTTTGTGTCTTTTGTTCCTTTTCCCGTCCGCCCCAACTCCTCTCATCGTCACTCGTTTCGCGAGAGAGAGCGGCCCTTGTTTTCGTCCACCCTCAACAAGTTCCCACGCTCGCTTCCACGCGCTCGAACCAGCCAGCAGTGCGGCCAAACATCGTCATCCCACTCGCGTCCTTGTCTGTCTTCACGACTCACTCTTCAGCTCCTGCCTTTGTGAATCTCCGGCCTCGTCGGCCGCAACCTCGCGCCCACATGGCCCTCAACCTCCCGCCGCTCGGCGGTGGCGCCGGCGGTGCTCACACACAGCCTTCGCTGCCCTCGCTGCCCGCCCATCTTCAGTCCGACAGCACCTGACGGCGCACCTCGCCAGTCGCTTCCACGTCTCCCTGCCCACAGCCCGGCTCTCCTCCCATGCCATCATCTCTCTCAACACATATTCCTCGTCCAACAAGGGCGTCGATGGCGGCAAGGAGGGCAGCGCCCAGGCCGAGGCCGAGGACATGGCTAACCGCGCCTTCCTACGTCTCGGCCACCGCTCCGAGAACCAGGCCATCCTTTTCCTGTAGGGTTCCCTTTCGTCCTTTCATAGCCTCCTCCATATTTGGGCTCTATGCTTCGCCCGTCCTCAATACTAACACAGTTCAGGGGCGAGTCCGGCTCCGGCAAAACCACAATCCGCGCCCATCTCCTCTCGGCCCTCCTCGGCAAGTCCTCAACACCTCTGTCGAACAAGATCTCTCTGGCTGCTTACGTCTTCGATTCGCTCACCACCACGAAGACGGCCACCACTCCCACCGCCTCCAAGGCCGGTCTCTTCTTCGAACTGCAGTATGACACGGCATCGTCCACGGCGCCGCTTCTGCTCGGTGCCAAGCTCCTGGACCATCGTCTGGAGCGTAGCCGGATAGCAGAAGTCCCTACTGGCGAGCGTAACTTCCACGTTCTGTACTATCTGATGGCCGGCACCAGTGCGGCTGAGAAGACGCATCTGGGCTTCGACGAGCCCCACGGTGCTAGCCAGCGCCGCTGGAAGTACCTGGGCCATCCTACGCAGCTCAAGGTCGGCATCAACGACGCCGAGGGCTTCCAGCTCTTCAAGACCGCCCTTCGCAAGCTTGAGTTCCCGCGGAGTGAGATTGCCGAGATCTGCCAGGTTCTCGCGAGTATTCTGCACATTGGCCAGCTCGAGTTTGAGAGCACAAACGACACCACCCCGACCGCCGATGACAGTGGTGGCTTCTCCCACGAGGGTGGCCAGACCGTCATCAGCGTCAAGAACAAGGAGGTCCTGTCCATCATTGCTGCCTTCCTCGGTGTCAGTGCTGCGGACCTCCAGACCACCTTGGGCTACAAGACCAAGATGATCCACAAGGAGCGTGTCACTGTCATGCTCGACCCTGCTGGCGCTCGCAGCAATGCCGACGAGCTTGCTCGTACCCTATACTCGCTCCTCGTTGCCTACGTTGTGGAGACCATCAATCAGAAGCTGTGCGCTGCTGAGGATGCCATTGCCAACACCGTCTCCATCATTGACTTCCCTGGCTTCTCCAGCAGACGTCCACGGGCTCGGCTCTGGACCAGCTGCTGAACAATGCCGCCACAGAGTCTCTGTACAACATGACTCTCCAGAACTTCTTCGACCGCAAGGCCGACCTCCTGGAGAGTGAGGAGGTCAGTGTTTCTGCTACCAGCTACTTTGACAACTCCGATGCCGTCAAGGGTCTGCTGAAGCCTGGCAACGGTCTGCTCAGCATCCTGGACGACCAGACCCGCCGCCACCGCACCGATATGCAGCTTCTGGAGAGCTTCCGCAAGCGCTTCGAGGGCAAGAACCCCGCCATTGCCGTGAGCTCGGCCACCGCCAAGCTGCCTGGCAGCAACTTCTTGTCTGAGAACATAGCCGCCTCCTTCACCGTCAAGCACTTCGCCGGCGAGGTCGACTACCCGGTCAAGGGCCTGGTTGAGGAGAACGGCGAGGTCATCTCTGGTGACCTGCTGAACCTGATCAACTCGACCAAGAGTGAGTTTGTGGCCCGTCTCTTCGGTCAGGAGGCCCTGCAGACCATTGTCCATCCCAGGAGCGGTCGACCGTCATGCAGGCCTCGGTCAGCTCCAAGCCCATGCGCGCCCCAGTGTCATGTCGCGCAAGGGCGGCCGTGCCGGCGCCGCTCGCCGTCGCCAGGACCGGCCAGCGCAAGGAGTCCCTCGAGGACATTGCCAGTGACGCTGGCGGTGGCACCTCTGTTGCGGGCGATGCTGGCGGTGGCACCTCTGTTGCGGGCGATGCTCGCCGCGAACCTCCAAGGTCAACTCCGAGCAGGCGCCTCTGGCCAGTTCCTTACCTCGTTGGACAACGTCACCAAGTCCTTCAACGCGCCCAACACGAATGCCTACTTTGTGTTCTGTTTGAAGCCCAACGACCGCCGCATTGCCAATCAGTTTGACAGCAAGTGTGTGCGGACACAGATCCAGACATTTGGAATTGCCGAGATCAGCCAGCGCCTGCGCTCTGCTGACTTTAGTCTGTTCCTTCCATTTGGTGAATTTCTGGGCCTCACGGATGCCGAGACTCTTCTCGTCGGCAGTGAACGTGAGAAGGTCGAGTCGGTGGTAGAAGAGAAGCGGTGGCCGAGCAACGAGATACAAATTGGTACCACCGGTGTCTTCCTCAGCGAACGCTGCTGGATGGAGATTTCCCACTTTGGTGAAGCGGTATTGCATTCCGCTCGTTACGGGCTTCCCTCGGACGCGGGCGACGGTGGCATGACGCCGCTTGATCCCTTTGGCGCCTCCAAGGAGCGTCTCGTCTCCAACTCCAACACGCCGTCGGCGGCCGTATCAGTGATAAGGCTCGCGCTGGCTACTTGGCAGCAACGATGTCGACGCTCGCTCCGAGGCCGGTGTATCTGCTTTTGGTGCCGGTGACATGTTCCAGAACCTCGACACGCGCGAGCAGATGGCGGAGCGTGGTAACGAAAAGGCCATGATCGAGGTCGAGGAGTACCGTGACTCGTCCAAGCGCAAGCGCTGGGTGTTCATCGTGTACCTGCTTACCTTCTTCATTCCTGACTTCCTGATTCGCTACTTGGGTCGGATGCCTCGCAAGGATGTTCGCATGGCGTGGCGTGAAAAGCTGGCCATCAACTTCATCATCTGGTTCAGCTGTGCCTTCTGTGCTTTCTTCTTGGTTGCCTTCCCCCGTCTTATCTGCCCTACTCAGCATGTGTACAGCGCTGCGAGCTCTCGTCCAACAACGGCCAAGACGGCGCCTCTTCCTACGTCGCCATTCGTGGACAGGTGTTCGACCTGGGTTCCTTTGTCCCCCACCACTACCCTTCGTTCCTCCGTCCAAGATGCTCACGCAGTACGCTGGTGAGGACATTACCGCCCTGTTCCCTGTCCAGGTCTCTGCCCTGTGCCAGGGCACGACCGATGACGGCATCAACCCTGAGGTGACTCTTGACTTCAAGTCCACCAACATCACCGGCTCTGTCACGACGATCAGCAACACAGATCTGAACGCTGGCTACCATGACTTCCGCTACTTCACCAACGACTCGCGTCCTGACTGGTTCTCCGAGATGATGATCATGATGCGCTCTAGCTACAAGAAGGGCAACATTGGTTACACGTCGAGCTACGTGGCGAAGCTGGCGGACGGTGGCAAGTCGGTCGCCATTCTCAACGGCCGCATCTACGACATGACCAACTACATTGCCAACGGCCGTCAGCTGATTGCCCCGGCTGGCGAGTCTATCACTGGTACCGCCAACGATGTCAACTTTATGGATCAGCTTGTTGTCGATCTTTTCCAGCAGAAGGCTGGTGACGATGTGACCAAGTACTGGGAGGCTCTTTCGCTGAGCTCCACGACGAAGTCGCGCATGATGCTCTGCCTGGACAACCTTTTCTACACGGGTGATGTCGACACGAGAAACTCGCCGCGTTGTCTCTTTGCCGAGTACTTTGTTCTTGCCGTGTCCATCCTGCTCGTCTCCGTCATTGGCTTCAAGTTCCTGGCTGCGCTGCAATTTGGCACCAAGAACATGCCCGAGAACCTCGACAAGTTCGTCATGTGCCAGATCCCTGCTTACACCGAGGACGAGGATTCCCTGCGTCGTGCCATCGATTCCGTGGCCCGTATGCGCTACGACGATAAGCGCAAGTTGCTCGTCATTATCTGTGACGGCATGATTATCGGCCAAGGCAACGATCGCCCGACTCCTCGCATTGTGCTGGACATTCTCGGTGTCTCCGAGACCGTCGACCCCGAGCCGCTCAGCTTCGAGTCTCTTGGTGAGGGTATGAAGCAGCACAACATGGGCAAGGTCTACTCCGGTCTGTACGAGGTGCAGGGTCACATTGTGCCCTTCCTCGTCATCGTCAAGGTCGGCAAGCCGTCTGAGGTGTCTCGTCCCGGTAACCGCGCAAGCGTGACTCGCAGATGATTCTCATGCGCTTCCTCAACCGCGTGCACTACAACCTGGCCATGAGCCCCCTGGAACTCGAGATGTACCATCAGATCCGGAACATTATCGGCGTGAATCCCACGTTCTATGAGTTCCTGCTCCAGATTGACGCCGATACCGTTGTTGCTCCCGACTCTGGCACGCGCTTCGTCTCTGCTTTCCTGGACGACACGCGTCTTATTGCTGTGTGCGGTGAAACTGCCCTGACCAATGCCAAGGCTTCGCTCGTCACGATGATCCAGGTCTACGAGTACTACATTTCGCACAACCTGTCCAAGGCCTTCGAGTCTCTCTTCGGTTCCGTCACTTGTTTGCCTGGCTGTTTCTCCATGTACCGTATCCGCGCCGCCGAGACCGGCAAGCCTTTGTTTGTTTCGCGCGAGATCGTGGACAACTACTCGGCCATTCGTGTTGATACGCTGCACATGAAGAACCTCCTGCACCTCGGTGAGGATCGCTTCCTCACGACGCTGCTCCTCAAGCATCACAACAAGTACAAGACCAAATACATCAACCGCGCGCATGCCTGGACGATTGCTCCCGACTCGTGGGAAGTGTTTTTGTCGCAGCGTCGTCGCTGGATCAACTCGACTGTGCACAATTTGATGGAGCTGATGCCCATGGCCCAGCTCTGTGGCTTCTGCTGTTTCTCTATGCGCTTCATTGTCCTGATCGACCTTTTGTCGACGATTATTCAGCCCGTCACCCTCGCCTACATTGTCTACCTGGTTGTGCTTGTCGCCACCAAGGGAACTGTGGTGCCCATCACTGCCTTTATCTTGCTTGGTGTCATTTACGGTCTGCAGGCCATTATTTTCATCCTGCACCGCAAGTGGGAGATGATTGGCTGGATGATCATGTACGTGCTAGCCATTCCGATTTTCAGCTTCGGTCTGCCCCTGTACTCGTTCTGGCACATGGACGACTTCAACTGGGGCAACACCCGTGTGGTGGCTGGCGAGAAGGGCAAAAAGGTTGTTATTTCCGACGAGGGCAAGTTTGACCCCAGCTCGATCCCGCGCAAGAAGTGGAGGAGTACCAGGGCGAGCTGTGGGATGCGCAGACTGCGCGCGACGACGCCCACTCGGAGATCTCTGGCTACTCGTACGCGACCAAGTCCGGTCTGGGCGGTCATGGCGGTGTCAACGTGGCGGTGTCGGAGTACGGCTACCCGTCGCGCCCTGGCTCGACCACTGGCTACCCCATGTACGACAAATCTGCGCCGCCTATGCCCAACATGGCTGCTATGAGCCGCATGAGCTTTATGAGCGAGCAGCCCGGCGGCAACGCATGAGCCAGTATGGCGGCAGCCAGTTCATGAGTGGCGGTGAGATGGAGATGGCGAATCTGGTGGGCATGCCTAGCGACGACGCGCTTCTTGCCGAGATTCGCGAGATTCTCCGGACGGCCGATCTGATGACGGTGACCAAGAAGGGCATCAAGCAGGAGCTTGAGCGTCGCTTCAACGTCAACCTCGACCCGCGCCGTGCTTACATCAACAGCGGTATGTTGTGTCTGCTCCATTCATCTGATTGAGAATTGTAAGAGTATGTGCTGACTTGTTTTTTTTCTAGCGACCGAGGCGCTTCTTTCTGGCCAGTTGTAAAAGAGCCTTTGCGTCTCTTTTCCCTTTATACGACCACTTTTTCCGCACATATTTTTCCTATCTAATAGCCATATAACTGCGCCTCGTTTCTCGTTATCTTCGTTTTGGCCACCTTTTTCTGCATATCTCCCGGGTACGGGAAGACAGGGATTTTCCTAACATGTCAAAAAATTGCGTATCATTGCAGCAGCAGCTTGTCTTTTGTCTTGTCTATTGTTTGCTTTTATTTTCGGTATTATCTGGAGAAATCTGCTGGGAGCGATAAGAACAGGAAAGTGGCCACCTACGACCACCTTTGTTTTCCATGCTTTGAATCTATATTATTTTGTGTACATGGTCTTTTCATGTCTATCCGGTATTCTTCTTGTTTGCTTTCGATTAGGTTTGCGTCTCTTTAACTTGTTTATTTACAAGGGCATTTGGCCTCTTGCAACAATGCTTCTCTCCTCTTGATTTGCGTTCTGATTGGTATGACATCGTTCGGTTCTGACTGCAACTCTCCACTCGTCGGAGCCGCAACGATCAAAGAAAGGTTCTCCCCATGTCCAAGGCACGTTTCTTGCTTTTGTCATACGGTTTCACAAGAAAGAGGGGAGGCATCAAGAAATCGGAGAGCGGAAGGTCGTAAGGAATTGCAATAACACGGCATTGTACTAGAGGTATCCTTGACCGAACCAACGCGGCAAAACTTTCATTGTGCAAAGATTCCAACAAAAAGACCATTTGACGACTTTCTCATCCTTTACACCTTGCCAACGGCCTTGACAGCGGGCACCTCCTCGTCAAGCGGCAAGATGTCCGGAACAGGACCCAACGGGGTGATGCTAAAGGGGTTGATCTGGGTGTGGCTCTTGGTGTAGTGTTTCTTGATGTGCAAGAAGTCGGTCGAGTCCTTGTAGGCAGGGTGGTTCCAGTACAGGTTGCGCATCCACTTGTGGAGGAAGGGTATCCAGAGCGGATGTCGGACAGGTTGCACTTGAAGTGCTGGACGTAGACGGGCTGGAGAAGGTGAGTTAGCAGACCGGTTGCCAGGAGGGCCGGGGAGAAAGGGAGGAGAGAAGAAACGTACGTCGAAGCGGATGATGGTGACGAATCTGCCAAGGATAACAGTTAGCAAAAAGGCCGAGACACATGAGATGCAAAAGAAGCAAAGGGGGGGGAGGGAGGCACGCACAGTCTAACATCGACCTCTGTCATGGTCTCGCCGAACCAGTAGGGTCCTTGGTCTCCGACAGGTGTTTCTCGGCACGGTCGAGCGCCTCAAAGAGGGCCACGACGTTGCGCTCGTACGCTTCCTGCTTGGTCGCAAAGCCGCTCTTGTAGACGCCGTTGTTGATGAGGTCGTACTGCCACACGTGGGCGTCCTCAATCTCCTTGCGCAGGGCCTCGGGGTACAGGTCGACCTTTGGAACTCGGGACCGATCATGTCGTTAAAGGCCGTGCCAAACATGCGCAGGATCTCGCTGCTCTCGTTGTTGACAATGGTGCGCGCCTTCTTGTCCCACAGCACGGGCACGGTGATGCGGCCGCTGAAGTCGGGGTTGGCCAGCATGTATACCTCGCGCAGGTGCGTAAAGGCCTCGTGGCCGGGCATGGGGTCGGGCACAACGGCAACGCCGGGCGAGTCGGTGTCCTCCTTGGTCACGAAGCGCCAGCCGTTGCTGCCCAGGTGCCAGTGGACGACGGACATGGAGACAATCTCCTCGAGGCCCTTGAGCTTGCGGGCAATGAGGGCGCGGGTGGCCCAGGGGCAGGCGTAGCTGACATAGAGGTGGTAGCGGTCCTTTTCGGCGGGAAGCGAACGGCGCCGGACGCGTCAGCCTGGCCGATCCAGTCGCGGAACGAGCTGACTGGCGCTTGAACTCGCCCGAGGTGTCCTTGGGTCGACCCAGTCGGTGACCTTGAAGCCTCTGGCAGCCTGTGCGGTTGGTTAGTTGCAAAAGAGGCAAAACAGGCAAAACAGGCAAAACAGCAACAAGAGACCCTGCGCGGGAAAGCAGCTTGCCATTTTGGTGGGTGTGGGAGATGCGGGGGCCGTCAAAGGTGGCAGGTTGTGACGAGCAGTTGTAGTGATCCGTCTTGCAGCAGCAAAGGCAGCGGGTGCAAGTGTACTGGTGATGTTCTGGGAACGGCGGTGTGACGAGGCAAACAAGCGAACGGGAGCTGTGCAGGAAGAAGCGGTCGTGGCGCAGTGGTACCAGAACGCACAAGCGGCGAGCGGGGAGAGCAGCAAGCATTGGTTTATATAGGAGAGGGAGGGGAGGCCATGCAGTTTGTCAAGGATGATGCGGGAGAAGAGGGCGCGTGAACTGGCCAAAGACTGGATACGATCACGGCCAGAGTACTTTGTAGCCACCGGTTTTATGTCTGGGTGGCAAATAACACAACAGCAAAGGGGGGGCTGCGACCAGGGGAACGAACGGCCATCGGGACGTTTTCTTCTTTTCTCTTCCCTACAACACAAACGCTGATCGTTCAGACCGATACAAATCCTCCTTGCTCGGCAGTGTGAGCGGCGACAGGAGGGCAAAGGAGCAGCAGCTCCCCTCCAGTGGACGCCGAACCTTTGCTCGAGAGTCTACGAGCCCTACGCGAGTCCAAGCACTTCTTTGTAAGATACGAGTACTTTGCCCTCTCAGCACGAAAGCCGAGCAAAGCGGCCCTATCCTTAGTGCTGGTAGGTGGGGCTGCATCGTCCCCATTTTTGCTTGTAAAGCTTTACGCGAGACACGCCGCCGTCTGCTGCGGGCTTGACAAAGCGTGACGTAAATGGCCACATTTTCGCTTTGGCGACAGAGCCCGCAGCCGTGGCAGCACTCGCTGCACGGAATCGGTCAGCAACATGCCTGGACAACCAAGCAGAACTTGGGCGACCTGCATGTCGTTGGACTTGACCAGATCTGGTGGACAAGGGCCGTGGACTTCAACACTTGGTTGGTCATCCTGAGGCTGTGGTCGTTTGCATCGTGAAATTCTCACATAACCATCTCTAGGCTAGGACACGATAAGATGCCATTGCTAGCATAGATGAAATCTCTTCTAAAGACAGACCGGAAAGAACTGGAGCCAACTGTCTGGGTCTATATCACAGCAGTACCATTGGGACTCTGCAGGCCTTGCCAATGCTTGTACCATCTATTTCCAGCTCGTCGAGTCACATCGTGCCGAACTCGACATGCACCCTGTAGGTCCGTAGAACATGGAAACAGAAGAAATGAAGGAAAGACGAAAAGAAAAGATGAGAAGATGAAGAAACCCAGGAGCAAGCGACACGTCAGAAAAGAGATGAGCAGCGCGGGTGCAGTCGCAGGAAAGAGATATGAAAAAATGAGCATGCCGGCAGCAAGCAGGCTGCGAATGCCGTGATACACCCCAAGGAATTGCACATCACAGCATTCCCCCTTCTATTCGTCCCAGCCGACCAGCTGACCCTGTGTCTTGGTTCCCTTGGCCCTTCTTTACCGGACCTTGACCTTGATGTACGGGACCTCCACATCCTCCTCGTTGAGGTCCTCGGCCACGACCTCAAAGATGACCTCCTTTTGGTGTTCTGGGATCGGCTTCCGCGAAATGGTCTCCACCAACGTGCTCAGCTTCATGCCATACCGATCCTTGAGCTTACTCGGCGGGAAGAAGGCGGCATACAGCAGGCTGACGCCCGAGCTCAGCATGGAAATCGTCAGGCCACGGCTCGTAAAGTCGTCAATCAGCTCCTG
Source organism: Sporothrix phasma (assembly GCA_016097075.2). Classification (NCBI taxonomy): domain Eukaryota; kingdom Fungi; phylum Ascomycota; class Sordariomycetes; order Ophiostomatales; family Ophiostomataceae; genus Sporothrix; species Sporothrix phasma. The sequence goes on along the minus strand of JADMNG010000017.1, from coordinate 159,928 downwards.
CAGCGTAAAGTCCGGCACCTCGAAGCGGTCCCAGATCTTGTCCAGCGACACCTTGCCGTTGGGACCCTGGTACTCGACCTTGGGGCTGGCAATCGGCTCGCTGAAGCCGAAGAATGGCAGCGCCAAGTTGATGAAGCCGTTCTTGTACTTTTCCAGGTCCGTCTTGCCGTCCGCCACCTTGTACAGCTCCAGCACGACCAGGCCCGTCACCAGCGCCGTCGTGGTCGCAATGGCGGGATGATCTTGCCAGCAATGAACTTGGTCTTGTGCCGGTCGGCCGTCTCGATCTTGTAGTTCTCGGCGCGCAGGTTGCTTGCAGCCGTAATGAAGTCAATGTGGAAGTTCGTGTCGTCGTCCTTTTCAAACTCCACCGGCGTCAGCTTGAAGCCGGCCATGGAGCTTGGCGTCGGGATCGTCTTCATCAGGTTGCCGACTTCGCTCTCGTCATCAAAGGAGCGCGAGCCCGCGTTCGGGTCCTGTGGATATCTGCGGTTAGCCTTTGTGACATCAAAACACCGATAGCCCATATCGCGTATCCAATCTCCATGTACGTACAGGCTCCTTGTCGTCGGCCTGGATCTTGACACCCGGGTCCGGCGAGAAGTCGGGCACGATCACGTTCTCGAGAGCCGCCAGGTACTCGCTCTTGTCCTTGCCCTGGACGTTGATACCGTAGTTGAACGCGTGCAGGTTCGTTGCCGAGACCAGAACGAGAGGTGTGTCGGGTTGGTGGCGTCAAACTTGACCGGGTCCGGCGCGCGCTTGGACCCGACCAGAAGGGGGTGCCGAGACGTGTTGGAGTCCTTGGGGAAGTTGTACAGGAGCTGCTGGATGGCGTTGTTGTACTGCTTCTCAAACAGCATGCGTGCCCAGCTGACGCAGTCGTCAAAGGTCAGCGCCCGCTCGTTCTGAGATAGTCCCGCAGCGTCTCCAGGGTGGCCACCTCGTTGCCAGCCTGCTTCAGCGAGCTCTCCAAAAAGTTGGGCTGCGTCAGGTACAGATTGACCGTCTCGGCGGACTTGACAAAGTTGGTGTCGAACAGCTCCCGAGCCCACGCAATGGTGTGCTCGATCCTGTTGGGAAAGCTGCGCAACGTGCACATCGGGAACGACTGCTCGGGAGGATCCTGCGACGAAGAGTACGACTCCGTCAGGAGAGGCAGGACCACCTGCGTGTTGCCCTTGGTGCCCAGGGTGCCGCTCTCCACGAGCGGCTTGTGGAAGAAGACGCAGCGGCGGTCCACATACGTGCGGGCCTCCACGTTGTCCAGTGCGTTCGTCACACCATCCAGGGCCTCCCAGAACTCCTCGTTGAAAATGTTCTCGTCTCGGTACTGACGCGTTCGCGCAGGCACTCAATGTGGCCTTCTAGGTCGGGGTTCATGGAGATGGCCGCCTTGGCGGCCGTATCGCTCTTCATTTGACCAACGTCCTTGGGGCGGAAGAGGAACTGACGGTTGAGGTTGCTCTTCTCGATCGAGTCCATGTCCGTGACTGTGATCTTGCCATGGGGCCGGATCCAAGACCAATCATTGCCCAGTTCTTCAGCATCTCACATCCAATGGCACCGGCACCAACCAGGAACTGCTTGATGTTGGAAATGTGCTCCTGGTACTTGGTACCGAAAACAGCAATCTGGCATCGTAGCGCGAGCCAATGGGCTTGCACAGCTCCTCCGAACGCTCAAACTTCTCAGGAAGCGACTCGAGCGAGTCAAAGTAGAACCACTGCACGACAGGGTTAAACTTGCCAGAGATGGCCTTGAGGACCTCCTGGGCAACGATACCACCAAAGAACGCAGCCATTGGTTCAGGTCGCCCATGGCCTGGTAACTGAGCTCGGTCAGGAGCGTCTCGTCAATCTCCACATCGATGCCCTCCGTCTTGGCGAAGGCGCGGGCCGAGGCGACCAGAACCGTGGCATCCTCGACGTTCTGGGAAGCGGCAGGCGGTGGTGGGTCTGGGCAAACGCGTGCAGGGCCTGGAATCCAGTGTGCAGCTGCTGGGGGCGGTCGAACTTGGCGAAGTCGGACATGACAAACTCGGGCTGCTTGAGGGCAACGGACAGCTTCTTAAAGTCGATGAACTTGGGCATCTTGACCTGCTGGTACAGACCGCCGCGCTTGTATTGGCGAGGCCGGAGACGTCGCCAATCGAAAACGTGTAGGGGCCCTTGACGGTAATCTTTCTCGGTTCGCAGCCGTTCAGGGCCTCCATGCCCTCGATCTCGGTGAATGTGACATAGTCGCCGTCCTCGAGGCCGTGCCGGGTCTCATCCAGAGCAGAGACTAGGCCCTCTTCGTCAATGTCGGCGATGATGCCGTTGAGAGGGTTCTCGCCCGTGGAGTCAATGACGGTAAACTTGTCGCCAAAGTCACAGAACAGGGAGCCGAACAGACCGAACGTGTCGGCGACAACGACGTAGATGCCCTTCTCGTGGCAGTAGTCCGCGACGGCAAGCTGGACGTTGAGAGGGGTGTTGGTCAGGACGACGACCTGGTAGCTGTCGAACTGGGAGAGATTGTCCGCCAGACTGGCAGACTCGTGGATGCGGATGGGGGTGTAGGCGTTGAGCTCGGCGACACGAGGGGCTGTTACTTGGTCGCGCGGCTTGCCAATGTCATCGGCGTGAAGGAAGAACTGGGAAGACAGGTCGGCAATGGCCACGGGGGCGGGGTCGTGGAGGGTGAGGCTCTTGACGCCGGCCAGGGCAATGTTCTTTGCAATCTCCACACCAAGGCCCTTGAGGCCGACAATCAGCACATTGGACGAGCCCATGCGCTTCATGGCCTCGTGGCCCAGCACGTAGAGCTGGCGACTGTAGAGCGACTCGTCGATCTCGGTGCTGCCGACGGCATGCTCGTCGACCTGCATCCTGGTGGCAAGGTCGACTTCGGGCAGCTTCTGGTCCTACAAGAGCACGCAGACACGTTAGCCAAGGGTCGACAGGCAATGGGGTGGCGATGCTTTGGTTCAAGTGGACGAACACATACAGTCATCTTGACTCTGGAGGACTGTGGCAAGCTGCCGGACGAGAGGGTTCGCTTCCCCAGTTTGAAAGCTCGTATGAAAGGTCTCTACCTGGCAGAGCAGGTATGAGATGCAAAACGAAGAGAAATGCGGTAGGAAGGGGGGTACGAGAGGACAGAAACGAAAGGCAAAGGGTGCCGTCCTGAAGGGTGATGGGTATGTCGAAGTGTGAAAGGACAGAGAGAGAGGAGGAAGAGAGAGCTCAAACCCCACTCCGAACAGAGACACAGGCCTGTTGGGACAGACGTGCCGGTGCTATGCGGGGTCTGTTGCCGGGCTAGAGAGGCGCTGGCAGGGCGAGAGGTTCACTGGCGTATTGATATGACGGGTTTGGATGTGAAGACGATGCGAGAAGGTGAGTGAAGAGATGGAGAGGAGGAAACGTTGACAGACCAGTTGCAAAGACTTTAGGAGTGAAGGGAAGGCGGGCTCTTATGGCAGTTGTCATTATTCATCTGGCCGATTTCTAAGAAAAGTCGCCTGCGACTCTGCCTGGACCAAAGTGGCACTACTACGATGAGCGCCCTGCGACACACTCGAGTGGCAGTGCTCTGTGTCGATGCGAAACAAATTCCAAGGAGCAAGACTTGGACAATGATTCTCTGGAATACAGAGATGTAAACAGATGTACACAGATGTACACACAGATCGAAAGTCATGGCAGGCAGATATGTGGCCGAGAAAGCCTCGCGAAGCTGAGCTGGCCGACGTTCTCGTAGCAAACAGAATGTGCTACAGGTGCAGGATACAGCGCCCCTGGAGCCCTGACCGCCCTAGATCGCCCGGCGTAACATCCGTAAGGAACTCTCCTACCAACGCGATGTGCCTGGATTGCCAAATTGCGCATCATTACGTGAGAAAAGAGCCATCAGCACAGTGCGTGCCCCGCCAAAGACCAGCTTCCGAACTGCCCCGCCGCGTTTGCTACGAGTTCCTTCTGTTTCCATAGCGGCAAGGGCCTGGCCATTCAAGTCGCAGGCGGTCGCCGTCATGATTAGTGGGCAGCACTTTTGCCCCACTCTCCGCCTACAATCCGACTCGTACAGCAGCAGAACAAAGACGGCCTCCTTCAAAAGCTCTTCGGCAGCAGCAGCCAAACAGACAGCCGAAAGCCATAAGCCATAGTTTGCGACAAATACGGGCAGAGAGGCAATGCTGCTTCGGTCGCATATCACGAGGCTGGCGTCACTTTGCACAAACGAAAAGAGAAAGCAAGGGCAAACACGTTGGTATTGGGCGAGGCCATTCACTGGCTGCCATTTAGCATCCTAACCAGAGACAATTGCGCATATGGCGAGTCTTGTGAAAGGAGTCTTGTGAAAGCAGAAACATTACCGGGGACAGCAGGTCGGCATGGTACCGCCCCGTCCCCGACTCCCGTCTAGGCAACCATCTGGTGCTCCGATATGTGTTTTCAAAGGTAAATGCGACACCTGGAATTTTTTGGTAGTTTGTATCCTTTCTGCTTGTTGGCCCTGTCGATTGCATCCAACCGAATCGCTTAGTTGATCTTCTTCAGGTGGACGTCGCTGCACATTTGTTAGTCGAGTGGTGGGAGGGAGGGCAAGGAACGCAGGCGCGACATACAAGATGAGGTCAGAGTTCGCCGGGATGTGGCCGGGGAAGCCCCTGGGAGAGTCTGTTAGTAACGAGGACAGACGATTGTCGCTGGTCCAGCAAGGTCTTACCGTGCGCCGTAGCCGTAGTCGCTGGTGATGTCCAGGGTGGCCTTCTCGCCAACCTTCATCTGGACGACACCCTCGTCCAGCCTTGATGACCTGGCGACGCCGATGGCGGTGACAAAGTCACCACGGCCGACGGAGCTGTCGAACCTGTTCAATGAGCCCGGTTAGCTTCCGGTCACAGAGTGTATTGCGAGAACAGCTCGGCCAGCAGCAAGCCCTGGCAAGCCTGGGCAATTTCCACGTACTGGTTGCCCTTGTTGTTGGGCTTGGAGGTATCCTTGAGGAAGCCGGTGTACTCATGGTAACACGGTCGCCGGCCCGGGGGCTGGCGCCGGAGCCTCCTGGTGCGTGGTCTTGGTGACACCCATGTTGGAAGCGGTAGAGTGGAAGAAGCTGGTGTTGCGACGGTAGAGGAATCCTTGGTTAGCTGGAGCTGTCAGGGCAGAGAGGGTACGAGCTAGTCGGAGAGGTGCCATTGAGGAATACGAGGGAGAGAAGCAAGAAGGAGAGGTAGAAGAGGGAAATTGGGGTGAGGGGGGGGGGTGTTGTGGAAAGCTCTGCGCTTTATATGAGGGGGCAGAGGAGCTAAGTCGGGTGCTCGGGCGGCGGTAGGCACTTGGGGGACGGGTTGTGGGAAAGGACACACAGCGACAAAGACAGAGGTACAACAGGTGCAGCACCAAGCTGCCGAGAAACTTACAGGAAATAAAGGTGAGGAAGCGAAAAGGTTTCCTTTGGCGTAGAGGCTAAGGCGTGGTAGACTGGAAGAGGATTAACTTCGTATTCAGCGTTGCGGTTAAAGAAAGAAAAGAGTGCTAATCCGGGAAGAGGGATGAAGCGGGGGGGACGGACAGGTATTTATTGACAAATGCACGGCCGTGGACGGCGGCTCTTGGACAAGGCGGAGGACAGGGCAGAGGAAGTGGGAACATCTGGTTGGCAAAGACGGCGGGAGAAGCAGGGCGAGCAGGACAAGGGGGAGGAAACGAGGCGCAGGTACCGTACGAAAGAGAGGAACTCTGCGGACACCGAAGGCGCGGAACCTACGAGCTACAGGAGGCCGATCCGTGCGAAAAGGTGCAAGATGCGTAAGTATCTTCGTATGTTACCTACTGCAACAGGAGACTGAGGACAGGCGGCGTGAGGAGTGGGTACCAGGGAGGAGGCGCCGGTGCCTGTCTACTTCGTAAAGCAGATGAGATGTCACAAGTCACAGAGGAAGACAAGATGCATCTTCTCCAGCTCCGGAGCTTGGTCGGGGCTGAGATGTACGAGTACGCCGTACGAGGGCTTGAGTCGAATCAGGTATGATACATACGAGTGGGACACATATCAAATATGAAAATAAATATGAAATACAACTTGGGAAATATAAAAACAACCAGCGGTTTGGACCGGTACACAGACACCGCGCACGCCGGAAGAAGGAAAAGAACATACGAAGTACAAATCTCAGATGCAAGCCTCGACAAAGTATCTTGTGGTGGGGCCTCTCGACGAGGACAAACGCACAGGCACAGGCAAGCAGATGGGGTGCTAAAACAGGACAGCCGAAAGAGAGGCCCAATACGCGAGATGCTCGTTCTCGACAGGATGCTTCTCCTTGACTCTGTCGTGCTTTGCTTCTTCCGGTTTCTCTGTCTCGCCATCGCTCCACCGGTGAGAAAGCGGCTGTGTTTACCGCGTTGGGTGGAGCACTATGATGTGGCGGGGAGGGGAGCCCGCGCTAGGGAGCAGCTTCTGCAAGCCACCCTGGAATGGACGTAAGCAGGTGTATTATGTCAGCTATCCTATCACGTCGCCTCCCAACAGCATCTTCCGACTGGACAGCCTCACAATTGGTGACGAGTGGCCCCAAGCCAAAACTGGCTGGACTGGGTGGAGATAGCGAGCGTATCGCTTGAGGCGACGTTTCATCGCCATGCCGTCGATGGCTGACGGGTTTGGGGGCCAACAGGTTTCTCTTCGAGCCCTTGTTCTCCCGGTGTCCTCCCACGTTTTCTGGCTCGTCAAAGAGAATCTCTATCCCCATCTCTCCATCGCTTGTCTATCTCTCTCTGTCCTCTGCTCGGTGTCTTTGATCGTCTGCTGTCTCCCTCTGTCTCTCTTGCCTTCTGCATGCCATCGTACGTGCGTGTCCCAGCGATGCCATCGCGGACAAAGAAATGCAAGTCGACAGAGACAGGACGCAGACGCAGATCTGTGCGCCTGTGAGGGATCCGTGCGGAAGACCCCTCCAATACTGAGGCCGTACGACACACTCCGTACATACGAGCACGAGATGCGAGCAGCGACTGGATATGTCGTATTACCGTTCTGCCGTCAAGACAGACCCATGGCAAGACAACATGACAATGACAGGTGCAGGTGCAGGTCAAGGCACACAGCTGCTTTGGGCTCCCAACCTGAACCCTACTGGCGAAGGCGGGCTGTCTACTTCTCAGGAGCTCGGCCGGTCTGTGAGTCCTCGCTTGCCAGCGTCCGTCGCATGCTGGTATTCTTTTCTACCTTGCCGATTTTCTTTCGCATCTCTCCTTGCAATCATCGACTGGGACACAAACCCCCGCCGCCAGTGCCGCCATCGAGTCCTTTGACGGCCGCCGGTTCGCTGCCACACTTTCTGCCAGCGTTCAGCTCGTGGGTATCTGACCAGCCTGGTGTGCGTATTGGATGATTGCACCGACCGCGGACAGTCCATTGGATCCTTTTTGCCAATCACACCTCCATTGCCTCGAAAACTCGACCAGCTTCACCCCCTGTTTTTCCAACATATCGGCATGTGTCCAGCGCGGAGCTCTATCTACTTCGTAAGTACTGTGTCTCCTGGGCTATGGCCTAACGAAGCTGCATGTGGCTCGATATGGCTCAATAGTGACCTATGGCGTACGTTCTTATATCTTATGCCTCGCGAAACAGACTGTTTTCTTCCATTGATGGGGTGCTAGTCCAGAAACTGTGGAACGAGGGCGTCACAAGAACAAGATGAGCTACCGGTCCAGTGCCTCTCACTTGTTTACATCGCATATCAAATACAATCAGACAAAGACCACCTGGCTGCGTAGGACCAAAGCTCAAATGTCAGAAGAGAGGCAATATTGTCGAGGCTAAACTCCAAGAGGAAGGGCAAGCCGCAGAATGCCATAAAAGGAGGCACGCCCCACCACGGTCTACGTCACCATCGTCGATGCCAGCAGATATGAGCGCCTCGTACTTCGTACAGCTGTTTCTTTTTGCTCTTATTCTGTGTTTTATTTGGCTTCCTAATGAGTCCTCGCGAGAGTCTCGCTTCGCTTGGAGGATGAGACAAGCTGCAGTTTAGCCAACCAAAGCCAGACCGACGATGTGCAGACTGGCTACAGTCTGCAGCCATCTACCGTCGCCTTTCTCTTTTATTTGTCTCTTGTTTCTCGGTATCCGTCCTGGTGCATTCTCTTTTTCTCACCTCTCGACGACAATGCTCGCAGGCCTCCAACGCCGAAATGGCAGTCAGTGTCAGTGGACACCGGGTCATAAAGCTCCTTTGCCGACCTCGACTCTGCATCACAGGCTCGTAAACGGTACGTGGTCTCGCCGTACTCTGTCCAGTCTCGCCAGTATCGCACTTATCTGCAGCAGATGGAAGCACCCGAGTGAATGCGCGTCTGCAACATGGCGCCGGCACCATCAGCCTCAGCCTCAGAGACCCGCACAGCTGCTACTGCAGCACCTGCATGGGCCTCAGGAATGAGGCAAGACGGAAGTTGATGAAATGATTGGGGACACAGAATGGGCAGTAACCGATGGTGGCACACGAATAGCCATGAACAGAAGCTGGTCACTCTAGCGTTTGCATCACGCAGTCAGTTCCTCACTGTCGTCACTCTGTCGCCGGTCCCTAGCCTCGTAATCCGTACCTTTTTGGTCTTTGCCTATTCAACTCTAGTGAGCGCACGGGCGGGGCCGCCCGCAGCGTAGGAGTTGGGCGGGAAGCCGGAGGATGCGAACCTCGCCAAGATACAGCTATGATGTTTGCCCTGGACAGCGGCCCTTTGACAAGCAAACTACGAGTACTGGTTGAAATTACAGCATCACATCCCCGAGGAGAGGCATTGGGCTGGCGGCCCCTTCAAAAATGCCTCCATGACCCCACTCCGACCCCCTCACGTCTACTTCGTTACGATATCACGTCTTGTCTACGTCGTACCGTCACGTCTACTTCGCTTAGGAAATACTCGTCTGTTGTTCACGCTCTTATCACAGTCACTTCGCTTGGTGATCCACACTTGGCCCTTCCAAAAGTCGACAAAGGCTGCCTAGACTGTGCTTGCAGCCGAGACACTCGTCCGGGCATGCTTTAGCACGCTTTTCTCTGGGTGTTGGGACGGCCTCCCAGTACGGAGTACGCTGCACGGAGTGACTGGATGTGATGTGGTTTCAAAAAGGGTCCGAGTGGCCTTGCCTCCTGGTTCCAGCAAAGATTCTCAGTGCTTGTCTGTATTGTCTCTTGTCGTCTCGGATTTGCCTGCAGCCAATACGATCAGCAAGTACTTCGTATAACGAAGCCGGTCCGGGATGCCAACCCGTCGATCCTGTCCGGGTCTCCTCGGTCGACTGTCCAAAGCCGTTTGCTTGCCGTTGGTGGCTTGAGAGATGCGGGAACACCAACAGAGAGAGAATATGAGGATAGCCGGTATGGCCAAAACGGGGTACGTCAAGCCGAATACAAGTACCTCGTACGACGTACATCACATCTGCCCACGGCTGCCGTAGGAGACGCATCCACCCCGCTCCTCGGAGGTATCATACTCCGTGAGCGGGATACGCAGTCCTCCCGTCTGTTGTAAGCAGTCTGATGCACCCGGAGGCTGGTTTTTTGGGGGGCTTTCAGGAGAATGCCATCTCTCATCTGGGAATCCAGATACAGGGTGACATAAAGGGACAAGAGACGTGCTCGACGAGGCCTCAACGAGGTCTCCGATGACGTGCCGTCAAAGTGCCGCCCTTTTTCCCCTCGGGTCCCATCATATCAAATCCCACCCGGGAAGTCTCTCGTGTATGGCACCCGGCCGAGTGGGTAGCTCTTGTGGGACATTCGGTGAACATATCGGAAAGACACAGGACGAACGCGGGTTAACGCAGCCTCGTTGATTCTGATGGCCGAGCGAGTATCTCACATATCGCGCACGCGGTGTGAAGAAACAATCGTGCCCATGCGAATGCGAGCTTCCGAATTGTTGGATAGAAAGCCTCGTAGCTCGGAGAAATTACCAGTGTCATATGCTTGACCAGATGCTATGTTCACCGGAACAGGGACTCGCCAAGATAGTCCGATCATGCGAGAGGGCAGCGGTAAAAGGCATTTCCTTTACTCGTACTCGTTACCGTTCCAGTTCTCGCGTGTTATTACTGGCTAGGAGCCCCGTACCGGTAATTGGTAGATTTCCGTGTTGTGTCACCAGTGCACAGAGATCACGGAGCACAAGATGTCGATAAATCCGTCGCACAGGCAAATGATAAGGGCCACAATACTCAATGTATACCATCCCGTGAGCCACCTGCCTAAAGGCGTATAAAGGGAGGCACAGACGAGTCGGAGGCGTGGGACTCCGTGGAGCAAATAGGACGTCCTGTGAAGCTCCAGCGCGACAGTAACCATAACACCGACGATGATCTAGCATCAGTCACTTTTTTTGGAGCCAGAGAGGCGCCGTCAACACGGTCGCTCCTTTGCTACGGGAATCAGCTTGTCTCGTGCCACATGGCAGCGGGCTGTCTGTGTCACTTTCGTCCGTATCGTTGTGACTCTCACAGCCTTTTTTGGTCTGATTTTGCTGTCTTCGAGTAATATACAACCCAAGAAAAGGGCCGAAACGTGCGTGATAGGGTGACCAGAGAGTGCAGGAACCGTCCTGAATGCTGCATAGTCGCCATTAGCAACGAAAGCCCTGGTATAAAAACGTTGGAGGCAATGGGCCATACCTGAATAACTGACCTCGGTCCCTTTAGACCCCAGCTGGCTCTATCGGTTTGGGGTCACAGCCTATCTTTTTTTCTCGGGAGTTCTTTGATCTTCGTCTTCTCATGATAGCTGCTTGGACTTTTGGGTCGATGGGTGTGCTCTTGTGTTGGCTGTGCATCGGCTGTAGTGGTGCAGTCGGCTAGCTGGATCGTGAGGAGACGCTGTGCCTGTCTATTGGCGAGTGCTTTCGGCAGCCAAAATTATGTGCTCTACCCTTTACTGGCCTACGTGTCTTTACGGCTTGACAAGTGCGTGTAAACCTATAATTGTCGCGTAATCGCGTGCGCATATGTCGTTGTTTACTTCAAGGTTACCTCTGTCGTTGGGGCAGCCCATGTGTCATCAAGCTTGCTCGGCGTCGATCGAGACATTAGTCTTCTAGCTATGTCTCCTTATAATCACAAACTTCACTACTGAGGATTTATTTCTTCTTTTACTTGCTACCTCAGCACTGACCCCTCGAAGTGTCCGGCGTACAAGGACCAGTTACGAGCTTTAAGGGAGGACATAATACTAATGACGAGGACTCGGAAGGATAGTTTGGGGGCTATTAACAACGACTTATTATGTATCTTCCTGATTTCTCACGGAACACACTACACAAACACACGCCACATAGATCTGTGACGGTCTCTACCCCAGAGGGCTCTGTCTAGCTAGTCGCCAACTGTCAGGGGTGGCTGAGAAAGGCGGATAATAGTGATAATAGTACTTGCTACCTCTACTTGAATTTCTTGTTTTTTCTGTTTTTTTTCTACGTCTTATCAAGAAAGAGCTTGACATACGAGGAAATAGAAGCTACGAATAAACGTGTTCCACCTCATTAACTCCAAAACTACACACCGTATTTTTTTGCAGTGAAGACAGAAGAGAAAACATTTAAAATGACCACAGGCCAATATCGCAAGCACGCAAGCCTATATCAACAGAGCGTGGATGGTTCGACCCTAGGCAACGATCATCTGTTCATCTTCAGCCGCCGCATTTCGCAATGCTCATTTCATAAATCCGTGTTTGCCACGAAACGGTAATGCTACTAGACCTTGATGAGGACCAGTGCCATACTGTAGTTGCCCGAGTGGTGATGGATACGAATGCAACGGCCCATCGGCCTTCTCACCTGCACGCTGAGCTGGTGTTGGCTTCACTGAAAAAGCTGCTACATTCGTCCCGGGAAGACAACAGTGTCGTGGCGTTGGTGGCCCATATACCACTCATGGACGTTAGCTGGTGCTTTGATCACCGCATCCAGCATCACCAACACGAGCATAATGGGAGTAAAAGACGTCAAAGTGGGCAGGATCACCTTACCACCGCGTACACAGAAACAAACGCAATATACAATGAACCCACCAGCAGTCGACTCTACGCATGTCTACGACGTAGTCACTCTGCCTTACTGCTGTATATGTCCATAGGTCGATAGTTTTACGGGAGCACCAAAGGGCAAAGTACGGCAAAATATCCATTGCCACGCTCGGGCGGGAAGGCAAAGGTAAACGGCACAAGAACAAGAAGGGTGGCCGACTTGGAGCGGCTGCAAGTTGTAGGGGCCATGCCCAGCCGCCTCTCGACACATATGTCTACCCAGCTCATTGATTCGACCAAGCTCGTCGTTGCTGCCCAGACTGGGGCAGCAGCCTCCTCTTGGTCTCCTTCCCGACCTCGTTTGCATATGTACTGTCGCATCCAGTCGCCGATGTGCTCGTCAGGGAGGCCACAGGAGATGTACGAAATCGTACGCGAACCGTGCATATGCTGCCCACATGTCACTCCCCGACGACAGCCCTCATTACGTTTGGTGAGACCACGGAGGAGAGGTGTGCTGTACGAAGTAGAGTAGCCACTCTCGATCTCTCGATGAGAGACAAGCACGAAGCTTGATAGTTGGTTTCGGGCTGGCTGTCGTCTCGTCACCCATCAGGTCTGTCGATCTAGCATAGCCTGTCCCGGTTCCTTCTCGCTAGATCCCCCAAACCCACACTTGCCGTCTCGATTCACGCCATCAATCATCTCTGAGAAACAGACATCAAATGGGTGAACGTGAGTACTCTCTCCCCCAACCCCCCAGACTCTGAAGTGCATCTCCCACTGTGTCCGCTTCTTCATGCTGTCGTTTTTCAAGCCGCCTCTTGTCGAGACGGTTGACGGCTCCTGCAGGCCGCGATGTCCACTCGGACAAGCCCGGACCTGGCACGCTGCAATGGTACACACAACGCTGAATATAATGCCATAATGGCATACCAGTGCTGAGCATAGTCTCTCCACATTCCTGGTCGCGTTCTCAACGGCTGACGCGACGGTCCTTTCATCTCAAGATAGCGGCCCCCTCCCTTCTGGTAAAGGTCGTGTTAGCTATGTCGGCTAGACGTGGCATTTGGAAGAGGCGAGTGAAACAAGAGCCTGGAGTGTTTGTGATTGGCCACTGGTAACGGGAACTGCGTCAACACATTGAGATCCAAGCACGCGTCCTTGGAATGTACCAACTACGCCATTGACAAAGCTTGTCGATGTCCAGAGACAAGGGACGACAGAGCCACAACGCGCCGTGCCTCTACGTGGTATTTCTGATAGAACGGTGGCTTAGTTAAAGGCAAACCGAGGCAAGTCCAGACAGAAGGACACAAGCCTCTCCAGAAAGAGGAGGGAACGCCGCTCGAGTTGCCGATGAGATACGGTGTCTTGTCTCAGAGAGAGACGGCCATGAGAGCAAGCAAAATGCTGTGCTCAGATTACGGGGCATGGAACGACCGCCGTGGACGCCGGTCCGGATCAGATGGCAGCCCTCTTGCCTCTTGCCCCAGCCTCCCTTTAACTCTCCCTACAGTCGTACAACAGGCAGCCACACAAGATTCACAACAGGACCACTTCAGGATTACGAGGCCACCAGAGGGAGGGCAGCGATGATACGACGCTTTCAATGCAGGGAGGCTCGGCACTACGAGGCTTGCCCTCCGCTTCCTCCCTGCCTGCGATGTACGAAGTATTGCCCGGAGAGCAAAACACCAAGACATTCAAGAACAACATGCTCGCAGCCCTATGGCAATCGTCGATGTGAAAAGACCAAACCACAGCCTGCCCCTTCATTAAACTATTTGTGTGCGTTGGCCGGTGCTTGTCTCAACTCCATGGGGCGCCCGCGATTGATGGTAAGGTGTGATACTTGTTACGAGGGCTGGACGTAAGGGAGAGACTGGAAGGGATAGGGCTGGAGTCAACAGAAACCCAAAGGAAGAAAAAGACGAAGCACAGAGAGCGCAACGAAGCCAACTTTCAGTTTAAATTGATTCCTATCGGCCGGCCTTTGGCGATGAGGTGACCTTGGCCTGCGTCACCCGGCCACCGAAGAGGCAGGCCACGTCATAGGAAGCGCCCTTCCGTGTGCATTATGTGATTGAATCACGAACAGCAGACGGGGAGTGGCCATCGCGCACGATTCGATTTGCCAGAAAGGGCCTCGATAACAAAGAAAAGAAAGCACACGCCAGAGGGGGCTGCTTGCGCCGGAACGATTCAGCGGAGGCTCTATCGTACTTTGTAGAAAGAAAAGACACGCGAAAAAGACTGCCCTGTGGCGTTGACAAGACAAGGGCGACGACGCAACATGGTATTTCCTACTCGTAGTGTCTCTCCCATTCGACGCCCCCTTTTTGTTTCTTGCCCCTTTGCCCTTTCAGGGCGACCGAAGGCCGCGCAGACAAGCAAAAGAAGCCCACCCAGAAAGAAGAAAGAAGCAAAAACGAGGGACATTTGGCTCCCTCTTTCTGGATCTTGAAACGAAGCCGCCTCGGAATTGGAACACTGGCGCTGGTGGATTCGATTCGAACCCATTCCCCGGGGCATTTCTAAAATAAAACCTCATCTAGCCTCTTTTGTCACTGACTGTTCGGCATTCTCTCTCCCAGCTCTAGCAGTACCCGTACTCCGTACTGAGTAGCCACTGGCAGACTTTTGACAAGCAAGCTTGACCGTCATGCCGAGACGGAATTTGCTTGTTATTTTAGCCGCTCTCGGTTCGAGCAATAAAAGACGTGCCGATCGTCAACGTGTCTGCGTGCCAAACGCCACGCCAGACGCGGTATGTGCTGCCCAGTCGGTGGAGCTGATGCCGTCGTCCACCACGCCTCGCGCTCTCTGCTTTTCCGCCGTGCCTTTTGCGATTCACTTTGTACGAGTATGTATCTTACAGGGAAATGGACCAGGATGAGCCGTCACTGATCACAGAATGGGCTGGCCTGCTGGCACATTACTCACCCAACAAGCTGTGTGGGCCAGTTGTGAGGCTCCTTTCAACATACCTTTGCGTTCAGTGTCATCTTCGAATGCTAATCCTTTGCTGGAACTAGCAAACTCTTTACCTTTCAGCGTGCGATTCTTGTGTGCGAGTACTGAGTACTGAGCACGCTTATCTCTTCTTTTGGCGGCCAGATGGAGCCTCCATCTCTCTACGAAGTACATGTACGTGTACTTCGTACGCCGTATCCCTGGATGCACCATGTGCGCCTCTTCCGGCTGCTCGCTCCATTTCTGCTTTTCTGCAACCCGCGGGCCAGGTTCTCCCACACAAACCAGTTGATCACAGTCGCCGGACAGACCGGGTGCCTGCCGATCCCTTACAGAATGGTACAAGGCTGGCAAGTGGGTAGAGTGTAATTACGACGTACGACGACGCACGAACAATACGCTTAATACCGCTGGAGTGCAGTGAAATGAACGAGTAGACGAGCCATGACGCTCCGGCCTCCAACAGAGGAACCGCCGGTAGCGGTTTACAGCACAAAATAGGACGCTCACAATACGGATGCGACAAGGCACTCCGTTTCCCGCCATTCTGCCCCTGTTTCTTCGACTTTGAGCAAGCTCCTACGAAGTGACCACCCCGTCAGGCCCCATTGGGATCCACGAACTCCATTACGGATTGCCCAGGACCTGGCGTCTGATTGTTTGGCGGCAGGAAAAGCAACGCCGTTGTTTCCTGTTTCCCTTCGCTTCTTCTCGCCGCTTCAGTGATCCTGGTTGGTAGCTTTGCAGCGTTGCCGAGAGTCTCGTACTCCGTATTGCTGCACAGTGCCACCGGCTCCCACACGCTTATTTTCGCAGGCGTTCTCGTATCCTGCGTAAAAGCACAGTGTGAAGCATGCGGAAAGAGACACATTAGGGAGGACGTCCATGCTCGTATGAATCCTACACATGTACATGTACATGTAAGATGCTCGCGTCTGCGTCTCTTTGTGCATGTCCGACGGATTTCTTCGACCCGGTGCAACAGGCCCCATGCAGAGAGCACGCGGCCGCAGAGACCAGGGAACAGAGAGGATCGACACCCGTCAGTCGGAATCTGGAGTGGAAGAGAGGCCTGGAGGAGGCCAGAGAGCCATCCTTGGTGTACAGAGTATGCATTGCAGTGTACAACACGAGCCGGGCTACCCACGGTGGCCGACGATGGCGGACAGGTCAAGATTGAAGCATGACCGTGCGTTGAGTCTAGACTGCGACGCAAAACAAAAACGACGAGAATAGACCCCCAAAGAAGAAGAAGGCGCCCGGTCTATCGATTCTCCTTTGTTTCGTTTCCGCGACGATGCCTGGCGATAGGCGGAAACGGCTGGACCAGCCCAAAAGAAGAAGTCCGTGGACTGCCCTTTTGAAAGCGAAATTACGATATCTCACATTGAAGGGACGGAGCTCCTGCAAGTCGCTACAGCAGTAGTGAGATACGCCGTAAGATCAGTCCGGGACATGTTTATGCTCTGTGGACGTCCCTGTCCGATGGGGTGATCGGCGCCTTGGGTTGCGTCCAGCAGTGGACAAACAGCCAAGAACGGTCTGAAAACGCCTATCCTGATTCCTCTGAACCCAGGCCAGGTCCAGGCCTGCCCATCACTCCAAGATATCATTTCGCGCACTTCTTTCCTGCCACTGTAGATACATAGTCCGTAAGTTAGATTGGACCTGTTGTCTGTGCACCTGCTCTGGCCCTTTGCCTGCTCACGCCCTCGAACAGCGTACATGTACTTCGTCCTTCGTATGCTATGAAACCAATACTGTCCGGATCAGGGAAGACGACCAACAGAGCGTCAGAGCGTCAGAGCGTCTGAGCGTCAGAGCGTCAGAGCGTCAGAGCAACAGAGCAATAGAGCAACAGGGGCCGCCTACAGTCCTTGGCAAATTACGGCGCACGGCTTGTGGCGCGGGGCAGTACATCGTAACAAAGCCCGAAGAGGACAAATAGCCCAACAAACAGCCAGCTGGGCTGCTGCGCACAGAGGGTCGTAATAGCGCACTATTGTACTGCGACGAGACCACGCAGTCTGTACGAATACTTGGACTTCGTACTTGGTACTACGAGTACGATATGTCGAATGGAACACTGCAGACTCGCTGGACATGGGGAGTACCCGTGCCTTGCGTGCGTGGCGTACCATCTGGCCGGTTCAGATGGGCCAATCATAGGTGGCAAGCGGTGCAGGGCGTGCCTGAGTTGGGACCCGTCCATCGCGTCGCTATTGGCCCTCTGGCTGAGATGGGCTGGAGGACCCGTTCTACCCCTGTAATTATACCGTCTCCACTTTTGTCTTCTCGTCGGTGCCAAGGCATACGAAGCATGTCCCATCTCCAGTCTGGATACTTGCCCTTGCTCGGGGAGAACTTGCTCTCGGTACTGCATAGCATGCGCAAGATGGCGTACTAGAACGGCAAAGTGAGGTATCTTTTACGTGGCAGAGACCATCATTTAGTACGAAGACGGAGTCACACCTCTTTCTCTCCAGTCTTTAGACATGGCTTCTCCATGAGAGACGCGACGGCGGCGGAAGACGTGTGGATCTTTCGTTGTGGGCTTTTGAAGACTTTTCAGCAGCTTCCGCCTTCTGTACGAAGTACTGTACTTTGTATTATTTTCTTTGCGTTGCGCAGGGCCCTTCTCGCCACGAGTGGAGGCATTCGAATACTCGTAAAACGGAGATGGTTGTGTATCTTACTGAAATAATGCATCTCCCGCGGCTGCCCGTCGCGCCCCTCCCCGTAGACCTCATTTCCGCATTCTTTCGAACAAGACGCCAGAGAGTCCTGTGCACGCCCGCCCGCCCGGCGATCCCATTCGTATCCGCCGAGCCCTATCGAAAGTGCAGCGTTCTCCGTATCTTACAGGCATCTTACGCCACATACGAGCACCGTACAGTGCAGTCTTGGACGCTACGCCGCCCACTACTCGTACTTCGTATGGCCCTCGATCTTCACAGTTTAGGCATTTAGGCGCCCCATTTCGCCTATCTTGTACCTGAAGCCGCGCGTGCTGTCAAGCCTTTAGCGCCCTGGGGAAGAAGCAAACTGCTAGACAGCGCTAATCGTGTCCCGCCATAGGGCGCCTTCCCGTTTTCCTAACGACACGCTAGCGTAAGACTACAAAGTAGGGGGAAGACAAGGAAAACAATCGCAATCACGAGCAAAGAGGCCGACTGGCACGCAACAAAACAAGGAAAGACGGTTTGCGTTCTGAGACGACCTCATGTGGGATAAAAGTGAGCCGCTTTAAAGTACACGCGACGATTGTAGGAGGAATTGAGAATGCATTCGAAGCTAAGAGCTAGGAGCTACTAGGTACATGTACGGTGAAGAGACCAAATGAGAGAATGGGGCACCGTTGCCAGCGGGAAACGGCCCCTAGAAGATGGAGAGAACAGCCAACAGCTTCTCACAGCAACTTCGTACTTCGTACAGAGACACGGCCCTCGCTCTGCAACCTTGAGATGTGTGCTGCGTCCTGACACCCTCAGTGGCGGCGGTGTGCCTGAGCCGTTGGAGAGCGACCGTGCGAATGGAACGGGGGAATCGCACGGCTTATCATGGAGCGAAAGATGGTGCGAGAGATGCGAAATGTGCTGCGAACTGCGGCGTGCCTGTCCAGTGTCGCCCATCGGTTCGGCGCCTTGTCCTCCCAGGCATCTCAACGACACCCTGGCTCTTCTTGTCCTCCAAGCGTCTGCATCCACACTCACACCCACACCCATGCAGCCCACATCTGCCTCCTTTTTTCCTTTCGTTCTCGTATCGAGCTAACCCGCTTCAGCCTCTTCCTGCCACGGGTGTTTCCCTGGCCTGGTCACCTACAGTTCCAAGTACGAAGAACGAGTACTCGTACAGGCTGCAGTGGGCTCACCCCCTTCTTGGCGGAGGGAACGCGCCACGAAAGCGCCACGCACCGTGGGCACCACGCCTTTGCCGTACAACACGCACTTGCGCGTGAAGACCGATCCAGCTTCCTGCACGCCAGCGCTACCCGGTCCCTGTGCCCTGTGGCCCCTGGCTCATTGATCCACGATTTTCACGCCCACGCCCCTTCATCGCTCTTTGCCCTGCCCCTGGTCTTTCTTCGTCCCTTCCGCTCGTTGGTGCCTCCTCCCTCCGCCCCATCGTTACACCCCCTTTCCTCTTGGATCTGCTCACTCCTTTTGTTTCTGTTTTCCGAATCTGCTTTTCTCCTTCCACGCTTTTACTGCACTGCCTCTCCCTTCTCTCCCTTCTTTTTCTCTCCTTTTTGCTTCTCTGCTTTTTTGCCCCTTCTCGCCGCCTCATCGCCGACTTTCGACATCGACAGTAAACCCCTCTCCTACGACGACGTTGGGCCTCTTTTCCCCCGCCTACGACTGTTACGACCCGTCTCGGAGCCTCCCGTGTCCATTCTCTCTCGTCATTGTCGTGCTTTCTCTACTCTACCCGTCGCTCTCTCGAATCTGCTTCTCTCGCAACTCTTTTTGCACGTTTCGTCGTTTTGTTTTAGGAACCTCCGGAGGTCTACCGCCAAACGCCTGTCGCTCTTTTTTCATCCAGCAAAATCGACACTTCACAACGCGGACCCGAGTCCCATAGCATCTCGACGAGACTTTTGCAGCCACTCCAATCAAGAAACAACCGGCCAACCACCCACGCTCTTTCATACTTCTCTCTCTATTTTTCTTTTGGTTTTCAGCTTGTTTTGCGCCTCTCGTTCTTCTTCCCTCGTGGCTCTATACATTCGGTCCCACACCTTCCCACATCTAGACGGGCGTCTTGGCCGTGTTAATGGAGAACTTGTAGGTGGCCTGCAGCTCAAAGGGCGCATCGCCGGGCGCAAAGATCTGCTTGTCCTGGCGGCCCCATTCGGGCTGGTTGATGCCGTCGATCCAGTCCTCGACCTCCATGACCAGGCAGCCGTACTGCGGGATCGTACGCGGGAATTTGGGGGCCGTGTCGTTATCGCCGAACAAACCTTGGGTCTTCTTCAGGGCCATGCTGCCGTTCTGGCTGCTGCACGAGTAGACCTGGAAGGCCTCCTGGTCCGTGTAGATATCGAGCTGGATGCCCGACCATGGCGAGTGCACGCGCGCCACGTAGTGGTCCTCGTCACGCCAGCCGTGCTGGCCATCGGCCAGGTCGCGGTTGACCAGATAGCAGGTATCGTAGCCAGTGCAGTTGTAGCCGCAGTTGCCCAGCAGGTCGGGGCTCGAGAAGTTGGCGCCAATCTGCTTGGGCGCCGTCCAAAAGTCGTTGACGGACCCGGGCTGGTTGGCCAGGATGTCACCTGTGGGGATCAGGATGTTGTCGGCGGCAACACGCTGGCCGCTATAGGGCAGGTGTAGCGAGTGGTTGAGCACGAGATTGGTCTCATTGTTGGCAAAGCCGTCCAGATTCCAGTACGTGTGGCTGCTCAGCATAATCGGCGTCTTCTTCGTCGTGGCAAAGGCCAGCATGTTGAGGTTCCACGTATGGTCGCCCAGCGTGTACGTAATGTACGAGACGACCTCACCGGGGAAGCCCTGGTTGCCGTCGGCGTCTACCAGCTTGAAGACGATGCTGTCCGTCGTGTGCGACACCACGGTGAAATTGCGCCAATCCCAGCCGTCGGGACCACCGTGCAGCGTGTCGACGCCCTCCGGTGAGCCAGGCTCGGGGTTCTCGTTGGGCAGAATGTGGTACTCGGTGCCGTCAATCTCAAACGTGCTGTTCTTGATGCGGTTGGCGTACCGGCCGGGGACGCCGCCAAAATGCGGGTGCTGGCGGTCAACACCATAGTATGTGGCGTTGTCGAAACCGCCCACCAGATCGCGCACGACGCCGTACTGGTCGTGGATGAGCAGGTTGGAGACAGACGCGCCGTAGGGGATAAACGAGGCCGTGATGCCGTTGCCGTACAGCCAGTATTTGCCGTCGGCGTCGGGGCCGTTGAGTTGGAGCTGCTGTCCTGAGCTGAGGCCGACGGCGACAGCAGCGCCACGGCGGCCAAGATGGGCGAGAGGAGGGACGTGCTCAGCATGGTGACGGCCGAGAAGAGTGACGAAATCAAGGACAACGACTGAGGGGGAAGGAGATGAAATCAAACCGTGACAATGCAGAACGTGTGGAACAGTATCCCAAGAACAACGGCAGCAACAGCAATGGGGGCGGGGGCAAGAAGGATGAAGGGGTTGAGGACGCTGAGCAAGCTGCGTAGCCAACTTATATGTACGTCTCGTGGGACTCACACCGGCTAGCCTCGCTGGAGTAAGAGCAGGTGCAGGTACAATGCGATGGGGGAGGGTGGTCTGTTGATGACGGGCGACGAGGCGGCACACTGTGTCTAATATACATCGCAGCTGGGATGTAAACGACACAGATGGAGACTCAGGGAACGACGATCCGCCACCGTACGTGTGCGCCACATTCGTCCTTTTATTTTCTGTGCAGACTTCTTCCTCTGTCCACATCGTTCTGCCTCAGCATGATGCTCCTGTCGTGACGCCGGCCGCAGACTTGCCCATGGCCGTACAGTACCCCCCCCCTCGGCTCCTTGAATGTCCTCCTTACCTTGCTTTTGTTCATTAAATTGCCTAACCGAGTAGCGGCCTTGTTGGCAAAATTCAAAAGATCAAAAGGTCAAAGGTCAAAGGTCAAAAGGTCGCCCGGCCCTTGCTCACCCGAAAGTACCTTCTGTAAAAGGGAAAGGAGCTTCAAGGATGCCACTTGACGATGGCTTCCCTCTTTCTTTTTTTCTTTAGTTGGGCCCGCGTAGGACAAGGTTGAGACGGTCGCTGCAGCCCGGCAAAAGCAAGCACTCGCCAAATGAACGACCCGTGCTCTTCTCACTCTCTCGCTCAAGAGAGCTCACTTATTAGTCTTGTTTTCTCTCATTTCTCCGTTCCCCTCTTTGGGGGTTGCAATAACAAAGAGGGTTGCAATAACCAACAATGGAACAAAAGCGAACGTCCTGTACGAAGTACGTGAATGTTGACCTTGTCCCACGGGCAGCGGGGGAACGACGAGTCAAATCAACAAAAGGCCGATGCGCGCGCCCAGAGGGAGACGCTGGAGAACTGGGGAAGCTGTCATGGGTGCCAGAGGAAGACCGCATGACAGTAGAGTACTTTGCACTTGATCGTTTGTCGATCGCAAGCTGCTGCGACGTCCTGGGGTTGGGCGGCATAAGAGGCGTTGCTGGCCGGAAAGAAAGGAAACTCCGCGAATAAGCTTACAGGTGGTCGTACATCTACGAGTACGTAGTACAGGCCGTGGCCATTCGAGTAACAGGCTATGCACCCACCTGCAATCAAATGCAACTGTCCCCTGCTAGCGCCGGCTGGCAACGCGTGGCGCTGCTACATCATGCTTCCTTCGTGGAATACGCTGCCAACAGAGAACAAGCTCGACGACGACGATGAAATCCTTTCTCACACAGAGTACTCCGTGGGATACTTGCCACAAGCCTCTAGCGTTTCTTCCCGGATGCCCATTGAGAGATGAGGGGAAGGTTGCGTTCTTGCATCACCATGGAGCGAGTGTTGATCTTTGGATGGGGCTGTTCACGAAGTACGGAACACAACTTCAACTCTTCCGTTTCTTCTCCTCTCTCTCTGTTTTCTGCCTCCGTTTCCCTGCTCTGCATCTCACCACCGCCACGAACCCTTGGTTGCAGCAGTTCCTGCGCTACACTGGTTCGAGGTAGCGTCACCGGGCGGACTGCGGCGATCGAGTTGAGAAGATACAAGATCGGTCGTTCTCCGCTTATTTCTCCGCGTTTTTCCTTCACCAGCCTCTCTTTTCTGTCTGCTCCCCATTGCCTGCTGACAGTCCCCTGGTCCTTTGGGGCTCCTGTTTCGCCCGAGCTCCGCCGGCCAACTATCCGTCGTAGACGCAAGTCACGTCCGTCCAACGGTCTAGAGTCTGTAAACTGTAAACAGGCGAGGACGAACAGCCAAGAGCGTCGTGACGAGCAGGAAAACCCGTCTGCAAGTCGACGGAACCGATACCTCGTAAGCAGGTGATTGAAAACGCGGGGAAAGGCTTACAATACCAAGTCAATCGGCCCAACTTTGCCGAGAGGAACTGTGACTTTTATGGGGTAAGAATAAGATACATCAGCCAGCTCGCTAGTCCGCAATGGAGACTTTGGGTTGACATCTGGGTCAATTTGGACATTAGCCGGTTTGCCTCTGATGACAGCAGAGGTAATGACAGGGATCCATATGTACAGCATCTGACAACTCTGGTGTGTCTCGAGAATCTTTAACAGCTTGGTGAAAGAGATTGCTGCAGCTCACCATCATCACTATTCTTTGAAACTTGAATTTGTATAAAAATGACTTCTGTAAGAACAGTAGAGATTTGAATTAGAAAAATATATAACATTTTCAACGCCATCGGTCTCCCGTGCTCTACAAAATGTAGTAGAGACGTCTGGGCCACGGCGAGCAGTTGTCTGCCTTGCAGATGTATCGAGACGTGATCATCTACACTCACTGGACTCTGTACCATCTCCCGCACACCAATATGTGTATCTCTTGATCGGCCAACCGACTATTGCCTCCACCCACGAGCCTTGAAAGACTCAGAACCTCAAATGTCTTTCCCTGGCCTCTACCACGACAAATCGCCTCTCTTCCGTTTGCCCCATCTATACGGTTACCAGTCGGGCTGTCTGCCAGCCAGACCTCTACCAAAACTTTTGCACTGCCAGCGCCACTTGGTTCGCCTTGACGGGCGGCTTCCACTGGCGGTCGGCCTGCTGGTTGTCAATCAAAACGCCAACACCGTCCATCTTTGCACCAGCCGCAGCGCAGGCCCAAACGCCGCCTCGTACATGTCATCCTGCGCAGAAACGCCTCCTACCCCCAGGCCGCCACGCACCCGGTTGCAGCGTCTCATTCTCTCGGAACGCCGCCTCGGCCACAGCCGACCCCACACTGGCCTCGTACCAGGCCGTGAATACTCCGCGTGTGGGATTATCCACGGCCGGCGTCGCGTAGGCGATACCCGCGGACGGTGTCTCTTTGCCAGGCCGCTTGACCAACGCCATGAGCCAGTTCCACGAAATGTCCAGGAAGGTCTGCTTGTCGGTGCTCTGGAAACGGCCCACGTTGCGGACGCGTGCTGAAAGGACGACGGTCGAGTGCGTCTGGCTGTCGGCCTTGACCTCGCGTTGGTCGTAGGCAAATTGGAACCGGGGATTCGTAATGGGACCGGGCGGAATGACCAGGGTGAGCAGTAGGCTTTGCGCAAACTCGCCGTACTCCTTCTCCAGCTTGTCGGTCTTGCTGTAGGACACCGAAACGCGGGCGTCCCAGTGCCGCCGGATGCAGTGGATCCAGATGGGCGGCCGCGTATCCTCGACACTGCGTATGCCGTAGGTAAACGCCCCGGGCTCGGTCCCATCAATCTCAATGACAAATGGACTCTGCGCCCTGATGACACCGCTGCTATTCATGTACACACGCTGGCACTTGAACTCGTACATGATGCGCTTCTCGTGAAGCTCCCAGTCCGGCGTTATTGGGACTGACCAACCGTGGCCGCCATCGATGTTGCTGGGCGCCGCATGGGGGTTGTTGCTGCCTTCGCCGGCCCGCTGGTCGTCGAAAATTGTATTCGGCTTGACACCGACGAGGCTTTCCATATCGTTGCCGAACAGGGTCAGTGCCTTGGTAAAGACGACGCTCTCGGGCGACACGCAGATGGTGTCCAGCCGAGTGACGATTTCAGTGTGAGGCCAGCCCGATGCGGCCTCACCAGGCAAGTTAAAGGCAAGTCCCTCGGGTTGGCATCCATGATGTATATACGACCCAGCTCTACCTTGAGCCGTATACGTCCCCTGGCATAGGCAGGTCTGCCATGAGGCGGCTAATGCAGGTGCAGAGGCCGCTGGCAAATGTCGACCGCCGAACGAGCGCCTTGCTCATTGCCCTGGGATTTCTGGGCAAGACCGGGCTGAACTTCTCCCTGTTTTCGGGAACAAATTGATTTTGCTGAAATGGAGCGGGTGTAACAGGGCGCGGAGGCGAGTCATCAAGTTCAATCAAAATGTCGTCGTTCGTCGGAACAGGAGTTACTGTGTCTGCTACTTTCGTCGTAGGTGGCGGAAACTTCTCGTCCAAAAGATCAAGGAGAGTCTGCGTCTCGGCAGGCCCATTTTTGGCCCCCGACATGTTTGTGACCTTGACACTGTGGTTATTGTGGTTACCACTTGTGGCCTGGACTTGTTCGGCAGGCTTTGTGGCTATCTTGGACAGTTTATCGCCCATAATCTTCTTGGGATTGCTCATAAAATCCCATAGAAGCTTCATCTCGTATGTGTGTTTGTCCGACTGGAAGGATGGGGTATGGAAGGTGGCTGCACAGCCGGTGCGGGCTTTCCATTGGAGCTTTCGGGACCAGAACCAAGCTCAGACGCTGCAGTGGGAGCTGGTGCAGGGATGATAGGAAAGGGGACAGAAGGTGAAGGCGCAGGAATAGACCTCTCATCGGGTTTATCCAGCCCAAGCAAGTCAAACGGCTGTGGCAGTTCCAGCTCTTTCTTGACCACTTTGGCATTGGGCTGGCGGTTCCTCTCGCCGTTTCCGAAACAAAAGAGCTCCGATTCATCAATCAACATCTCTGCTGGCTGCTGAGTGACTGGCCCGGCTTGAGTGACGCCTTGTCCATCGGCGCGTCCTTTAGGGCCGTCACGCCGACAATCTTCGGTGTGTACTTTGCTCTCTTGAACCACGCGGGCCACTTTCGTGCTTCGTCCTTAAAACTTTGTGGTGATTTGGGGCCGAACAGGGAGACTTCCATTCGCTTAAAATGATCAAAATCGCAGATGCGAAGGCAGACTCCTTTGCAAACACAGACTTGAACATGCGTTCGAGCACGGCTTCGGGAATTGGCTGGGGTCGAAAATGGTCGACGTGAGCATGTTCTCGTTGACGTGGGCCATGTAGCGGGCATCAACATGGTACGGGCCCTCGGTTTCGGAGTACAGTAGGTGCTTCGGTGCAGGCATGGTAAAGACCTGGGGAGAAACATGTTAGGTATGTGGCGGGAGAACAAGAAATAACACCGCTGCGACTTGGTCACCACAATGCGTACAAACTTGGCTACAAGATTGTCAAGCAGCTTGCAGGCCACGTTCAAGTCAAGCTGTGTTGTTGCACCGATGTAATCAGGCGGCCGTTGGTCGAATCGATTGTGACGAGAGCGCCCGACTGGGCCATGATAGACTGCCGAGCTTCCTCGTCGACGACCTTGTGCACAGAGATGGTGTCGGGCATTTCGTCATCAATGCGGACCACACCTTGCGAAATTCGAGCTTGTCAAAGGCAACGGGGCACAGCTGGTCGACCGCCGGCTTGGCAGCCGCTTCCTTAGGGAGGCCACCGGGAAGCGGAAGCTTCAACCACGCATTCTTTGTAGGGACCTTTGTTGGTTAGCGAGCAGAAGGTGGGATAGAACCATGTCCTGGAGACTCTTACACTCTGTCGGCCCATGCTTTGCTCCATCTCATCGTGAACCTGCTTGAAGATGGCCTGTATGTGGCGCACATCGTTGGCCTGGCATGACGCTTTGAACCAGCTCAAGTCTGCCTCAAAAGAGTACTGGCCGCTAGGGTGCTTGTTGCGCAGAGCCTCGAGCACACGCTCGACACCGGCGGCATGGTACTGCCAGATACTGGACAAGTAGATCTCAACCGGATTGTTGTCCACGTTGTCGACGGTAGCCATGGCTGTAGGAGGTCGGGAGAAGATCTTCCCACAGTGAATGAGCTATGGAGGAAGATGCTAGAGTGCAAGAAACAACAGGACAAAGAAATGGGTCAAGTAAAAGGAAGAGCGGGCTGGAGATTCTGATAAAACTAGCAGTCCAAGCAGATGCAAACGAAAGAGGAAAATTGATGTGGGAGGCTTATTTGGGGATGAGAGGAAGGTCGAGATCAGGGTGAGATTGAGTTTCGATGACGGAGAGCAGTCAGATAGAGGCCGGTCGAGAGTCAGTAAACGGTGTGAGGTACAAGTCAGATGCAGCTCAGTGGCCGAGTATATCGAGTAGAATGGTGAGCTGGCAAGCTGAATAGGGCTAATCTGGCTAACCTGACCATGGAGGAGCGATTGATGGCGGGCCTTTGAGCAGACACAATGGTCGGCGTGCTGTTAAATGCCTGCTTACTTCTTGAATCAGACGTCGATAGGCAACCTTGATCCTGCTGTGCCCGAGGACATAAAAAGCGACGCTAGGAAGAACGTGAGGGTAGAAAAAACGAGGCCAACGACCATATCAAGAGGGACGTCAGGTCGACAAACAAGGCAGAGACCGTGTGGTGGTGCTCAAAGAGGAAAGAGCCCTCTGCACGAGTTGCGCCTTCCATACTCGTATGCACGTAGCCTGACATCAGACAGACACACCGGCTTTTATAAACTCTATTTATGTAAACGATGCTGGTAAGTGAACGGCTGACGGCTCACCAGCTTCAATTGGATTGGCAAATCACCAGATTACATAGCTTTACATAACAAAAGAGCAGAACTGGGTCGTAGTCTCATCTTGCCAGGCCCTCTCTGGCGCGCAATAGAGGTGTCGTCTAGTGAGGTAGTGATAGTTGTAGTCAGTGCACTGATATCCTAAGTCAAAGGAACAAAAAGCAAACTGAATGGCAAATACGAGCAGAGAGTTCATATAGATTGACGAGATTGCCGATAAAATGGACGGCGTTGCCTCTTACAAGCTCCTTTCGACGCGATATAACCACAGCCTTGGACCTTCTCCAGCTTTTAGGTAGTCCCAACCTGATAATGTGCTAGTCCCTGGCATTCCCTGTGCCTCAGTCTTAGAAGTCGCGTGTGAAACAGAATGTCAATTAGCCCACGAAGAGTAGCCGAAGGGGCAAGTAGAAACAATGAAGAGTAGCTGAAAGAAGTAAAAAAAATAACGAATGCCGAGTGTTAGCTCTTCGGAAGGACGCAAACGCAATCTACTTCCTCGGCCTTGGTTGGTAACAACGCCGTACTCCGTCCATCCAAACACTGAGAGAGCCCGTCATAAAGATATCTGATAATAAATACAATTGTAACTGTAACCTTTTCCGTTTTTTCTGTTGTGCTCCTACTTCGCCGATAAGTATATTGTACTTACATAATCGTATTCGTTGCTGCTATGAACCAACGAACCGTCACATTGGCAATACGTTGCAGTAGTTTGTCATTGGTCGTTGATGGTGGGCGGGCCTATTACGCCCATTCAATGGTATTCTTAACATTGAGTGACCACTTGAGCTTGTCGAGAACTTGGCGGGCTTCTTCGAGTGTGCTCTCCTGCTCGGCCTCTCGTCGTGAGGCGTTCGTCTTGATATCGCGTAGCAAGTCTTCTTGCTCCTTTTTGTATTCGGCAAACTTGCGGGCGATGTCCTCCTTTTGCTGCATTAAGAGCTTGATGTTGCTGTCTTGCTGGTCGCAGAGGTCGCGCAGCATGTTGATCTTCTCATCGTCTTGCCGCCGTGCCTCGGACAGCTCCTTGACATCCTTGCCCATGCGGGATGCGGCTCGCTTGACGGCCTCGCCCTGGTCGCGCCAGTGGCTGCTGATGGCGTTGTAGCGGCCCTCCATTAGCGCAACGTGCCCAATGGCCTCCTCCACTTGCCGCTTGGAGTCGGACTTGATCTTTTCCATCTCCTCGCGCCATGTGCGCTCGCGGTCTTGGGCGTCGGTGGTTCGCTTCTTCTCGAGTTGGACGGCGCCCTGCAGGCTTTCGACTTGTCGTTCTTTGCGGGCAAGCAGCGTCTTAGTTACACTGGCCTCGAGTAGCCGGCTCTCGTAGTCCGAAACCATGCGCTCCATCTTGTCCTCGAGGAGGCGCGCAGACTGCTTCGCCTCCTCGGCTTTCAAGGCTTCGATTTTGAGATCCCGTTTCAAGGCTTCGTTGTCGGACACGAGACGATTGATCACGCGCCCCGTCTTCCCCAATCCGGCCTTTCCAACTGTCGAATCCCATCTATTGCCACCCGCACCGTCCCTTGCTGGTCGTCGGCTATGACATCCTTGTCCATATTGCTCGCGAAACCGCTGTTAGTTGCTGACCGGCCGCCATTGGGCGAACCGAATGCGTTGACGCTCATGCTTGCTGCAATGGGCGCCTTGCTGGCTCCATAGGATAAGTTGCTCTCCCTTGAGGACGCCTCCATGCTGGGCCGTATTGTGGAGCTACCGGAGCGGGCCGAGGGCACTTCGAGACTGGAAACGTTGGAGCCGCTCGGTTGTGGTGAAGCCGCCGTGCTCTGTTTTAAGCGGCCGCTGCTGGGTTTCGAGTCGCTCGGAGGCGAGTGGGGTTGTGAAGTGAAGGATGCTGTGCTGACGTTGCTATTGACCGAGCTGGAGAAGGCGGAGTTGGAGTTTCGGGTGACGGATGGCGAGCCGGTGGACGATGCCTCGTCGTCAAACGACTGTCTCGGTTTGCCGTCAAAGCTAGTAACAGCGCGAATGGTGGATAGAGTTCGAGAAAGGCCGCCCGCGGGTGATGGTGCTGGTGACGATCGGGCAAATGTAGTCATTCCTGGGACGGATGGTAACGGCTTGTCGCCACGGGTCGAGTCTCTGGACTTGCGGCCCATGATAATGTTGTTGCTGCTGTCGGCTTTCGGAACATCGGCTAGGGACACTCGTGGCGAGTCATTTGGTGCAGACGGTGTGCGAGAGTGTGCCGGGTCTTGGGGAGATGTCAGTACTCGGCAAGATACGAAGACATGGATGGGAGTAAAGAAAGTGGTGTATGGCGTCGCGACAGGAAACGTGCTTGTTGGTAGCCCCGGATAAGAAGAGGAGGGTAAACAAAGTTAAGAGTGGGGCGGAAAGAGGTGTGATGTGCGTACTCGTATGTACGAAGTACTTCGTAGGCAGAAGGCAGAGGAGAGGCAAACCAGGGACGCGAAGAACCAGGAAGAGGAATGTTTTGATGGAACGCTTAGGCTTGGGACCAAATGCAGATTTGAGGACTCAAAAGGCGTAGGGCCGTAAAAGGCAAGCCACAATAGGCACGAAAGCGCCAGCGCTGTTCTTTGTGCGTCACACAAGATGCTGGCACGAAGCGAATCCACAAATCACGCACCTTTTGAGTCGTTGCTGCTAGCTTTGGTCGAGCTGACGTACGGTTGACGCTGTGATCTCCCCAGCCTGTTGCGCATTGTCTTCTTTGTAGCGCGCCAGACAGGCCTGGCAAGCCTCTTCAAACAATCTGATCAAGATATGAAGCGCACTGGGGCCTATGGGGCGCCTATGGAGCCGCCAAAGTACTGCCTGTCGAGAGGGCCAGCTGTCTTCTGTTGGCTGACGTTATTTTGCCCTGCTTTTAACTTTATGTTGGCAAATTTGCTGATAGCTCGGAGGATTCAACGACTGCCCCTAGTTTTTTGTGACGGCGCGTGCCTCAACTTCGTAGTGGCCTAACAATCTGGCGTTGTACAGGTGTGTATCAAAC
Organism: Sporothrix phasma; assembly: GCA_016097075.2. Classification (NCBI taxonomy): domain Eukaryota; kingdom Fungi; phylum Ascomycota; class Sordariomycetes; order Ophiostomatales; family Ophiostomataceae; genus Sporothrix; species Sporothrix phasma. The sequence goes on along the minus strand of JADMNG010000017.1, from coordinate 129,492 downwards.
GAAGGCTGTTGCGATATGGCGGACGTTAGTCGAGACGATGTCGTTAGGCGTGAGCAGCAAGACAGAATCGGAGTTTAGAGACAATGTTACGATGGCGATGTCGAGGCTGTTGTACTTCGTAGGATGTTATGGGAAGGCACCACCTTGACGAAACGGGACAGGATTGTTATGCTGTCCCACTTGCCCCTTTGCCAGCATTCGCAGCGTAATTGGCAGTGAAAACTTCCCCTTGTAATTCGCTCGGAACGGCCTCTGATTTTCTTCCGCGGCCGCAGGAAAGGATGGAATGCGCAGGCTGCGTCGGAGTCACGCTACGAAGTATCTTACAAGGCTAGGGGTGTACGTGTACCGAGTAGACATGTATTACAGAGGTCTGTGTTGGAGCAGTGTTTAGAGGTAGTCAATCGTGTTTTAGTGTGTGTTTTACAGTGCTTTTACAACACTTCGCGCGATCCACTTAACGCGCCAGCCACAGAAGACGGCAGAAGCGACGACACGACATCATACTGTCCCGGCAACCGTGTCGCCCTGCTTAATGCGACGCAGCTGCGGCTGGCGAGCACGATATGTGCATAGTATGCCTCTACCCAGGACTTGTATTAAACATCAGCTCGCTTAGGGGTGTTGTTGCCCGTCAGCTGGCCATTGAGGCTGAAGAGGTCGCAGGCCAGGGCTTGCTTGCAAGAAGCGAGACAACAAGTGCCCCAAGTTATATTGAGAGTGTCGGCGGCAATCGACGAAAGATGACGTTGGATGGCGAGACAGCCGAGCAGTTGTGGCTATGTGGCTTGGAAGTGTGGCTTGCGTGCAGTATATTTTGGAAAGAGGAAGGAGCTGCTTGAGGCTTTTTATGGTTGAATGTGGGCTTTCGGGGTCGTTGATGGGCAGTAGTTCTCGCATCTCAATGTGCACGATGTTACTGCGGACATTCGTTCTCACTTTGACTCACGGAGCGCACACAGGCGGTTGTTGCCCTCAGTCTTTGGTATATCCAAAGCCACTGAACACGCAGACGATCTTACAAACCTATCATCGCAGCCTCAAGTCCAAATGCGTTTACTTGAAGCCTTCTTTCCAGCCTTCTTCTCAACCAGTCCACAGCTGGTGGCCTCCCCACGTCTACGAGTAATATCACGATCTTTTGAGCCCACTTTGGCGTCCTTTTGTGCCGCCGCTACTTGGACCGTCTCCGACAAAGCTCCTCTCAATAGTCCCGCCAGCCAACCAGAGAGACGCTACCCCTGCGCGTTGGCGTGCACGGGCCAGCCCATGCCAGCTACGTATTTAGCGGTGAGCGCGGGAACAAGAGTAGGGTAGCAGTACTTCTGTCACCTCATAGACTTCTAGTACCTTTAGGTATCTCTACTCCCCCAACGGGTTCCTTCCCTCAATGCCCCTTTCCCCTCTTGTTGCTCCCCCTGCTCCTTAATTGCCCCTCCTCGACCTCTACGACTTCACCGCACAAATCTCCTTTCCTTTTGCAGGCAGCTCATTTCCTGTGTCTCCCACTCGCCGCCTTTCCTCCCATTTTCTCCCGCAGTTTTGAGTCTGTTGCCCGTTGAGAACCCGAGAATCTGAGAATCCGAGAACCAGAGAGGCTCTAGTCGCTTCGTTTGCCCAGCCTTGTGCTTGTCGTGCTTGCTTTTTCCCTCCATTCACAATTTCCACCCTCCTCTGCTCTACAGCAAGCTCCCCCTGATACCCCCCTTCCAACAGCTGCTTCCTTTTCGTGCCAACCGCGACGACGGACAGGAATCTCTCCTCATCGTCCGTCTTTTCCTTCTCGCCAACTTCGCCAACTTCATTTCCCCCCACCCATCCTTCGATTTGAGCAACAATGAAGGGCGAGGTAAGTCGGATTGAACATTGAGCCCCTGTGCCGCTTCGGCAAATCCCCGTACCGTCGTCTATCATCAACACCGGCCGATTTAAATATGAACACGATGCTGTCGGCGGAGGCCGAGCTTCGGCATGGATTGAGCTCGGAGTAGCTTGTGGTCGAGCTGTCTATACATTGGTATATGTCCTCTCTCTTCGCCAAAGCACCACTACCATCTGCCCCCATGTGCCTATGTCGTGTCCTCACCGTCCTCATCTGCTGTTCTTCGGATCCGTGTTTTGACAATATCTGCCAGGTTCTTCACCTTCACCTGGGCCAGGCTGGTACCCAGCTTGGCAACAGTGCCTGGGAGCTGTACCTGCTGGAGCATGGCCTCAGCGCCGATGGCCGTCCGGACCCCAACCTCAAGGACATTGCCGAGGGCGGCTCGTACGAGACTTTCTTCACTGAGACCAGCAACGGCAAGTACGTGCCGCGCTCCATCTTTGTCGACCTCGATCCCTCGCCGATCGACGAGATCCGCACCGGCAACTACCGCCAGCTCTTCCACCCCGAGCTGCTGATCAGCGGCAAGGAGGATGCTGCCAACAACTACGCCCGTGGCCACTACACCATCGGCAAGGAGATGGTCGACAACGTCATTGACCGTATCCGCCGTGTTGCCGGTGAGTTCCAGTCCAGCTCTCTTGGCGTGATAGCACGCCGCATCGTCTCTTTGGCCCGTAGCACATGTAAACTTGCTAACGTTTTGCCAGACAACTGCAACTCCCTCCAGGCTTCCTGATCTTTCACTCCTTCGGTGGCGGTACCGGCTCTGGTTTCGGTGCTCTGCTGCTCGAGCGCCTGTCGACCGAGTACGGCAAGAAGTGCAAGCTGGAGTTTGCCATTTACCCGGCTCCCCGTGTCTCGACGGCCGTTGTCGAGCCCTACAACGCCGTTTTGTCGACCCACAGCACCATTGAGAACTCAGACTGCACGTTCCTTGTCGACAACGAGGCGGTCTACGACATTTGCCGCCGCAACCTGGACATCCCCCGTCCCGATTACGTTCACCTGAACCGCCTCATCGCCCAGGTTGTCAGCTCCATCACGTCGTCCCTGCGCTTCGATGGCGTCCTGAATGTGGATCTGAACGAGTTCCAGACCAACCTGGTTCCCTACCCGCGTATCCACTACCCGCTTATCAGCTACGCCCCGGTTGTCTCGGCCTCCAAGAGCGCCCACGAGAGCTTCAAGGTCCACGACCTGACCTTCCAGTGTATGTAGTCCCCGCCCCTCGAGATCCATTGTAAAATGTGTCTGACTCCCCAGGCTTCGAGCCCAACAACCAGATGGTCGTCTGCGACCCCGCAACGGCAAGTACATGGCTGTGGCCCTGCTGTACCGTGGCGACGTCGTCCCCCGCGACTGCAACGCCGCTGTTGCTGCCCTCAAGGCCAAGGCGTCGTTCAACCTGGTCGAGTGGTGCCCTACTGGCTTCAAGATCGGCATCAACTACCAGAAGCCCGTCGCCGTCCCACCGCCTCGCCCACCGACGGTGGCCTCGCCAGCGTCGACCGCTCCGTCTCTATGCTGTCCAACACCACCGCCATTGCCGAGGCCTGGTCGCGTCTGGACCACAAGTTCGACCTCATGTACAGCAAGCGCGCCTTTGTGCACTGGTACGTGGGTGAGGGTATGGAGGAGGGTGAATTCAGCGAGGCCCGTGAGGATCTTGCTGCGCTTGAAAAGGATTACGAGGAGGTGGCTGCCGATTCGTTCGAGGCCGAGGAGGGCGATGTCGAGTACTAAGCTACAGTACTACTTCGTAAAAGTCTCTACCAAAGCATCCGCAGCAAAGGCGAAGGGCCCAACTACAGCAACCTCATTACTCCACCCCCCTTTTTCCGTTGTTTTTATTTGTTGGGCTGTCGTTGCTTTCTTCTTGCTTATTCCTCCACTGTTCTTTACGACTCGCGACCTTTTTACTCTTGTTAGCCACCCTTCCTTTCTCTTCCATGTTTCTCCCCCTACCTTTTTATCTTCGTATTTCTAGGTACATATGACGACCAAATGAGCGTGTCTTGTCGATCCAAGAGTGAAACCACCAAAATATGATATCCGAGGATTTTACCTGCCCCTATTTTCTTCAATTAATCTCATCTCCCTCTCTTTTTGATTCCCTTCTCATGGCGACATGTGGGAGGCTTTTTTTTTTTTTGGTATTCTCATTCTCTGCCTCTCGTCTTGGTAGAGCTGGCAAGAACTCCTTTTTCCTCTGACAATAATCTTGCGGGCTAGCTCTACGTTTCAACGTTCGAAAGCTGAGAGTGCAAGAGGCATAGGGGAACAAATCACCTGCTTTCTTGGAATATGCAATAGGAATCATGATGAACACAATGCCAACAAAAAATAGAAAGTTTTCAAAGGCGCCCTGTAAATATGAACAAAACAAATTACGAAACAAAATTCCCCGCCACATTTTATGCGCCTCCAACTCAGGCGCCACCAGTCTTCTTCGCCCGCCAGTTGGCTGCACGGCCTGCCTGCCGCACCTGCTTCCGCGAAGCATCGCTGCCAGGCGGACCACCGCCGTTTTTACCGCCCTTACCACCCTTACTCTTGCCCTTCTTAAACAGATTGACACCACCCACGCGGGCGCGCATACCCTCAAACACCATGGGCTTGCCGTCAGGACCAGTAGCCCCGATGGGCGCCGTGGCGGCAGACTTGCCAGCAGCTTCGACGCACGACCGGCCGACGTCTGCTGCTCCGCCGTCAGCTTAGGCTTGTAGCCGGTGGTGCCGTTGCGGCCACGGCCGTCCCGTTTGTTGTCCTCCCGCTTGTTGTTGTTATCGGGCTTGCCGTTAACCTTTTGCTGGGCGCGCTCGACAGCGCGGGCTGTCTTGTACGGCGCCTTGCAGCGGCTGACACGCAGCACACGCGGCAGCAGGGGCGGGTACTTTTTCTCGTTGAGCAGGAGGGCAGCCTCAACCGTTGTGGCGTCCTGACTGTTGTTAGTGACAAATTAAATAAAGGGAGACAGTGGCCGGGGAACGTACATAGAACTGGACGTAGGCAAAGCCTTTGCCGACGCGGGTGACGGGATCGCGGACGACGCGCACACTCTCGACCTTGCCGGCGTGCTTGCCAAACGTGCGCCACAGACCCTCATCAATGTCCATGGGCGTCTTGTTGCGCTTCTTGCGCGTCATCTCGCCGCCCTCGCCCTCAGCCTCGGGGTTTTGCAAAACAGTCTCGTCGTCGACAAAGCCCAGGTTGCCCACAAACACGCACCGCTTGTGGTCGACGGGTGACGGGTGGGACACGCTGTCCACGCGCAGGTGGCGGTCGAGCACGACGGTGCCGTTGAGCTTGCGCACAGCCGTGCGTGCGGCGGCGGCGGTCGAGTACACGGCGTAGGCGTTGCAGGACTGTGCCGTGGCGCCCATGACCGACTTGGTAATGAACGACGCACGCTTGGCAGCGCTGCTGACGAAAAGGGACTGACCGGAACCGCAGGCTCTCTACCACCGGCTTGTCGTCGTCGTTATTTTCCTTGTCGTCCTTTTCGCCCTCCTTCTCAACCTTTTTGTCCTCCTTCTCCTCCTTCTTTGACTTGCCCTTGGCGGCCTTGTCGTCCAGGATGGACTCGAGGTGTGTCATGAGCGTCTTCTTGGCCGCTTTGTTAGTGACGGCGCTGATGCTGACATTGGACAGGAACACAGTGCGGTCTGCTTTGGCCTTGTCCTCCTCGTCGATCTGGCCGTTGTCCGTGCCGTCTTGTGCGCTTCCGTTGGTGGCATTGGCGGCGTTCAGAAGGACTCGTGGACGATGGGTTCGTCTGTGCCCTCTCGTCGTTGTCGTTCTTGTCGGCCATCTCCTCATCAGAGTTGTCGGCCGCAGATGCGTCGCGCTTTGCCTTCTTCTCCGCAGGACGTCGATTTCCTTCTCGAGCTTGTCAAAGTAGCGGCTCTCCAGATCGTCGTTCTCGTCCCGGTTCTTCCGCTTCCTCTTCTTCAAGTCGGCGACGGGAGCTGGGGCGTCTTCCTCCGTACTTGAGCTGCTGGCCTCGTCGTCAACATCCTCATCCTCCTCAGAATCATCGTTATCTTCGTCGCTCCCTTCGGCAACCTCCTCTTCCTCCTTGGTCAGAGGATGAATGGGGTTCGCTTGCGGGGCGTCCCTTGGTCTTGAGGTTACCAGGGGTTCGTATTTCGGCTTCGCAGTCGTCTCGACAGGTCCGACCTTTGGTATTGTTAGTCTCAGCTCCCTGTCTCCCTCGAAACGCTGAAGAACTCGTCAAACGTACACTGGATGCAAAGAGAGCATCGAGAGTGGGGTCCACTGCCTTTTTCGGCGCAGAGAATACAGATTTTCTAGATTTTCGCTCTTGTCAGTAATTGTAGCAGCACAGATAAGTTTTGAATTCAATATTACTCACGATTTCCCATTGTGAGTGTCGTTGCGAAGAAATTGCGATCTCGTCGTCTAAGTTACGTTCTGTCCGCTTTCAGAAAAACGGGCAGAAAAAATAATTGCGGTCTCGAAAGTTGGGGACCGCGATAACGATAACTATCTTATCAAAACGTGACTCTAGCAACATCATTGGCTAGTCCTGGCCAGTACCTACATCGACATAGCGCTACCTCCTGCCGCTGTGATCTGTAGTGGCTCATATGTAGCCTAGAAGTACCTATGCTGCTCGGCTACAAGGTCCGCTTTCTGTCAGCAACGCTGCAGCCGTTTCTGCCATCCGATACCGCCCTGCGAGGATCTGGTCATCTGGCTAGCGCACGGTCTACTGCCTCCCAATAAGCGCGAGAGACACTGGAAAAATGGACTACGGCGGACCGGCGCCATTGTAGCACCACAGCACTAGCTGGGGGGAGAGAGCGAGGAGCACAGGTCCGCTTCGCGCAAGTGGCATTTCAACCGCCGATTTCTGCTTCCTACCACAAAAACCCTCTCCGCTCTCCATCCGCCCTCTCTCTTTTCTCTCACGACACCACTCACACGACTCGAGTGCCCGTTCTCTTGATCGGCAGCCGCTTGCGAATTGACACCGGCGACAATTTCGCGCGTTTGACGCCTGGAAGCAGCTTGCTTTGCCGCTCTTCTGGGCCTTTCCCCCCCGACCAGCGGCTTTCCGTTTCTCGATCCTCGTCGTTTCCCTCCTTTCTCCCTCTTCTGACTTGGTTCTACCCAACGCTTTTCGATCCACCCTCCGCCGCCCACGCGCCTCACCGTTACCCTTCCCTTCTTTGTGCGAACTCGAAAGTTTTCCTCTTCTGCCCTGGTCGGTGCCCGGGGCCATTCCACCCACCAAAGACCGAACTGACTCGAACTCTCCCTACACCCTCAAACCAACGATGGCCGTCGGCGAAGAAGCAGCCGACATGGCCACCTCGAGCCCCCCCCTCCTGCCACACCCCGACGACAACAGCCCCAGCAATGCGTCGAGTCCTCTCACCGAAGTCGAAGATAAGGATGGGGAACCAGATGAGATGGACCTTGACGGACCGGTGCACAACTCGTCGTCCTTGAGTAACGTCAACCTGGACGACGAGGATGCCAACGACAACGGCTCGCGGGCGGCGCGATCGCACTTTGGGTCCGATAACGGGGATGAGTCTGCCTTGTCCGAGGTCGAGCCTGACATGAACGATTCCGAGGCCGAGACGGAGCGTCTTTATGACACGCCCACGAAGGCCAAGAACATCAAGGATGGCGTCGATGGTGTCGACGCAGAGAGCAGCCCCGAGTCCATCACCAGCCCGACAAAGCGCCTCACACAAGCGACGCGGGACCGCACGTTTCAGGCCAGCCCTAGTAAGCTGAAGCAGCAGCTCCATGCCGACTCCGACGCGGACGAGAGGACGACGATGCGCTTTCGGAAGCCGAGGACGAGGAGAACAACGAGGCCGACGGCGAAGAAGAGGCGGCTGCAGACGACCGCGAGGCAACGCGCAGCAGTCGTCGTCGATCGCTGGCCGCCGCAAAAGAACAAGCCGAGAACAACAAGGAGGGCGCAAATGGTGAAAAGGAGGAGACGCCTGTGCCGACGCCCGTGCTCCTCCGCAGCCAACGCTCCAACTCGGACACACGCAAGCGCAAGCGTTCCCCCACAACCGACCCATCGGAGTCCGATCAACCATTGCGGAAACGCATCGGCCCTGGCGGTAACGGCCCCTCAATCGTCGAGGAGGTTGACGGCCAAAAGGCATCGGCCAAACGGCCAACCACACACGGCGCGACCGACGACGACGCTGCCGACACTGGCGCCGACGAAAAGGCCGAGGCCGACAACTCAGCAGAGGGCACAAATAGCGACGCGTTTCGGGCTAGAAGGTCGAAGCGTGGCAGTACCAAGAAGCGCAACAACTCGGACGGCGACGACGATGCAAATGAAGACCAGAACGATGACGTATTAGAATACGGCGACCCAGCTACAGCAGAAGAGGATGTTGCGGGCCATGGCGACGATGAGCCGATCGATGGTGACATTGACGAGGAGGCCGAGCAGCCACAAAATGAGGAAGAGTGTACGAAACACCCGAAGAAGGAAGTGACGACGGCACCAGGCAAAATGGACGCAGACCATGCTGACAATACGACCGCTACAGTGGAACGAAAGAAGGCCGCACTCGAAAACCTACACGCGATTGAGAAGCAATTCGCGTCTTTCCGAGACAAGTGAGTGCCCCCTTCAGTCTTACAGTTACATCTCACACCTATCCTCGCCTGCGGCTCGTACTAACAACGACGCAGACTCTACCAGGAACGACTAGACCAGCTTAATCAGGAGGAAGAAATGCTCCTTGGCGACAACCCGACACACCCCGAATACCTGGCCATGATGCAGTGTGTCAACGAGCGGCGAGACGAGAAGTTGCGTGTCATCGACGTCGAGTACAACTTCAACCTGCAGACACTCAAGCGCTGGGCCGTCGCCCGCCGCAGCCATATCCACGGCCAATACTTTCAGAGCATACGTGAGTCGCGCGAGCTGGTGCTTGAGGAGCTGGGCCGGCAATGGTACCAGATCCAGCAGCAGCGCAGGCGGCACGCCAACACCATCCCCGATTATGGTTTGCAGTACCGACGACCAAGACGCAGCGCATCAAGAACGCCATCACATACAACAAGGAAGTGTCGATTCTGTCTGGCATTGCCAAGTACGAGGGCTTCCCTGCCGCGCCACAAATCACGGGCGCCTCGTCAACCCAAGTCGACGACGACCTCGAAGCCATTGCAGTAAGTCCCCCATGAGGCGCCATTATTGAAACGACCATTTAAACGACCAAGCATATACTGACATTTTATCAGAGAGGTCGTCATGCGATACCAGCTGCGCACATGTCCGCACAGCCCTACAACACACACGCGGGCCACCAAGGCCACTCTCCATACCCAGAACTGGCTGGCCACGCTGCAGCGAGCGCCATCATCAATGCCAATGTGAATGGCGCCGTTGCCAACGCCAACGGCGGCAGCGTTGGCCCCGTGTCGTTCCACAGTTTAGGTGCGGCAGGCCAGCAGTTCTTGGCAGACACGCCGTGGGCAAACCCACAACATCCCGCACACCATGCTCAACGCCCACAGGGGTCTCCGGCCGTTTCAGCAGTAGCGGCACCGCCAGAAACACAGCCGCGGAAGCCGCTGCCGCCGCAGGCGGGTGGCCATGCCATTACCACCAGGGACGGGACACCCCCAAAAATGGACAGTCACTTGGCCGATGCCGTCCAAGAGAGAACCCGCCGCCACGGTCTCGTACTAGAGCGACCAGAGCCGTATGGAGCGGAACCAAGAGGAGCGCAGTCGGATTGAGCAGGCCCTCGAGATCCTGGGTAACGCACAAATTCCCTCACTGAGACCTCCTAAGCCGAAGCCACGGTGAGGACGAATTTGCTTGGCGTGTCTTTTTATGCATTGTGGTGCATACGGCGTTTGTCTTTTATTACTTGGTTTTTTTCCTGGTCTGTCTCTACAACCGAACGACTGCTGCTGTTCTTTAACGTCTTTTCATGTTTTTTGGTCCGAGCTTGCATTGCACGCTTTTATTGCGTTCTTGCTCTCCTGAAGCATAATTGCTTAAGGAGATCCGCTGGAGAGGCTGAGGCCTTACTTTTGTTTCATTATGCCAGAATGGGAGAATTTGGGCGGCTTGTTTTCTTCTTTCTTCCTGAGTCTTTGACTGCTTCGAAGTTGTTCTCGTCCTGCACCTATGGAGACGTCATCCTGCCAAGTTTTGTTGCCTTTTTAGGAGTTGATTGCTTTTCCCAGGGCCTTCCATGCCTCATTATCAGTGTTATCTGTGTGGAAATGAGGCAACGCTACATATATACCACGCCACCGTGTTTGCGTTTACAATCATATTACACGGGCAATATGAGGACAGGCCCATTCGACCATCACTTTTTCGTGTTCACCAAGTAGTGGCTAAAAGAAGAGACTTTTGTGCCGTGATGCGCCTTTGCACCAGGGGTTCTCCCCTCCTTCAATGACGCCTCGTCGAAAAATTTAGTGTTTATTCGTTAAATAATCGTTGCTTGGTCCCTATCTAATCGCCCCGTGCAAGATTCCAAAATCGCATCGTATCGGATCGAGGAGGATGTTCAGTCTCGTGTCGTGACAACCGGGTGCCCCATCACTTCTTCGCTAAAGCCTGGACCTGTGCCTGTATTTGTGACGGCTGCGCCTGCTGCTGCTGCTGTGCCTTTTGTGCAACGGACTGCGCCGGCTCGCTCGGTACTTGGACGTCGTCGAAGTCGTCCTGGCCAATGACGTGGATCGTGTAGGCGTCTGCAAAAGTGTGTCAGTATATCTGGGGTCTATTGACACCTTATCTCGGGACCATCAAGGAGGAAGACTTACAAACACCCAGGCAAACGACGAGATGCCCAGGCCGAGAACGGTGTTCTTGAAGAGGTACGGGCGGCGGGCGCGGATCAAAGCCGGCGACTGGCGCATGCGCCGATCGTAGTAGGATGAGTGCTCAACGCTGGAGGGGTTATCAGTACGCAAGTAGACAGAAGGGGGAGTATCCAGAGTGACGCACCCGGACATTGTGATTGCTGTGCTGTGAGGTGTTTGCTGCAAAAACGAAGCCTCGTCTGACGTCTCCGGTGGATGCAACTATGAAATCGCCTGACGAAAAGTTCTAAATAGGAAGCATTCCTTGGGTACAGGATGACTAATACTTGCTACGTAAGACTGAGAAAGTCTAGTGGGGTAGCATGCGACTGTCTGTAGGTGGTACTCTACATAGCAATACTACACGTTACAGCGTCAGTTTTCCTCTATACGCTAGTCCATATACGGCAACGTTGGCGGCTCCTTGCTGGGTCGCCCTTGCCCCATCAGTGCTGCTCTGACGCCTACCCAATGCGCCAGCGACAAACTCGACCTTGCATTTTCGTGTCGTGCGCGACCTGCAGCTAGATTACCTCAATACCACAAGCTCGTCTTGCTATCTTTTCTGCGTGCATTCTCGCCACTTTCGCCATTCGCGTAACACGACCGTATCATACGTGGCACAAGACGATCAGGGTGACGCTTTCATCTCCCCGTCGCCCACACAGCGCGCGTGTCCCTCCAGCTTGCGACTCTCTTTCCTCCATCGAATAGGGAAGAACAGGGAATGGCGATCAAGCAGTAAATGCCGTGACGTCGCCAGCGCCTATTCCATTCGCCGACATAACTTTGCATCGCACACGTTCTCGAGCATACGACCTAGGCCTCATCGCTGCTTGAGTTGCGTGCGGCAACCTACAAACGAACCAGCCGGCCATCGATTTGCACCAGTACGTCAAGCGCGACGAAGCCAACAACTCTCAGTACCCAATAGCCTACCTCGGTGCAGCCTCAATACAAACCTTTGACAACTGTGATCCTTTCCTATCATCGACTTTTGACTTTCTCCTTGCCGATAAAGCACCGACGCGCCCACTTCCCGCCCCGTTTATTTCCAGGCTCGACCTTGAATTTGCATCGAAGAGGACAACCAGTCTGGTCGATTCTGGTCATAGACACAGACACCATGGCGACTGCAACAGCTACTGCGCCATCGAATGGTGCGGCAGCTGGAGCTGCAGCCCCAACAGGCACCGACTCTATCCAGGAGCAGATCCGCCAGCTCGATGATGCCCGGAAGCTCGTCCTTGCCAATGTCGGCCATTACCCCATGATCGTCCAGGGCATCTTGCCCATCATCAACCCGTCCTCGCTGCCACAGCTGCGTCGCTGGGGCGCCGACTTTCTGGCAGAGGCCTTCTCGGCACCAGCCATGCCGCTGCGTGAAAAGGAGAGCTTGAGTCTGCTGGTGCTTGGCAGCATCAAGGGCATGCTGGAGAACGCCAACGAAGACCCCTTTGTGTTGCGCAGCATTATTCAGGCCGTCTCCAGCATATATCCGCTTGTGATGCGCTGGGTGATTAACAACTCGTACGATACGGACACCTGGGAGCGCATCAGCGCCATCAAGTCACGCATCTTGAGGTTGTGGGAGTCGCCCTCGCCTTCGGTTCAGATTTGCTGCATCAAGTTTGCGCAGCGCGTCGTCCTCGCCCAGACACATTCAGCCAGCCCAGACCAACGACAGCGCGATGGCCTCGACATCTCGCTTTCCCTCATCCCCGCCAACCACCCTCTTCTTGACCCTCGGCACCTGGAAGCCGAGGCGACCGGTCTCTTGGATCGGATGCTCGGCGTCCTGCAAGACAACAGCAGTGACGCCCTGATTGTCGATGCGACCCTCAACACGCTTTCGGTCCTGGTTCGGACACGTCCGACAACCGTCAACCGCACTATCAACGCCGTGCTCAACTTCAACCCGCTCAGGCTCGCCACTACGTCCATGACGCCGCGGATACGTGTCATGGTCAAGTCGATGGAGAAGACGACACGCATGCTCCTCATCCACCTCATGAAGCGGGATCCCAACAATGCATTCAACCCGCGGATACAGCAGTACGTGGAGCGTATGATGCGCTCACGCGCCGAGCTGCTGGACGACGCAGGGCGCAAGCGGGCACTGGCGGCAGACCAGCAGGCGGCAGGCGATGCCAAGCGACAGAGGATGGCCAGCGGCGGCAGTGCAGCCGCCCCCCCGCCGCCACAAGAGATCCCTGCTCTGGGGCCTGGACCCAAGAGCCTGGCCGACATCTTCGCCTTGACAAGCCACCCACAACTGCGGACCTTCAATGCGTCGAATGTGCCGCTCGAGTTGGCCGCCAAGATCAGCGTGACCACTCTGGCACGGGTCGATTTGGGGCTGCTGAACCGTGCTATTGGTGGCATTAGGGACAGACTGGCCTCGCTTGAGGCGGCATCGGGTTCGCCCGAGCTGGTCCTCAACCCGGACACGGCGCCCTTGGACGTGGAGGACGATGATGATGATTATGAGCCCGACTTTACGGCCGCGAGGATGCCGAGCAGATCCTCAACAAGCTAGACAATGAGGTCACGGACAAGGATGTGGCGCGCGTGGATGCGGCATCACTTGCCCTAGGCGCCTTCAAGTTGCCTACAGCACCAGCACTGTCGCCAGACCAGGCCATCAAAGTAGGCCAGGCTACGGTGGAGCGGGTGTTTGACATGATGCACTCTACGGAAGAATCGGTCGTCGCCGCACCATCATCATCCACAGCAGTCGGAGCACGGAAGGCGACAGCCAAGGCCGGCCTGAACCGCGTTGCTGCGACGGCTAACGACAAGGAAGCGTGGATAACAATTTTGACGCGCCTCGCTACGCGGTCGGTGAGTGGACTTGAGAACAGTGGCGAGGAGGGTGAAGAGGTCGAGCGCAGTGAGGACAAAAACGAGGGCAAGCTCGTTAAAAAGGAGACGAACGGCAGCAGCAGCCAGTCGCCGTCGAAGACAGGGACAAAGGCCGTCCTCAACGACAAGATTCGCGAACTACTGTTCCGATACGTGCTCGAAGACTTTAGAAAACGCATCGACGTGGCGGTTGCGTGGTTGTGCGAGGAGTGGTACAATGACCGTCTGCAAGCGCAGTACCGCGAGCGCAGCGAGGATGAAGAAGGCGAAGAAGGCGAAGAAGGCGACGAAGGCGAGCGCAGCGAGGACAAAAAGGACAAGAAGGACAAGAAGGACAATGGGCATTACGGTACATGGGTCGTCAAGGTGCTCGACGGGTTCCTGCCCTACTGCACTCACAAGACAACAAGGTCTTGACACGATTTTTGAGTGAGATCCCGGCGCTTAACGAGGCCCTGCTGCAGCGCGTCAAGAGCCTGTGCCGCGACCCGTCCATGGTCCCCGTGGCCCTGACCAGCCTGCTCTACCAACTCATGATGCGGCCGCCTGCACGCGATCTCACCCTCGACACCATCCAGGAGATCTGGATTGAGTGTAGGTCCCCAGCCCCAACACCCACTTGTTGTTTGCTTAAACATGTAAATCCCCACTAACCCATCCAGTCGAGGACGCCCGGCCCATGGCTACGAAATACCTCGACAAGTGGCGCCCTGGCTTTGTCCAGGCGCGCAGCGCTCCGGCCGTCGAAAGTGCACCCGCGGAGGCACCAGCAGATGGTCCCTCGGCCGACACGAATACGGACGGCGCAACATCGGCCGCACCTTTGGAGCAGGCTCAGCAGTAGAAGCGGCGATTTGAATCTGGGTATTAAAACATGGGGGGCACGGATATGGGATACATCGAGGCGACAATGCACGCGCATGTCGAATCAGTGTTATCATGGAACGAATATGGCGGTTATTTCAAGTCTTTGCATTCTGTTGACATACATCAATGTCCTCTTATATGTATTTGTAGCGGCTGCAAACCAGTGGTTAAGAAAAGCAAGATGTTTCTCTTCCTACCAGCTCCATGGTGTTCTTCATTTCGCTGCTGTTGCTACCCCAGTTTATCAAGATGGTACGTACTAAAAGTTTCCAAAAACTGTACGCCTGTGTATATAATCTCCTTGGCACTCAAACCAGCCTCCCATGCCCGTGTCTCTGGTACGTACCGCATATCCCTTCCACGGGGCGCCCAACTTGGGGGCATTTGCGTTGTTTGTGGCGCAGTAATGTCCTTTTCACTGTCATCGTTGATTCCGGGTTCCGTTTCGGCACTGTTCAGGCGTCCTTGTCAAAGAGCAGAGTCCTATACCGCTTCGCCTCGGCAATGCTGTCCAAGATATCGTCACGCGCCCGGTGCCTGCTCTCCTTTGTCTCCCACTTTTCTCGCCGTTCCCTTTTTAGCGCCTCTTCACCTTCAGGCACTAAAGGTGTCCAGCGCTTTACGGCCT
Organism: Sporothrix phasma; assembly: GCA_016097075.2. NCBI lineage: Eukaryota > Fungi > Ascomycota > Sordariomycetes > Ophiostomatales > Ophiostomataceae > Sporothrix > Sporothrix phasma. Next base: position 114,397 of record JADMNG010000017.1, on the reverse strand, counting down.
CCTTGATTGTGCTCACGTCCAGAATCCGGTAGTGCAGATGGTCCATGACCCGGTCGTACGGCGCCCGGCGCAGAAACGCCTTGTCGGCGTGCACGCTACTGCCGGCCAGCAGACCCAGGCGCGGCTTGGGAATGTATTGCCGAATATACTCGAGCAGCCCGTTGGCGGCCTCCTCGTGTGTCGTCGTCGACTGTATACAGGCAGCCGTCAGACCGCTGCGGCCGTGCTGGTTGGTGCACCAATCGTCCATTTGGTCGAGGCGCTCCTTGTCGACATGGAGGATGGCGCCCCAGCCGGGATCCTCACGTGCGGCCTCGTCCTGGTCTAGTGTTTCGCCGTCGACGGCATCGCCCATCTTGACGAGTCGCAACTTGCCATCGGTGATGAAGCAGTAGATTTCGAGAAGGACATCATTGTCTGGATTCAGACCGGTCATCTGTGGGAGTCAGCCAGGATCGCTCCAGGAGAAAAAAAAGATGCTTGTAATACTAACTTCGCAGTCAATCCAGACCAAGGGAAGGGAGGGAAGATTTGACATGTTTCTTTTGGGTAGGGCGGGGGTATGGTATCCTCCTCCTCTCCGATTAGAGACGTAAAGATGCCTTCTCGAAACCAACGTCTATGGAACTCGTTCTGGCCACGCGTGTTGATGAACAGCGGCTTGTGCGCCTGGCTGCCGAGAAGAACGGGGTGCGACAAGAAAGGGCGGTTCACGAAAGGGGAGATGGCCTGGCTGGATAACGGACAAGACCAGAGTGCAGTTCGTTTTTGAAGTGCAACACCTCCAGATTTGCGAAATCGAGCTTGACGTCCTCCAAGGACAACTCTTGTTAGGGAAGCTAGCATAAAGCCCTGCTGGTAGAATGCGGCACCGTAGCTGTGCCTTCAGACTGCTCGTCTTCTTATGGTTGCCAGGTTGATTAATAGATTGATATATTGGTACTGGGCCTTGCTGATATTGAATCTGTTAATTTTCACTGTTCTTTTGGTCCCTGTCCAAGGCTGTACGAAGTCGAGACTTCAAGAAGAAAGTCGGTAAGCCGGATCGGACGCTTTACAGGACGATGACAGTACCGAGTGATAGAAGCTGGTGAACAAGCTGCAAAAGTACACGGTACGACGGAAATGAAGGCGTGCTCTGACAACTGCACGCACTCTGTAAGAGATGTCTCGTCCGGCAGATTGATAAAAAATTGTGAAGGAGACAACGGCAGCAAAGGATTGGCTGAGAGGCAGAAAGGGGGGCAGTTGGCGCAGCTAAGCTTTGGCATGGAAGCCCAGACCACGTTGGGGAAGGTGGGGATGTCGCAGCCCGTTCTTGGGACGACAGACTCAAAGTGCTGTGGAGAGACGTCGCCCTTTCGCTGTTGGAGCACCACTTGTGACTTGGCTCTCCACTGGAAACAAAAGCACAGTACGATAAGATTACCTGGGGGTTGAGGCCGGCTCCTGCATTTGCCCTGCGGCTGCCCTGTTTCCCAGTAGGAGAGAAAAGAGAGGTGTTAATTCTAGAGACTGCGAGTACAGAGTTCGAGTACTTCTATCTGATTGGGTGGGGATGCTCTAATGAACGACAGGAAGGTGGGAAACAGGGGATGTGTTATCAGACTACGACACGCTGCTGATGTATCCAACAGCGCCGATTCGTCCGTCTCGCCTGTCTTATTGGGCAGTCGCAGCTACCCATGTGCCTCGTCCGGGGCAGGTCCGTCGTACTAAAGATACAATCAACGGCGCGAAGAGGTGCTGCCTTCTTCTTTGGCAATCGTGCGAGAATTCCAAGTGGAACTGAAAACGAGAACCGAGTCAAACCCCTCTCGTCCCTCCTGATAACAAAACGGCTTGGGCAAGACAGCTGTTCCCAACACTTGGCTTCTCTTAGTAGGCGACATTATTAACTGTCTCCTTGTCTCCTTGTCTCCGAAGACGACAGAACGTCGACAGCCAGGTTTTCTCCTCACATCTACACATTGCTTGGCCCATTTGCATCCATCAACCTCAACTATCTCTGTTCTCGAGCTGCTCCTGGCACCAAACAGTCTCTTGTCCACCCTGTCAATAAATCCAACTCCCACAATGCCCCCTTCTGTTACACTTCCAGAAGCGGATATACTGGCCGCTGCCCAGCAAGAAGCCCGGCGCGGCGAGTGGGATGACGGCGGTGATCCTCTGATTACGAGTGAGAAGCCGCCCATGTCTGCCTCGCCGCCCCGCATCCTCATCATTGGCGCTGGCTCCCGTGGTCGCACCTACGCCGAGGCCACCGAGACGGCAAGCAACGGCATCGTCGTCGGCGTCGTCGAGCCGGACACCTACAAGCGCAACGATCTGGGGTCTCGGCACATTTGGGGCGCCCAGGGCCGCTCGGAGCCTGCCGAGGGTGATCTTTTCCCGACTGGCGGGATTTCGTCACCTACGAGAAGCAGCGACGGCAGCGGGCGGCGGCAGGCGAAGCCAATGTACCGGAGGCTGTGGATGCCGTCTTTATTTGTGTGCAGGACGAGATGCATCGTTCCGTCATTGAGGCCATGGTGGCGCTTGGCGGCCTGCACATTATGTGCGAGAAGCCGCTGGCCACGTCCTCGAAGACTGCGCGGCCATCCACCGGGCGCTGCAAGCAAATGCTGCTGACGGGTCGGGCAGCTTTGGCAGCAAGCATGTCTTTTCCATTGGCCACGTGCTGCGCTACAGCCGCACAATGTGTTGCTGCGGAAGCTGCTGCTCCAAGACCGTGTCATTGGCGATATTTTGAGCGTCGTGCACACGGAGCCCATTGGCTGGTGGCATTTCACCCACAGCTACGTGCGCGGCAACTGGCGCCGCGAGAGCACCTCTGCGCCGAGTCTGCTCACGAAAAGCTGCCATGACATTGACGTACTGCTATGGCTGCTGTGCTCACCCGCATCCTACACTTCGGGTCCCCAGACACCGCACCTGCCATCGACCGTGTCGTCGTCGGGCAGCCTGCAGCTCTTCCGCAAGAGCCGCAAGCCCATTGCCGCCGGTAACGCGACCAATTGCCTTTCGTGTCTGGCCGAACCAGACTGCAAATACTCGGCCAAGCGCATCTATGTCGGCGACCGACTCCGCGGCCTGGGCGCCGGCAACAAGCGCTGGCCCGTGTCGATTGTGCTGCCCGACATCGAAGACTTTGAAGTCAAGGGAGGCCCTGCGGCTGCAGAGGATGCGCTGCTCAAGACACTCTCTGCCAACTACGGACCGGAGACGCCTGACAGCGAAGTGGCCAAGCGCAACTGGTTTGGCCGGTGTGTGTTTGAGAGCGACAATGACGTGTGCGATGACCAAGTGGTGGTCGTGACATGGGACGAGGATCCGTTGCCAAACGAGGGTACCGAGACGTCCACCGACCCCGTTGCCGACCGGTTGCAGCACCGCGGCGCCAAGACGGCCACCTTCCACATGGTGGCCCAAACAAAAAAGCTGTGCGATCGGTACACCAACCTGTACGGCGTAGACGGCGAGATCTATGCAGACCAGGAAACGATTACAGTCGAGGACTTCAAGACGGGCAAGAATACGGTGCACCGGCCGCCCCTCGAAAGCAAGGGCCACGGCGGCGGCGACACGGGCTTGACAAGGCAATTTATCCTGGCAGTCGACCGCGTCAAGAACCACGGATGGGTGCCCGAGACGGCGCAGCGCGAGATTATTGGGTGCACAATGGAGGAGATCATCCGCAGCCATGCGCTGGTGTTTTGTGCCGAGGCAGCACGGCACGGCAAGACGGTCGTGGATTGGGCGCCGTGGTGGGCAAAGGAGGTCGAAGGGCGTCTTGCCGAAAAATGAGTGCAGTGCGAGCCCGTGGCGTGGACAAGGAGAAGCTGCTCCGCGATAAAGAGGAAGCCAGGCGGACAGTACCCAAAGGAATTGATGACGACTTGGCGCAATGGTACCAAGATTTCTTGTTCACTTCTATTTCTTTACACTTATTGACCTTTGGGGAAGAATTTCCAGTATCTCACATTCTCTTTTCCCCTCTCTTTTCCGATGCGTACTTTGTCCTTGAATCCTGAACAGTCCTGTCAACACTCCTCCAGCCCGCCTCAGGTCTGTCCACACAGCGAGTCTTGTTCCAGCCCCGACTTCCTCGTCTTATCATCCTGCGAGAGTCGAAGACCACTTCTTTCTCATGATTATGGCACGTGGTCAGCACCAGGGGCTGAATTCCGAACAACCCCAGCCCCATTAAATTGAGCGATGTCTCTATAAATGGGCAGGAAGCTAGGTTCTGTTTTGTGGCCTGCTGCCTGCGCCGGTCGAGTTCCTTGCTAAACTCGGCTATGTGCTGCGAAATCAGTCGGATCACTTCCAGGGCTTGGCCCCTAGCCCCAATGACCTCGTGAAGCGAACGAGGATGCGCAATAGTGGCCGCCTCGTTGAAAGCGTGGCTAACCTGCTCAAAATTCGAGGTGAGCCAGTGGAGAGCTGCCCAGATCATGTCGGCAAATTCTTGGGCCATGGATCTGTCATTCCCCCTCGGGTATGCTGAAGAACTCGGTAAGCGCCTGGCCCAAGGTGCCGCACATCTTCTCACATTTAGAGACAGGCTGGATTGAAATCGCCTCGGACATCTGGCGAACCTTTGGCTGTCCGGGAGTGCAGCAAGTTCTGGAGAACTTTTGCTCGGCAGCCACTGTTTTGGGGCCAGATTCTCGGGTGAAAAGCTCTCCATAAGAAGGCAGCGTACGACTGGCCATGATGTTAGCTGTACTGTTGACAGCGCTGTCAGCGCCGGCGGCTGCGTCGGGAACAGAGGCCTTGGGAGCACCGCCAGCTTCTTCTTCTTTTTTGGTGGTCGTCGACGGGTATTGTGAGTTGCTTTGTATAAACTAGCAGTGTTAAATTCAACAGGCGAGCTTGGTAGCACAATGGGGCCAATAAACGGACCGGCGATGATCGTGGGATGGCCTTTGTGCAATGCTATTGTACTGTGTTGTGTTGTCATGTTGTCGTGGTGCCGTGAGTGAGCGAGAAAGTACCAGAGAGACGGGCGGAAGACGGGGAAGAGAGCAAGAAGCAAGAAGCGAAAAGGGAACGGGGAAGGTAACAAAACTGTGGACAAATGGGAAAGAACGAAATGCGGGTGGGAAGAGAGCTGTTTTGAGAAGAGTCTTGCAGTATGGGAAGGATGTTCCGCTCAAAGGAAGTGATGTCCGAGAAAGATGCCTCGATATGGATATCATATGCGGTTCCATGATAATGGGCAAGCCCGACCGGCACCCACTCAAGGAAGCTACCACCAGGCGCAAATTATCACTACAGCCAGGCTGTTTCCTATTTTGCTCCTCAATTCTCTCTATCTTATTTCTTATCATCGAACAATCAACTTACAACTTGCCAATGAGAACACAATTTTGAGACCACGATGACGGCAGGCGAACGGTCGAGAGCCATTTCCCGAGCAGCCACCACTCGTTGATGACGATTAGAGATGAGGTAGAGACAGGGAGTGTCAATCTGACCACTGCTTGCAGAAACGGCACATATGACGCCCTTAAGACTGTCATCGCCAAGGCGTTTTTCGGGCCGACGAGCTTTTGAGGTGAAACTCTACCGGTATCTTGCACACAAAGCCGCATTTTTTGAGCCAGACTGCCCCCCTCCTTTGTCATTGACACCTCTTGATGTCTAGTTCTGTCATCTTTCAACTTATTCCCTTCTCCGCTTCTCGCTTCTACTAAGTCTTTCTCCCATCACTTTCCACGCTTGAAACCTTCCTCTTTAAATAGATCATCGAATCCTAAGCAATAGTGCTTGATTGGTGAGATCTGCATTAGTCCACCGAATAATCACTCGATACATCCCTTGTACACAGAACAGATACTTGAAGTTTACGCAGATACAAACGAGAGTAACCTGATCCACCCTCAGTTTCACTCACAAATCTTACAATGGCCGACTACCAGTATGGCCGGCTGCCGGCTACCACAATGTCAACCACGGACCAGCCATACGACCCAGTTGACGCCGCATACCAAAAAGAACGCTCCGGTCGACAACACATCGGCTACAATCAACAGCCAATGTTTCACCAACCCTACACCACAAACCAGACTGCATACCTTGATCAAATTGGCGCAGTCCCAGACACATACCAATCCTGCATTCTAAACACCTCAAAAGCAGCAGAAAGCTTACTACAGCTTCGTCCACCAGTCCTTCGACAGCTGCGATTCGGCCACACCCATGACTAATACGGCAACGCTGCCTATCAATCTCGATTTGTCTGCTCTATTTTTGAGCATAGCATGTTGACAAGGCAGTTTTGGCGTCTAGCGTCTGCATCTAGGATTGCATTTCATAGACCACTAATATGAACAGTTATTTATTTCTTTTTTTTTTTTTTGAAAAAAGGACAGAACAAAGGGTCCGCGATCTTGTGATTCTGTATTTCGTTTCACCATTCACGTGTCACGGCCACTGCATTTGTTGTTACTGGCCCTTGGCACCTACTGTTTTGGGGGCCAGATTCTCGAACCCCGGCCCACGAGTGGTAGGCACTGATTCTGAACAAGGGAGTCCCTCGCAGCGGGTATTCAAAAACATCGCCTTGAACCTCTTGAGCCGTCCAACTGTCTCCTTGTCAGAGACTTCTTTATCCCTACGTCGTGATTGCGATGCTCTTACGAGTAGAAAATCGGTCCTATCTCACACCCCGTCCCACCCGTCCCAAGAAGTCTACGAAGTAGGAGAATTCAATCCGACTCTAGGCCCTAAAGGTCAAGGCTCCAACGGTCGTTTCCGCGAAGCCCTGGGTCGCCGCATTTCGGCGTCTTTTGGCGTCCTTTTGGCGGGGCCTTCTCCACTGACAAGCACTTTTTCCCCTTTGTGCCACTCACTCGCCCCCTGTAACTTACCTACGAAGTACGAGTACTTTAAAGGGCGCCGCCGCGGGCAGTCAAACCGCAACCACAAGACGATCACAAGACGACCAAAAGACGACCACAAAGGCGCTCTTCCAAACAAAGTAACTAGTCAAGTGACAGCCATCTTGGCATTGCGCGTTCTTCTCCGCCTTTTCGCCCATCTCCATGCGACAGCCTTTTCACAACAGCATGTTGTGCTTCAGAAGGCGGTGATCGAACCGAGAGTTGCGGCTGTTGAGTCTTCTTTTTTCGCTCAAGACAAATGGACGTGAAGACAGTTTAGCCGACCGTTTGGCCAAGCGCATTCTAGCCAGGCAACCACTTCCTGTCTAGGCCTCGGTTTGCTAGCCAGACCCCAATAGAATGTCTGGGTGTCTTTGAGTGTCTCGTCCAGGCCTACGGAGTAATACCGGTAAGTTTATGCCGCTGCCCTTTTTCCCGCTGCCTCCTATTCCCAACTACGAAGTACATCTCACTCGTCTTCCTTTCTTCCTTGCCTTCTTGGCCTTCTCTCCCGCCTTGGCCCAACTTCGTAGCTACCAACCGCCACCACCTCCTCCACTTCCCCATCCCGAAAGCTGCGCACTACTTTTAACCTTGTTTTGCCGTCCTCTTGTGTATGTGCGAGAGCCTGGCTTGTCTCCCAGCGATTGCTGGTCTCCGCTCTTCCTCGCTTTCAGGTCGCGTTGCTCGCCCTTGCAACGCCTCGCCCCTCGCCAGCAGAACATTGTCTGAGATGCGAACAGAGAATCGAGGCGAATAGGAGATCTACGAGTACGCAGGTCTCGCCACAAACAAGCAAGGGCAAAGGGACAAACGGACAAAAGTCTCCGATGATTCAAAAGGAAGCCATGCTCACAACGAGCAACGTCTAGAACACCGCTCAATACGCAAAAGACTCAAGACAAAGAGGTCCAGCAATCCTCACATAGTGATCTCGGCAAGGACCAGCCCCCACCTGTCGTATCTGTGGCCGTTTCGTTCTCCAGCTTCATGATCTTTGCTGGATTCATGTGCTCATCCCTTCTTAATTCTCACTTTAGCCTCTATGGTCAGTGTGAGGGACATTGCCGTCATTGCCGTCATTACCGTCATTGTCGCCCCCTGATCCACTCTTCTATACTTTCTTATTCTTCCTTTCTCTCTATCCCGCATCTTCTTTCTCTCTTCTTGCAGCTCTGGCCTCTTACACCTCAACACACAACACATTTTTTCAACATGCGACGAAGAATATCCCCCGTCCGGCGCCGGCGCTGCTGGACGCGCCCGGGCTTTGTGGTTCTTGTCCTCCTCGCTGTCTGCTATTACTTCCTCCCCTACGATAGCACATTGCGCCTCTCCGTGCGCTTCAACTCACAGCGCGTCGTCAACACGTTTGCGCAACCGCCTAAATCTCTCGAAGCTTGGACTCTTGCGCCCTTGGGCAACGCGACAAACCCGTCCAACTCCTTGCCCGCCGGCGGCCGCCACCTCCCCGCCCTCTACGACGATGTCGGCGTCATCCTCAAGACCGGCTACGGCACACAGCACCGCGTCGGCGCCCAGATCGACGCCTTGGGCCTGCGGCCACACTCGATTGATGCCGACAACATGATTGTCATTGGCGACTGGGCAGGCGAGGTCATGTACGGCGACAAGGGCCACCAGATCACCGTGCATGATGTCATTGCGCCGGTGCTCGACAGCGGTATCCTGGGCTCGCGGGCCAGCTGCGCCCGCGCAGAGAAGTACCGAGCACTGGCTGCGGCAGTACGCGCCGGCGACTACGCAGAGGCCATTCGCATCAGCAAAGAGGCAGGATGGGAGCTGGATGCCATGAAGGTAGGAGAAATCCCTCCCTGCAGCGCAGTCAGAATGAAAAGGCTCAAGACTAACGTCACCGCAGTTTATACCCGGCCTCGAACTCGCATACCAGACCATGCCCAACAAGAACTGGTACCTCCTCCTCGACGATGACACCTTTGTCATTCCTTCCTCGCTTCGGCTGCTGCTCGCACATCTCGACCACACCGTGCCGCACTACATTGGTAACGCCGTGGGTGATTTCCGGGTCGCTTTGCCCACGGTGGGTCGGCAGTCGTGCTATCACGGGAGGCAGTTACCCTGCTTCTGGGCAGTGGCAGCAGCCGCGTGCTGGCAGCAGCGGCGGCGGCCGCCGCCAACAGAAAGCACGGCACCACCACCAACAGCTACAAGACCGGACTGGCCCGCCACTCCTGCACCAGGCCTACGTCGACTCCACCACGGAAACCTGGGGCGACAAGCTGCTCGCGACGACGCTCATGAGAGTCGGCGTGTACCTTGACGAGCGTTTTGCCCGTCTCTTCAACGGCGCGCGTCCTCGTGCTACGCGCGTCAGCGCCGACCGGTTCTGCTTGCCGCTCGTGTCGTTCCACGCGCTCGCAAAACCAGAGCAGATGAGAAGCGTCGGCGCCATTTTCCAGCACATTGACCCGGGTCAGCGCGGTGGGATCCCTGGCGACGCTTCGGGCCCCGGCTTCCTTGCGCCGGCCGTGGCCTGGGGCGATCTCTGGGCTATTTATGGACGGCCTACCGTGGCCGCGCTGCACCACCAGCCAGTCCACCGCGGCTATGACTTTGTCGGTGTCCCGGGCGACGACTCGTCTTCGTCGGCGCTCGTGACGTCCACCACTGAGAACGTCGGCTCCCCCGAGGCATGCCGGGTGCTGTGTGCAGGCGATGACGGCGAGAATGAGGCCGACGGCGCAACGACGGGCGGTGATTTCCAGGAACGGTTCGCCGGCCTCTACTCGTACAACAGCAAGTGCCTAGCGTGGACTTGGCACGCCGCCAAACAGACGTGCACCACCAGCCCTGGTTTGTCGTCGGCGAGGACGAGGTTGCGGACACCCCTCCTCCTCCCGGTGGCGACGCCGCCGCGGCAACTACGAGACCACATCGACAAGGTACTCGGGCGTCAACGTGGCCCTGCTGCGGCAGCTCGTGGGCCGCTGTGGCCAGCGAGACGGTGTGTCATGGACCGAGCAGGGGGCATGTACGAGTTCGATTACAATCCCAGCGGCAGCATATGAGGGAGTGGCGTCGATGAGCGTCATGTTTGATTTGTGCTCATTTTCTTGACATTCTAGCGAAAGATTTTTGGGAGGATTCTATCTTATGATACCTGGCCTGGGCCACTCTGTGGTAATAATAAACAGCATCACGATGTACAGCTAAAAAAAACTGTGCACATGGTGCGAGCGACCTCCATCCTTCTGCACTGCAGCCCATGACGAGATCAGTGTTGATAGTGCAAAGAAATCAAGTGACGTAAGCTCGGTGGCTCTCGGTCGTGTTTGCCTACTATCATCGAGTAGCTTTCGGTATCCATAGTGCAACATTTTGCATGATACCGCCCATGCTGCAATGTTCCCTCTTTGCCCTTGTCATTGCCATCTCGATGACCGTGTACATGTTGGCTCGCGCCAGTACGACTCACCAAGAGCGATAGCATACGTTTTGTCATCAAGTATCGAGAAGCCCGTCCATTGCTGGTATTTGGAATCTAGGTTCAGGGGCAGCGAATTGGGCTTCACTAAGTATGTGCGTCTCGTCGTCGTAAGAAATAAACACTGCGAGAATTCGCCGGTCTGCTTTGGCTGAGATCGTCCGATAGCATCGCACTTGGTCTTCGGGGCACAACCGTCGACCGCTAGCGCATGCTATCAGCGATAGCGACTATTTAGACGCGACCCCTCACTGCAAAACACCAACGGAAGGCGCTGCATTTCCTGCAATGGCTGCCCGTCTCGCTAAAGAGTGCTGGTCTATTGGCTGGCGGCCGCTGGAGAATGACGGACACGACAAGATGCGACCACGACCCTGGACAGGATAGCTGCCATATTATGCACCATTTTGCCGGCCGCCACGACTTCTTCAACTACCACCGGTACCCGTTCTTGCGCCCTCCGAATCACGACTTGCGGAGGATTGGTGGCGTCTCCCATTGCAAAGAGAGGATAGAGGGAAAAGGAATGATACCTCTGCTTCGCTGTGCAGTTTGGCGCAGGAGAATCAGCGGTAGTATTTTACCAACGGCCAGAACAGTGGGGAGCCTTGCACCTGCTTTTCCAATTCCCTCTCTTATACCTCGCCAGACAACATCGTCCAGAAGGGGCCAGTTTGCACTTTCTCCTTTACGTAAAATCAGCAAAGCCAGATCAAAGTCGAACGCGCAGAACTTGCAGAATCTGCACAGCCAAGGCGATCACGAACAACTCGGAAAACAAAAAGCCGTTGTCCAGACGGAGACAGACTGCCAGACAGCAACAGCTACACCAACTTCGCCCGCACCGAGCAGAAAAAGAAACGCAGAGCCCTCAGCCAGAACGCAGAGTGCAGCCATGTCCGCATCAGAGCCGTCCGCATTGGAGCCGGCAACGCTACGGCGGTACCAAGAGCGCGGCCTATACGACATCGCGTCGGCCAAGGCCGTGTTCGAGGACAGCTTCATTGCCCACGTGTCGTACATCGACGGTGGCTATCCGGCGTGCCAGCCGATGTTGGCGCTAATACGGGAGGAGGAGGAGGGAGTTATGGAGGGGGAGGGAGGCAGAGACCATAGCGAGGCCAACGGCACAAACGGTGGCGGCCGGCGAAAGACGGCATATGCATACCTGCACGGTCATCCGACGACAAGGCTGATGGAGCTTGTTAAGAAGGCCAGCAAGGCCACCGAGGCCGCTGAAGAGGCAGCGACAAACGGCACAAACGGCACAAACGGCACACACGGCACAGATGGTGTTAGCGGCGTCAATGGCACCAGTGGCTGCACGTCCTCCGAGCCGTCAAAGTGTGCATCACAGCAACAAAGAGTAGGTGCTCGTCGAAGACGACCAAGGTAATCATGGAGACGCTAACAGTGCAGTCGACGGCCTCGTCCTGTCGAGTGCGCCCAACGGCCACTCGTTCAACTACCGCTCTGCCATGCTGCACGGCACCTGCGAGCCCGTCCGCGGCAAGGAGCTCAAGACCAGCTCATGCGCGAGGTCACCGACAAGATCGTGCCGGGTCGCTGCGCTGAGGTCAATCCCATGGCGTCCATTGTCGCCAGCATGGTCTACATTGTGCGCGTGCGCATCGACAAGCTGTCCGTGAAGGCGCGCACGGGCGTGCCGGGCATCCAGGCACGCAACGTCGAGGTGGACGGGCCCAATGTCGAGCCGCCGGCATGGGCGGGCGTGGTGCCGTTGTGGGAGCAGCTGGGCGAGCCGGTGGACGCGGGGCTGACGCCCGGAGCATCCGTGTCGGACAACCTGCGCAGCTTTATTGCAGAGCGTAACGCAAAGCACGCAGCACATGCCAAGAGGGTGGCCAAGTAGACATGTCAGAATTCCAGGATATTTTTGTTGTCTAATCTTCTCATGCCTGCTTCGTAATCAACGCGCCCAAGTAGGTGCATTTAGGGTGGAAGAGGACAAGAAGACAAGAGCCGCCAACAGACAACCGCTAAATTACCGAATCCTGAGCAATGCTCCCTTAAACTAGTGATCTGATAAGGCTGCGTACGACAAGGGCCACCGGTCGGATCTGATAACCCCTAACAAATGTCACACGGCCAACAAACACACCCAAACAAACGGCCATGGACCGGTCTCACCAGCCCTATTCGGGAGGCTAAACACGAAATCCTTGCAAGCCGGGCGACGCTCGCCGCTGTCGGACGATGACGACAAGGATTGTCGGCACGCACGGCACGCGTCGGCCACAAGTCCCAGTCTGGGACAAGGACGAGTTCATTTTGGGGTGCCTGGGACGATGTGAAAAGTCGCAAAGGAGAACTTTCGAACCAATTCCCCATTTTACATGACAAAACTTCGAACATGACAAGCTGGTCCTGGGGACTACGCTTTCGCCTTTGTCTGATAGCCTCTCGAGCCAGCGCGATAGCATTTGGTGGCCGTTGGTCTTTTCCAATCCTTCCCCATACCCACTCGGGCCCCTCCCCCCTTTCCCATTCTGCCACACATGATTCACAGCGCATTTCACACGTACTGAGTACTTTCTTCACCACACAGGTAGCCCTCTGCTCATTCTTGTTCTTTTCCTCTGATGGCGCTACCAATACGCTACACACTACCCATGCAACTGTAGGCGTTGGCCAACCTGGTCCTCTTGGACACGGGGGCCTCAGGGCCTGTCATCTCATGGCAAAGCCGCTAACGCTGAAGGCTCCTGGGTTAATATTCAAATACCGCCAGCCAATTACAGAGGTTCTGCGGGGCACCAGGTGCATTGTCGCTTCCGGGCCCCGACTTTCTTACTCAATCGCTTGATTTTGGGGGCTATTTTCACCGGCGTCTGTATCCTTTGACTCCTTTCCTATTCCAGGGGAATGTGCTCGCGGTTAAGCGCTCCAATCCAGCAGGGCCGCTTATCGGCCGGCCATCGACGGTTTATGGCAGGGGGCAGGCCTAAAGAGGCCCAGCTCCAAGCCCCTAACAAGGCTCCGACTCCTCCTTCGCCTCTTCAGCGATGTCTGCACGCCGTCTGCATCTCACGCCCCTCGCCACATTTTACATTGCCAGCGTCTCGTCCGCAAATATATCCGGGTGTGCTGGCTCCTCTTTTTCTGTTTTCTTTTCCTTTCATGTCCTGCCGGATCTTGCGTCTTGACCATGCTCCTAGTACGAGTATGCTATCAGACATCTTGACTTGCTTTTCGGACGTCGCGCAGTTCCCCCCTCTCGACAAACGACATCTTCGACTTCACTCAGCCAACACGACTACTTGCCCTATCCAGAACACAGCCGTTGACCCCAGTCTCCCTGATAGCGTCGGTAGACTGGCATCCCAGTGCGCCGGAAGCTATCAGCTAACAGCAGCCTCGTTCTCCCACAGAGGGCTCCTCTTTTTTTGTGCAACTTACTGGGTGCGTGCCGTTTTCTTTGCTGTTTCACTCGCATCGATCGGCAAGCGGAACAGGAAACCATCCGTCAGAGCTGAACGCTGCGAGGAGCGTAACCAAGAATCGAGCACCTATTTCCAGTCACCCTTCGGTCTTCAACATGGCTACACGCTCTCGCAAGGGCTGCATTGATTGCAAGCAGGCCAAGATCAAGTGCGACGAGGTCCATCCCGCCTGTGGCACCTGCATGCGCCGCAGCCGGAAATGTCGAGGCTACCAAGACACGACAAGCAAGAACCTGCGAGGGCCTGGCGGCGCCACCAGCCTGGCGGGCAGCTCCAACAACAACAGTCCAAATGCCAACAACCCCCTGCAGCCACTGGTCAGATGCCCTACGGGGCACGTCGTGACAGCCACCCGGGCGGAGGAGTGGGGGGCACGGGCAGTGCTGGCGTGAGCAGTCCTGCTGATGGTGGACATCATGGAAGGTTCAATAGCATCGGCAGCTATGCACGGTCACGAGCGCGCCCTACTCACCCTACATGCCCTATGGCCGTCCGCAAGGCCGCGGCATGGCCACCGTGTCGTCCATGGCGGCGCCAATGACCATGAACAGCTCAACCGTTGTCGTCGCCGTGCTGCCGGAGACCATTGCCACTGCCGCCCAGATTGCCGACGACCGCTCGGCCGACATCCCGTGGGCCCCGATCGAGTGGCAGGACAGTGTCGCCGTGCCTGCTGCTGACGCCAACGTCGGCACGCCGTATGCCGACACCACCTCCTACAGCCACCCCTCGCCTGCGCCTTTGCGGGAAGTCTCTACCGGGCAGCCCCTTCACTGCTATGGGCCACGGCGCTTCACCAAGGACGCCTGGTGCCGCCGTCGTCTCCACGCCGATGATGAGCGGCGACTTGGGCGTGACAGGCGTTACTCCTATTCCGGCGTCTGTCTATCATGCTGGCAACATCACGCCATCAGCACACCAGCACCACCAAAGCACCAGCCTCAACGGCAGCAACATTCACAACCGCCTTCTCGACCATGACCGCAACGACTCCGTCGACGCTGAGCTCCTCACACCTGCCGCTGCTGCCCATGTCCCCATCCCACAAGTGGCCTCGTCACCATCTTCTTCGTCTGACAGTAGCGGCTCGTCATCGGAAAACAGCCGGTCGCTTGTCGGCCCCGACGGCCGTCGCCTGATTGGTCCTGCTGCTGCTGCCTTGTCCGGTCGCCCGTGCTCGAGGTCTCCAGTCTGTGGGTGCCACCGACACCGGCACCCATTCGCGGCCCCAGCTTCATGCCTCTGAACGAGATCCTGGCCAAGGACAAGCCCTTTATCGAAATCTACTTTATGCGCCACCCACAGAAATGGTCATGAGCAACAGCATGTTTGTCAACGAGATGAACGGCGCCGTGCTGTCCCTCTTGCAAGTCAGCCCATCGTCGTCGGCGACTCGCTGTGTGCCATTGGTGAGAACTATATCAAGGAGATGGCCGGTAATGGGCCCGGCAGCAACATTGTGTCACACCGCAAGACCCGCCTGCTGAGCCGGCTGCGTCTGCTCAACGAAGACGGCACCAGCCCGGAACTGGTGCTGCTGCTCCTGTTGGCGCTGTGCGGCGCCGAGCTGACAAATCCAAGGCCGATGGCAAGGGTAGCTCGCTGCCGTCGCTCATCGAGAACGTCGCCATGATCCTCGAGTTCCACACCCGCTCCGACCACGAGCTGAGCACCACGGCCAAGTATTTTGCCAAGGGCGTTGCCCGTCAAGACCTGCTTCACTCGCTGTCGCGCATGCAGCGACCAAAAATTCATCCGTCGACATGGCTCGACGACTACGCTATGCGCCATGCTGATCGCCTGCTTGGTTTGACCGCAACCCTGACGCCCATTCTGTACAAGCTGGCCGAGCTGGCCGGCGACGTGCAGGCCATTTTAAATAATGACGCCTTCTACCAGGGCAGTGGCAGCAACCCGGCGGCCGCTGCGGCGGCTGCTGCTGCCGCTGCTGCAGCAGCTGCCGCCACGTCCTCCACCTCGCACGACACCCACCCACACCACGACCCCAGTCTTCCCTCCATGGCGACGACAGCATCCGGCGGAGGCGCTGCCGACCTCGAAGACGATGGCCTGTTTGGCGACGGCAGTAGCGCCTTCTTCGCCGAATCTGCCGCCGGTGATGCCTCCCTCTACCTCACCCAGCGCTCCAATCTCGCCGAGCGCGAAGCCGCCATCCGCGCCCAGCTGCTCATGTGGCGTCCATCCACGACAGCTCGCTGAGTATCCAGACCTCTCGCACCCTCCTTCTTCACGCCTCTGCTTGGCGCGCCGCCGCCCTCTTGTATTTGTATCGCCTCTTCAACCGCCCTGGCTCGTCACGCGAGGCCGACCAGACTGCTCTATCCATGGCCTACGAGGTCATGATGCACATCAACGGCCCCGCCGAAGACGTCAAACTGAGTTTGTGGCCCCTGTTCGTCGCCGCATGCGAACTTAATCAGCCCGAGGACCGCGCCCTCGCCGCCACCCTCTTTGGCGAGATGTGCCACGCCCGACCGCTCATGACCGCCCGCCGCACCCGCGAGTTTGTCATGGAGCAGATCTGGCCCGCGCGCGACAGTGGTGAGATCTGGGATTGGATGCAGTTGACCCAGGGCGGCCATTCCAACGTCTTTATGCCGTTATAGTCTTCCCTTTCGGTGTCTCTTCTTTTTTCTTTTCTTACATGTCTGAACATAACGATCTTTGCCTGTACATAGTTGATTACGACTTATGCCCTTAGTAGCGCTCTATATGATTTATTTTCCCATTTTCTATAACCATTACACTTTTGAGATGAAGCTTCTTGGCTACCATGATGTTACTGCTCCTTGTATTGGATATCACATTTGCTAATTGTATGTTGAATCTAATTGTGCCGCCTCTTTATCACTACTTGTTCTCGCTCTTGTCGCCACTCTTCCCCAACTGCTCAATCTTCCAAGCTTCCACTTTCAACAGGCTGTACACCACATCCATCACTGCGTGGCCACCCCAGCCGCCGTGCCACTTTCAGCGGGTTGCCCAGAATCACCTCGAGCTCCATTGGCCGACTGTTCTCCAGATCCAAGAGCATACTCGGCCGGTACGCAATGTCGTCTGACAGCCGGTACGCCATCCATTGCACAATCGTGTCCGGGAGCGCGTGCCTGCCGCCCTAGCAATGTTCCAGATTTCCCACATCATCGGCAGCAGCAGGGACTCCCGGCCCTTGCTGCGCTGGATCTGACCGACATCAGTCCGCGTCAGGGCGCACACTGTGTTAAACGTGCCATTCCACAGCAGCTTCTCCCACCGCGCGGCCTCAATGTCGTCGACCAGCTCGCAGACAGATGCGCCGCCGCAATGTACATTTTGACGAAAGCGGCAGCCTTGGCGCGGCCGCGTCAGCGGCCGTCTTTTCTTCGGCCTCACCCTGGCCCGCCTCCATCTTCGCAGACACAAAGACAGAGGACGGCGCCAGGTGAGCCCCCATCTTCGACACGTCCTTGCCAATTTGCACGACCCGGTTTGGCTCCTCCACTCCGCTGCCAATATGGCTCACACTGCTCACCACCGTGTTCGTCGGCCACGCCACCAACACCTCGTCCTCAATGCCCATGCCATTCTGGATCAGCACCACCGTCGTCCGGCCCGCCGTCATCACGGGTTCAATCATGCGCGTTACCGGGTTGCGGTCCGGCAGCTGCTTTGTACAGACCACCACATAGTCATATTCCACTTTTTGTCCCCCTCCGTCGACCCCGGCCTCGGACGCCGATCCGACAATACGGTGTGGCTTCCAACCCTTGAGGGTGCCATGGTCCACGGACTCAATGTCCCAACCATGCTCAGACACGTACTGGAATTTAGACCGCAGCACGGCCGTCACATGCGCCCGCCCAGACTTGACCAGCACAAGCGATGCAATGGTTCCCACGCCTCCTGAGCCAATTAGACAGACGCGGTAAGGGAGCGAGGATGGGTCTGCGTCTGGCTTTGTCGGGGAAGCCATGCTCGAGTCAATCTGGGGAACGGTGTCGAGACCCGAGGGCAAGGCAGCGGAGAAGTGGGGCGGGAGTTTATGGGCAAGAAGAGGGAGAGACTGTGAACAAGAAAAAGGAAAGCCACGGGCTCGAAGACGGAAGAAGTGTGTTGTATGTCGTATGTCGTATGTCGTACGTCGCAATTCGTCTGCTTTCTGGCGGAAGTTGGGGGGTGGCGGCACTGATCCAGAGATGGAATGCAGCGCGGCTGATGTGCGAGAAAGCCTATCGTCTTTATGGAAAGGACTAGAGCATGCAGAATGGAGAGTGCCGGCCTGGAGATTCGGGACCGTGTGATGTTAGACGGTAAAGAAATGCGTATGAACGACGTAGGTAATGGACTATGTTCTTGTTGACGACTTGGCCGAGAACAGGAGAGACTTGGCTCCATATTTACAGAAGTGCTCCATTATCAGGTCCCTTACACTACCCTTACGGCCCTTTCTATGGGGATTCATTTGTTCGCCTTACAACTTGCGACTATGGACACTTGACGACATGGCGTCGACTTCCCTGCATTCATCCTTTCACGTAAAGATCACAGGAACCAGAGAAGGGTCTTTACTCATAAATGATTTTTTTTATACGTAATCTGTACTATGGTGCACTTTGCCTCTGCCTTCAACTGCTGTAAAAATCCGGTATCTCCGAACAGTGGACCTCCAGAACGACCGGTTAAACCTCAGAAACATCATCCATATCAAGACATGGGGAGGTCACAGACAAATTTGCCTTGTTCGGGAATCCCATCACACGGAAGCTCGGGGCGAAACGCGTCTTTGGCCTAATACAGCTCTCAGTTTCAAGAGAAATTTGATCTATCATATCTTGAGGACTGGAGCTTCCCTTTCATACGAGTTTTGTTTCTGTTGGCAAAGGCAGTTTGCCATCGTCTTATGATAGCCATTTCGCTTCCACTTCCGCCCAGCGATCCCTGCAACAAGGCTGTCGTGACATACCCGTACTTCGTAGGCCCAAATTGCTCCGCCAAACCGGTGTGGTGGGTACCATACCGTAATCAGGCGATAGCCTGTCCATAACTTGTCCAAAATTTGTCCACAACTTGTCCAGGGCTGTATCGGAGAGGGTCCAGAGGTATACGAAGTAAAGGGTATGGCTTTCTCAAGGGACGGCTTCTAAGATATCGTCTACGGATCTCAGAGCCCTGGAGGCGGAAAGAGGTGCAATTGGAGGAGATAAACGAGGCTTAGATAGCACGAGTGATAACACAACAAAACATGTACACAGAGACGAGAGGACGAGGGTCATGAGCTTAGCCATCTTTTAGTCCCACGCCCCAGGCGTAAACTTAAAGTAAGTAGATACCTGCCCGTCTGCAGTCTACGAGTCGGTGTCATCTCCATCACAATATGTCTGGCGTTCTTGCACCTTCATGACAAATCTACGGAATTGTTATCCGGAGCTACGGGTATTACTCGAGTGGGGAAAACGGTCAAACACCCATCATTGGCGTCTCTGTTATTGCCGTGTTTAGTTGTTTTCTCTCTTTTCGGATAGGCTTTAAAAGCTCGGAACATCTAACACCATATCGGATCTAGTATCTATGGCGGATAGCATGAAAGTAGGATATTCAGAGAGTCAACTGATACACAGTTCAGTATTTTGGTGTGACCTCAAGGACAGTTCGGCACTTTGTTTACAAAGAGTGCACATTGCCGTGTCTGTTTCGAATAATGAAAAGTAGCATAGACAAGCGTCTCACGAAGACAGTGGAATGAAAAGTTACGTTAGGACACAATAGTAAACAATGAAAAAGTATCGAAAAGTATCGAATCTATGTAGTCTTAAAACTCCGAGATACAACTACTCTGCACTCTGCACTTTGAACATCGTACGGCGTACTAGCAGCCTCTTTGAGACCCATTGTCTTCCCAGCCAATGATGTAATGACGCTATTCTGCACGGAGGACGGCGTCCAGCTCCTCGGCATAGTGCAGTAGCGCCTGGTCGCCCAGGCGAGGGCCCACGAGCTGTATTGACGTGGGCGCGCCGTGCATGACCTCGGCGTCATACCACGTGTGAATTTTGGCATCTAGCTCGTTGAGAGGGGTATACTCGGTGTCGGGGACATCCTTCTCCTTGTCCGCCTTGCCAAACGGCACAATAATGGCAGGATAGTCCATGGCGTTCCAGGCCACCGTGTACAGCTCCGACGTGCACTTGTCCGAGGGGATGGGCGTGTGTGGCGCCGACGGGGCAATTAAAATGTCAATACCCAGGGACTGCCATGCATCAAGCATCTTCTTCTGGATTGCGCCCCGGCGTGTGTTGAGCGGCCCACACCTCCTCGTGCTCCTGGCGACGGTTGCCCCAGTAGCCAAAGTTGACGACCGAGGGGACGGAGGCTCGCCCGACTTGGCCAGCTCGCGCGTCTGGTACGACAAACCGTCGGACGTCAGCATCTCGGCGGCAATGTCGCGCAGATCCTTCAAGTCGGGGCAGACGGGCGTAAAATCGCGAATTTCGTAACCGGCGGTCTCGAGCTTGGCCACAGCCTCGCGAAGCGCACGGCGCACGGGCGGGTGCGGCGTGATGCCCGACGCGTGTAGAATGCCCACAACGGGTTTCCTCATGGTGTCCAGGGGACCTCCATGATGCCCGGGATGACGGCAGGGTCAAACTTCCACGGCTGCTTGGCACGCACGACATCCGTGAGCAGCTTCATGTCACGGACAGACTGGCCCAAAGGGCCCAGCACGGCGGGGATGCCGCTGTTAACGCCGGTCCAGCCGGATGGGGCGTAGCCAATAAAGGGGAGAATGCCGACAGACGGCTTGTAACCGTAGACAGCGTTAAATGCAGCAGGGAGACGGATGGAGCCGCCAACGTCGGTGCCAATACCGATAGAGCTGCCGCGGAAAGCAGCAATCGAGCCCTCACCGCCACTGCTGCCGCCACACGATAGGTTGCTGACAATGGGGTTCTTGGTGTGGCCAAAGACGTTGTTATGGCATTCGGCCACCAGCATGGTTTGCGGAATGTTGGTTTTGCCAATGACCACGGCACCAGCGTCCTCCACCAGCTCGATGATGGCGTGGTGGTCGTCGACTTGTCGAAGCAGCGCGAGACGTAGCCGTTGCAGGCGTCGAAGCCCTTGAGATGGAAGCATTCCTTGAAAGTCATGGCCAGGCCGTGCAGCGGGCCCACGGTCTTACCCGTCGCCTGGAAGTGCTCGTCTAGCTTCTTGGCTTTTTCAATGGCCTCGGCGAAGCAAATCTCGGACATGAACGAGCACAGCTGCTGGCCGACAGCGGCACGCTTGCAAAAAGCCGTAATGGTCTCGGTGGCCGTATACGTACCCTTGGCGATCTCAGCGGCGAGGGATGTGGCATCGTACGTCTCACCGGTTATCAGCAGCTCGCGCTCCGTCAGGATGCCGCATGTGCCGACGAAAGGGCGCAGGTCGATGGTGCCTCGGCCGGGTACATCTCTGGTGTGAGACGCCATTCCTCTGGGATGCGGGACAGCTGCTCGGCCTGCTTGGCCCCGACAATAGACTGCCAGGCCTCGGTCGGCAGGGAGACTGCCTCGTTCTTGGTGGCCGTATCCGTTGTCGTAACAGTGGACGACATGATTGGAGGAAAAGGGTGGATAAAGATGCAGGTGACGAGTGTACAAGTAACTGATGAGAAGACGGAGCAGACAGGTAAAGAGAAGAACAGAAAGTGTAATTATACAGTCGAATGAAAAGAAACAATCGATAATGCAAGACGAAAGGACAGATACGGGGAGATAAAGAAAGAGAAGGGACGGGAAGAAGTAAGGTCGACTGACAAGCGAATATGTAGGAAAATAAATTGGAGAAGCTCAGATGTCGTGATGGACCTCAACAATGAGCGATAGAGGTGATGGTTGACAGATAGCGTCTGGCCACGAGTTTGCCTTCGGGATAGGATAGGATAGGATAGGATAAATAGGATCAAATAGGATAGGTTGGGATGGAATGGGGCGTGGAAGGACAGGGAGAGAGGATGGATACTATGAAAGGCCGGGGATCTGGTCTAGGGTCGGCCAAGGCATTGCCATCCCCGTGTCCGATAGAAAGCAAAAGTGACAAACAATAAAACTGGTCCCAGGCCTCACATCGTGGCCGCGTCCATATGCCCTTGGGTGATGGTCCAGCTACAGTACTCGTATGTACTGCCTGTGCGATATTTCGTTGTTTGGTGCCTTTCGTCTTCGCTACCACCCGCCGATCGTTGCATAGTCCGATTGCATAACGAAAGAAGATGACGAGCTGCCTTGTCCTGTTTTGACCTGCAGGAGCTTGGACGGCAGTGTTCCGTGTGGTGCGGATATATCGTAGCCTCCCTTTTGAGAAGGTCTGTTGCAGTGTGCGTGCATGGCTGGTTTCTAGCTCTTGTGATATGGTGTTCTCGGCGACTATCCGTATTGTCTGCAGGGTTCGAGGATGCCACGATTGAGCGGGCCGATCGACAGCGGGTTGGGGCGGCCGAGAGGACAAGACGTGGGCTGGGAAGACACAGGTTGTAAGATAATCAGTACTGCGTTAGGCTAAACGAAACAAGCGAGGCGACTTGGGCGGAATGAAACGCTATTGGACTGTTCTGGGGCGACGCTATCAGAAAATCAGAAGTGTTCTGAAAGACTGACTGAACTAGCGAGACACTGGAGGACCGGCAATGGAGGGAAGCTTGATGCTATCAAAGAAGCTAGCGAAAGTATGCTGGATGAAGAGTTGGCAAGACACGCTGCCCTTTTAAGCTCTGAAGACGTCAAATCGGGATCAGATTGCAGGTTCGGAGACTGGAAGAGCCATCTCGTGTTTGTGCTATCAGCTCAGATCGAATGCCATAGCTGACCATTGCTTGCGTGCCCCTCGTCTCCTCCGGCAATCAGGACAGTACGAAGGATGGCCCAAAATGTGGAGGCTATCTTTGAGACGCTGTCGACTGCTCGCGCTATCCGGCTAGTGAGAGGCAGTTTTGAAGTCAGCGGTTTCCAGTCACAACCTAATGCTATCAGCTGCGCTATCGAGTAGGCGGCCATGATAGGTCCTCTAGGGCATCCTTGACCCTCTTTTTCACGCTGCATCGCGGACGAGTTGAAGAGGTAAATGTCGAAGAAAGAGGGGGTGCGGCAAGGAAGCCTGGTTCAATTTGGCTCGATACTAGGTAAACGCGTTTGTGTCTTCTTCTTGGCCATCAGAATCGCGGGCGATGGCCCGACCGAACGGGTCCCCAAACCCACTCCGTCACTACCCCGGCATAGATAGAGGACTCGCCAGGACCATACCGCCGCGAGGCGCTCAGAGCGTGGGTGCCAGAAATAGTAGAACAAGCGTTATTAGTCGAAGAAGAGAGGAGATGACAAAAGGAAAAGAGAGGAGGAGAAGTGGACATATGCCGTGAGGGGAAAGGAGAGGAAGATACGACTCCTGTCATGCTCTGCTCGAGGAAGGAGCGACTGCCGCGTGCACCTGCCCTTCCGATTTCTTTGATTCGGCGTGTATCAGGGGCTCTTTCCGCCCGAAGCTCGAGAGGCAAAAGATACGGCGTTCGGAGCAAGTCTCCACGGGCATTAAAATAAACCTGTTAAATAAATGGCAAATTAAGCTTGCCAACGGGGGAGGAACCCATGGTAGCCATAATTCCTGGCAAAGCGCGTGGCGCATTCTCATTGCCGGCGCAAGAAATCAACTGAGAGCTGCATCTTCCTCTCAACAACGGCAGCATGCAGATACCTCTTTGCAGCTCAGCGATTCCCGGGTTAGCCCCACAGCCGAATAGGCAGAAACGACCAGTGAGCAGACAGAAGACGGAGACAGGATAGTCCAAAAGGACGCAATCAAGGTCAAGTAGGCAGGCCATCTCGTTCAGACAGCCGGAGCGTGGTATCTGTATCTCTCGCGCTCGTCGGCCGGCACGCCGCGAGACCCAGATCCTGGAGCTTAAAGATCGGCTGCGTCCCCCTCCCTGTGTTCGATTTGTCGTATTATTTCGTGAGCTTGCTTGTGCATCCCAACTCTTTTATCACAATTGGTCTCGGTCGTTCACTCTGGTCTTTGGTCATTGGTCTTTTGGTATCTTTTACCGACTGTCTTGTCTCTGATAGTCACCTTGGCTTGCACCTAGACTTGCACTCGGTTGCCCCTGTTGAGCATCTCATTACCGCATCTATCTCCTTTTGATTTTCTCGTCCTTTACCTTCACTCCACCATGTCCAAAGTTCTGGATGTGGATGAGACTGCGGTCACATCGTCGACCGACCATGCCTTTGGCACCACCAAGGATGTCGAAAAGGGCGGCTTACTGGAGCGCCTCAAGGGCAAGCGTTTGACCTCAACGAGCTCGGTAGGGAGTACTTCCAGCAGTCGCAGCAGTACGACGAGGAGCAGCTCAAGCGGGACTCGATCAAGGTCCGGAGAAAGCTCGACTTCATCGTCCTACGATGGTCAGTCTTCTTGCTAGCCTGCAACATCAACTACGGTCTCGACTAATACATGCAGATGATGATGACGTATATGTTGTCCTTCCTAGACAAGCAGACGTAAGAAAACAACAGTATTCCATCCTACCTCCCGATGAGTCACCGCCGCTGACAGCCCAGTCTTAACTACTCCAACGCCTACGGTCTCCAAAAGACACGCACATGGTCGGCAACGACTACTCCTGGTCTCGTCTGCCCTCTACTTCGGCTGGCTCACTGGCGCCTACCCCTGGCAGGTCCTGCTGCAGCGCTACCCCATTGGCCGCCTCATTGGTGTCATGCTCTTTCTCTGGGGCGGCGTGTGCATGCTGCAGGCTGCCGCCTTCAGCTTTGCCGGCCTCTTTGCCATCCGCTTCTTCCTTGGACTGCTGGAGGCCGTCATCTCACCCGCCTTCATTATTCTGACCTCCATGCTCTGGACCCGCGAGGAGCAGAGTCTGCGCACGTCTACTGGCTGTCCGTCAACGGTGTCGCATCCATCGTGGGCGCGCTACTCGCGTACGGTGCTGGCCATATCGACGGCCTCGCCATCCCCCAGTGGAAACTGATCTACCTCATTGTCGGCGCCATCACATTCGCCTGGGGCTTTGTCGTCCTGTACTACATGCCGATGGCCCGCACAACGCCAAGATGCTGAGCGAGTACGAAAAGGTCGTGGCCGTCTGGCGCATCTCGCAGAACCAGACCGGTCTCAAGCACCATGTCATTGTGCCGGCCCAGGTCAAGGAGGCGCTGCTCGACCCTAAGTCATGGCTCCTGTTTCTGATGGCCATCTGCTACGGCCTCCTCAATGGTGGCGTCACCAACTTTTTGTCGGCCATCATTGCCGGCTTCGGCTACAGTCCGCTCAAGACGAGTCTCCTCCAGACCCCTGTGGGCGGCATCGAGCTGGTCGTCGTCATTGCTTTCGGCTACCTCTCCAAGCTTCCCAACATGGTCGGCGTGACCATCGTCCTCGGATGTCTTCCTGGCCTTGCCGGCCTGATCGCATCCTCAAGATCCCTCTGACCCACCGCTTCGCCCTCGTCGGCATGTGCTGGATCCAGGGCGTGCTGGGGTCCCCATCATTCTAACCTGGACACTGCCCGGCCTCAACACTGCTGGCCACACTAAGCGAGCCACCGTTCTCGGCCTCTACTTTGTTCTTTACTGTGCGGGCAACATCGCCGGTCCGCATCTGTTCCTGGCCTCCGAGAAGCCCCGCTACCCGACCGCCATTAAGGGTCTTGCCGGTTCCTATGGTGCGGCCATTGGCCTGCAAATCATCTACACGACGTACTGCTGGATAGAGAACCGCGCCAAGGCCCGCAAGGGTCTCCTGGACGAGGTCACTGCTACCGAGGCGCGCCATGGAGGGATTCGAGGATCTCACAGACAAGCAGAACAAGCACTTCAGATACCGTCTTTAAGTGGAAAACGGAAGTTGTCTGGACAGATGGTGCTGTCAGTATTTTCTTTGGCGACACTGTCGCGTCCCAATTTCGTTCCCCTGTTTTTCGGCTTGTTTTTGTTCGTCCTAGTTATATCGTGTCTTGAGGACAGTGGTCAGTCCCGCCTTTGGCGGCAAGTTTAAATTGAAAGTAGGGCTCGTTGGAAGAGCAGTCAATAACAGATGGCTCCCTTTGAACTATCAGTACAGGGCCCGGTTTATTTACGCCGCAGCTAGGATAGAAGACGGCAGAAACTTATCAATCTGAATCAATTATAGAAAAGGTTTCCAGCTAAAGAAGGAACATGCTTTGAACTATGGAAGGGATACATACGTCTATATACATCCGCCCTGCCACATTCACATCCTTGAGCTAACCAAACCTGCATTTCTACTTCGAAATCTATCAACATCTACGAGTATTGTCCTCGACTCCTTGGCTGGGTATCGTGTAAGTTAGCAGCCAATCAGGGTTCACCAGCCCTCGACGTATGTCAGGTGACCTTCCAACCAGACAAGAACTCTGACGTCAAGGTCCTAGCCCAGTTAGCAAAGCCCGCCAGGATTATTCATCCTGCATTCTCCACTTTTGCCCTACCCTCCCACACCTTTTGGCTTTCCATTCGCCTGCCAGGCCTGGAACACCTGGAAAACAGCGATCTCCCAGTGCACATTCCAGTCCCTAGCTGTCCCCGTCCGACTTGGCCGTTTCCAGCTGTCTCGGCCGCACTCATCATTCACTTAATCCTCTTGTTGGTTTCGGGCCTTGTTTTGCCAGGCCTTGGTCCTTTCCGTCGTCATCGCCCACTCCATTACGATCTAGTATGAGTACTCGTATTTCAATCCCATCCATTCGCCTTCCATCGTGGCTTACTACACCTTTATTGTCTTTCTGCTATTGCCTCACTTGACCCTTATCTATGCTAAACTTCGGTCTCGACCACTACTTAACTCTGCATCCGCCTCCGTACCTGCTTCCGTACCTGCTTCCGTTCCTGCTTCCGTACCAGCCTCCGTACCAGCCTCCGCATCTGCCACAGCTCCTCAGGTCCCCATTTAATCATATTTGTGTCTTCCTCACGCGACAGCGCTTGCTTTCACCGCCCAACCCACTTCCACGGCCCGCTCTTTCATCTCCAGACTCGCATGCGACTAACCATCTTCCGCCAGACAACCAACTAGGCCGTTTCGCTGTAGTTGTGTCGTCTCTTGTCAACTTGTCGCTGGCGTCTTAAGTCTTCCGCTGTTTCCTAGGACCGTCCCAGAAGCATCGTTTAGCTCGTGACCTTCCGTTTCTCAACAAAAAAGTCGTCACCTCCATCAAGCCCACAGCCATTGCAACCTCTTTCGTCCTCTTCCGCCAAATCTTATTTTGTTCACCAACCCGACTACCTCCCCACACACAGCATGGATACTTCTCAGCAGTCCGCCGCCGCCCATGCCAGCGGCAGCAGCTGGGCCTCGTTTGTCAAGGTTCGCATACGCCCCGCCCCTGTTCGTCGGAAGAAAACGATAAAGCAATCCAGCAATGCAACATGTGCATCATAAACTAACCCTGTCTTCTCCCTCCACAGTCCATTGCATCCTTCAATGGCGACCTCTCCAGCCTAACAGCCCCGCCCTTTATTGTCTCCGCCAAAAGTCTGACCGAGTTCAGCTCGTACTGGGCCGAGCATCCTGCCCTCTTCTCGGCCCCCGCCCACGAGGCCGACCCGGAGAAGCGCGCCGTCCTCGTGCTGAAGTGGTTCCTGGCTTGCCTCAAGCAGCACTACGCCAGCCGCAGCGAGCAGTATGGCAACGAGAAGAAGCCGCTGAACCCGTTCTTGGGTGAGCTGTTCCTTGGCACATGGGAGGACGACGTCGCAACCCCTGAAGCGCCCCAAGGCTCCGGCACCACCGAGCTCGTCAGCGAGCAGGTCAGCCACCACCCGCCCGCCACCGCCTACAGCATCACCAACGTACCCACCGGCGTCCATCTCGAGGGCTACAATGCGCAGAAGGCCTCGTTTAAGAGCACAATCATCATCAAGCAGATTGGCCATGCGGTCTTGACCGTGCCAACTTTGGACGGTAAGGGCGAGCCCGACAAGTACCTCATCACGCTCCCCAGCCTGCACATTGAGGGTCTTCTGTTTGGCTCGCCCTTTGTCGAGCTCGACGGCTGCTCCTTCATCACCTCGTCCACCGGCTACACTGCCCGCATCGACTACAGCGGCAAGGGCTGGCTCAGCGGCAAGAAGAACAGCGTCACCGCCGTCCTGCACCCGACTGGCCACGAGAAGGAGGTCCTCTACAACGCGTCCGGCCAGTGGACCAAGGCATTTTCTATCCACAAGGGTCCCGCCAAATCCAACAGCAGCAGCACGCTCATCACCACCTTCGAGCCCGCCCAATTCCCAACTGTGCCTCTCAATGTCCAGCCCATTGAGAAGCAGCACCCCCTCGAAAGCCGCCGCGCCTGGCGCAACGTCGCTGCCGCCGTGGCCAAGGGCGATCTTGACACGCTGAGCGTCGAGAAGACCAAGATTGAGAACGCGCAGCGCGAGATGCGCGCCCGTGAAAAGGCCGAGGGCCGTGTCTGGGAGTGCCGGTACTTTTCGGCCGTGCCGGAAGGCGAGTCCGACCCTGTCCTGGCCAGCCTGGCTGCAAACGTGGGTTTGAGCACAAACGGCGACAGCGACAAAACGGGCGGCGTGTGGCGTTTCGACCGCTCCAAGGCAGAGGCGGCCAAGAAGGCGGCACTTCCTACCGAGGCCGAGGCCACCAAAATTGCCCAGGAATATCTTGGTCAGCATGAATAGAAGAAACGCCATAACTGACAAAGAAGCGGTTATTGTCGGATCAACAGAAGGTGCCAGAAAGCAAAACAAAGGGGCGCCTTATTTTTATCCTTGCTTTTTATGCACTACTGGTTTTGGCACACAGTTACTTATTGTGTGGTATCTTCTTTCTCATGTTCTCTTTTTTTTTGGCCTTGTAACAATTTGAATCTGTTCATATTGATCTTACTTTGCTTCACGTTGCTTTAATATTGCTACAATAATCAAAATGGCTTTTGCTCAAGTTTTGCAGTACGACTTTCGGTTCGATATGTACATTGAAAGAGACGAAAAGGCAACCGCAGCGCCACCTATGCTATATTTTGACTCATCTAATGCAAATGCAAATGCAAGAAAATAAAACGCCAGTCCAAAGAGGGAAGAAACCTCAAAATACAGACGACATGGGTTGTCCATGCAAATCTGCAAAGAAAGCAAATTCCGTCTACTAACCCATGTAAGGGTCCCGTTCCAGCTCGTAGAACAGGAGGTAGACCTCACGTTGCATGCCGAGCACTTCTCTCGTGCTGGCCTCACGCACCTTCTCGTCACTAATACGCCACCACCGGTCCGGCATCTTCTTCTTCTTCTGTCGAGGCTGAGGCGCAGGGGCAGACACTGCAGAGAGCGTCTTTCCTTTGTCGGCCGACCGTTGCCTTTGCTGGCGAGACCATTAGGTACAGAACTGTCCTTACTTCCCGGACGTAGCGCAAGGCGACCAGTAAGTCCCCCATTACAGCTCCCACTGCGGCTCCTAGACGAAGAGGACGTGATCCTGGACAAGGTCGACCGGGTAATGGACCGCAGGCTTGACGTCTCACCGCCGGCTGCCGCATCATTGCTGCTGCTGCCGCTGTCTTCCTTTGTAAGATCACGGGGAGCTGATGTAGGCGCAGGCGGCAGAGCCGAAAACGAAGAGCGCCCGCGTAAGCTCGATGACCGCGACGTCTTGCCGATAGCGGCCTTTGTTCTGGAAGGAAGCGGGCTGCCACATGTTTCGGTTGTGGTCGCTGACAGGGGCAATTCCGACATGGAAGACATGGGGCTGCCGCCGCCGTCTACGAGAGGAGTAGAAGAAGCCGAGTTCAAATTGATGGCCAGCGAAGCATCCGAGGAGCCGATTTTGGGCGTCGTCGCCGCGGGACTACTAGCTGGCGAGTAGATTTGCGACTGCTGAAACGTATTTTGGTTCGAGTAGGGCGGTGCAACCGTCTGTCGTCGAAAAGACTCGTAGTGACCGCTGTGGTGGCTGCCCTTATGCATCACGACGCTGATCAGCTTGTACTTGCGCTGGTGCAAGATGCTGCCCAGGGGAAGACGCTCGGGAAAGGAGACCTTGGCCGAGTTCTTTTGCGACTGGTTGGATGCGTCGTAGATAGAGCGAGATAGGTGGATGGCAAGCACCTTGGGAAAGTTGACGAGGCGGAAATGCCGGGCAATACGCCGCTTGGGCGAGTACCGGGCATCGGGCAAGGCGATATCGGGTGGCGGCCGTTCCGGGTCAGTG
This sequence comes from Sporothrix phasma, assembly GCA_016097075.2. Taxonomy (NCBI): domain Eukaryota; kingdom Fungi; phylum Ascomycota; class Sordariomycetes; order Ophiostomatales; family Ophiostomataceae; genus Sporothrix; species Sporothrix phasma. The sequence goes on along the minus strand of JADMNG010000017.1, from coordinate 84,347 downwards.
TCAATGGTCTGTTGTAGCCTCTCAATGGTGTACGTGGCCTCTTTGCGGTACGACTCCGAGTTGGACTTTGCCAGCCCGGCCTCAAACATTTGTTTCGCGTGGACGAGCCGGCACTTTTCACACTTGAACTCGTCAATGTACTCCGTCTTAAGCATGGAGTCAAAGCATGCGCTGAGAGATGTGGACGAGGCCTGCGGCACGTTGAGCGTCAGTGTGCAGAACGTCTGCTCAGAAGGCCGCGGTTTGAAACCGCAGGTGAGACATTCAATCTGAGACTCTATCTTGCCCTCCATTGGGAAGCCTTCTTCCTCATTTGTGACATCATCCAGCCCAGCAGCGTAATCACTTGGTGGTTGCGACTCATGCGACCCCTGGCCACCTTCTGCAGCGGCAGCAATGCTTGCCAGCTTCTCGTTTAGGGCACCGTCCGCACCGAGCGCGGGTGCTGCGCCTGTAGAGACCTCTCTATCAGCCTGGCGTTTGCATGCCGGCGCGCTCGTCGCCCCGCGTGATACTCGTCGCACAGGCGCTCGCCACAACCTGAAGAAACTCCTGCGCATCCTGTTGTTGCCGGCTAATGCGCTGCTGGAATGCAATCTCGAGTACGCGCACAAAGGGGCCAGCGGTAATGACCTTTTTGTAGATGGGCCGCTCGTTTAGCCGGTCAATCATGTCTTTGAGGCCCTTGGACACCAGGCCAGCCTGCAGGCCTCGATTTTCCACACGGGCATGGGCCGGCCACCTAGGCCGCCAGGGCCACCTCCGCTAAAATCGCTGTCGGGATCTTCGGCATCATGGGGCACAGCATTGCTATATACGCCGGCGACGTCGATTTTGCGGCGGTGTGTCTCGCGGATGAGATATATTCGGAGATCGCCAAGGCCGGCCAGGGCCTGAAGAACGGAGTTGATAAAGCAGTCGTTTGCGGCATTGGCGAGGCCGACGACACCCGTCTTGCGGCTGGTAAGAGCGTAAAGGGGTTGCTGGAGCTCGGAGGTGTACTGTCGATAAAGTACGTGGGCGCAAAGACGTAGACAAGAGCAATGGTAGCCAGTGACGCTCCAGCCGCGTAGGTCGCGACGGAGAGACCCTTGTCTGGCATCTGGCCCGCGGGAGCGTCCTACAAGGGGCGGAACCTACGGAGGATCCAGCCGGTGGTGCAGATGGTCGAAAGGGGGGAGCAAAGATCCGGCAAGTACTCCGAAAGTGTCTGTTCTCTGGAGGAGGTGGAAAGTCGTTTGCTGGTTTGCTGGGAGGAGGTGTCTGTGAATTCCCGCCAGATGAGGGAAAAGACGGGGAAAAGACGGGTAGCGGACGTGGAGGCAGTCTTGGGCGCAGAAGACAGAAAAGTCGCAGTGGCGGTCGTGGATTCGTGGCGCTCAGGATTGGCGGCAACTGCGGGACATTTGGCGGCCGGGGGAAAAAGCTGCGACGCCCGGGCAGAGACCAAAGGCGCAGAGACGACCAGGGCCAATGGCGAAGTTGCCGAGTCAGTCAATCTAGTCCTTTAGGCTTATTTCTTCCCTGTGCACAGGCGTTGTGTTCAGGTGTTCCAATGTTGTTATTTTTTGGTGGTTCCGCTGAATCGATGCGGTTCTGCGCCTAGCGCCGAACGGTGCCGCTGGGTGGGCCAATAATTAACAACTTCTGCGCAGTTTTCAAGGTCAAGGCCTTGCAAGGTGCGGGTCGGGAAGGGTGAAGTGGTGAAGCTGGCAGTTGGAACAATGGCGATGTCAACGGCCAACAAACATCAGCAAATTTCAGGGGCATGAAGAGAGAAAAATGGAAACTGGGAATTTCGCAGCGTTGCTCCAGAACAGGCAGGTGCCGAAAGTCAGTCGGTCAGAAAGAGCACAGAAGCAGCGATCGGCAGCGAATCCACTACGGTTGTCGTCTTCCACGCTGTAATAGGCATCCTTCACTCTATACCTACTTAACGATCATGGAATGCGATGAAAAGCTTCGTCGTCTACGAAGAATTCGCTGTCTGTTTATGCTGCGCCACGAGCTACTCCACCCATTGCCTCGCACCCTCGACCAAGCGACGCACGCAACGGGATAGGAGGCGCCGCAGTTTCGAGGGTTTGCAGTGTGTGGGATGGAGTGCGTGGGCTGCAGAAAAGAGATCAGAGACCCGTCAAATGCGCATTTGTGACGCAGATGTCAGATGTCAGTTTGCCAGTGAATGCGGCCATGGATGCCAATGTAACAGCCGGTTTCAGCACCTGCCCATTGTGTCACAGCTGGGCAGATCGGATGCTGTACGTGAAGGATCAATTCGCCAAGTGTGCAAAACGGCTTCTTTTAACGACACAGCTTTAAAGTGAGGGGTACACTACGAGACCGTCGTTCAAAGAACCGGAGGGCTGCCTGTCACTGCGGCTGACAGAAGTGGCAAACCACTGTGACTTGTGTGCACTGACACCACGATCTTAGTAGGTATCACAAACCGTAAGACTCCATTCAAGTATCAAGCTTTGTACAATGATGTGATGAATTATCAAGATGCATAGAGGACAAACCCATGGTGTCTCGTCAATGAATTCATTGTCCAATCTATGAACATGGGGGCAAGACAAAATACTACTCATGACATACGACATGATTCGTTTAGCCCTTGGCAGCACCGGCCTTGATGAGGAGGATGTCGCCGTCCTCGACAACGTAGTCCTTGCCCTTGGTCATGATCTTGCCCTTGGCCTTGACCTCGGATTCGTCGCCCAGCTCGTGCAAGACGCTGTAGTTGTAGACAATCGCCTGGATAAAAGTCTTCTCGAAATCCGTGTGGATGACACCCGCAGCCTGTGGCGCCTTGATGCCGTTGCGGATGGTCCACTGGCGCACCTCGTCCGGGCCAACCGTGAAGAAGCTGCCCAGGTTGAGCGCCTTGCGCATCTGCAGGATAACCTTGGGCAGGGCCGACTCGACACCGAGATTCTTGGCCTCCTCGGCAGCCTCAGCCTCGGTCTCGAAGCGCGTCAGGCGCTCCTCGAAAGACACCGAGATGGGGATGATGGGTCGCCGTTAGCGTGCTCCTTGATCCACGCCGCAACACTGGGCAAGTGCTTGTTCTTCTTGCGGATAAAATCCTTCTCCGACAGGTTGACGAGGTAGACGACGGGCTTGGCCGACAGTAGGAACAGGGGTTGATGACCTCAATCTTGAGTTGTTGTTAGCATGCGATACAGAGCGTGAGAGCGTAAAAAACGGATCGTGCTGTGTAGCGCAGGGAAACACGCAATTGCAAGGCAATTGCGAGATCAGACAGAATTTTCATCTCATGACGTCCCAGCGTACTGGTTCTGTTCGAAGAGCTGGGTTTATATAGGTTCAGGCACTTTGGCCCTTTGTCATCATAAAAAAGGAGGGGGGCGTGCGTAGAAGGCGACTGAAAAGCAAATAGAATAGACGTGGTTTTGACATACCTCCTTAGGCGTCCAGGCGCCCTTCCGGACATCCTTGCCGTCCTTCAGCCATGCCAGAATTTTCTCAATTGTGGCCTCCTCCTCGCGCGCCTTCTTCTGCTCCAAGCTCTGGCCACCCTGGCGAGTCTTCTTCTTCTGGTTCTCCAGGGCCTTCTCGACAAACTCAATGTCCTTCAAGCGCAGCTCCTCGCTGATGATGTCCAGATCCCGCGTTGGGTTCACGTCACCCTCAACGTGGATGATCTCGGCGTCGTCAAAGCACCGCACAACCTGGAAGATGGCGTCGACGGAGCGAATGTGCGACAGGAAAGCGTTACCCAGACCGGCACCCGTCGAGGCACCGCGCGTCAAACCGGCAATATCGTACACCGTCAAGTTTGCCGGCACGCGCGACTTGGGGTTGTACTTCTTGACCAGCCAGTCGTAGCGCTCGTCGGGCACAATAACGCGCGCCTCCTCGGATCGATAGTGGCATAAGGGAAGTTGGCCGGGTTACCAGGTCGCTCTTGGTGATAGCCTGAAACAGCGTCGACTTGCCCACGTTGGCAAGACCGACAATACCGCTCTTCAGGTTGTTGCCGGGCCGGCCCAGCAGGATCTTCTCCTCAACGACAGCCTTCTTCGGGGCATCTTGCCGTTTTTAGTCTTTCGACTGTGTAGACGTGTGGTAACAAAGAGGAGGGGAGGTTTCGATGCAAGACCAAGCACAGGCCGAGCTGCAGCTTGCGAAGGTCGAGAAAACAGTTGTGCGAGCGAGGGCAGCAAAGACGACGCTGTACCAGCGCACGGCGAAGACTGAAGAAAGCCGACGTCTTGGGCGACGTGGGGTGGGTGGGCGTTCCCAGCCTCAGGACCCCCTGAATAGAAGATACGAGTAGATAGGAAAAGAGGAGGAAGAGAAAGGCTTCCTTCTCTGCGAAAAGAGGTCGTGCGTGTGCTGGGATTTAAATGTTTTGTCCGTAGGTGTGGCTTCCAACGAGATTGGATAGAAACAAAAAAATTTGCTTTGAACCTGGCTCTCCCAGCCGCTCTGCTTTTTCTGGCGGTGCAGTGGAGCTCCGTCTCAGGCTATGGAAGGTGGGCAGCAAGGGGAGGCTCTACGCCGTATCTTACGTGACAAGCAGGTATTGGCCCGGGATGGACAAACAGTTCTTCCGGACTCGCTCTGTTCAGCCTCCAATACGGAAGCGCCGTTCCTCTGTGCTGTTGTCTATCCGCGGCGGCCACTGGCAAATCGCGCCTTCCCATAGCCCCTAGCACATCCGCATTAAGTAACTACGACTGCGTCATGCCTGTTTTGACAGGTCTGCTGCGGCAAGGCAATCCCGCCATCCACCATGGTGCCTACCAACTGCGAGCCTTGTAAAATTGTACCCTGCAAACTTCCCCCTCTTCTTCTAGAATTCTTGTCTCTCTCTTACAATATATATCGGGATATCACCAAACTCCCATCCGATACAGGCCGATTGCTCGTTCTTGCTTCCGTCAGTCTTTGATTCGCTCTTTCACTGCTACTGTAGCTGCAGCTGCAGACAGGTGCTCTCTGTTGCCTGTTGGGCTGTCAATCTAATAGCTCATTGCTGGCGTCGCGTTCGTTTCATCTTGATAGAGCTCCTTTGTTTTAAGCTCACTTTCACGTCAATATCCCCAAAATCTTGACCTCCATCCAAGTACTTGCACCTCGCTTCTCGACTTTTTGCGCACTTTTCGACTTTTTGCGCATTCGAAGTCCTGCGTGCAACCAGCCGCTTCTCACCTGCCAGCCCACCGAACTAGGCAGCATCCATTGAAACGGCGCCGACTCGATATGGCTCCCAAAAAGCATAAAAAGACGTCTTCTCGGCCCTCGCACCGGTCGACTCTATCATTACAAAAGACTGAAATTGTCATCAATGTCTACGACCTTCTCACAGTATGCTCCCAACTCACCGTCGCTCTTGTTCTTGTTGCTCTTTCTCGTGAACATATACTAACTCACTTGTCACATTCAGCCCAGTCGATGGTCCTCCGTATTATGGCACATGGCACATCCCTACTACACTCGGGCGTCGTCATCAACGGCAAGGAGTACGCCTACGGCGGTCATGACCAGCGCGGTGTAACGGGCGTGTATTATACGATGCCACGCACAAAGCCCCAGGTGGCACATTCCGCTGCGAGATCCTGCAAGGGTTCACACTGGCGACAACAGCCGAGATTGACGCAATCATACACAGCGTGTCGAGAGAGTTTCAGGGCCGTCCTACAACCTCCTCACCAAAAATTGCAACCATTTCACAGCCTTTCTCTGTCGCAAATTGACAGGAGAGCCAAGTCCTGCGTGGCTTAACCGTGCCGCCAGCATCGGCATGGCCCTCCCATGTGTCGTTCCGCGTGACTGGGTGGAGCCGAACTCTGCAGACGGCGAGCTGTTGCAGGGTAGCGGCGGCGGCGGCGGCGGCGGCGGCGGCTATCAAGACTACGACGACGACGACGATGCGCATGGCGAGCAAACAAGTATGTTGCGGCAGTCGTCGCAACACCAGGTTCACCTCGTTGGAATCGACAGTCCTGCAGCCAGCGCTCGGTCCAGTCTAACTGGCACTCGAGCATCCGGCGAATACCACCCCGAGCCCTTCGAGGAGGGTGACGCTGATGTGCAGACGGGACGGCGCAACAGCAACAAAGGAAAAGGACGGATCGGCACTACGCGGGACTCTGCAGGAAACGCCTTGCCGCCTTCCGAGCGAGTCCCTAGTATGTGACTGTCGAAGAGGTAGAACGATACTGCTGGCTGAATCTCTTCTTTAAAGCCTTCAGACGTCTGGCGTTTCCAGTCATTCGTTTCTAGCTCATCTTTGCCTTTCAGCAATATTCTGCGCTTACTTATCTGGGTATTTTCTATCACATTTTTGTTGTTACACATATTCGTTTATTATCTTGGGATTGTGAGAGATTTGGCGTTCTCCGGGCTTGTTGATACCACTGTTTATCGAGCTCATAAATTATACAATAAAGGTTACTGTTGCTTTCTACCAGGATTATGCTTCGTGTCGATTGTGTCACTTGCAATTGTGCCAAAAGAGAAAAGGAGAGATTAGAGTGTCATTGAGGATTTTTTTCAAACAGAATCATAATACCCAGAACGAGGGCATTTAAGTTTTTTGAGAGAAAGTCACTTTCAATGAAGACCTGCCGTCGGATGGTATCAGATAAACGATGCTACATACAATAAATGCGATATCTTTCATACGAGTATCATGAAATACATGTAAAATACTGAGGTCAGAAAGCTTCCGTCGACGATATATTTGACTACGAAGTACACGATTGCTTATGATGCTGCCGCTTGGCAAAGCTCGGCAGGCTGTCAGTGCTCAATCACACGTAAAGCGGGGCACCAGGGCGCCGATTAGGTCAAGATTCCTGTGGATGAGCCCTATGGCTTCTGTGCCGAGGCCCAGATTGCCCGAGCAACTCTCCGGTCAGTGGACGATCTCCATGGATAAGGCCCCTGATTGGCCCGTGGACTTGTCCAAATAGTGTGCCACTTGAAAACGGCTAGGGACTAATTCAATGTTCGCGATAGGGGAAAGAGCGACCTAGCAATCGCCAGAGCCAGCCGATTCTCACACGAATCTCACAGTTGCACTCTTCCCTCTTATTTCGACAACAACCATCCAACCTTAGATACGACGTACACAGCGAGAAACGTGCTGCCCTTCCGTCTCCGACTTGCCCGTTGCTGCACCTCTGGTAGTAGACTTCCAAGTGAGGTGATAAACGATAAGACGCCACGGTAGTGCCGTAGGCTCCATTATTTCGGCAGCTCGCATATCCACGACAGCATTCCGCGACGAAAGCTGACAGCCGCAAACAACGAATTCCTCCTCACCCTTTCCACGACAGTCAACAGTCATTGACACTGTCCCTGAACTCAACAACACGATAAACGCCATACCTCTCCGAACGCCATCAGAACGCTCAACCAGATAGACGCCGAACGAGCCGTGCCCCCTTTCCGAGCTCGCATTAGCTCCCTTCGCTGCTGGGCACTTCTCAGTACGTGCACCTGATGCCAGGAGCGGCGGCCGGCACCACCCGCCGTGGACGAGCCAGCATTGAGGCTACGACAGCGGCAGCCTCTTTGAGAAGTCGCAAAGGCCGCGTGGCAGCTGTTGCGGCCCTTGTGTTGCGGCTTCCGCCGACGAATTGCCCTCATCCTTGAGACATTCGCGACACGCAGCGACGACACGATGCCTCACCCCTTGAATCCGTTCCTCGCTGCCTTCTTCAACAGCCCGCTGTCAACCCAGTGCAATCCGACGAGCAACCACATCTTGCTCGTCCCAAAAACCGAGGTGCTGCTAACATGTCGTGATACCGAGGCTGGCAACGCGCCGTCGCCGAACATCCACACCTGGACGAGTTTCTTGCCAGCCATGTCATCCGCATGCCCAACCCCGAGTGGCAGCAGCAGCAGCCAATGCTGCTGCGGTAAGGACGGTCGTCAACCTGCGGGAGATGCGCGCAAGGCCAAGCCGTACGGTACCTTCAACGGCCGCAGTGTCGTTATCAAGGACAATCTTGTTTACAGTAACAAAGGTAGGATTGCTATCTACGGAAGACGTCAATTTTACAGTGGAACAACCTCTAACAAGCTCCTCTACAGCTTCAAGAGCTTAAATCACGCCACCCTGATCAGCGACGCCATCTGGTATGCCGACACACTGGAACCGAAGCCATGGCTCATTTACTACATTTCACGGCCACTTCTCGGCTCCTGGGAGCCCGTCACTACTGTCCCGGCCATTCTCCCGCGGACGAGACCAAGCACTGCTACTGTTGATGCGCTGGCGGCTACAGCTGCTGGAGAGGCTCACCGAGGGCACCAATAGAGTTGGCCCAGCAGCAACAAGCCAAGGCTGGTACTGCGGTAGGCGCCAGCAACGACTCTGGCCCTTCAACGCCACGAAAGAAGGACATCAAGAGTTTCCACGACCTCCTCAACCACTTCCCTGTCATTGCGCGACAGATGCAGCCTGGCTTGGACAAGATCTACCGGGAGTTTACTACCGCATTCGAACAGACTCTCCCTCCTCCTCCCACAGCGAGCCACATCCCCGACCCAGAACCCGACGGTCCTATTAGAACGGCCGTGAAAAAAGCACGCATGAATAGTGTTGCAGCTGCCGTCAAGGTACCGGTTAAGATCCGGGATCAGCCCATTGAAGGAAGCGAAAGCCCAGCCGAGAGTAGTCTTGCAGCAGAGGAGTCGAATAATGGCGAGAGTGCCGACAATAGCAACAGTACGCTTATTGTGGCGCTTGCACCAAATGGCGCAGACGGGCCCAATGGCTCTAATATGTCGACGTACAGCGGTAGCCAAGCTAGTGAAGATTTCTACCCCGACGACGACGAGCATGTGATGCGCACCTCTCTAGAAACTGCTGTCACAACAGCCATTGATATTTTCCAAGGCGTGGATAAACAGCAGCTATCTCACCTCGGAGCGACCACCGACCTCACTGGTCCCTTGGTGGAGAGGCTCATTGAAAGATACATCTCGGAAAACCTTCACCACATTATCTTTCCCCGGCTGAACGCATTGAAACGACAAGATGACCTGGAACTTGAAGCCAAGATTCGCCAAATGGGTTGCATCGATCTGTCCCAGCTCGGCATGGACATTGACGGCAGTCCTAGGAACAAGCACGAAGTGACTCTCGCACTAGGCCGTGTCGTTGAAGGCTTCCGAAAAATATCAGCTGCGGCATGCCCGCAAGAGATGCTATCCATCCTTTTGGCGACTGTAAAGTCAGTCAGTCAGCTCACAAGCGCGCCTCCGAAGCGTGACGCAAACGGTATCGACACAGGCACAAACGCGACTGATGACGACTCAATCAAGACACGTACCGAGAAGCCTCTCATTATGATCAACGCCGACTCACTTGTGTCGCTCCTATTATACATTGTCATCCGGGCACAGCAGCGGCACCTTCTCGCGCGCTTCATCTACATGCGCCACTTTATATTTATCGACGATGTCGACAGTGGCGAGATGGGTTATGCTTTAAGCACGTTTGAAGCTGTTCTCACCTACCTGATGAGCGACTCAGGCGTCTTCGGCGCGCCAGCCGACGAAACAAGGCTCTTTGGGAGGCGACTGCAAAGGGCGACCTAGATGCACTCAGGGCGATCATGGAGCCGAGCTCTGACAACGCCGTCGAAGCCGGAGATCTTGATAGCGACAACGGAGACGAGGACATTAGCTCACGTTGTGCCTCTAGTGCGAATGGCCGTCGTCGTTTACCAGTTTTGGGTTCTCAAATGGCTCGGCGTCCGCTCATCACGGTCTTCACGAACGTCTCGCCGGTCTTCGTTGATTCTGTCGGAAGCCGAAGCTTATTCAAGGGGATCTGGTCTTGCACACGTCTTCCCCTTCCAGGCGGACGGTGGCGTTGAAGGACAGTCGACTTTTCGTTGCACTTTCCCATAAAACGAACAAAGAAGGTGGCTCTGGATACGCGGAGTATGTCAAGCAGCTCCGAAATATCGTATCGCTCTCGCGCCACGAGTTTTGGTAGCAATATGGACGGCAGCATTGAAGGTGACATCTCGGTCGAGCGACTGTCGCAAACACATGACTCATTTGGCGAGTCACTCCTCATGATGGCCGTGCAGAACGAGCGGATCGAGACTCTTAGGTACTACCTGAGTCTGCAGGAGTACTTCCCCGCGGGCTTTGTGCTTGATGACATCAACCACGAGGAAACAACACTTTGAGCGCTGCTGTCCAGCTTGGGAACAAGGACTTGATCATGGTGATCATTAACGCCTTGGCCGACTCGGACGAGGTGACGCCGGACCAACTGGCAGCCTACTTTTCGCTGCAGGACATTTGGGGCCGCAGCGTGGCACACTACCTTTTTAACGCGCCCTTCTTAATAGAGAAATATGGCCCGATGATGCCATGGCGACAACGAGACAAAAAGGGCCAGACGCCGCTATTCGCTCTCTGCCGATCATACGATCACGCAGCCTACTACGAGATGGTTAGCGAAGGTATTCGGGTCGCCACCGCGACACAGATCGACAGCGGACGCCTGCATGTCAGTGAACATGTCGATGTGCGTGGCAACACGCTCTTGCACATCGTCAACCACACGCAGCTCGCCGCTCGCATTTTACAAGTGTGCGATGTCGATGTCAACGCCGTCAACGATAAGATGTTTACGCCATTAATGGTGGCCAGCAAGTACGGGCGTTTTGCCATGGTCCAAACGCTTTTCCGCGACCCCCGCGTGGACATTGGTGCCAAAGAGCTGCGCGGCCTCACTGCAGTTGAACTGGCCAAGGATGACGAGATGCGCAACAAGATTGACGATCTGACTCTGCTGTCCATGCCGCCCGGCCGGACATGCGGACAACTGCCGTCGTGCGTTCTTATTTTGTTGAGGATGCCAGCGTGCGATTCGTCGTCAAGTCAGGGCATGCAGTTTCTGCCGTCAGCTACGCGGTGACGACTTGCCGCCGGTCGCAAACGGACTTTGAGCACTTGACGCGGCTGCTGGCGCTGGAGAACCCGGCGTCCTGGATTCCGTCGGTGACGGGTCTTCGTTCGCCATTTCAGATCCCTTCCAAGCCTAGCAGGGCCGTGCTCAAAGACTTGCAGCTTCGTATGGACTGGTTTTTGCGGATGATGATCATGCACCGACATTTGCGCAGCACGAGATGCTGTGGGAGTTTATTCTTGTACCAGACATCCAGCCAGACATGATGGCCCAGCGCAGCAAACTCAAAGCAGAGACACGTGCCGAAAAAGTGCGTGACGAGCTGGAGCCTCTTGATGACATACGCGAGGTCGAGCAGTTTGTGGACCACGCGCGCGAGCTTGTGCGCGGGGTGAACCACTCGACTAAGAGCGTGATGCGGCGGGCCAATGCAGTCAGCATAGCGGCCGCGGATCTGCGCGACGCCGGCGCGTTTTTGAGCCGAGAAGTCGGGCTTGTTGCTTTTCTCCCCGCCACCCACATCACGGCCATGGAGTGCTACGTGCGTGCACTTGCAATTCCTCAAGCCAACGCCCACGTTCATTTCCGTGCAGCGTTTCTGGCCATCCAGTCAACAGTCGAGGCCATCCTCGTGGCTTTGGGCCGGCCGCCCCGCCTGATCCTCCAGATCCAGGCCACTCGCAAGCAGGCCGAACGTGAGTACCAATCCATGAACCGTCAACACGATGGCCCCTAGGGCTGCTGGACGATGCCGGCAGCGGCTCAAGGAAGAACGGGAAGAGCGCGCCCGCCAGAGCGAAGCAGCCAGTGAGGACCTGTCGCGCGAGCTTCGCTTCTCCCAGCAAACAGTCGCAGGCGAGCTCGCTGGGTGGCAGGACATGCACGGGCGGATTGGGCGGCGGGCGATCCGGGACCTGGCACGCGGCATGCTGGTGCAGGAGCAGGACCGGCTAGAGGCCATGAAGCGTGCCCTGCGATGCATCCAACAGCCCGTCGAGGACTCCACGTCGTTGACAGATACACTTTTGGATTAAAATGTCTTGCCCCTCGTCTTCGTGAAAAGAAGGAGAAGAAGGCGCAGAAGATGCGGCGTCGGAAATGAGCCAAATGACGCTTCACACAACTGGAATAGACCCGAGCATGGGCATCGGAAATCACATAATCATTTCCTTTGTGATCTGAGAGTGAAGGGTGCAGAAGTTCAGATCACTCGACACATGTTATTCAACCTGTATCCATTTCATCAGTCGTTTTGGCTTCTCCACTTGTTATTCCCCTTTGTTCGAGTGCGGTTTCCTGCCGGCAGTCACGTTATTGATTGGATAGAGATACCACGTTTGTTCAACCTGATATAACGAGTAATTCAAACAGAACTTTAGAGCTCAGTCTTCCCTATTTTAGACTCCGTATAACATTTTTGATATCACATACATGATACACTTGCGCGTACGCCTGACAAGAGTGAGATGGCACTGCAGGTAGGACTCGTGAACGACTGCCTTGTTTCTTCCCGAGATCAGCCGTGCAAAATGGCGAAAAGACGCGGTAATGTGGCGAAATCTGTCGAAGCGAGAGCCGGAGAAAGGGTGTGGAGGGCTTCATGCAGAGAGAAGCGAAGGGAGACTTGAAAGAGTCCTTTTGCGGGACCATAACTGACCACGATACCTGGTACGACATGGAACAGAATGCCGCACAGCAGGAAGGGCGTGGACGGAACACGTCGCGTATCCTCTCCGACACAAAAGACGCGTTTTTATGGTCTGTATGGGAACGGGGAGATGGAACACCGGCCCCACGCGGCGGACTCGCGGTGGTCGCGCGGAGGACACGCGGGACTGACGCGCCAGTCTCGCGGAGTAGCGCGTGGTTAGTGGCCGGACGCGCTGGCGGGAAAAGCGGGGTCGAGTTGCGAGAGGTGCAGTAGCTCCTGCCGGGCCAAGAAACACCTCCTGCAGCTGTGAGTCACAAGTCGAGCAACGGGTGCGAGTGAATTCGAAGCTGGACGAAAGTAGTGATTGTTCACAGGCCTCCCGCGTTTAACTTTCACTGTCCGCCTGTTCCGGGATGACGAATGCAACATGAAACGAAACGAAAAGTTTACCGGCATTTGAAGTCAGTCGGTGACGAGCGACAATAAATGGCGATGGCGGATACTTCCTGAAATGGAACTGGCGGGGCCCTCACAGCCCGACTACCAGTGAGTGGCTAGCAGAATTTGACCAATCAGACGGCAGGGCTAGCTGTCGCTGAGAGAGGACAAATTGGGCGCGTAACAGACATCTGCGCGCGCGGCTGCATCTGCCGTACTCCGTATTCGCATGGTCACTTATGCTCTTGTCGTGGTCATTACCTGCCAATTTCGCTGCTCACGAATCATGGCCGGTAAGAAGGCCGGCGCTTTAAGGCGGATGTATTTTTGGCAAGCGGCCCTGGGTCTTCTACCATGACTTCCACACACTTTTTGCGAAGACTGTCTTGCTTCATTTCTTTGGCGCGCAGCGAGGCTGTGCAAGGGAAACAGAAAAAACAGTCCTTCTGTAGGGGTGTAAGAGAAAGCATTTGCACACAAAATTGACCTGTCTATAGACCATGGCTTTCGCCAATACTCTGTATGTCAGCCCTTGATACAAAACTTTTCTGAAAACGACGGCACGGATGATCATTCTGGCCCCAAACAGGCCACTGAGACCACACAAAGGCCATGTTACTTCTTCATCCCGGTGAATGTACATGTACATATAGGACTGCTTGAGAGTGCTTTGCAATGGACTCTGTCTGACGGTGGCAGCCGGTGTATTTCGAGTTGCCGCCTGTGCTCCTCACACCGTAACGATAAGCGCACCTCGGAAGTTGAGGGCCATTAATAAATTACAGCGCTGCTGTCCGTGCCCCATACGATATGGTGCATCGACGGCCTTGTCCGGCCACTGGGCGCCAACAAAAATCATCTTCTCTTCTGTTAGGTGACCGTCGTCACGAAGCTGTGCTACATGTCACTACATACCCGCCTGTACCTCCCAGCCGCCGGAGAACGCCTTTGCAAGCCTTTCCATGGTAGAGCACGCGATTTTCCAAAGTTTCGAAAGTATAGAGGTCGATACAGCGAAAGCAAATCCTTGTCCTCTAGTTACTTGAGATCTCTGTCTGCAGCATGCTTTCTTGATGTATTGCTGCTGCCTCTATATTCTTCCATGTGTTACACTGCTCCGTTTCCGCTCTTTCCCGCGCGCTTCGTTCTGTTTTGCAGGAGGAAAGGCGCCTGAGTAGCGGCACATCTTGCTTACACGGTGAGGGGCCATTTCTCCCACAGCATTGGATACGTCTGCCGCAGTGAGCCTCTTTTGAACAGAATTTTTTCATCCTGTTCTCTTCATGCTCTACATCATCTAAAACTCAGCCACGGAGAGTCGCCTGCAAGCTGTCTCGCTGCTTTCCATTTTGGTGAAGTGGGCGCAAGTATCATATTTCTGAGTTTTGGTGGCGGCATCTGAAGCAAGCGCGACCCTCCTCTTTCTAATTCGAATCAAAGCGAAGTAACTGAAGCATGCAGGCCTTATTTGGGGCAAGAAGAAAAGATACAGATTCTGTTGGCTGGCCGTTGGATATGCGGCCGAGCTCTGGTCGGTAAACCTGCCAAAATAGAGACTGAGATTGCACAAAGAATGACAAGAGAATAAACGAGAGATACAATAGGAATTGCCAACGAGAGGAAAATAATAGCGAGAGCCAGAAGTGTAGGGTTGGAAGAGTCTGGCACTTCCCACATGAATGCGCACGATCGCACATTCCACCTCCATCCCATGCAACCATCGCTCCTTACCAGAACGCCAACCTGCCACCAAACAACCGCCAAAGTGGCGCCATCCCATCGCGTACCCAACACGCTGCGATTATTTTCGCCTTCTCTAGCGACCACGACCACGCGAAAAGACTCACGTCCCCCCTCCCCCGCGTCCGACCCCGGCGTACCTTGAACGCCGTTCTTTTGACGCTTGTCTCTGCCATGTGCTCGTCTGTGAGTCAGAAGAGATGACCCGGACTGGAAACACGAAGAAACAAAGCTGGAAACAGAGAAGAACACCAAATCGGCACCAAACTGGCATCACTCTGGCACGAAAACACGAAACAAGCGACCGAGAAGAAAGGACAGCGCCACTAGTAACGTTCTGCTGCAGCTGCAGCTGTACGAAGTAGGTGCAGGGTACTTCCAACTGGTGCCCGTGCAACGCCGACAAAAACAAAACGGCGGTCGACAGCGAGTGGACCTGCAGCAATGCTCCCAACTCAAAGCCTTGGCTTTTATTAGCTGCCCATCGGGTTGTTCTCTCACCTTTGTGCCCGTCCTGGGCGATACATTCTCTCTGTAATACTCTTCTCTCCCCGTCTCGTCCTGTCTCTGACCCGTCAGCAGTCTGGGCCACCCATTACGATGCTGCTCTTTGCTCCTTTATTTACAGCAACCCTCATCCACTGGGACCCCGACCACCCCAGCATGCAGAACGACAGGTTCCTCTGCTCTGGTTGGCTGTTGCGTCAGTCATTCCGGACCACTTAAACACCCCTGCTCGCCCTGGAATAGCATGGTCCGCCCCAATAAGGAAAGCGGAGGAAAGCCAGGATCAAGCAGCAGTACGGACCTTGTCTCTCTGCCAGCATATGCGCTTCTTTGTTCTTTTAGACCTTGTCTACGAGTATGTTGTTGGCTGTCACTTCGTCGGTGCTCGTCATTGTTGCACACACCAGATGTCATGTGTATGGTGCTCCGTCTGTCTAACGTCTATCCCTTTCTGCCTCTTTCTTGACCCATGCCCCAAACACTTCTCAGCGCCAATTTGTACCCATCGGACAGTATCCTAGCTGGCCAAGCCGAGCGTCCCAAATGGGCCAGCCTCTTGTTCTCTTGTTCAGTATCCGCCAGCGCGGCTGCTGAAATTGCCGAGCACGTACGGAATACGGAATATGGACTACATGCACTCCATATACTACTTCATATGGCTGCAGTTCCTTTCGCGTTCAGAGTTTCGGGTGTTCAGCCTGGGCGCGCCAAAACGACCGCGACAAGAACGATGCGAGATGCGTCGTCCAACACGGCCACGACCACGACTATGACCGCGACTAGGATATCATCGCGGCCCACGCGCCGGCATCCAGCCCCCCCTCCGCGGCCCCGCTGCACCTCTCTGCACTCTTCTGCGCTCCTCGTACTCTTCTCGCCCTCATAGCCTGTCGTTTGTCTCGACCTGCATCATCTCGAGGATAAGTATCCTGCCTCCTCCTCCTCGATATCCTCTCGTCTCGTCCAGCCCTCCTCCTCCTATCCATTTCAAATCAATCTTGGCCTCCACTCACTAACACCTCTCAACTTTCTCTTCCTGACCTGTCCTCTTTTCCTCCTGTCCGTTTCGAGAGACTTCTTGTTTAACTTTTTGTTGCTGAGCATTAGCAACTCGCCCTCATCTATTTACATCACACCCCCCTTGGCCTCGCTTTCTGGCCTGGTATCATCAAGCAGCTCTTCTTATCCATCGCTCTACTTTCCTCTCTTCTTCTTGTGTTCACTTCTTTCTGTCGACTCTGGAGCTGGCCTCCTACCCTGTCACCACAATAACTCATAGAAGTTTTTTGCCGTCCTGGAGACGTTCACTTAAATTTATTACACCCTCATCAAGTCCAACATCATGTCGTCCTCTCTGGTAGCGGACGCTGCATTTGACTTTACATTCCCATTGTGCGATCCGGCACACCTCCACAGCCAGCCACCTCCCACTCCTTCTCTTACGACCTCTCCTCGCTCTTGGAGATCCCCTTCCACTCTTACGGCGACAGCGTCGCCAACAACAGCAGCCACCACGGACACGGACATGCTCGCTCTAGCTCCCAATGCTCGGCCTACTCCGCCTATTCATACACCTCGTCGACTCCCTCCGAGGCCTTTGTGAACACACCCGCCGTCCCAGCAACCGGCACTCGCAACAGCACGCTGGCCCGTTCGCCCATCCGAACTCATGGTCCGCTCTTGCTCCCCAAGATCCGCTCCCAGGACCAGGCTTTGGACCCCGAGGACGCAGCCACTGCCGCCGCCCCCCTGGAAGCGTGCTCGCACCTCACCTGCCCCCTCCAGCACGCGTAGCCGTTCAACGGCCTCTGTCAGCCGCCGCCGTAGCACTGTCGTCACACTCAAGCAGCCGTATGCTGCATCATCAGCCGCAGCTACCTCGCGCCATGTTCGCAGCTTCACGAGCCCGGACGCGCGTGCTCCCATGTCCGCTTTTGAGTCGACACCACCGCCACCAACATTGCTGTGCTCGCCCGCCAACCTTGTTCAGCCTTCCGCAGACATGTCGCATTTTTCCCAACGGGTATTTGCCCATCAGCAGCAGCAGCAGCAACAAGATACTTCTATCCACAGCCGCCGTACATCCACTTGCAGCCTTGACGGCAACTTCACTTTGGATGGGAAGTTTGACTTTGAGTATGGCTTTGCTCCGTACCCAGGCACCGTGCCTCTCAACTACATGTCTGCAAATAGCAGCAGCCAGGACAGCGAGACATACCTGTACCAGGACCAGGAGCAGCACTCTCAACAGTACATGCCACGGGAACCTCGCCATTGTCGGTCGAACCCGCTTCGCCAGAGCCCATGGTCAAGCCGGAGCCCTTGTCCATCCCCGTGACAGTGCCAGTCATCACCAGCCACGCCCCCCTCGGCAACATCTGCTCCTGCTACCTCGGGACCTACTGTTTCACTGGTGACATACTTGACGGCCCCCACCCAGCCCCGCTCTGGTACGCACCATCTCCTTCCCTCTCCGGGACCCCGGCACCAAGCATTACTGTGGGATGTGCGCCAGGTGCATCCCTGGTCCGCTTTCAAGACGGCCAACCTGGTGGCTCTGCCGGGTGCATCCTCCGTGCTGTCTTGCCCTGTGCCCTTGTCGCTCCTGCCGACCCCATATACACTTGCCCGCAGCATGCACCCGAGACGGAGTCGGACTTGCATAGCCTGTGTGCCGCGCACTATCTTCCGCGCGTCAATGCCGCGCTGGCCCTCTCGTCGCCTCGTCCGATCCAGCTGACATCTTCAACTGACCCGTCTTATGGCGAGTTCTTTGTCGGCCTTGCAGCCGGTGACAGTGCCCCAGCTGCCGCTCTTTTCGGTGGTAAGCCCACTGCCCGCGTTATCGGCCTTGTCAAGAGCTTCGACCGCTTCAACACGGGCATGCGTGCTGAGGCAACATAAGCGCGTCGAGTACCTG
This sequence comes from Sporothrix phasma, assembly GCA_016097075.2. Lineage (NCBI taxonomy): Eukaryota > Fungi > Ascomycota > Sordariomycetes > Ophiostomatales > Ophiostomataceae > Sporothrix > Sporothrix phasma. Next base: position 66,173 of record JADMNG010000017.1, on the reverse strand, counting down.
CGCGGACTCGCCCACCTGCACCACCTAATGCGCGAGCATAGCTGTCGCTACGGGTTTTTGGTCACGGAGATAGAACTCGTCATTGTCCGCAACGGCACTGAGACACGCCCTTGTTTGGCCACTCGAGGTCGCCAGTGTTCCACTGGCAAAGGCCTTTCAGTCTAGCGAAGACGAGGATGGCCTTGCAAGCACACCGCTGACGGCCGGCCTGGCTCTGTGGGGCTCTGTATGCTGGCCAGCGACGAGATGGCCTCGGCTGCTGCTTCTCCTTCAGCGTCGTCGATGCCCCTCCTCTGCTCATACAAGACGCACATTGGCGCCCCGCGGAAGGCACACGCCGCAAGGCCGCGCCCGGGACAACTGGATGCCGCCGCCGCAGCTAGCTGAGAAGCGTGCTGCCAAGCGTGCGCGGGGGTGGGTGATGCCTGAAGATGCAGTTGGCCGCAAGGAGATGGGTCGCCGTGGCGTGCGGTACAACGGGGCGCACTAATGGGAAGGGACTAGAAGAGAACGAAAGGTGAGTGATTCCCGACGACGTACGATGTATCTTGTCTCTTTCAATGTCTACTGTTATTTCTTTTCACTCACGTCTCTCCTTTACCTACATGGGCATCGGCTGGTCCGTACAAATGCTCTAATCCTAATGTTCACTATTCCCACTGTCCCTCTTTTCATCGTTTACGTCTCTTTACAATTGATGCATGATGAAACCTACCTACGATAGAAAATAGATGTAATACTTTCAAGTGGCCGTATTTAGTATCTATTAACCTGAATGAGGCTTTGTTCATCTTGTAATGCTTCTGGCATTGCTAGCATGGTGTCCGTTGTGAGAAAAACAGGAAATGTCCACCGTTCAAGACCACTTTATGACGAAATCTCGTCTCATATACAGATTGGTGTGGGTGCAGTTGCCACGTTATGAAGAGGTGGTCTCACTACGTCAGGAATACCTTTGCGCCCTTGCGACCAATACAGCAGTAATATGGCAGTGCTATCACCCGGGCCTGCTGTCGCTGGCCTCCCCCTCTCGCTGTTTTCGTCGTCACAACCCCGCCTTTTGCTGGATGCAACTACCAGTGGCCGTCCACATTCCAGACCACGTTCCAGTCCTCCATCCCCGGGCCGTTTTCCTGTTGTCTTTCCTCTTCTTCCCATTCCCAAAGCTTGCTCGAAGCTCCCGATTGTCTCACTCTATCCTTTTCCACCTTTTTTACTTTTTCCTCACATTCCTTCCCTTGGTAGGCCGCTTTTGACACCAGTCCATCGTGAGAAAGAGTGCATCGGCTGCATTAAAGCTCCAGTCAACCGCCCTGACGCCACAACAAGAGAATCCAGCTTCTTTTTTTGACCATCACGACAAACCCCTTTCTGCATCAACCTTGAGCTCTTCTCCACACTCAACTGCAGCCTACCTTCTGGCCACAATTTCTGTTCAAGCAATCTTTTCATCCTCACCAAACAGCACGATGGCTGCCAAGACCGTCGAGTTCACCCCCTTTACTGACCAGAAGCCCGGAACGTACGTTGCCACATTTCTCCGGCTATTTTCTACACGATTAGGGGTTCCCTACTAACAATCTCAGTTCTGGTCTTCGTAAGAAGGTCGTCGTGTTCCAGCAACCTCACTACAGCGAGTCCTTTGTGACGAGCATCCTGCTGTCCATCCCGAGGGCGTCGATGGTAAGCTCAAGGCTGAGCTGAGTCTCTTCTCTGGCAGGTCCTTCCGCTGACTTGTCTTTCTTTTCTAGGCTCCTTCCTCGTCATTGGTGGCGACGGCCGTTACTGGAACCCCGAAGTTATCCAGTTGATCGCCCGCATCGGTGCCGCATACGGCGTCAAGAAGCTCCTCATCGGCCACAACGGCATCCTGTCGACCCCTGCTGCCAGCCACCTCATCCGCAAACGCAAGGCCACCGGTGGCATACTGCTGACGCCAGCCACAACGCTGGTGGACCAAGGCCGACTTCGGCATCAAATACAACCTCGCCAACGGTGGACCTGCGCCCGAGTCCGTCACCAACCAAATTTTCGCCACGGCCAAGGCTTTGACCTCGTACAAGCTGCTCGAGCTGGAGAACGTCGACATTTCCACCATTGGCACGCGCCAGTACGGTCCCCTCGAGGTTGAGATTGTCGACAGCACGGCCGACTACGTTGAGATGCTGCAGGACATCTTCGACTTTGAGCTGATCAAGAGCTTTTTCGCCAAGAACCCCGACTTCAAGGTGCTTTTTGACGGCCTACACGGCGTCACTGGACCTTACGGCACGGCCATCTTTAACGAGGCCTAGGCCTGGGTGCCAGCAGTGTCCAGAACTGTGTCCCGAGCCCAGACTTTGGCGGCGGCCATCCGGACCCCAACCTGACTTACGCCCACTCGCTTGTCGAGGCAGTTGAGAACGGCAAGGTTCCCTTTGGCGCTGCGTCGGATGGCGATGGTGACCGCAATATGATCTACGGAGCTGGTGCCTTTGTCTCGCCCGGCGACAGCTTGGCTATCATTGCCCACCACGCCCGCCTGATCCCCTACTTCAAGAAGAACGGTGTCTTCGGCCTCGCTCGCAGTATGCCCACATCTGGTGCCGTTGACCTGGTCGCCAAGCGCCAAGGCCTGGCCTGCTACGAGGTGCCCACCGGTTGGAAGTTTTTCTGTGCCCTGTTCGACGCCGACAAGCTGTCCATTTGTGGCGAGGAGAGCTTCGGCACCGGCAGCAACCACATCCGTGAAAAGGATGGCCTGTGGGCCATTGTGGCCTGGCTCAACATCATTGCCGGTCTCGGTCTCGAGAAGCCGGATGTGCTGCCCACCATTAAGCAGATCCAGCACGACTTCTGGACCGAGTACGGTCGTACTTTCTTCACACGCTACGACTACGAGAATGTCGACTCGGCCGGCGCCGACAAGGTTGTTGGCGTCCTACGCGGACTGGTTGACGACGCCAACTTTGTCGGCAGCAGCGTCGACGGCCGCAAGGTGACGGCTGCGGGCGACTTCTCGTATACCGACCTGGATGGCTCCGTGTCCAGCAATCAGGGTCTGTACGCTACCTTCGCCAACGGTACGCGCATCGTTGTGCGCCTGTCGGCACCGGCTCCAGCGGCGCCACCATTCGTCTCTACATTGAGCAGCACACCAGTGACTCGGCCACGTACGGCCAGGACGCACAAGACTTCTTGAAGCCTGAGATTGACATGGCCAAGACGCTCCTCAAATTCAAGGAGTACCTGGGCCGTGACGAGCCGGACGTGAAGACCTAAAGTGGTTAAGGCGTGGGCCGTGTGGTTTTTTTCTTCGTGCCTTTATATTACGAGACAAACGCATTCAAGTAGCCGCTAATGTTTGGAGACTGTTGCATTGAGTTTAATCAGATTGTACTGAACATTTGCAATGATAGTATGACGCGAGATATGTCAGGCCAACCTGGTGAGATGGGACGCATTTTGAAAGAGTACAAGTTGATTGTCCACTCATAGACGTATGGCAATCAATTTGGGTTGGGTATGCTGAGATCAGAGAGCTGAAAAGGCAAAGCAGGCTTGAAAATCAAGGCTACCAAAAAGGGGGATGTCATCTTCGGGCAGCTCTCTGTCTGTCCGTGGCTCAACAGGCAAAGTAAAAATCGCAACGCAAGGACAAAACAATAGCGTCACATGCGCAAGTCTAATCAGTGCAATGAAAATGTCGCTCAACTGGATTTTGAGAAAAGAAAGACGAGAAAGAGACAGAACCACGTCGTATAAGTCGTAAGCATAAGTCGTGAGTTAAAAGACAAAAGTGATGCAAGTAATAGTGGAAGCGAAGTTGAAAGTGGTGTAAAGGACGAGAGTTGAAAGGTTTTTGTCATGCAACAGGGCCTAGGCGGAGACGGTCTAGCCAACGGCGCCTACTTTGACATATCCGACCGGTCTCCGTCATCAGAAGGGGCCGTCGATTCAGTTGGGTTGCTGTTGCTGTCGTTCATGGTTGGCGGTGGCGGGTAGAAGATCTCCATAAACTTGGTCTGCGCCTCTTCGGCGACGAATCGATTTCGAGTGCATCGTACTTATTCTGCCGCATGTGCTCGGGCGGTAGCTATTGCAAAATACATATTGCTGGACGTCCTTGAGATAGATGCGGTGTCTGTTCTTCCGGACCAGCCATTTTGATGACAGAGATGCCTGGGTCACAAAGGCCGTCCAGACCGGACAGCGTTGCAGTGAACCGTCCCAGACCGTAGCATGCAAGCGCAGACCGCGGGTCTTTGTGTCCAGGTAAACAAGAAGAGAGTGCATGTAGCCATCGTCGAGGATGCACCTACAACTGTTAGTGGGTGGATTGTATGGAGGTATGAGCAATCACATGTTTAGTCCGTTGGACTCACCCTTGAAAGAGGCGTCTCTCGCGGCTAATTCTGTACTCGATAGGGTGAACCTCTCCTAAAGGGCCCTCGAACTTCAAGGCAACAAAGGTACAGTGAAAAAGGACGAGCTCCTCCCACGTCAAAAAGTAGAGCACAACCCATAACCTGGAGCAGTTCTCGGCGTGGCTCCAACGTTTGATGATCAGACAGTTGCCATCACGCTCGATGCAGAGCTCATGCACGCCGTAGATGGAGAACACGGGTATGTTGGTGCCCGCATCGAGGCTGCGAACAACCAAGGAGGGAGCCTGGTCAAAGGGGTTGATGAAGGCAAAGATGGTGAGACGATCCTGGTCAAACGAGCGTCGAAATAAAATTCGGGTATCATTAGGAAGAACGGTGTCCTTCCAAGGACCGTAGCATTCGGAGAGTTTAAGGTGCTTGAGGGGTGTCCTGGATGGAAGGGGCCGAGAGAAGATGTCCTCTGCCCAATGGAGGCTCCTATCCCGAAAAACAGCTGCTGCCGCAGACGTGACCAATGGGCCTGCTGGCTTCGGAGGCGACTTGATTCCTTGTTTTTCACGAAGTTGTTGGAGGCGGGTCTGCAGGGCCTCCATGGCGTTCATGTCAAATTGCGGAGATCGAGTCAACATCTGGCCCATGAGAAGCATGAACTGGTGGTAAAGGCTAAAGCGTTGCGGCAGATGAAGGCCACCAGCCTCGTCGGTCATCTTGTGGTACATGGTGCGCCAGCGTACTTCTTTGGTTTTTGTGTTGTCTTCGTAGTAGGCGTGGATGTCTTTGACGCTCTTTTGGAAGCTCGGTAGCAGAATGCTGAGATAATCAAGTAGGGTAGGTATACGGCCAGAGTGAGCCCGGGCCTGCTCGAGGATCCGAAGAAGAACGGTACTGCACTTGCGCAACTCGTCGGACAGGACAGTCATGAGCGGGTGGAACGGCTCAGGAAGAAAGCTGCGTAGCGTATCGACACAGCTGGCGGCCATGTTCGCCGCTATGGCTCGTGGTAGCAGCCTCCGAGCAGCAAGGCGATCGGTTGCCGTTCATGGGCATTGGGCATGGGCATCCCGTTCATCGTGGATATCTCGGCGTGATAGAGGAGATGGACGGGTGGTGCAAATGCAAAAAGAGGCGATTTTAATGAGCGCTGGTGGACATAAGAAACAAGTAGAGAGGCGACGTAGAGGCGCGTTAAGATACCATGTTGCCCTGGTGGTGTATCAGTATCATGTACACGGCAAAGAGACGACAGGGATACCAAGCACTGTCGCCGCTTAACTCTATCAGCTCAACTGTTCGCCGACAAGTTGCTGTCATAAACCGATCGCCCTCTCTCCCTCTCTTCGTTTTTGCTTTCTGCCCTCCCAGCGTGATAAAGGAGCAGGAGCGCGATGGTAGTCAACCAGGCCTGGCGTTCTTCGATTGATGTACGGTCCTGCAAGATGCCGACCGCCGTCAACAGGAATCAACAGTATGGCCGTTGTGCCCGATCAAAAGAATCGAAACGGCTTGTCTTAACACCTAGGGCAACGACCGACTTTGCTAGCCAATATATGGCATCTCGGGTGGCGAAAGGTAAGTTTGAAAAGAAGACGATAACAGGCGGTCGGCTTGTCGATTGGAAGGGTGTCGCTAGAGTGACAAGCGAAAGTTGTCGTACCCGTATGTGAGACGTGAAGAGAAGAGCAGTAGCTTGCTTCAAGTGGTCTATGTGCTGTCGTGCGAATCGTTAAACGGCATGGAATGGGGAATGTATAGCCTAGTGCAGTGGGACGTCGAGAGAAGAGACAATATGTGAGAGAAGCGGAGATGTCTGCCGCCGTTCTCGTTTTTTTATGTATGTCCGCCGCATATGTGTGTGTTTGGGCTGGGCTCTAGCATCAAAGAAGTGCATATGTAGCAGCAGTGGTGCCCAACAGATAATTCCTGAGGTCAAACGAGAGAGAACGGGGGGAAACAATGGAAAGCATTGCAAACAAGAGCCGGTGTCATTGTTGACTGCATTGGCTCCAATCTACTCTGTACTTCTCACTTGCTCCTCTGAGTGAGACCTTCACCTTTTTGTTTCTTTCTGCTGCTGGTGCTGCCAGTTTCTCTCGTTGTGATTGGCACCATGATTGAACAGGACTGACGTGTCGGCTGGTAATAGGCCAAATCTTGCCCTGTTGCAGCAGCGTTATGCAGGTCTGTTGGCGGAGTTGGCCGTCGAGAGGAGAAGCCAATTCGACAAGGTCGAAACTGGCAGCATCTGACAGCTTTGCTTCATTTGCATTGCAGGATGCCAGACAGAAATCATCAATAAGGTAGATAGAAAGCCGTGAAATTCTGTATTGTGGTAAAGACTTCTTTCGCCCGCGTTTCCGTGGTCTGTTCTGGGCTACCAGTCGAACATATAAAAGTGAGGTCTCCGTCTGCGTAGCATTCTGCCGCTTGGTGGCAATAGGTAAGAAAGCGGCGGCCGGCTGTCATCTTCTTGTCATGCAGCAGTGCGCCGTGACTTCTTGACGCTCATGGCAGCGAGCCAGGCAACGGTCCGGGGGCAAATTGTGAGTGCTGGCGATGAAAGCACGCAGTTGCGCGGGATGCGAGCGAGAGAGCTAAGTGGATGCCCGCAAGAAGACGACAAGGAATAGGCTGCATAAAGACCACTGGCTAGAACGTATGCCACGACAGTCAGAAAGCGGTATTTCCTGTAGAGGGCGACCCAACCGGCCGTTATCGACGAACGACGTGCATTAGCAAAAGAGGCAAAAGACCTGTTTGCCCGTATGCGCGGCCATCGGCTATCGTGTACTTCGTACTTCGCAGAGAAAAACTGAGGGGCGAGCTCTGACAGCTCGTGCGATTGTGTACTTGGCTGCTTGGAATGCTCTTCAGAGATGTGGTTAGAAGCTAGAAACATCGAGAAACGATGGAAGCGGGCTTTGGGAGAAGGATTGGCTGCCAAGCAAGTATCGACTAAAGAGAGGCTGTAACAAGCTTGGTTGTGGGACGAGGACGTGGAGAGAAGCAAGGAAAAGCAAGCGATGTGAAGACCATAGGCTACAGAGCGTAGGGATGGGCCACTGACGGGCATGAAGGATTGCACCGAATGCTCCTTCCTATCTGTGTAGGTGTGCTTGCAGCGGGAGAGCAGGTTGGTGAGGTGGAAGGGTCTCAGCGATACGATCTGCACTGCCACTCTTTCCTTGGGCTCAACTGCGCGATGGAGAGCGACTTGTCATGAGCAAAGCCACCCTGGCAACTGGATAAGCGCATATAGAAAGTGAGCCAGGCCTGCAAGGCTGTCAATAGAGAATGTTGTAATTTATGGCGCAGTTGCGATTGCCGCACCTGTCAAGCCCTTATTGTTCATTGGCAGCCGCTGCATATCGTGTGTCCTTATCCCCAGCAACATACGAAGTACTGACTCATGTGTCAATCTGATATATCTACTACGATTACATCTACTACGAAGTACAGGCATCTTAAAGCCTCCGACTCGCACGCGACAATTGTCACAACACGGCCAACGTCAAAGCGACCAGCAGCCTCGACCGACCAAAGCGGCCGGCATTCAAGAACAATCGACAAGCTTAATGCGTGGATAGCTTCATAGACTTCACGAGGCATCACGGGAGAAACTGGTCTAAGTATGTCAACAAGCCTTGTTCTTACTCAATGCAATTCAGCTAGTCATACAAATCGTCTCCATGTCCACCACTTGCTTTCTGCGGTCAACTGAACAAAACAGGCAGAGTGGAAAGACAACGCTGGGCAAGAGGACACTACCATGATGATGGTTTTCGGCCGATATTGTCATAAGCCGAGTAAAATTCAATAATCCCATACGTCCCATAAAACCAGAAAAAGTGAAGTAAACCAGCCCGGACAGGTGACCTGAGATAGTACATGGAAAACTCATTCCCTTGTCATTTGTCCTGCGCCAGAGCCCCGCCCATACCGAATAAACACGTGAATAATAAAACAGAAAAAACAAATTGGAATAACACATGAACTCATTGCTTATGCCTGTAAGGTGTTAGTGCTTGTTGCCAAAGAAAGTTGAGTCAAATTTGAGCAAGGTAATGGGGGGAAACTCACGTTGTAAGCAGCCTTCTCGTCCTCGTACCGCTTCTTGTCGACAGCGGCCTTGGCCTCGTACGGAGTGCGCTGCTTGTCGTTAAGAGCCTTCCAGCGCTCACCGAGAAGCTTGCCGACCTGACCGAAGGAGATGCCGGGGTTTCGTCACGGACGTTCTTCGCGCTGCTCGTTGGCGAAGAACATGTAGGCAGACAGACCCGCGCTTAGGAGCGTTGGGGTCCTTCTTGGTCCGGCGCTTCTCGACCTTTCCGGTTCTTCTTAGCTGCGGCCTTAGGCATGATGCTGAGCATGGTTAGCAAGAGGTTAAGAACAGGCCAGAGTCGAGTGTGGTGAATATGGTGACATCGACGAGACTTATGACAAGACACTGGTCTTTATCTAGAGTGTACAACGCATTTAATAATTCTGTCCGTGCGAGAGGCGCAGTCTAGTCGGTGCAAATGTGACTTAATCGAATCGCAATTGCACGGGGTGATTTGCGCTGGCAGATTCAAATCCCATTGCATTTGCACGAATGTCGCCAATTGTCAAAAGTAGTGGACACGGACAAAGTCGACATTGCGGCGATGCAGAAAGGAATTGAAATCGTGCACTGTTGATGTTTGCGAGTGTTTGATCGTTGATCGCCAACTGGCGATGCAAAAAAAAAAAAAGGCTTTGTGGCCGAAAATGAGATGTGGTTTTCGACTTTTGACTATTGCGCTTCTTTATCGCGATCTTGTTGCGGCGGGTGGACCAGTGTGCACACGGGCGACAACTCGACGCGCAAGAAAGGCGACGGACAAAGTGCACTCTGTTGTCGCAAATCGCAAACCAATGCAAAAGACGCCTACTGGGCTGCAAACAGGTGGAAAGCGGCCCAGTTGTCAAAGGGCAGACAGAGCGCGTGGAAAGTGACTTGGGAATTGCAGAGGACGGAGGTGGATTTTCCAGGTACTCACAGAATTTGTGTGATGATGGTAAGTGTAAGTGAATATGTGAGGCGCGAATTTGTATGACGCAATGCGCGAGGGCTTTCCCATGTGAGGATGCTTTGCTGGGGAGAGACTGTTTTTGTATGGGAGATTTTGCGTGCAAAAAAGAGAAGAGAGAGAAAGAGAGGAGAGAGTATGTGGGCGTAGGGGAGAGGAGAGAAGGCGGGCTTTTTACTATGGGCCAGTTGGGCTGATTGAGTGGGAAGGAGAGGGCGGCACGCGTGGACTGAGAGGGAGGAGCAACAAGGGAAGGGAAGGCGGGGTGGGCGTGGCGTGTACGTGTTTTTGTCTACGAGTACGAGTACTATCCTACGCGAAAGGTGTGTGGTGTGTGCCTTATGTGTGAGTAGGAGCAGCAGATGCAGACGGTGTGTAATTTTGGTGTGATTTGGTTATGGTTTGGGGTGCTAGAACCAGCGACCGCTCTGAACTGAGCCCGTAACATGGAAGGAAAGGGCTGGAATGAAGGGCGTAGAGAGTAGAAGCATGAGAAAGAAGGTCAATGGGAGGGAAAGTGCGTGGTTGGTGGTAGGTGGGCGGTGCCAAAACCCCCCAAAATTCGAAGGGCGACGGCTGGTGGGAAATGAGCATGGCAGGTAGGGGAGGGGTGGGTTGAGTAGCTGAGCGGACTGACCTGGGGCAAATACGAAGTAGGACGCTTTTCCGCTTCTCTGGCCGCCGCTCAGACAGCAAGTACAGTACATGTGGTGTTGTACTACGTGCCTCCTAATCTTTGTACTGTGTACTCCCAGAACTGCATATATGCATAGAAATAGAGCTCCTGCCTGTATCTGCTGTACACTCGTAGACAAAGTCGAGGAGCTGCAGCCGGGTGCCCAGCGCCTTTCCCATCTCAGCGCACACGGTTTTAGCATCGTTGATGTCTGGGCGCAGCACCTGACCAGCGCCGAGGCCAAACACACCATGTCGCGAGAGTTCTGGCTTAACCTTTTTTTCGATAGAACGTCGTACGCAACGGCGTCTCAAGCAAAAAGATAGAAGCATACTTTGAGCTCGCGATGCTGCTTCTTTCTGTTCGTTTCTCTCTTATTTCATAATGTATTTAGACCCACCTCTTCACCCCTCTCCCATATTTAGTTGCCCGTTGTGTCTGGTGTGTGTTGACCTGCGGCTTTCTGTGACCCAAGCTTGGCCGGATACAGGAGGCGACAGGAATGTCCTCTGTCAACAACAGCCGCAGAGCTGCAACGGCTCACGCTTATTGGCTAAAATCGTTTGTTAGAGCGAAACCGCCGAATCGCACCCTTCGACCGGTACTTTGATCATGCGACACTAGTATGTATCTCCGCGCCAGCTCTCGCAGGTACCGGTACCTTGCCTAAAGTATCTTTTTGAAGTACCGAGGCCACATTGTACTGTGCGATGTGTACCTTTGTCCGCTGCTTTCCGGATCCTCTCTCCTCTTTTGTCTGTTCCTGCCGCCCAATCATTTGCACTAGCGTCGCACTCGACCCCCTTGCTACGAGGTACTCGTACTCAGTACACACCATCTTCGCCATTGCCTACGAAGTTCTCCGTCTGTAGCTCGGCTCTCGTAATTTAGGATTAAGCAGGTGTTCCATCACCATTCTCGCCGAGCATTTGCCGTGTATTCTTGTCGCTCTGCATATCGTTCGTGTTGGCTGTATTCGTACTTGGTACGATGAGCCGGCAAGTCTCCCAACATGTTGATTTACATCGCATCACGATAAATTTGCTGACGACAGATTTAGCATACAGCTATTAGTCACAGGCTTTCGTATCATAAGGTGTGGGTACACTATCTGTCGTTGAAGACACTCGCCGGTAGTGGTAGGAAAACTCATAGCATACTTCATACAAATTCTCACAATCGAACACATATACATACATGAATACCCCAATTCAGACATGCCCACAGGTCTAATCTCATAAGCCAAACTGACTGAAAAAGAGTATCAACAAAGAGAAGTGCGGTTTTGCTCGTCGCAGGCGTAACCGACGATGTGCATTGAGTACGGCACTGCCACACAGCTCCTGCCACTTTGCTGGGCAAAGTGTTCTTTTCCTTCCTCCAAAATACCAGGCTACTTTAAAGCGGGACAGAGAGCTTGCAAAGTACCTAGCTGCACTGTGTGCGCTTTTGTTTCAACACATGCCCACACTCGAGTCCCACGATGGCCAGTTGTGTATCTTACGTCGCATGGGTCTTTTCAGGCTTGGAGGCACAACTGAGTAGCAGTTTCTGGGATGGGCTATGATTACCTCCTGAGAAGCAGTGGGGAGGGGGTGTACGCAAGAGTGGCGTTGCTATTCGCCAGAAAATAGGGACGCACGAAACTGATTTTGCGTGCCTTTTTTCATGCCTTTTTTCTCCTCCCAATCGGGCCCATTCTGGCAAGTCAAAACCACCAGAATCACACAGTCACGTGCACCTTTAATAAAGTCAGACGCGTCAAGCTCCAACGCGTCTTGCCTTCTTCACACTTTGAATCAGATGCGCGACATGATCTTTTTGGGCGTGATCGATGCTGGATGATGGGAGCAATCGACGTTGTAGACCGTTGACGGGTTTGGTTCGTTCAGGAGCTGCGTGCGTACATGTGTCAATCGAATCATTAAAGATCATCTGCTCTATGTGTACGAAATTATGGCAGCTTCCGTGCTGGCTAGATGCCGTTTACGAGTACTGCTCTAGTACGTTTTACTGTAAGGCATCGCCAGTTCGGCTGGCCATTGTCGCTTACAAGACTTGCAGACTTGTCTGCTCGCATGTATTCGCCATACTCCCTGGGTGGCAGTGCCGCGGTTTGCACGACATGACTCGCTGCCATGTCAATATATCTGCCCCGAGTCTCTCGAATCTCTGTTGTTCCGTCATCCACAAAAGCCAGGCCTTCCGCGACCTGATACGACGTTTTAGTGGTCGCAGTGCGCCGGCGGCGCCATGCCACACTTTGCTTCGTTTTCTGCCATTCTGCCCCGTGTTAAGCTTTCATTCCGGGTCGAGGACAATGTTACAGAGAGCCGCCTCTCTCGTCCAGTCGACTCCACTCCCGACAACAATGGCACTTGCGGCGCCCTTGATCAGCTTCCAGCGCTGCCGGCTCGTCTTAATGTCTGTCTCTAGCTGCCTCTGCTCAGCTGCATTGTCTGCGTTGTCTGCGTCTGGGCTTGGCTGGTCTGTCGCGGCTGCCGCCGCCAACTCTCTTGCTTGCGCAGCCAGTTGAGCGGTCTGCTTCTCTAGCTGTCGGAGCTCGGCTGCCACCTTCGCGCTTTCGTCGCGTGCTTCGCGCCGTGCAGCCGCTTCCTGGGCAACGGCCTTGCTCGTGGCATCGCGGTACTTGATCACCGGCAGTAGGTCCCGCTCAATGGGCGAAGCTTGTGTGGCGCCGTGCACAGCTTTGAGGACCGGGTTGACCGTCAAAACACTATCAACCACTTCGTTACGTAAAACGTACGAGGCTCGCGCCTCCAAGAGCTGTCTCTGCTGAGTCGCGATGTCGCCAGAAGGCCCATCTAGTTTGTTCGGTTAGCGACCATGCCATCGGCGGGGAGCTCTGTCACCAGCTGTACCGACGACTTGCCTCCCATAAATGATTCTCGCGCCTTGAGCAGAGCAATCTCGAGTCGCACAGTCCTGAGCTGGTCGTAGAGCGTCAATACGCGCTTCTCGTCTTCGGAAAGGTCCAGCGCCTCTCCTGCGCCTTCGTCCGGCGCGTCGCTCATAGGCGTATCCCTAGGCTCGGCCGTCATGATAGTCTTTGATGGTTTGTCCACGACGCTTCTTGCAATGGGGCGTTTCGGATCACAAGGTAACAAAACGGCCCCGTCTTCCTCCTTAATACTGGTTGTCGCTGTTGAGCGTCGCAGCTTCGCGGCTGGGTAGGTTGTTTGTGGCTGGTGCATATGGTGGCGTCAAGTCTCTGTGTGACGACGTATTTAAACACTGCCTCCACCTCGAGTGAGCTCTGATAATATGGGGCCATATCAGCAATCACGAGGCCGCCATGGCGCTAACGCAGTTAGTCAGTCGGCTGGAACCACCACACGAATGATGGCACACGAGCTCCAGTGCTGTCCATCGATTCCTCCATCAACGATATCGGGTCACCAGGCGGCAACTGTCAGCGACGTCCTGCTCCCTCTTCTCCCCGTTCTTATTACTGCCTCCTATTTCTCCTTTTCTTCAATATCCAAACGTACCCAGCCAGGAATCGCTTCAAATACTGCAAGTCGTCCTTCGTCACCGTGCATCGGCCTTCCTCATTTATCACGTCCATCTCGACTCTCGCCAGCACCGTTGCCAAGCATCAAGCATCGAAGCTCCTCCTTCTGCATCACCTTCTTTGCCGGCCAGTCAACCTCGCAGGCCATGTCTTGTGATGGCCAACGAAGTCTTGATAGCCCACACGGGCCAGCGCCTGCACGTTGACTTTGCGCAGACTTTGTCCGTTGACGAATTCAAGACACTCGTCAGCCGCCAGACATCGATCCCGTCCGACTGTATCATTGCACTCACGCCCAGGGAAAGTCTCTACGACTAGCTGCCTTTCAAACAGAAAAGGAGATATACGTCTACGATGCTCGCACCACTCAATCAGACGCGACCAGCGCCGCAGCCTTGGCAGATCTCGAAATCCCCCTCCCTAAGCGATACGCTGTATCCAATCCGCCAAACGATCTCCGAGATCAAAGGTCGCTCTCCGCATGGCAAGATCTGTTCCATGCACGGCAGAAATGGGCCATGGCTGTCGCCGATGACTGTTCCAGCAAGGCAGGCGCCGCCCAGGAACGATATGCCGAAATGGACGCCATGATGCGGTGCCTGGATGCAGCTGTTGCCAACCTCGAGGCCGTTGTTAAGGGTACGGATAGCAAGTACACCGAGATCAAAAAATGGCTTGACAGCGCTCGGGTAGACTATGCCACTTTGGTAGGCCACTGGGAGCAATACTTGGAGCTCGCACGGAGCGTCTCCATCTCGCCGTCTATGCTTCGCTTTATGACGGGCCCAACCCATGCAACAGACGGGCCTACCACAACACAGCGAGCAACACTAGAAGGCCTGGTCGACTTGGAAACGGCGCGCAAGGCTGGAAAACTCGCGCCCGCCGCGCTTCGGCGTTTCAACTTGAAGATTGACGAGCTTGGGCGTGACGCACCACAGCTCTTGGCGGGGTTTGACGAGGTCCTCCAGGCATTTGATCGAGCTGTCGACCGCTCGGCCTTGTCCCACGACGGCGAATCTGCGCAGTTACTGGAGGATATCAAGGCTGTGACCAACAAAATCAGCACCGACTACCAGACAACCCTCGAGTTCGCTGATTCGACACGGGACGTGCTTCAAGCCTCAAAGATTGCCGCTACACATACAGAGCGTCTGTTGCCGAGCATCAAAAACCGTGCCGTCGAAATGGACGACATGTATCGCTACGCGACTCAATCACGTAACGCCTTGGCCGTCGAGACTGTCGAGTTTATGCGTAGCATTACCGACTTGACTACTCTCAGCAGCAATATTAAGGCACTGGTTGCTGCGGTTAGCAACGAGGACGACATGGCGCACTTTGACTATTTGCGCCTGTGTGTACCAAATTCCGTATGTCTACGCATCCTTTGTCAGTGAGGCCATCAAACGCCGCGAGTGGCTTGATAAAGTCAAGGCTGACTCCTCAACTCTCGCCAACGAAATGGCGCTCTTTCACGATGAGGAAGTCAAGCGCCGCAAGAAGTGGCAGAAATCCGTTGGTAACCTTGCATATGGCCCGTCAGTGACATCGGCGGAGAATCAGGTCGCCGGCCTTGAAGTCAACCTCGTGGGCGAGGACGCCCACTGGCCGAATGTGACGCGAAAGGACCTTGGAAGTTTTACGACCTTCTCCAGCGCCAAAAGGCAGACGGCGAACTCATTGATGACGTTGGCAAGTTGATTGCGGAACTCGACTCGCCAACAAAACAGCAGGCCAAACGCATCAAGGCGTTCAAAAACGGCAGTGTCCACGACGTCGCCCTGGGGCGCAGCGGCCTGCTCGTACGCGGTGACGACGACGTGCTTCGGCGTTTGCAGGACGACAAGGCCAAGACCGATAACAAATTGAGGACGGCCGAAAGCCGCGTACGTCGACTTGAAGACTTGCTGCACCGGCAGAGCCAGGCATCTAGGACAAGTCTTGGTGGCATGTTCCAGGCTGCGCCAAGCCAGCAATTCTCGGAACGGGCAGAGTCGATCGCATCGGTCAAGCCGGGTACGCCACGACCGCAGGGAGACCGTCGTGCTTCACTCGAAGGAGGCACCATAGTGGCCGCCTCTACAACTGCTGCCGCCACCTGTGATGCCCATATTCATCAACGAGTCCAGCAGCTTGAGGTTGAACTGGCCGCCGAGAAAGCGCGGTCGGCTGCCTTTGAGAAGGACCTACAAGCGCGGACACTGGAAAATACCAAGATGGCCGGCCAAATGGACGAGATCAACTCCACTAAGAAGGATCTCTTGAAAAATATGGAGGCTTTGAAGCGCGAGTTTACAGAAGAACGCAAGTCACTTGAAGATGAAATCAAGCGCCTACAGGCGCGCCTCGAGGATACGGAGGACGAGATGGAGCACTTTGGCGAGTCACGCGAGAACGAAAAGGCAACACTCGACGAAAAGCTGCAGGCCGCGCTGGCCGAGATTGAACACCTGAACAAGACCTACCGGGACGATGCGCTCAAGAACCAAGGGCAGGTCGACTTTTTGCGCAAAGAAACCAAACTACAGCGCGAGCAACACGAGTCGCTCGAGAAACAAGTCCAGGCGGCACACGACGAGGCGCAGTCTGTGGTAAAGCGTCTGCAGCATGCCAAAGACGTCGAGGAGATGCTTTCCAAGGGCTTTCGCGATCTCCATGCACAGCTTGTTTCGCTATCAAACGAGGGCAGCAGTGCTCAGGCGACTCAGAAATCCCTTAAGACAACGCCACCAGACGACGCATCGGATCTCGTCGAGGCCGTTACAGGCATGCTAGCCGACACACTCTCCCGCATGCAAAGTTCAGCCAGCGACATGGCCATTATTAGGGCCGATCTTGAGCGGGCCGAGGCTGCGAACAAGCGCCTTCGCAATGAAATGGTCTTGTCTAAAGAGACTTCGGCCACCGAGGAGGCAGCTGTACGACGCATGCGCGAACAGCTTGCCGAAGACATGGCGCGCATTGCCGCGCTCGAGGATGAACTCGGCGAAAGCCGTACCGACCTCAACCGTCTCCGCACCAAGTTTGCAGACGGCGAGACGGGCTCTGAGACTTTGCGCAAGAGGCTCGACGACGAGGAGCGCAAGGTGGTGGCTTTGACTGAGGAGGTTGTCGCGAAGCAGTCACATCTCGGTGGTGTCGAGGAGGAGCTGCGAATGTTCCGGGAAAAACACAGCGAAGCACAGGCTGCTCTTGCGCTCCTAACATCCCGGTTCGACGCGCGCACGCTGCGGGCCAAGGACTTGTCTCAGCGGCTCTACACGCAGAACGACCGCCTTTGCCGCCTTCTTGAACGACTGGGCTTCTCGGTCACGCGCGATGGTGACTCGATGGTGATTACGAAAATCCCCCGATCAGAACGCTCGGCCATTATCAGCGGCGAGGGCGCTTCGTCACTCCTCCGGCGGTCCTCTGGCATGCTGCAGTCGGCCCGGCTAGGCGACGCTGCGATTGCGTCAGCGAATTTCGGTGAAAAGGCCAGAGTCCAGCTTCTCTACTGGATGAACAGCGCTGACGGCGAGACTGAAGCGGCCCAGTATGCTGAATTCATGGCAGCCGTGGGTAGCTTTGATATCGATGCAGTGGCCGAGACGATTTACCGGCGCGTCAAGGAAGTTGAGCACATTGCACGCAAGATGCAGCGTGATGTGCGCAGCTATCGTGAAAAGGCACACACGCTGCAAAAGGAAGCGCACGACAAGATTGCGTTTAAGCACTTCAAGGAGGGCGATCTGGCTCTTTTCCTGCCCACGCGCAACCAGAGCAGCGGCGCATGGGCCGCGTTCAACATTGGCTTCCCGCACTATTTCTTGCGTGAACAGGAGGCACACCGGCTGCAAAACCGCGAGTGGCTGGTGGCACGCATCGGACGTGTGGAAGAAAAGTTGGTCGACCTGTCCAAGAGTTTGCAGACGCGGCCCAGCGTAGACGAAATCGAAAACGACAACCCCTTTGATCTCTCGGACGGCCTGCGCTGGTACTTGATTGACGCCATCGAGGACAAGCCTGGCGCGCCGTCGACACCAGGGCTCGGCAAGAGCACAGTTGCCGCCAACCATGTTGAGGCAGTTGCCGACATCCACAGTCACGCACGAACGGCGTCAGGTCGTAGCCTCGGCTCGGCTTGGGAGGCGCACGGCCAACGGGCATCGACGGCGTGAGTAAGACTCTGTCACGAAGCCTGGAGAGCCGACGGTCAAGCACCAGCTCCAAAAAAGCCGCACCTCTTGCCCATGCAGCAGGCCATGTCTCGGCCACTGCAGCTCTGCGTGGTACAGCCATTGCGAGCGAGACCAACAGCCTGCGAGCCGCCCCAGGCGACACGTTTGAGCAAGGGGGCAGCCCAACAAGCTCACCGGTCGCACCCGTTGCACATGCAGCACCTATTGCACCAACTGCAGGTCCTGACAAGAACCCTAACTCAGGGGCGCCCATGCAACTACGCCACCGCCATCCACCGTCGTCACTCCACCCCAACAAGGGCCCAAGGCTGTAGCCCGCGAAGGCGATGGCGGAATAACGACCAACAATGCGCCACAACATACCTCCGAGGTACGGAAAACATATTCTTCTTCTTCTTCTTCTTCTCATCCTGCTGCTGCTGCTCTGCAACGGCCGTCGATTCTTTGTTCGGGCCCTAATCTTCTTGCCCCTCTCTCTTCCCTTCTCCAGCGACAGGTTGACAGCCTTCATCTCCACCGCGAAACAAGCGCTCTATCAGAAACGCCGTCGAAGCGCAGCGTTGTGTGGACTCTTTATGGGCCATGGACTACAGTGCAGAAGGCGGGACGAGGCCCATATAGTAAGAGGCATTTTAGATGGCGTTTTGGCTATTTCTCTTTTTTTTTCTTTTCTGTCTTACTTCTTCTGCCTTATACCTTATTTTTCGCTTCTCTGTCTGCATCACTTTTATGCAGACTTTTCTGCAAACTAGCATTGCGCGGAGCGCCAAGCCCCGACGCCATGGATAGAACATTATCATTTCATTTTGTAGTCTATCTGCTCCTCTTCTGGCTGGAAATAATGACAGCTAGCAAACATGCAAGCCTATGCGTCTACCCTCCACCTACTCTTGGGCAGCCACGACCTCCACAATCTTGCGCACTGTAACGGCTTGGTTGGCTGCCGCATCCTGTGCTGAGTGTACCCGTCTCGCAGCCTCCGCGTTGCTTCCACGCACAATAATATCAACCTCCCAGCGACCGAGTGCCTTGACACGGTCAGCCGTCGCCGCATGCTCATCCTCCCTTGCTGTGCCACCTTTGGCTCTGCGGCGACGACAAAGCGCACATCGCGCGGTTCGACGCGAACCAGGGCCGCCTCCTCATCACGGCTGCTCTGCAGCACCTCGCGCAGCGTATTGGCGACGTCGTCGGCGGAAACAGAGCCAAAGATGGCCGAAGTGTCGCTGGAGATGGTTTCCGCTTGAAGACGATGCTCGATGGGAGGATGGTTTCGATGAGGACAGCAGCGCGGGGAGCCTAGAGTTGTCGGTCAGTATGCGTAGCAATAAGAGAAGAGATGTAACTTTAGATGCGACTTTGGACATACTGAGAGAGTCTTGAGAGTCATGGTCGGGCGGGCAGCCTTGGCATCACCTTCGCCTTCCAGCTTGGCCGCACCCTCACCCTCCACGCCGTCTTTCTGTGCAACAAACCACGGATCGGGCTGGCCAACCAAGTCGGCTGCAGAAGAACCAAGCTCGGCCATGCGCGCCGACGTCATGTACTCGGCCAGGCCGTGTGGGTACCAGAAGTTGCGCATGCGGCCCCGCTCCACCCGCAAGATCGTGTCTCGCCGGCCAAACTGTGAAATGTCCTCGAGCAGGCGCACGACGACACCCTGGTCGCCGCGCGTCGTCTTTTTGCCACGGGTCTGAAGCACAAAGGTGCTTGTGCTAGCGGTGCCAACAACGGCCGGACGGCTGGCCGCCGCGATAGTGGCCGTTGAGTCAGGCACCTCAGGCAGGATGCCGCTGTTGTCCGCAGTGATGCCATGCTTTTGCGTGTGTGGAGTTGGGCGTCGTTTTGCGTCGGTCGGTAATTAAAGTCAATTGAACCGTTTCGTAGTCTTCGGCTTTGAAGCTTTTTAAGAATCGGCTGGTTTTCCGCTGGACCCATATTTGATACGTTAGCCAATCACAGTGACCAATCCAACACCACCAATTGAACCAGATGCAATGTTGACACTAACGTTTCTCTGTCTACGAAGTACTTCGTATGACGAGCTTCGTATGCATTTGTTGCTTTTACGTCTGCTTTGGTCTGTGATACTATCAACTCCTTCGTCACATACCCTTCGGGAGGTGGACGGCTTCGCCGTCGTGAATAAAAAATTATCATCACTATCATTTTTATTATACCATCAACTCCTTCCCTCGTATTTTGGCTTCATTGCGATGGGGTGAATAGCACACATTGGGCTCTGCGCGTATCGAAATACTCAGTTTGATGATTGTTTACGCGACCGGGAAGAAATGATTAACTCATTAGATATACTGTATACGACTCATAAAGCCCTTGGAGAGCCGACCCAACTGGAAAGACTAAAAGTCATTTTTTATTGGACAAAGACAGACCACTTCGGGCTGTATTGCCTCATCGACAACAAGCAAGGTCCTGTTCATGTGCAATGCCCGGCGGTTTGACAAGGGTTCCCACCTCCCTTGAAACCGAGGCCACTCTTGCCGCCGCCAAGCGCGTGGTGCACGGCAAATGCCAGGTCGGCTCTGCTATCGGTCGCATTTGGGTAGATGACGAGCCGCTAGGGCGAGTGCGTCGCCACGTCCAGCCATGACCGCGCATCTTCACGCTCCAGATCGCGCATCAACTGATCGTCGTACTCTCTTGTGGTTTGACCAGACTGGCGAGCCACCAGTTCAGTGGTCGTGCAGGTCGAGTGCCGGCAGTGCTACAAACACGGGCTACTTGGACTCCTCGCCTTCGAGGCCCACACGCAATGCGGGCAGCTCTCTGAGGATAAAGTCGTCAGAAGATCGCGGGTGCTCTCCTTGACTTGTGTCTCGGCCGCTGCAGAGGAGGGCAGCGCATAGCGGCAGACAAAACGAGGCTGAGGCCGCGCGAAGTCGAGTTCTGTTTACTGTAGTTGAAGTTTGAAGAGCACCGGTTGTTGATACTTACATTGTGATAAAGCTGACATGCTGGCCGCCCAAGGGGCGTAAGGCGGTGCGTGGCAGGGCCAAGTCAGGGCCTTCAGTTGGTGGGTGGTCGATGTGTGGCTGCAAAGGCTGTAGGTGGAACGTATTTGCCGTCTTCTGGCACGCTGTAGGATTTTTAGCGTTACGTCTTCCTTGGTCTATTCTTTGGCGTGAGTTTGCACTCTAAATTCAAGACGAAAGCTGTGCTCTAAAGGGCCTTGAAGTCGAAGGAAAGTCGTGTCTCGCACTGCGTACTTTGCATTTACTTTAGGCAGCAGTTCTGTCGGTTGTGTTTCCACGGACTGGCACAATGGTGCTGGCGATATCCCTGATGCACGGAGGCCTTGTGCACTGATGCCGAGAACGTGGCACGGCACGTGATGCTGCCCGACGGTGGTGTCGGACGCATGGTCGGAGCCAGAGACGTAAATAAAAACCGGGGATGTTTCTCGCATGCCTGCAGTTTTCCAAGTGTAATGTTGAGTCGCGTGTCGTGCTGCGAATCACGCTGGACAATTTGTGCCGCACAACACCAGTGCACGGCGAACGAGCTTGGCTCTTTGGATGGTGGCATCGGCGACTGTTGGGGTGGGGCCATATATGGTCCGTGCACAAGCGTGTACTTCGTACTCGTAGTTGCCGTCGCGCGCCCTGCCGCGCTTGATGTGAACAGCACAAGTACCACTCCGTTCGCGTACGACGCACTCCGTACTTCGGTGTGTCTTCTGTGTGTGGACTTGCCGTGAACAACTTCCAGACCAAACTGTCTTTGACAAGGACAATGCATTTTAACTATTTCGACACTCTCTTTTGCACGGCCTAATATTGTCAGCTTGCTCTGTTGTTCGGTATCGACTTCGTCGCATCGAGGCATCGCGACATTGAGGAAGCTTGACACGACCCTTTCCTCTCCTTTCCTTCACTTTCCTTTCTTTCCCTACCTCTCCTTTTCCCTTCTCGTCTCTTCTTTCTTCTTCCATTATTATCTTCTTCCCTTCTTATCGACATCGCATTTCCTGTCCATTTAATCTCCTAATTTGCTTCGATCATTCCCTTCGAATCCGGCGGCTACTCTTCTACCCTTTGTTTCCACTGTCGACCCTTGACCCAGCCTTTTTCTTCGCCATCGTCATCATAGCCGCCCCGTCGACAATGTTGTCTCTGGTGCTTTGAAGCTCCAGATCTCGATTCTCGACCCTTCTTCCATCTACGACATTCCCGCCGTCCTTGATATCCTCAACACCGCTTCCCACGGCACAATGGACACAAAGTGGACGCGTAGCGCGTCACCCGCCCATATGAGCCGCCTGCCCACAAAGAAAAGGAGCTCCCTATCGATGCGCGACGCGTCTGACGGCCTCGACCGTCTTGCTTTGCCAACATCCCCAAGCGCCATTTCTGACACGTCCAGCGGCACCGACGGCGGTGGCCATGGCCACAACCTTTCACGCCGCTCGAGCACTAGCTCTCAACAGTCTCAACAGTCTTTACAGTCTCAGCAGTCGGACCTTACTCGCGGCCGAACCTCGACAAACTCCCTAGGCCAAACACGCATTCCTCGACCATCTCCTCGACCCTCTTGTTCTACACAAGCTTCCAACCCGACCCAACCGCTTTCCATCAAAGACGCATATAGAATGGCACAAGAAGAAGAAGCGGCTGCTGTTGCAAAGGCAGCACAAGGATCGCCAAGCCCGGCTCCCGCCCTGGCGCAATAGCCGTACTGGAAGCGGCGGTACTAAAGGTACCCCAACTCCTGCAGTTCCTGGAGCCCCTGCAGGTGCGTCGATCAGAGCCACACCCGGCGAAAGCCGCATGCAAAAAATTCTTGCCCAGTCTCCTCTGGATATTGGTGGCCGGCGCACAGCACGCCGCATTGGCGAGGTCTTTTGGCGGCCGAGAACCCCCATCGCGCCTGCAACGGAGAAGCACGTCAAATGGCGAAGACGCTCCCGACGGCACTGTCCCACACTCTGGCGGCACCGACCTCCGGCGCATTCGCTATGAAGAAGACCAGGCACGCATGCAAGTCGCCATAGGTGAAAGTCTGGCGGTCTGTTCTCGCCCAAAGCCCGTGTTAGTCCTAAGATTGCTGTCGCCGCCGCGAGCTGCATCGTCGGGCTAGTAACACCAGCCTCAACGAGAAGAGCAACGAGAGCAGAGTCCCGTGTCCGTCACCACTTCCCGCACAACATCGTCGACTGGTGTACATTCAGCCCCGGCCGGCCGAAGTGGCAAGCCGGGAAGCTATCTTAAGCGCATGGTGTCTGCACCTGGGAGCGTTGCTAAGATCCCCAAGACCTCCAAAGACTCGTTAAATTCTCCAACCCCTGTAGCCGGACTGGAGAGTGCAGATACTTCTGGAAACATGGACAATGCAGCAGACAGTCCTCTTTTAGCCGCCCGCCACAAACCGGATCTGCAACAGTCCCGCGCTCAGTCACGACGCAAAAGACGGAAGTTATTTGAACGAGTCCCTCGGCAAAAGTTTTGCCTGGGATGCCGATGAGGAGTTCACCGCCAACGACCTGATGGCATCCGAAAGTCCTCGTGTGGATCTTGGAGGTGGACTTGGTGCCGACGATGGGCACGATGTCTTGGTGGCCCCGATTTTCTCAGCGCAGCTCACTCAAAGTCCCCAATGTCGACAGCGAAATACCAAGCTTGACGAGGTACGCCGACTGGAGTTGGAAGCCGACTTGATCTTCCCCGACAATCCTTCAAATCAAAATGGGCGCTACGCCGATCGTGACGATATCGTACCTCCGGTCGCCTGCGAACAGATCGAAGAGAACAAGGAGAACGAAGAAAACGATGACCCCGCCAGCCACGCCATGCTGGCCTCCCAGCCGAACGGACCAACAAGACCTTGGACGAGATTCGCGTACGTGAGGACCAGCCTTTTTCGAAACGAGCAATCTCGGCCATGAGACTGGACGAGATCCGACAGCAGAATGCAGAAAGCCGCCAGAAGCCAGTTGATGCTGCCCGAAAGCTGAGTCACGAACACTTGCGCGCGGAAGCGAAGCGCGAGAAAGTCGTGCGCGCCGCGAGAGACCGCACTCTCTTTGGCGAAGACAGCGAACAGATTCCTGACACGCCCGTTACGATATACCGCACGTCATCAACTGACCGTGGGCGGAAGCTGCTGAGCGCCGAGGACGGTGGCAGCGGCGGCAGCGACAACGATACTGCTAAAAATATGAGCGTTAGCCCCGCCGGCTCGCGCAAATCTCGTCTTCCACACATTCAAGAAACGAGTCTCAGGAGCTGCTACGCAAGCTGGCTCGAGTGACAACATCCGTGGTTGCGGCAGCTCAGCGGAAAGACATATCATCGGTCCCAGCTGACAAGGCGCCAGCCGACAAGGCGCCAACCGACAGCATTGTGCTCGAGAAATGCGAGAAGAGCGTCGGTTTAAAGCTTCCCGTGGACGAGACCTCGATACCCTGCGGCCCACGGTTGGATTCGCGCAGCTGCGGCGGCAGCCGTCGACAGAATCGGCTTCAACTAAGCGTTCGAGCCTCGCCCAGTCGGATGGGGACCCAACAGACCGCATCGAGGCCGAAATGAAGCTGTTTGCCGCAGGCGAAAACCATTCGGAGCGCGGGTCCATTCGTGCCCCGTCGCCGACGAGGACGAGGACAATTCGGGGATTGCCTCGGGGGCTAAGAGCTCCTTGATGGCCGACGATGCCACGCCCAGACCAAACAAGCTGACCAACCCAGCCATGCAGCCAACGCCGCGTGTCATTGGGGCTTTTATCGAGACGCCGGTTACTTCGAGGACCGAGAAGATGCTGGAAGTGATCAACGCCGTGAACGAGGCAGACAAGGCTGACGTAGAACGTGAGACCAAAGCTGTTATCGTTGGCTTCGTCCAAAGCCGACGAGAAGAAGCGAGCGTCCGCGCCACTTCCTGGTATCCTTGCACAATTGCGAGGCTCCGATGCCAAAGCCGACAACGGGAAAGCACAGCGAGGTGAGGCGTTGTTTGCCGTGGCTGCAAAGGAAAAGGACATCGAGGTACGATTCCGCCGGTTGTCCTCTTCCTCTTCACGGCAGAACTCAACGTGTCGCTCCCGTTCGCGGTCGGTGCCGCTGGCCCGGGCCCCCCTTCTCAATTCAGCCAAGCCGACAAGTGCCCGCGACGACCTCTTGGCCATCCAGCGCGACCAGAAAATCGACGATTCTACGATTGACGACTTTGACAAAATCCTGGCCACACATACCGATGCGGATGCTATCGCTGGCTCGGACGAAAGGTCTGCTTCTTCAGGCGGCGGCACCGACTCTGAACGGCTGCGTCGGATAAACCAGTCCATCTCGACGTACCTGTTAGATGTGCAGTCGGTGAAGAAGGGCATCGAGCGGCTGGAGGACCAAGTTTCCCACTGCGAGAAGGCTGCAGCTGGAGATGTGGTTGGTGAGCCTGGAAGAAGATCAAAGAAGAAGTGCCGGTAGAGAAGACGGCGGATAACAAACTGAGCAGCGACCGCGACCTGGGCCTAGATGACATTTTGCCATCCAAGACTAACGCCAAGCTGCGGACAAAACCGTACAAGCGGCACAACCCAGGTGTTTCTTTGACTGCTGTTCGGACGAAGGACGAGCCTTTGCCCTCAAGGTCGCAGCTAGCCGATCCTACACCGACGGCCTCGTCCACCCAAATTTCCCTGCCACGGCTGTATAGTTCAAGCCCCGGCAACTCGCGGCTTACCCTTCTCGGTGTGCTTGTTATGATGCTGTCCATCTGGTTTGCCGCCGAGGGAGCGGCCTGCGCCTTCTTTTGTCGACCTGAGGCGTGCAGAAGTGGCCAGGCGTGCCAATGGTCACCAGACGACCCTTCCTTTGGCTCAGCCATCCCGGTCAAGCTGGACCAGTGGCTCACAGGCGGCCAAGGCCGTGTTTTGGCGGCTCGGGCGAGCCAAGAGATTGGCGACTGGGTGTCGGATGCGTGGGACGCAGCAACGGGTACAGATATTCGCCAAGTTGATCGACATACTTTTCTTTTGAGGAGAAGCGACGCCACCGGCGACGGTTGCAAAAAAAGGGCCTCGTCCAGCCGTGGACTCCGGCGGCGGAAACACGGTCAAAGCTGGAGGCATGGCGACGGGCACGCGAGGAGGAGCGTCGTGCACGAGAGGAGCTCGGTTACATCAGCACGAGCAGATACGACGGAGGTGGTGGTGGATTCATGGAGGATGATGGCGTCGATGATGATGGTTTTGAAGATATCGTGCGCGTTAGCAGCGAGCGGATTATGGGTGATGGGAAGGTCGGCGGTGGCTGGTGGTGATCAAGGGGACTTTTGTTGCAGGCAGCTTTCTTGGGGGGCACACAATGGGGGTGATACAAGAACGTTTGATCAAAAACATTGACGACAATTCAGCTTGCAGGCTCACTATTATAATAACAAAGCTGAAGGACACATTTGTCTTTTTAATACAGAGACGCTTTTGATCATATCAATACAAAGCCAACAATTCGCCAAGGAATTCGTGAAGGCTAGAAAGAGGCAAGGGTATGAAAAAATACACGAGAAATGAGAATCCAAATAAAACAAGAAGAAAAAAGGCAGAAAGTCAAGGCACCTCGCCTTCACAGCGCATGTCCTTGATACACTTGGCGTACGCAACTGGCGCCTCCGTTTGTAGGATATCCAGCCACCTGTCCTGCACATATCTAACCACGCTGTCTACGGACCACACCGCCGCCGCTTCTGTAGCTGCAGCCGTGTCGTCCACCGACCTGTCACTGCCCTTGCCGTCTGGCATGGTGAGGCCTAAGTGCATACGTACGGTAGGGCACACGGAGCCGCGATGCGCCACGGGCGCCACCTTGGCAACAGCCTCCTTGATGGCTTTGCGGATGGCTAGCAGGTGCTTCTCGCGCGAAAAGTCGAGCCGTGTGCGCTCAAACTGAATCCTGGAACCGGGGAAACAGGTAAAGGCAGCCTCTTGAACGTCGTTGCGGGAGGGCACGGCGTCGGTGTAGAGCTTGGTCGGCAGGTGGCGGCCCGAGGCGTATAGCGAAGGCACGTACTCGACAACCCACTGGCGGAACAGGCTGCGCTTGAGCATACGGCGGCGGTCGTTGGATTTGAGTTGTGTATTAAGTTGAGTGCTGTAGATGTCTGGTCGAGGGGTGTTGGTGTTGATGGTGTTGGTGTCCGTGTTGTTGGCCAAGCTGTCTGGATCGCTGCCGAGGTCGGGAAGATAAAAGAAGTGACTGGTGGTGACGTAGTCAAAAAGGGCCTGGGCTGTTGGGAACGGCCGCTCCCAGAGGCTGCTGACTTTTTCGTCCCCACTTTGCTCGCAGTCATTCGCTCCCTCGCCGCCCAAGATGGACAATCCAAGAAAGCGTAGCACATCCGCCGGATCGTTTGTTAAAAAAACTTTGGCACGCTTTCGGTTCCTGTCCTCAATCTCCGGGACGCGCAGCCACAGCGCTTTCTCGTCGACAGTCAGGCCCAGCGGCCGCAGCATTGCGGTACCGGCAATGTTCCAGAAGTCACCGTGGGCATGCTTGAAGAGGGCCCAGTGGAGAAGGGGCAAGGACAGGGCCAGGGCCAGGTCGACCTGGATGAAGGGAGTGCTACCCCGACATCAACATCAGCCTCATTAGTCGGAGAAGCGAGCAGGTGGGCAGGCCAGGGGATGGCCATGGAGGCCTTGCCCTTAGCAAGGGTAGAGCGTACAGCGCCTAG
Source organism: Sporothrix phasma (assembly GCA_016097075.2). NCBI lineage: Eukaryota > Fungi > Ascomycota > Sordariomycetes > Ophiostomatales > Ophiostomataceae > Sporothrix > Sporothrix phasma. The sequence goes on along the minus strand of JADMNG010000017.1, from coordinate 38,680 downwards.
CCGAGCCATGGCTTCCTTGAGAATGCGCCCATCGTCTTCTTCGTCGTCGTTGGCATGGTGAGCGTCGCTACGGGGAAGGGCCACAATAATGTCAATGTCGCCAAAGTTCGCCTTCCCCGGGCCCTCAATAGGCGTCGCAACAGCCGTAAAAAGTGTGAAGAGGATGGCATGGCAGTGATCGCGGACTAAGACATAAACGGACGGTGGCATGCGTGGCGTGTAGAGGGCTTTTGGCCCAGACGTGAATGCGGCGCCACCCATTGTGGCTCGGTGGTGGGTGGTCAAGCGGGATTAATACCGGCGCTGAAGTCGCTGGATGAGAGTTTGTGCTTATCTATCGGGCGTGGGAGATTGATCTGAGAAGAGGCGTCCGCGAGACGAGTAAAAATACGGAAAGGCATCGTGACTGCTTCAAGGGCGGATTGCTCCTGCCCTCGCGGTGGCAGGCTCTGCACGTTGAAAGGTGGCAGGGCTACTGTTGTTGGGGCCTTTGGACGGCAAGGAGCCACTGGCATCCAAATTGCACAGCCTTGTGAGACAGGTCGGAGTGCCTAAAGATGTGTAGATAACACATCTCAGCGCAATTACATCCTATCTGCACAATACATATTCCCGTGTTGAGTGCTTGTTATCGTGGCTTAACATCCAACGTTTTTGACGAGGCCTTTTTCTTTTCCTTGTGCCATCTCCTGCCCTTTCGATCTTGCCTGAATCCACCTGTGAAATCCGCTCCGTCTTTTGCTTCGCAGCAGCCATCCGTGAGCAAGCTACGCCTTTGCCGATCTTGTCTTTCTTGCTCGGCTCATCCACAGCGCATCTGCCTCACTGCTTCTCCACGAAGACACGAGCCACTGCTGTCGTCGACACCAAGTCTTGCCATTTTCGCGCTCTCCCTCCCTCTCTATCCTGAACAAACCAGGTGCCTCACGTGTCTCATATCCCAATCGGCGTTACCGCGGCCCGACGTACGCGATGGTGCATTGCTGCGCTGGTATAGATGGTGATGGCGTCCGCGTCCGACCGACCGTCTGTTTAGGGGCCAAAAGCGCCTTGGGGTGTGCGGATTTGTGTGGCTTGTGGAGATAAGAGCTAGCTGATGTGTGCAACAAATTCCAACGGCAGCAGGAAGATGAAAGAAACAACTCTGAAATGCAGAAAATCAAGTTCGCCATTTTGTACCAGCGTGCGTACATGTGGGAATGACAAGCACAGCTGCTATCGAATAGCATTGTCGTGCGAACTCAATCCGTGACAGGCAGACCAATACAAAGTGATCAAAGAGTAGAAAGGTTGGCGAAGGAAAAGAATACGAGCCCACCAGAACTGCATTAAGCTATTGAGAATTTACACGACTTTAATTAGAAGCATATGGGATGCCGTTGGTCATCCACTGAAACTGGTCGTACAGGCCCGTCGAGTAGCTAGCATAGCTTTTCTTGATCAGGTCCCGCATAAATTCGGCCGCCTCCCTTTCTGTCTTTTCCAGCACAAACCGCTCGCGGAAGTGCTTGACCGACTCAAGCTTGAAGCACGGCAGCCCGCTGTCCATCATCAGCAGCACCATCTGCGACAGCTTCTCCGCATACGGCCGCGACGCCAGGAACGCCTTGATGCATAGCTCCTCGAACCACTGGAACGCCTGCTGATCCGTGCTGCCACCCATGACAGCTAGCATTTCCGATGTCAGCTTGAATGGTGCCCGCTCAAACTTGATGCCGCCTGGCGCAATGTCAAAGCAGAAGCCGAAATCAATGTGCAGGATGTGCCCGGCGTCGTCAATCATGATGTTGCCATTGTGCCGGTCCTTGAACTGCAGCAAAAAGGAAATGACAGAGTAGGCCGCCATGCTCTTGACAAAGTTGTTGCGCGCCGCCTGGAACCGCAGTGCGTCTTCATTGCCGTACTTGGAGATAAAGTAGTCGTACAACCCATTCACGGCCTCACGGCCAAGCATGTCACGCGACACCGAGTTGGGCAACACGTCAATCACACCACAGCCGGGCGCCGTGGCTGTAACGCGGTAGGGGAAGACAAACACGTCCAGGCCGACACCCTGGAAAATGCCACGGAATGCAGCAATCATCTGAAGAGCCAGCACGTCTTGACGACAGTCGTCGCCGACCTTGAAGATGGCCGACTGCCACACCTCAATGGTGTTTTCTGGTGCCAAGGCGCTTTGACCGCCAGCACCATTGGCACTACTGACGCCGTTAGCATTGCTGCCATGGGCGCTGCCCTTGGTGGCCACCTTGACTAGTGCATTGCTGTTGCTGGCGGCGCCGTTGCGCACGGCGACAGCTGCATTTTCATTGATCTCCTCGAGCATCTCGTCGCTCGAGCCCCTGCCGCCTTTGGATTTCTTGATGCGGAACGTCGCCATGAACGGTGCCTTGGCATGGCTTTGCAGCGGCTTGCCCGACTTGCGGTCAATGCCAATCACCACGCCATCGGGGTTGCTTGGCAGGTACACGCCCACCTCCACTTTGATCTTGCGCAGCTCCTCCTCAATCTTCTGCTTTTTCTCCGGCTTCGACCGCTTAATGAGCGGCTTAAGCTTGCCCGAGATGCTCGTTACCTCGTCAAAAAAGCAAATTCGCGCTCGTAGAATTGGCGGTCGACGGGCGAAAAGGATGCCGTCATGCGTGTCATGACACCGTCTAGGGTTGGCTTGATGGCGTCGGGAATCTGTGCGTCGTCATCCTTGTAGGCATTGGCCTTCATATTCCAGATAATCTGGTGCGCAAACAGCTGCGAGAACTGCGCCGTCTCCAAAATGTACCGCGCCACGTAGCCGAGCGCATCATACCGCAACGTTTGAACGATCTGAGGAACGTAGAAGAACGTAATGTCCACTGAGTGGCTTTCGAGGGCGCGCATGGCATATTGAATGAGGTACGGGTGATACTCGTAGGACGGCATAAAGTATGTCACGGCCGTGATCGGGTTGACAGGATTCCAATACAAAAGATACTTGAGCTGGAAGCTGACGTCATGCGGCAGTGCGCCGTCGAGAAGAATGGGCAGGGCATCTGGCTCGTCAATGGCCTTGGACGGGAAGTTAAGCAGAAGCCACCGGACCTCTTTGTGAACCCGTGGGCTTTGGAAGCGTATCACAAGCTCAATAGCCAAGGACGGGCTTTCCTGCCAGGCTGTACGGATAAGAGGGATGAGGTTTTCGATGGCACCCTTGGTATTGTTGCTGCTGTGGGTAATGGCCAGGTGGGAATGGAGCTTGTTGGGCTCGTTCAGCGGGTACGCCCAGACGGAGAGTCGCATCTGCTCGTTCTCCAGGAGAAGCAGCAGCAGATCCTCCTTAGCTTGCAGCGACTTGACCATGGCACTTGCCCGATGACTCCCAATAAACGACACGGCTTTGACGGCGGCCAGGACGTCACTCAATAAACGAATCTCAGTCTTGAGCTGCAGATTGCTGCTACCAAAAGACCACTTGAGCGTGCCGGCAAACCAGCTCAGGGCTGCTGACAAAATCTTGTCCTTGAGTCGCCACTGCGCAATGGCACTGATGGTGGAGCTAAAGCGCAGCACGCGGAGGCCAAACAGCACGATCTGGAACCACAGCTCGCGTGCAATGGGATGCGGCTTGCCTGTTGTTCGGATGGCGTCCAGCGTCATGTCGAGCATGCGCAAAAAGCTTTTTTGGACGTCTACACTGCCCAAGCGGGTCGCGTTGAAGTGACTCTGCAAGAACTGAAGCAATCGTGTATGCGGACTTAGTAGATTGTGCACAAGCTGGCCACGCTTGGTCACCGCGGCGCTGTCGCTAGGCGCAAACTGCATCTCGACAAAAAACGCGTCCGGGTCGGTGATGGCCGGACTAAAAAGACCCTGCCGTCTTTGGATGCTGACCTCCCACTGCTGCAGTACCGCACCCAGAATCCGAGGCTCCATTTGCGGGCTTTCGTGCATCACGCCCAACCAGAGTGACACGCCCAGCTTGACGGATGCCTTGCTGAACATGGCAAAGGGGATGCTGACCAGGTGTTGCACAATGGCATTCTGGTCGCCCTGGCTGCGACAGAGCAACGACGCGGCGCGCCGCAGAATGCTATGGATGTCGCCAAGCGGTGTCGGCTTCTTGTGCAGCACCCGCTCCTCAAGGTGGACCAGGGCGCTGATGGCATCGGCGCTCTCCATGTCGGTGTTGGGTAGGAACGAGGAGTGTCGGTCCAGGCGCATAAACGAGAGCCATTCCATACTGTGATCGGGCAGGGGTGCGACATAGCGGTACTCCTGGCGCGACGTGTACTGGGCAACAAAGTTGGAGGCGGTGTTGATGCCAATCTCACCGAAGCGATCGAGCGAAGTGAGGCGCTGGTCAGTCGAGGGGATGGAAAAGCCCATTTCCATGGCAAGCGAGCGACCCAGCGAGATGTGGCCATAAGCGCCGTCGTCGTCCCACTCTGACAAGTAGGTCTGCAGCAGGCCTTTGACGTCGGCCGGCGCGAGAGCAACCACGCCGGACACCCACGCCTTGGCCTTCTTGTACAGCGTGTTCAACGTCACGCGGCGGAGCTTGTAGTCGTCTGAAAGCTCGACAGTCACGTTGCCACGGGCGGACGAAAACGTGTTGTTGGGTGCGTACATGTCGGTCTCTGATTCTAGGCAGCTCATCCACATCAGCGACAGTAGCTCGAGCAGCGCAAAAAGCGATGACCGGTGGCAGAGCGCAGAGGGCACATCGCGAATGATACGATCGGCACACACATACGACGCCTGCTGCACACGCTCGATGCGGTGGCAGCAGCAGCAGAAAATGGCCGCAAGCTGCGACGCGGCATACTGGGCCGAGAAGCTAATGTCGGTGCCAGACAGCGTCTTCTTTAAGTACTTGTCGACAACCACGGAGGTGACGCCCTCCATGATGCTGCTCACATCACCACGGCGCATGCTCGGCTCTAAAAAGTAGGACAACGCCTTGGTGCAGTCGCCGGCGTCAGCCCGCAAGCTCTCGACCAAGTAGGCAGACTGCAAAAATATGACTTTGCGGTAGCTCAAGCCGCGGATTTCAGACGCCTTGCCAGGCACAAGTTCCGAAAGTGTCTTCTTCTGCATGGCCTCGCGCTCTGAGCTCATGCCGCGACGGAGTACCGTGTTCAGCTCAATATCGCTCTCGACCTGCTCGCCACGCTGTTCGGCCACGAGCGGCGGCGAGTGCACGGCCATGACGCGCAGCTCGTCGATATACTTATTGCCCCGCGGGGTGAGTGGCGTGAAGCCGTGTACGACGATGTTGAACCAGGCGTCGCGGACCATAGCGTGGGCGTCGTCGTCGATGGCGCCGTCGAGCGCAAGGTCGTTTGTCGACATGAAGACGGCCAAAGGCTGAAGGAGCTCGGAGATCTCACAGGCAGCCAGCTCGACGTCCGACTCCTTGGCGTGGTGTGTCTGGTGGACGTCGCCCTTGGAGATGATGTCGTCGAGCATGTGTTCCCAGTAGATGTCATAAAGGGGCGAGTCCTTCTTGACGTGCGACGAGATGTGGTTGCGGGCGTTCATGACGGCATTCAGCAGTTTGGCCGGTTTTCGACGATGGCAACATGACAGATGCGCGTGAAGGTTTTGAGCAGCGACCGAAACTCGAGTTGGCCGCCCGTCAGAGAGAGAACAGCGGCGGCGGTATGATCTTGGTATCGACCGTGCTGTTGATCTTATCAATCTTTTGAAGCAGCATGGACTGTGCGAGAGCAGTGATCTTGGTATCCTTGCAGGCGCTGGCGATGCCACAGATGGCCTGCACCACATTACCGTAAATAACGGACGTGTCCTCTTCATTGTTCATCTGCAGGGAAATGGAGCTGCCAGTAGATTGGCGGCCCTGATAGATTTGAGCAACAGAGTCGAGATTGTTGGCGCTGGAGCTGAGATTAGAGGCGCCGTCGGCCAGCGTGCGCTCGTTGCCGGCGCTCAGAACATTGCCAAGCGTGTATATGGTCGTGATGATGGCGTCTGTCGACAGCATGCGGAGGACAGAGGCCAGGCCGGCCGAAGCAATGTCAATGGACACACCGCGGGCGCCACTTTGGACAATGTAGCGAGGCAGCAATTTGCTGACGCTGGCAGCGTACTCGGGCGAGATGCGGCAGATGAGTGCCAGCGACTTGAGCACAACAGACGACAGCCCGTCGTCGGCCATCTGCGCCGGGTCGGCGAGCGACTCTTCTAGCCAACCCATCAGGACATCGGCATCAGCAGCGTCCTCGTTAAGGCGCGAGCAATTGAGGTAGCCGACCAGGGCGGAGCCGCGGATGGAAAATGCAAGTTTGAGCTGGGCAGCCGAGCTCATGCGCACAAAATCGGAGCTGGCCTCGAGGTAGTTCATCTGGTCGATAACAGCGTTGGTGAAGATCTCCACCGACTGATAATCAGCGTCGCCGCTGCGCGCGCTCATTGGACGCAAAAGGCCGTCGCCCGTGAGGAGGAGGTCAAGCACATGGGTGCGCTTCAAGGCAGGCGCCTCGGCCACAAGCAGCGACGTGGCAGCCACGAGCAGGTGCATGAAGCTTTGTTGGAGAAGCATGGCGCCTAGCGGGCGGCCTATCTCCCAGTAGTGGCGCAGGTGGCGCTTCCAATCCTTGACGACGCGGTCGGTCGAGTGTGAGTTGCGGATGGTAGACAACGCGGTCTCGACGGCTACAAGGAAGGGCTCGGACAAGACTTTGCGCAGACGGGACACCAGTGCCAGGCGGCCGCCAGAGCGCCAGAAATCGGCCTGTGCGGCTGCGGCGTCAAGGAAACCCAGAAGAGACACGGCGATCGTTGCCGTGCGTATGGCGTCGTCGAGATTGCCGTCGTCTTCGCCGGCATCACTGGTAATGTTGCTGCTGCTGCCGTTTCCATGACCAGACAACATATGAGACGATGAGGTAGAGGGCGGCAGGATAGCGTCGGCCGTGCGGGCACAGGCGTTCAAAAATGCCCAGATATTATCGGACACGGCTTCGTGGACATCGTCGTGGTGGATGCCGAGAGAGAGCAGAGCGGCCGTGACGTGGAAGGAGAGGGACTCGGTCGGCGAGGGCTCGATGCGGCGGAAGAAGGGCGACGGCACAAATGCCTGGACGTGCGAGTCGAGGATGTAGGGGAGAAGCTGGCGTGTGAGTCGCTGGGCGCTCTGGCCCGACTGGACGAGTGGCGCAGCCTTGCAAAGAGCCAAAAGGACCTCGAATTCGCGGATGGTCTTAAGATGTTAGCGATGTAACGGTACAAGGCAAGGACTACGAGGATGACGGTATGGACGCACCATGGGAATGCGCCCCACGAGAGAGCGTGAGGCATAGCCGTTGGCCGTGGTCGGAGCTTTAGCATGGCCTGGGCAAGCCTTGCAGAGGCGGTCGAGATCCGACCTTTCATACGAGGAAGTAGTGCCCACGGCCGACAACGCGGCGATCTTCTCCAGAGCACGCTGGCGGATGTTGCGCGTAGCCATACTGAGCGGGGGGCGTGATGGCAGGTGGGACCGAAGATGAAGCAATTCAGTAAATCTGAAATAAAGGGGCCGGCAGAACTGGGTTGGTTGGCGACATAGGCCCTGAAAAGAAGCTGACGAGGGGAATGCGGCAATAAAGTGCTGGAAGCGGTGGTTGTGTTAAGGCGCACTTTCGTCGATAAGGCGATAAATGTGCAGGTCCCAAATGCCGGCTGGCGATGCGTTACCAGAAATGCAGCACGATAGTCCAGGATTCCGGAAAACCATCACGAAACAGGGAAGTGCAGGCTGGAAGCTGGAAAACACCGTCATCTCCTTGACCTTCATGTCACCCGAAGCTTAAAGCCACTAAGCCCGAAACTGTCAGCAACAGTGCTGTTTTGCACCTCTCGTTGTGGGCCGCTTTCTCGGAGCAGTCACTGGGCCACCTAATCTCGGAGCTACTTCGTATACACGTGATATTAGTCATCGGGCGTGATGCAAGGCTCCAACGGACGCGTTGTTGGCTGGTAGCCAGTAGTTGCCTTGAGCTTCGTTGAAGCTCCAATGAACATCACATCGACATCAGCAACCACCCCATCAATTACCCACCACCCGCCCTCCTTACCCATCACGACGACTATCATAGTGACCGAAAGTCTTTTGAGAACAAACTATCTGGCCACCACGCTCGCACAACACTGCCCACCATGGCTGCCATCTTCAATCAGAACCCTGTCCACGACGGACCAAGCTACTCCTTTGCCAGTGCCCCAAATCCCAAGCTCCCGAGGGCGCACGGCAACACAGTTTTGACCCGTACGTATTTCCTCAATGGTGCTCGCGATGCTCGCAGTACGAAGTCTGCAGGTTATTGCTCTGTTTGATATCGCGCCCCTGGCTGACTTTTCACCTACAGGTACACTGACAACGGCGGCACAACTTGGCCATTGCGGGCGACAACTTCACCATTGTTGCGGGCGACACGCGCCACACCGCCGGCTACGCCATCAACAGTCGCTTCTCACCTAAGGTCTTCAAGATTGGCGGCACGACGTCCGACCAGAAGGATGCCACGATTGTCCTCTCGGTTGTTGGCTTCGCCGCCGACGGCGCCGCCCTCAAGGAGCGTCTCGACACGTCTGCAAGATGTACCGCTACCGCCACGGCAAGCCCATCAGCGTGCATGCCTGCGCCAAGCGTCTGTCTACCATTCTGTACCAGAAGCGCTTCTTCCCATACTACACACACGCCATCCTGGGCGGCCTCGACGAGGAGGGCAAGGGCGCCGTCTACAGCTATGACCCCGTCGGCAGCTATGAGCGGGAACAGTGCCGCGCTGGCGGTGCTGCGGCCAGTCTCATCATGCCCTTCCTGGACAACCAGGTTAACTTTAAGAACCAGCACGTGCCCGGCAGCGGCGTCGGCCACGACCTGCAGGAGCGGCCACGCGTGGCTCTTGCGCGTCCCGACGTGGAGACCCTCGTCAAGGATGCATTCGACGGTGCCGTCGAGCGCCACATTGAGGTCGGAGACTTCTTGCAGATGATGGTGGTGACGAGCCAGGGCATCGAGGAAATCATTTTGCCGCTCAAGAAGGATTAATAAGTTGGTGTTCGGAGAAACGTCAAGGCCGGATCTTAAACTGAAGGGAGGCTGGATGTATACGATTGCGCAAGTCATAAGCTTTTTCGAGGAAACTTCATTCAACTCAATAGGGACGGAGTGTTACGGAGTGTTATGTCTGCACAGTATCCTTTGTATTATGTTAGCCACAGAGTGTTGTCGGGTAGGTCATATCCTCGGTTTGGACTGAGCCTAAGAACTGGTAAGCACGAGCTCACTCACCAGATCATTCGGAGATCCGTCCATATCATCAATTCTGTTTGTGGTCTTTACGACTATGCTGCAACAGCGCCCTTCACTGTCACAGTACGCGAAGTGTCCAAACTCGTGTCCCTCGCCAAGTTCATATTAATCCTGCTCTAGTTTTGCTGCATCAATAAAGCGCGCCTTTTCCGCCACCGGTTTCATTGCGAGTCTGTCACTAGCATATCCGAACCTAAAATCGAGCTGTAGAGCGAGTCCTGTGAGCCCTCTGTTGACCGCCTATGCGAGGAGCTCCATTTGCTGGGCGGCGATGCGTGAATCAATAGACGCACGGCCAAGGCTTTGGAGGCCTCGAGCTCGGCCGGTTACGAAGGCGACAACGACAGTATCAAGAATACTCCTTTGATTGTTCTCCAACCCTCGAGCCCGAGACCGACACTACATTCAAGGACATGAAAGGCCACGATTAAAGCGATGAAGGGTGATAATTTGCAGCCATGCGAATATAAGCAACTCCGCAGACACGCAAACAGACACAGCGCGACAGGGCGATATTGGCAAAAGAGGCAAGTAAGGACCCTCCAAGAAAAATAGAACAAGGGCCCGAGTGTACCGGGTAGATGCCTCGAAACAGCGGCGGTCCTGCATTGGCACTTCGTCCCAAATGATAAGGCCTGCTTCGCGGACAAAACGGGCCAACGCCGTTCCTCTGCCGAAGTTACACAGAGAAGTGCTTTCGATCTGGATCGGGATCTTGAAACGCGAGTGCGGCCGCCAGGTAAAAGACGGGCCGCGATGCCAGACGAAGCGACGCAGAGCACAATCTGGCCCTTGGAACAGTAGTATACGGCCAGTAACTGGTACAGGAATGTTTTTACGGTGCCGGCTGGGCCCTGTAAGAAGAATCGTGCATGTTGCGGAGACGACTCGATACAGCCCGTGATAGTCTCGAAACAGTGCCGTTTACCGGGGCCGCGCTTGTTGCTGCTATTGTGGCCTGCTCGGCACAGTTAGAACGCTCGTGGCAGGAAGGACATGTTCACATTTGGAACACATCCGCGGAGAGGATGCAATAGCGTTCTCCATTCTTGACGGTCTTGACGGTATGAAACAGGTGGAAGGCGGGAGAAGGTAATTACAGAAAGAAAAAAGTCGCGATATCAAAAAGGAGAAAGCAAATAAAACACGCGTTGAAGAGAGCAAATGGCCAGGCCCACAAAGAATCATCTGCAACCCACAAAATAATGGTCTCCAACGAATCAAATCGACTTCGCGTGCAAAAAGTATCTAAAAGTGGAGAAAACAAGCAGCATTAACGAATCAAACTGCTCTAATGGCCATAAAACTGGAGCGCGCTAGTCAAACCAACGAATCAGCAATAAAAGAGGTTAAAAAACCCACGTCACTTCTTACAGCCAATAAGAAGATTGTATTTGGGCCGAAAAGCGCTAATAGTGGAGTAAGAATGGGGCTTCAGGACCAATGGGAGGGCTTCGCGCAAGTATTTCGTTGTATCATAAGAAATCAATAAAGCCAGGTCGGTCCCCGACATTACAAGCCGGAGTGAAAGCCTGTTATACAAGACACTAAGTTCTTAAACAGACGCGTTAACAAGTACATTAATAGACACGCAAACAAACAAGAGGAGACTCCCGAGCCGCAATACGACAACACACATAACCACCGTTACGATGTACACAAACGACAAACCTCCCCCGATGCAACACGATGTCGACCACAATGTCATTATCTGCACGCTCTGCTCGAGTGCGGTTATCCCTGGCGAGGGCAGCGTTCGCAGGCATTTCTACCGGCTACACAAGCTTCCCAGGGCTAAGGTTCAAGAGATCATCGACTTATACGGCGACGGGTCGTACGAGTCTCCCGTCGACCTCGACCGGTTACCCAATGGATCCTACCCGGTGCCTGGACTCAAGGTTCACGACGGCTTTGTTTGTCCTTTTTGTGACTATGCCGTCGTCAGTCGGCTTTCGATGCAGCGCCACCGGTCTACATGTGTTGGTCGGGTCGCGGTGGGCTGCGACTCAAGCGAAGAAACCACGGCACTCCCTGTACCAGCCAAAGTACAAGCGTGGAGCTATCGCAATAGCCACCACCGTGGATACTGGTCGGTGGTAGCGTTGGACAACGACGTCGGCGCGTCCACGGTAGCTTGTACGGACGTTGTTCATTCTGTCATGGAGCGGTTTGACAGCCAGGTGACCGCCGAGCGCGCAGAGCAAGTGGCCACTATTGACCCCAGCACCCAGACTGGCGTCCTATCGATATGGGTAAAGCGGGTTGGATGGCAGACTCATTTCAGGGACCGCCACTTGCCTACTATTGCGGCAGCGGCTGCGTTACCGACGCGGCAGGTCGGCCAACAAAGCTCGGTCCGTCACAAGTGGTTGCCAGATGGGTTGTCGGCGAGGTGGAGTTGGAAACGAGTCAACGGCTCCGTGACAGTGTTCGTCGTCTCGTGTATCCAATCACCGAGGCGTTGCGGCGAGCTCCCCACGAGACGCTCCTTTGGGCGCACAGCACGTCGGCAGTCGAGCCACACACCGTCCCTTTCCGTCTTCCTACAGAGCGACAGAGCCTGGAGAAGTATTCGGCCGTGATGGAGCGGTATGTTGTCTTCAGTGTCCGGGCGCATCGCCTTGGTAGATACCGCGCTCGGGAGATGCTTGGGTTCCGTTGTCAGCAGAACCAGTGGGACGCACTCGTTCTTATTGTTAAGTGCTTGGATTCCTGGATACCACCCACGCGCGAGCGCTCTCGCCCGGATAAACAACACGACCGTATCAACGACGACGACGACGACGACGTTAACGACGACATGAGCGAGAGCGACAGCGACAGCGATGTTTACTCCGAAGACAATTATTACGACGCCATACAATTTTTCGAGAGTAACGAGGACGATCGCCGGAATAAGCTCGACAAAGAAGTAATGTCTTTTCTCGTTCGCTCGGTTCGACAAGAAGTACACGCCGACCTCTACATCAGTCCCTTACTCGGCTTCTGTGCCGCACTCGGTATATCGACAACGAAGGCCGGTTTCGTCGAGAGTCATTTATATACAAGCAATCTAGCTGCCATAGTGTGGTGGGCACGCGCCGTTGTTGTTACCTTGTGTTACCCGAAGCCAGAGCCCATCTCCGAGGACGACTACAACAAAGGCCACCCTAACAACATGTCCGGCGAACAGAACAATATCGGTATCTCTACAAACGACGAGATAGAGGCCTTGAGGGCTACGATGGCGGCAGACGAGACGAGAAACAATTCACGGTTTACACGAGAGCACGCCAAGTGGCTACGCAACGGCAGCTACAGCGTCATCAGCCAAATCTCGGGTGGATGGCGTACGCGGCTGGTATCCGACGCAATGTACCTGGCGCCTCCGACATGTTCTGGGACCAGAGTAAGACAGTGTTGTCTTTGAAGGGTCGGCGTATCATCGTTCCCGAGTTTACTCGTGGCTGCCGCCAGCTCCAATCGGAGGCCGAGGAGACAATAGCTGGGTTCTTCCGCGAGCAGTGGGCAGCGTGCTCTGCCTCTTGGACGGTATAGGTAAGCTCGAAGACCACTTTGGTCGTCGTGGTACTGGACAAAGCTTTATCCACGACCCGGCAAACCAGTGGCTCGAGCCTGGCCCCGGATTTCTCGTGGCGGCCCACGCGGCTTCTATTTATACGGCGGACAGGGAGCCTATAAATGCCGTTATGCTACGTCAGCTTTCTGTCATCAAGCAACTCCGTTCCCGGTTATTGGTTTTATGTCATTTGTGGGGTGGTCAGCCTGGGCGCGGTCCCGAGGTAGCGACAATGCGACACGCCGACACAGCACAGGTCAACCGCAATGTGTACGCGTACCGCCAGACGCTGGTGTTCTTGACCGACCACGACAAGCTGCTTGCTATTCACGACCGCGGCCGGAAGGTGGTGCGTGCCTTGCCAGTCGGCATAGCTCGGTTGCTGCTTGCATATATTGCGTGGGTGTTACCTTATGAGAAGGTGCTCGTGATGGACGTCGGCGCTATGACTTTGCCGCCTACTCGGTACGACTACTTATGGCGCGACCCACTCAACGAAGACGACGGTGACAACGACGACGACACAAACGATACGTCAAAAGACGGCTCGACTGCTCTTACCTTTGGTGACATCTACGGTACTGCCGACAACGCTAGACGGCAAGGAGCTTGGTCGCCCGCCAAACTGAGTACACTGTTACAGGCGTCTACACAACGGACCTGTGGTGTTCGGCTCGGGTTGAACGACTACCGTAATATGGCTGTCGCTGTTGGGCGAGAGATCCGCGGCATGAACCAGGCTATGGCTGAGGCTGGCATTGGGCAGGAAGACGGCGGTGGCGATATAAATCCTGTCACGGGCGAACAGGTGGCTGGTCCAGGCAGTCTTAACTACGTCTCCGATCTCCAGGCAACACACAGTACACGGACGGGAAACATCAACTACGCACAGATGATGCGCAGCCCATTCCTTCTGCCGCAGATGGTCGATTCCTTCTTTAATGTTAGTGTCATGTGGCACAACTTCCTCCAGAACGGCGACCTTAGCTCCCCCTTTGCCGATACACAAATCAAGTCTGGGACAAGTCGTGCGGAAGAGGCCATACGGCAAGAGCAGGCCAACGAGGCTATATGGCGTGCGCAGTTGGATACAGTCGCCGCACCGCAGCGTGTGGCAGATGCGTTGGCTCGGCTGTATGGACCGGGTGCTTCCTACACCAGCCAAGCGCAGTGGGACTTGGTGGAGGGCGCGCTGTCGTTACAAGCTGGGCAGGCCATGGCCGCGGTTTTACCGACCGGTGCGGGGAAGAGCGCCGCATTCAACATTTCCGCCCTGTGCAGCGGCCGTGGAGTGACAGTGGTAGTGGTTCCTTTTGTCGCATTGGGTCGCCAGCTTACACAGAAGGCCATTGATGCTGGCATCGACTGTGCGCCGTTTGGTGCGCCGTTGGACGGCTCTGTGCCACTGCCGTCTCAGATGGTGGTTGTGTCGACCGAGACTATGGTTTCGCTGTCCTTCTCGCAGTATCTTTACACATTGGTGTCGCGGTGCGAGCTGGCCCGTATCTTCTTTGACGAGTGCCATACTATACTTTACGACGCCCACTACCGGCCGTGCATGCTGGCCTTGCCCGACATTCTCCGCCTAGGACGACCCGTTGTCTTTATGACGGCCACCTTGCCTCCGTCAGCCGAGCCGGACCTCCGCCGCCGCGCAAACAACATATATCTCTTTCGTATCCGAGACTCAACCGTCCGCGCGGACATCCAGTACACTGCCGTGAAGGTCCGCTCCATGATCGAAACAAGGACAGATACCATCGCTCTCGCCAGGAAGGTATCGGCAGACGGGGACGTCGGCCAGGGTGCAGTGGGCATCATCTACTGCCGCACCAAGAACCAGGGGACCGCGCTTGCCAAGGAGCTTGGTTGTGACATGTATAGTACGCTCGATGCGGAAGATGAGCAGGTGGCTAAGATCGCAGCGTGGCGGGCAGGCGGGGACAGTGGCTCGTCCATTGCTGGGTGGATGGTGGCCACGACCGCTCTCGGCGCCGGCCTCGATATCCCAAACATCCACATCGTCATTCATGCCGGCCTACCCTATGGTCTAGTTGATTTTGCGCAGCAGACGGGGCGGGCGGCGCGTTCAAAGGGAGCATAGGCCAGTCTGTTGTTTTCTGGAGTACCGAGGACGGGGCCGGTTTCACGACGGAGGCGAACGACTTTGTCTCACGAGCCAACCGAGAAGCGATGGCAAGGTTTGTCGAGACAACCGGCTGCCGACGCCATGTCTTGAACCAGTTTATGGATGGGCAACCCGGCCTACGTTGTGTCGACGCCGACGGTCTGGGTCAGGCCGGAGGGCTGGCTTGCGATAATTGCCAACGCATACGCGAAATTGGATGTCCAGACCCCACCGTAACATCTACGACACAAGTATCATCGGCGGCGAGTACGTGTTTCGTTGAGGACGAGATTACGGACTTGTCGCCTACCTGCCCACCCACCTTGCCACCGCCGCTAGTACCCCAGTCGCCAACTAACCTATCCCCCACACCTATCCCGCCAGTACTCGTTAACACCACGGGCAATACAAAGGAGCGACGCCGCAAGAAGCGTAAGAACTTGCAGCCTCAGACCGACAATATACCGTCGGCAAAACGGGTCGCGCCGAGCTCTATAGCTACGCCGCAACAGGCACAAAGCTCCACAACACGGCTCGTCTTACCTACACCAGACGCCTCGTCAAGTCCAGCAACAAACCCCGTTCCAACGCCTCGTCCAGTGGAAAGATTAACGCAAAAACCAGCGACGCTCGCACAGCCTTCACGACAACTGGTTTCGAGTCCGGCAAACCCGTTACCCGTTAAGCATACTGTCACATGGACGACGTGGGAGCATATGGAGGTGTCACGGCAGGCGGGTCAGGTAGATGAGGACGAGCAGGATGACAAGAGGCTCCAAAGTACACTGCGGGTAATTGGAGGCTAATGGGTGTAAGGTTGATTTCACAATAAGGTATTGTGAGCCGTCAGGGATCAGATAGCAAACATAACAATGAGCATATGATTGAAGGTAGGTATTGTATGAAACAGAAACTAATTCTTACTTCTCCAAATGATTGAGAAGTGGGCGTCCCTCTTCCTATGGATAATGTCCTAATCCCAGTCCAACTGTGATGACTTATAACTGACCCCGCCACAGGATCGTACATGACCACGACCCCGCAGGGCCTTTGACTCAGCAAAGTCTTTCGTGTAGGCAGCCCTGCCTGTTGAATGCGGAGAGGATGAGTTGCTTGAGACTTCATATGTATGCCAGTCGTGACAATTATCCCCCTCCTAATGCGTGCTGTCCTCAGCTCGCAAAAGATTGTGAATTGTGTGCAGTTGGAGGAATAGAGACAAGCCCGGAATCGAAGACCGGGGGGACTCGAATGAAAGGAAAACCATGTAGGCAAAATTTCCATGAAAGAGAAGCGTAGGGAAACGTGGAAACGGAAAACCCTCGCGAAGTAAAAAAAGAAAAAATAAAAGAAAGGAAAAACCCTCTGGGAAGAAAACCAGCTTGGACAAAACGTGGTAGTGGTGTGCACAATCATGTGTGACATGAAAGAGTTGTTTGTCCTCAGCGCGTAACAACATCGTGAGTGACAACATCGTGAGAAGACGTAGAGCAAACCCAGTGGGAAAATCTCTCGTCCTTTGGAAAAATAAAAAACCCTCTTGGGGAAGAAGAACACAAACCAGATGGTCGTGAAAACATAAAGGTTGCGGGTTTGTACCAGCGCGCAGCTTCACCAGACAATATCAGACAAGCCCGAAATGAGGGCAGGCTGTGGCGGATCTCGCGTCGGCCCTTCTGGCGCAAGCATGATGAACCCATCGGTGACAACCTTCATAACCAAAACGGAGACAGCCGTCCTTGGCTGCCAACTTTCAAGCACGCGGGAGAGACCGATAGACATTGGCGCTCGCTCGGTATTCGCAGGCGTTGTCGTAATACAGCTGGAGACTAAAGACAGATTGGGGTGGCTCGAGGCGCCGAGAGCGAGGCTGGTGCGAAGTGCCATAGCGGCGGGTCGTTTTCGGTCTGACCTGCTCAACTGGCTTGTTTCTTGGGATTTCGCTTGTGCCCCTTGACCTCCTTGCCCTTTTCCGTGACTGCCTTTCTCTTGCGCATTTCTCGTATGGCATCGGGTGCTTGAACGTCTCCCTCCGGAACCCACTGATTGTATTCCGGTGGCCAGTTGGCCCATTTGACCAAGAAATACTTTTGGCCATCAAAGTTTGGCTCTTGCAAAATCTGCTCAACCTCGTAGACATCCGTATCCTCCTCCAGTTCTGGCATTGGCATTAACAGGAATCCCCTCGGAATTTCCAAGGCTCCAAAAGCATTACCGGAAACACATTATGAAGGCGCTCATAGTGTTCTGGCAAGGCTAGGCGATATGCCTGTTTCCCCACCTTTTCCAAGATCCTGAAGGGCCCAATGAATTTGGGCGTCAACTTCTTCGATGTCATCTTGAGTTTCAAGTTCTTCGTCGATAGGGCGACCAAATCTCCCTTCTTGAAAGCCATGGGAGTGTGTTTGGCGTTGAAGTATTTCGCCTG
This sequence comes from Sporothrix phasma, assembly GCA_016097075.2. Classification (NCBI taxonomy): domain Eukaryota; kingdom Fungi; phylum Ascomycota; class Sordariomycetes; order Ophiostomatales; family Ophiostomataceae; genus Sporothrix; species Sporothrix phasma. The sequence continues at coordinate 21,270 of JADMNG010000017.1, read as the reverse complement.
CGCTTCTTGAGCTTTTCGCATTTGCTCCTTAGCGCGTTCTCGAACTTCTGTCATCCTTGCTTCTCTGGAACTTGCTGCTGGCACCCCCTTCTGAGTGGTGCCGTCCTCGGCACCCATAGGAAAGTCTGGGCAGTATCCCATAAGAAGTTCGTGAGGAGACTTGCCGGTCGACTCATTCTTCGAGTTGTTACATGCGAACTCCGCTGTTCGCAGCAACTTCGGCCAGTTCAGGTGGGAATCCGTAGTGAAACAGCGCAAGTATTGTTCTAATACCTGGTTTGTTCTTTCAGTCTGTCCATCCGTCTGCGGGTGAAACGCTGTGGACAATCGTCTTTTGATGCGTAAGCATTGACAGACTTGTGCCCAGTAGGCACTAGTGAAGACCGATCCCCGGTCCGTCACGATTCCCGCCGGAGGTCCAAATCTCAACCACACTTCCCAATACAGAAGCTCTGCAAGGTCAGCAGCTGTGATTGTTGTCGTGGTAGCTAGGAACAAAGCCATCTTTGTGAACCTATCCACTACCACCAAAACCGCGTCCACTTTTTCCAAACCATTGAATACTGGTGGAAGCCCCGTAACAAGATCCATCGCTATCTCTTGCCAAGGCATTTCTGGAACTGGCAGAGGCTGCAACTCCCCATAGGGCCGATGTCGCCGAGGTTTTACTGACTGACATCTCGCACAACTATCGACATAGTTGTGTATTGTCTTTGTCATACCTTCCCAAAAGAACTTGTTTCTGATCAAGTCGCTCGTTCTTTTTCTGCCAAAGTGTCCTGCCACTGGAGAGTCGTGGTATTCCCAAAGGATATCCTCGACTATGGATTTGTTGTCGGGTACCAGGATCTTACCGTCTCTACACAAGAGACCATCCTGGTTCTGAGACCACGCACCGTGTACTCGACTTCCGTGGTCTCGCATTTCTTGCAAAATGCCTTGGATCTCCAAATCATTTTCCTGTGCGTTCTTGATCAGAGAAGGCAGAGGGCCCAACAGGCTGGAGTCCGTGGTTGAATCTTGTTGCACAGCACCGGCGAACACCTCCGGTATCTGCTGGCTCTTAAGATTCGACCAACACTCAACACACTTCCTGAAGTTGTCTTCCTTCAACTTCTCCATGTGTGAGTGATTTTCATCGGGAGGTGACGCGTCATTGACTGCCCCAGGAATCCACCTGAGGCCCTCCTGGTTGTGGGTGCTCTTGTCCAACAACCTCGTGTTCTGCTAGCGTATGCAGTAAACTGCCAAACGCCATCTTCTGACGAAGAAACGGAAGATAATCCGTACCGTCTTGCCCGTCCTCATAGTCAGGGCGTCTAGACGGTCCATCCGCCGGATTCTGGGAACCCGGTCGGTGACGGATCTCAAAGTCGAACGGTGCAAGATACATACACCAGCGTGCCTGGCGGCTATTCAGCTTGGCTTGCTTCATAAATGCCGTCAGGTTTGCATGATCCGACAAAACTTCAATCCTGGTGGCCCCTTCCAGGTAGTGACGCCACTCCTTAAAGGACCACACAATGGCCATCATTTCTTGATCCGGCGTTCCATAGTTCAATTCAGCGCCTTTGAGCTTCCGGGACCAGAAAGCCACAGGATGCCAGCGTCCTTCCTCATCTGGTTGGGACAGGATGCCGGCCATTGCAAAGCCGGAAGCGTCGGTCTCGACTCGTATGGGTTTCCCAGGGTCAAAGTGACGAAGGAGTGGCGCTCCTTGAAAGGCTGCGCGCAGCTCCTCGAAAGCCTTTTGCTGCGGATTTCCCATATTAGCCAAGCCCGGTTTCCTGCCTTTCACCATCCCTTATATTTCATTAGTGAGTGGGTTGGCCTTTTCCGCAAACTTATGGATAAACCTTCGATAAAAATTGCAGAACCCAATGAACACTTGAATGTCATGAAACGTGGGGGCATCTGCCATTCTGAAACCGTTGGGACTCTGGCAAGATCCATAGCTATGCCCTCGGCTGATAGGACATAGCCCAAAAACTCAACTGAGCTCTGGTAGAAGCGGCACTTCTTCAGGTTCGCATACAGCTTTGCTTCTCTCAGCTTCTCCAAAACCTTTTGGATATGTTCGGTGTACTCGTCTTCTGTTTTTGAATAAATCAAATTGTCGTCTAGATAAACAACACAAAAGACATCCAGGTATGCCATGAGTTGTTGGTGGATGTAGTTTTGAAAAGTGGCCGGAGCATTGGTCAGCCCAAACGGAAGCACCGAATACTCAAAATGGCCGTACCTGGTGCGAAATTGTCACAGACCTGTCGCCTGGCTTGCTGGTGCCAGCAAGCATTCTGCCATTGACTACCGCTTTGGCCCGAAAACTTTGTACTTAGTCTGATTTCTGCCTGCATCCTGTATTGTAGCTCCTTAAGCTACGTCCTCGTCATCAAACCTGTTACTACCTGGCCTGTCATCCTGCTCGTCCTCGCCTACCTGACCCCCCAGCCCGCCTGCCGTGACAGAAATGCTGTCTTCCATTCATCCCCCTCCTTGATGCGAAGGCGATGATATGCATCCTTGATATCAATTTTGGAAAAGAACTTGGCACCCTGGATGCGGTCCAGGATTTCAGAAATCAAGGGAAGAGGGTACCGATTCTTAACGGTAATCTTGTTCAGCCCTCCTGTAGTCGACACACATTCGCAACGAGCCGTCCTCCTTTGGCACAAAAAGGACTGGTGCCCCTGCAGGACTGACCGATTCTTTGATCCAGCCCTTCTTCTTGGCATCTGCCAGGTATTCACGGAGAACGCCCAACTCTTTTGGGACAAAGGATAAATTTCTCCATGAGGTGGCCCAGTGCCGGGCAACAAATCGATAGCGTGGTCAGCGCCACGGTGTGGAGGCAATGGCTCTGCCTTCTCGAAATCGAACACGTCTCGATATGGTCGTAATCCAGCAGGAATCTGGATAGATCCCCTACTTCCACATCCTCATCAGGAAGCTCCAAATGTTCGTCGTTGACGATTGCAAAGCAGTGGCCAGTGCTCGTCACATCTGTCAGGAACTCTGCGGCTTGAACAAGTTGCATTCTAGGACTGGTGAGGGCGGGCGCAGCTGGACCCTGGCGGCACACAGCAAAGAACACACACACCAAACCAAACCAAGAAACCAAGGTCACAAGACGCGTCCCTGATGTCGAGAAGGCATCAGGAAAAACGTCCCTACAACCACAACAACACAAGAACGAAGAAGAATGTGGAGGGAGGTCGTGATCGGTCTCGTAGGTATCGGTCGGTGGCAGTAACGAGAGTATCGAGTGTTTAATGCTGGCGCGCAGTTCCGCCTGCCCGGGCGGATGCCCGAGCAAGCAGAACCTCAACTGTTAGCTGTCTCTCTCTCTGTCGCACGTACCAACTGTTTGAGATCTCCTTTGGTCAAAAGGAGACGCGTCCTTGTTTGGTGGTAAAGGCGATGATGATTCTGATGATAGCTAAAAACTAAAAAGAAACGATGATACAGAAAGATGGATCCTGAGAACAAGATGTTCTAAAAGCCAACAATAATAAATAGTCGCAGATGAGATAGCAGTGGGTCCAGGGTCCAGCCTACAAGTCGCGCTTATCAGCCACAGAGGGCTAGAAAAGGACTCCAATCAAAAGCCAACCACGCGTAGAACAAACAAAAACAAGAAGTGTAGCCCTACCCGCCCTCACTGGTTATGCCAAAATGCCACTTTCGTTGTGCTGGAAATAGCTCGATTTCAAAATGTTGGAGAGTTGGCATCCCCAACAGAACAGGGGTCTCTTCAGGACCTCGATCCATTGCAACGCAAGTGCGAGTGAAGATTCTTTCCTCGCCCTTCGAGTCCACCATCGATAATGGTACTTCCCAAGCACCATAAGTTCCAGGGCGCAATTGCCCCACCACCTTGACCACAGGCGGTATCTGGGGACTCTCAATGAGCTGGTGTTCCTTTGCGAAAACGATGCCCACCACGTCTATTTCTGCATTGGTGTCCAGGCCTACCTCAATCGTAGTCGAGGGGGACCCTTGTAGAACAGCTTCTGTCGACAACAGGCGTACAATAGGCACCTTCTTTTCTCTCGTTGAAACAGGCTGGAGTGAGGTGAGAGTGCTCACTCCGCCCTCGCTTTTCCCTTCCTGTTGGCCGCAGCGGAACGGACTTCGGCAACCTGTCCTGTTGTCTTCGAGCAAGACGAAGCATAGTGTCCTTTTTGCTTGCATTTGAAACAGGTGATAGAGGAAAGGTCGACTTCTCTGACTTGAAATCCTCTTGCTTGGATTCCCCTGTAAGTCAGAGTTGGGCTTGTGATTCCCGAATCTGTCTCTCTTTCTCTGGAACTGGCTTCCTCCTGGAGACTTGAAGTTGCCACCCCCTGACTTGCCATTGCCATTGGAGGCAGCTTTCGATTCCTGGGGACCAGGCTTGTTTCCGTTCGCTTTCCAAATCTCCTCTGCCCGGACCGCCATCGTATACGCCGGAATCTCCGAGGTGACACCTCCGACAGCCAGTTGCTGCCGGTATTCCTTTTGAAGTCCCTGATAAAACAGGGCTGACCGAAACCGTTCGCTAAGCGGATCCAATTTGGCTTCGAGGGATCGAAGTTGGGAGTAATAGTCTGTGGGCGGCTGATTTGGTGCTTGTCGTAGCCTGACCAACTGGCCGACTACCGTTATGAAGGTGTCTCCCGCCTCCGGGGCAAGAGTGTCCAGCCAGGTTCTGAAATGTTTCCAAGACTTCATTGCAATAGTCTGGTCTGGCTGCGACAACGTCTCCACATACTGTTCCCACTTTGTCGAAAACTTCGGTTCCATCAAATTGAGAGCCATCAGAATCCTCTTTCTTTCGTTGCCAAACTTGCGAGGTGCTGCCTCGAACATCCGTTCCAAAGCCCCTCTCCATTGGTCCCGTTCGTGGAAGGTCAACGCGTCGTGGTATTGCTCGGGTTCGGTCAGTCTAACGTCCAGTTCCCTCGAGTTCGCTTAAGGACTTTGGGCGCTGGCAGGTCTGGATGGGTGTAGTCGGGATCGTGTCCGTCAAATTCGGAACGGTCGCTCGAGGATTCCAAATCATCGTTTCCCCGGGTTAGTATACTGGGAGTGGGATCTTATCTGTCGCCAAAGTGCGAGTGTCCTGTCGAGGTCGAAGGTTTGAGCTCGGTCACCTCTGCCTCCAACTCTCGCCGTCTTTTGAGGAGGGCAACGTATCGTTCGTAATTCTCGACTTCCTCCGATAGCTCCTTCAGAGCTTGGCGAGAGGGAGCGGCCATCTGGCTTACAGCAGACTCTTCTGCAAGGCGGCTGGGATGATTGTCGAGAGGCGTCGGGGTTGGCTCGATCAGGACGAAATGTTCGGCTTGGTCCTCAGCGGTCGGGACTGTCGAAGGGCCCGCTTCAGGGGTAACGCGGGGGTTCTCTTCGAAGCTCATCGTTACGAGAATTCTGACCGGTAACGTATGGATGAAGAATTAGAATTGTAAGGCTCCAAAGTACACTGCGGGTAATTGGAGGCTAATGGGTGTAAGGTTGATTTCACAATAAGGTATTGTGAGCCGTCAGGGATCAGATAGCAAACATGACAATGAGCATATGATTGAAGGTAGGTATTGTATGAAACAGAAACTGTAAAGGTCCTGGGATGATAGGGTTGGTTGGTTGCTCAATAGCGACAAGATCACGGTCAATGAGATAGAACTGAAGAATGGTGTTGGTTGGAACAAAATCTAATCCTTGGCCTCCCTTCTCATTCTGGCGGAAGGCCGGGAATCTCACTCTATTTATATCTGAAGAAACCCAGCTGACTGCCTGCAGCCATAAGATGGCAAACGTCCACTCCATCACTCAACAGCCCCTGTTACTGAGAAATGATGTGGGTGGCAGACGATGCCGACGACAGATGCCGGTGGTAAATGATGCTGGCGCAGATGCCGATGGTAGACGATGCTGGCGCAGATGCCGACGACAGATGCCGGTGGTAAACGATGCTGGCGGCAGATGCCGATGGTAAACGATGCTGGCAAACGGAGATAGTGGGGAGGGGTGACGTGTGTAGTAGACAAGGGTCATTGCCACTAGCCGCGGGAGATGTGGATCCCTGTAAAGCCGCGTGCCATAACAAAAGGACGCTACAATGCAACTTGCGCAAGGCTCGGGTCGTCCCGACCCTAGCCATATTTGCGCTAGCCATTTTGTACTAGCCATATTTGTTAGCAATGCTTGTGGCAGCCATGTTTGGTGCTTTGTGTACCAGCTGCGGTTGTACTGGCCATTTTTGTACTGGCCATTTTTGTGCTGGCCATTTTTGTGCTAGCCATGTTTGTGCTAGCCATGTTTGTGCTAGCCATGTTTTCTTTTCATTCTGCCACTTCACTTGGAGTACAGCCTGGACCGAGGTAACTACTGAGTACGCACGAAACAGGGACTTCACTTATCTAAACGCTGACTCGTATCTGGCTTGAACATGGGCTCCCACACAAAGTCATAGCTAAGCCGAATAGACTTCCGGTTCATCTCATCGATGCCAGCAAACACATCCTCCTTTGTGTTCCATGACATTTCAATGGGGACCCGTCCCCGTTCGGTCATACCGTGATGTAGAACCGTGAATCGTACAGGTCAAACCAAGCCCGCTTCCGCGATATAGAACCCACGACGATGCTCCCGAGAGCGCCCGCGCCGGTTCCAACGACAAACTTCATCACCTTCGTACGTATACATACGATATATTAAGATCTGGTTGCAGAAACCATTGTATTCAAAAGACTGCTAGAAGAGCAGACGTGAGATACTCCCATGAAGTACGTGTTAATACAGTGTGGGGTACTGTACACAGGGGCTACAGTGTATACAGTTTAACAAGAGAAATATGGAACGAGTCAACACACACGATAACCCAAATCACGTGCTCAAAGACCGAGAAAGACAGAAAAAGACAGAGAAAGGCAGAGAGAGAGGACGGGGGAGGGAGGGGTTACCGGAAAATTCGTGGTTAGATTCGGCTACAGAGGCCCGAATATGGGACCTCTCCCAAAGGCACGCAAGCCTCAAGGAACCAAAAATGGACCTTCCCAAGATGCGCGCATGCCAGAGGTCCGAAATAGACCCTTGTTGGGACTAAAAAGGGAACGCAAGCTACTCCGTACACGCCCGAAATAGGACCTCCTGTGCAAGCCACAACGGACTAAAAATGGACCTTCCCAAGAGACACGCAAGCCACAGAGACCTTTTAAGATCTTTCCGAGGATTAATTGCCGTATCCACAGAAAGCGGCCGCCATCCTACGGATAAGCGGCCGGTGTCGGCAGCAGCCGTCCGTGCCCCGCTTTACAGTATGTACATTCTAACAGCCTAAAGCTTCTCCTCGTTCATCATGTTCGTCAAAACGTCGATATCGTCTATCTCGCCCGGAAGCGCGACCGAAGGACCAGCTCGCAGGTAAAAAGCCTTCTCGAACTCGGGCGGGAAGAACCCTCCATACTCCCAGTCGATAATGGCCTTGATCTTTAGGGTAGCGGGGTCCACAATGACGTTGTTCGCAGAGAGGTCGTCATGGCAAAAAACAAGATCGTGCTTCTCCCGCGGACGCACCAGCCATGGCCGCCCGTCAGACTTTCTCATGATGCGGTATGGAGGTAACGCCTGTTTTTAATTAGCTACTGTGCCTGCCCTTGTTTTTCAAACCCTTCGAACTTATCTTACCAAACCGCCGGGCCTCCCCAGACGCTTGATGTTAAGGCTTTAAGCGTCTTTATATGCTTTTCGAGTTCCTGGGAGACTATTTGCTGATCTTCCGCAGTAAGCTCGTTCATCCCCACGCCCTCAATCATACTCCGTTATCAAGTAGGCAGCACCGTCGTCCTCGAAGCCGGCATAGAGTTTCGGACGAAATGGCCGCGAATCCAATTGTTTTGCGAGAGTCGATGCCTCCAGGATGGAACATAGAAATCCGTCTCAGGTTGGTTGGGCAGTCCGACCTCTTGAAGACATCCCCTAAGCGTTCAGGGTCTTACCATTAGTGCCTGAAGCTGAGTCTACTGCTCATTGGGTTGAGCTGTGGATGGCGTCGTCCTTTGTGTGCTCCTGTTGTGTTGGTTTGTCCTAACTCTGGTCCGTGGTCCTGTACCCCGTCGCCAGGGTGTACTTTGTCGTTGCGCGTACTGCGTTCATGTCTAATTTGCAGTTGTCCTGGTCGGTCGCTTGTAAATGACAAGTGTCTGTCTCCGCGACCCCTATTTTGTGAATGAATGAATGAAGTTTCATTCACCCTATTTTGTGCAGAGACTCGCTTTGTTGTCAATCGAGACTGGTCACGTGCTCACAATAACCCCACTTTTCTGTGGCCTTAGGGCCATGTTCGAGTGGGGCATTTCTTAGCCTTTAGATGTGCACGTTGTATGGAGCAGGCCACAGTCTGGTTTACTAAGTCTTGTCGTCTGTTCTCGTATCCTGGTGTATTCGTAGCGTAGATGACCTTGTAAGATTTCTACAGTGCAGCATCCGGCAGCGTTATCGTGGCCCGGTAGACAAGGTAGGACCAGCCAGGCGAACTCATGTCGCATTAGGCAGGGTTTCCGGCGGCAAACGGTTGGCTGGCAAGTCTCGGAGAAATAAGCCGCGGATCCGCTAAATTAATCCTGCCCAATCAGATGTCCTCTACTCTACCCCAACCAAAACGCGGGTAGCAAACAGTCGCAACTGGACTTCACGCTTCGACCTTCGACGAGAATATTTCCTTCCCACCTCCCTCCCGTTTCCCTAAATGCGCACTCAAACTCGTCTTTTAACACAATAATCTCATGGCAATACCACCGTTAAAACGACAGCACGTCGATGAACTGTCACGATCCGACGCCGAACCTCCAATAAAAAAGACGAAAACACGAAGCGAGACTGAACTCGAGGCTTGGGCATCCTGGAAATATCCTCCCGAGTTCTGGGACAGACTCTCCGAGATCAGTCTGACGCGCAAGGCGTTGGAAGAGCACGATCGCCGCGTCCGTCTTCAGCAACATCCTTCGCCACCTCTGCCTTGCCCAAAAGGCCGAGCTGAACAACTTGTGCATACTTTGCCTAACAGAAGCCTCGCTCGGTTTGCGAGACTCGGCGGTCCAGATCTCACTGATCTTCGCGGGGTAAGGAGACTTCAAATATAGGGCTTTTGTTTGCTAGCACTGACAAGACCTATTTAGCATCCACAACCAGCAACAATCCCCCAGCCTTCTATCGCCATGAGTGCGAGCCAGTCTTCACGGAGCCGGACGACAAAGTCCATCGATTCAGCCTCTACCCTTCCTACCTCGGCAGCGACCAAAACGACCAAGACCAAGAGGTCGACACCGTACAACCGCGACTTTGATTTGCATCTAACCGACCATGGCATTCACCCTGTATACTCCTCGCAAAAGCCGGATTTAACAGAAGTCCGAGCGGCCTTGACAATTCCCAGACCATCGCTCTCGCCGTCCAAGTTCTCGGAAAGTGCATTTGGGACATTTCAAGAGAGCAATGCCCGGGCCAAAGACGAAGACGATGTGCTGGCCAATGTCATACCAACCATTCTCGGGCCCCACAGGCCTACGCACGCGTCCGCGCGAAACACAGTGTTTGGGAACCTCGAGCCGCTCACGGACGGGACAATCACTCCGGCTGTCATGGCCGCGGGCTACAGGGATCCACACCTCTCGCGGCTAGTGGCAATGACCTTTGACTAACACGTCACCCCTCCCCACTCTCTTTGTTTGCCAGCATCATGTGCCAGCTCATGTGCCAGCATCATGTGCCAGCATCGTTTACCACCGGCATCTGTCGTCGGCACCTGTCGCCAGCATCGTTCACCACCGGCATTTGTCGTCGGCATCTGTCTGCCAGCCACATCATCTCTCAGTAACAGGGGCTGTTGAGTGATGGAGTGGACGCTTGCCATCTTATGGCCGCAGGCAGTCAGCTGGGTTTCTTCAGATATAAATAGAGAGAGATTCCTGGCCTTCCGCCAGAATGAGAAGGGAGGCCAAGGATTAGATCTTGTTCAAACCAACACCATTATTTTGTTCTATCTCATTGACTGTGATCTTGTCGCTATTGAGCAACCAATCATCCCTATCATCCCCAGGACCTTTACAATTCCTAATCCTTCTTCATCTTTCTTTACAAATTCACCTCAATCCGACTCGACCATTTTCAATATGGTTAGAACACGCTCAAGCATCACCGCAGCCGCCGCTGGCAACTCTTCCAGCGCGACCAGCTCGGCCTCTGCCGAAACTCCTGTCCAGCCGAGCATGCTGAGCAGGCCACTCCCGCCTCCACGCAAGAAGTTCCCACTAACTTGCTGAATCAACTCATCGCCGCCATTGCGACGGCCAATCGTTCCGCACCTCCCATTGCATCCACGGAGGGCCTTGCGGACGTTGATTCGACCGGGGAGCCCGGGTATTCGGACGCCAGCTCATTCGGCTCCGATTCCGACCTCTGGCCGAGAAGCCATCGCCACCTACGCAAGTCGATGGACTTCAAGGTGGAACCCCCAGAGAAGTACCAGCCGGAGTACACCTTCCAGCAGCGGGATAATTGGAGGACGGAGATGGAGAGACTCTTCGATGCCGCCCCCTACACTTATCAGCGTGGGCGTGCGCGCATCATTGCAGCTCTCAGTCGCATGGAACAAAGTTTCCCACCTCTGTGGGAGCAACACGTGCGGGAGCTGCCCGATGCCGAACAAGAGGAGGCCAGAAAGTCGTGGGCCGCCTTTGTCATCTGGCTCAATACACTGGGCCCGGAGGCTGGGGAACTGTACCTCACAGTCGTCGAGGAATACCTGGCCACCAAGCAATCCCCAAGCCAGGCCCCGACAAAATTGCTGGCCCAACTCCATGCTCTTGAAAACAAAATGGAGCCGCTGCCAGTCCGCTTCAAGACGGCCACCTTCTACGTGGCCTTACTTCCAAGCATCCGCACCCAACTGGCGGCTGGCGGGATCACCTCCGAAACCCCTCGACGGGACATTGTCCGACGTGCGGAAGAAATCTGGAAGGGCTCCAGGCCCCGCGGCAAATTTCACCACGATTCTCTGAAGAGAGACGCGCCGCAGGAGGACGCCGACCCTCGTCCCGCAAAGAAGCTGAAAGGTGCGGGCGGCCGGACTACGGGGGACAGGTCATTCAATCATCGGAGACCCTCTCGCCAAAGGTCCGTGCCGGCAAGAACCTCCTCGGGGCTGTCACTTGTTACCACTGTGGCGAAAAGGGACACTACGCTTCCTCATGTCCTGACAAAGCAGCGGGCAAGCCAGCGACGGTGTCTGTACAGGCTACGCGAGCCGACACCACTTCTGTCGGGAAAAAGGGAAAAGAGAGGGCGACTTGAGTAGTCTCAGCTCGGAGTTGCCTCTCGTCCCTGTGAGACACCGCTTTGTCACCCCGGCCGTCTGCGTGGCCGCAGAGCTGTCGACATTCTTGTCGGTTTTGACACTCATGCAGAAATCGACGTCGTGGGCATCGACTTTGCGCGCACGTACTTGTTGAAGAAAGCCGACGCAACTTCTCCTCCTATCCGTGGTATCGGGAGAAACACGGCCCAGTCCTACGGGGCTTGGGAAGTGCCTTTGAAGCTATTCGACAGCCGTGGCAGACAGAGGGACTTCGTGAGAGTTTGTGTGGCTGTGGACCAGGATCCGGGCGATTGTCCAGTGCTTCTGGGGATGCCTGGGCTCTCTGACCTCGGTATTGCCCTCACGCCACATGATTCATCGTGGACCTTCAGTCTGAGACCCTCGGACGTCAAGCTCATGAAGCCGCGCCAGTTCATGCGCACAGCAATGCAAGCCCCGCGCATGTACGCGGTTCTCGCGACAGAAATGTTGCTGGCAGAAGAACGGGATCACGAAAAACCCGCGACACAACCAGGGACTCCTAGCGAGTTCTCCGCCTATCAGGACGTCTTTGAACCTGAGAAGGCCGAGCCTTTGCCGCCGCATTCTGCCGCCGACCACGCCATTGATCTCTTGCCAGGAACACAGCCGCCTCATGGCACAATTTACCCGCTCTCGCCCCGAGAGTTGGAGGTCCTGCGCGACTATTTGAAGTCTGCGCTCGAGAAAGGCTGGATCAGGGAATCCAAGAGCCCTGCAGGAGCGCCCATTCTGTTTGTGCCAAAGGCAGACGGCTCCTTGCGACTCTGCGTGGATTACAGGGGGCTCAATCGCATCTCCATCAAAAACCGCTACCCCCTGCCCCTGATTGGAGAGATCATGGATCGTGTGCAAGGCGCCCGCTATTTTACCAAGATCGATATCAAGGACGCCTATCATCGGCTCCGAATCAAAGCGGGCGACGAGTGGAAGACTGCCTTCCGTACACGATATGGTCACTACGAATATTGTGTGCTTCCATTTGGGCTCACCAATGCACCAGCAACCTTCCAGAGCTACATCCATCAAGCCTTGCAGGGGCTACTAGACATCTCCTGCATTGCCTACTTGGACGACGTGTTGATCTTCTCCAAGTCTCGTGAGGAGCATGAGCAGCATGTCAAGGAGGTGCTGGACCGCTTGCGTGAATACAAGCTGTACGCCAACCCGAAGAAGTGTGTGTTTTTTCAAGAGTCCGTTGAATTTCTCGGCTTTATCATCTCTTCTGAGGGAGTGGCGATGGATGACAAGAGAGTGGCGACGATCAAGGAATGGCCGACGCCGCAGACCTTCCACGATGTTCAAGTCTTTTTGGGCTTTTGCAACTTCTATCGCAGATTCATCAAGAAGTACTCGTCGAAGGCTGCACCACTCTCCAATCTGTTGAAGGGAATGCAGAAAGGCAGGAAGCCTGGACCAGTTCCCTGGGGCGCTGACGAGGACGCGGCTTTTCAAGAACTCAAAGCCGCCTTCCTGGGCGCTCCCTTGTTGCGCCACTTTGACCCCAACTTACCCTGTCGGGTCGAGACGGATGCTTCAAACTTTGCCATGGCCGGGATTCTCTCCCAACTGCACGAAAATGGCCTTTGGCATCCGGTGGCTTTTTGGAGTCGCAAATTCAAAGGAGCCGAGCTCAACTATGCCACTCCAGACAAGGAGCTGTTTGCGATTGTTGAGTCCTTCGATGAATGGAGACACTACTTGGACGGTGCGTCTACGAGCATCGAGGTGCTCACAGACCACGCCAATCTGCAAGGACTGGCAACCAGCCCAAGCTGAATGGCAGGCAAGCGCGTTGGTTTTTACGCCTTGCCCCTTTTGAATTTGAGATATCACATCGGCCTGGGTCTTTGAATCCCGCCGATGGTCCTTCTCGCCGGCCGGACTTAGGGAAAGGAGCGGCGATGCGGGACATGCTGCCTGACCTCAAGCACAAGCTCGGGATTTTTCAGGCAGTATTGAATTGTGCACCAGAGAATCTCAGAGGTTGTCCTGAGGATTCGATGGTCCCGGAAGGTGAGAGTGATTCTCCCTCCGCAGGACGCCCGGCTGTCCATGCGTGGGCAAGAGTCGCGGCATCCCTTGTTTTGAATCACTGTCGTGTCCCCGAACAAGGCCGTAACGCTGAAGTTGGGGCGCGCTCATCGTTGCCGGACGCGGTGGCGAGCAGGAGCAAGCGACAGTGGGGGCTCTTCCAGAACAATTGGTGCCGGCAATTGTGGCCGCGACGACCGTTGCTTCGGAAACTCCCCTGGCACCTGAGATGTCCGAGGATTTGCGCTCTCTGATCAAGAGGCTCCAGGACACAGATCCAGAGTGCCAGCAGGCGATTGCAGTCGCCACCCAGCAGCTTCCTGATCAGATGGGCTGGTTTGTTGATGACGATGGGCTACTCCGTAACGAGGGCCGCGTCTTTGTGCCTAATGAGGCCACGCTTCGCAAAGCGATTTTGAAAGCCTACCATGAAGTAGCCACGTCAGGGCATTTTGGCAAGGGACGCATGCTGGCTCTCCTCCGGCGAAAGTTTAGGTGGCAGGGTTTGGCCAAGGAAGTTGAAGAGTTTGTGAGATCCTGTGCCGTGTGTCAGAGGAACAAATCTCGCAAGCACAAGGCTTTCGGCTTGTTACAGTCTCTGCCAGTACCGACCCAACCCTGGCGTGAAAGTTCGATGGACTTTATCACCGGCCTGCCGCCAGTATTTACTGGGGAGACTGAGGTTGATGCCATCCTTGTTGTCGTGGACAGGCTGACCAAGATGACGCTATTCTTCCCGACTACATCAACTCTGACAGCTGACCAGCTCGAAGAGCTACTGTACAAGGAGGTCTGGCTGAAATACGGTCCGCCTCGAGGCATTGTTTCTGACCGGGGCCTGTTTTTACCAGTCGATACTGGGAAGAGGTCTGCTTTCTGATGCAGACGAAAAGACGGCTGTCTACCGCTTTTCACCCCCAAACTGATGGTCAAACCGAGAGGGCGAATCAAGTCCTGGAACAGTATTTGCGCTGCTTCATCGGTGACAATCAGCTGAGTTGGCCCTCTTTATTGAAAACTGCTGAATTCGCGGCTAATAACGCTGTCAATACCTCTACAGGAAAGGCACCACACGAGCTCCTGATGGGCTACCTCCCAGACTTTCACCTGATCGACGAGGACGTCTCTCGCGGGGAGGGAGTGCCGGCTGCTGAGTCACGAATTCGAAACTTGCAGCACTGCGGGAGAGCGCCAAAGAAAAGCTCATTCACGCCCAACAGCAACAGAAGCTGTACTACGACAAGAAACGGATGTTTCGAGAATTTTCAAAGAACGACTTGGTCCTTCTCTCGACCCGCAACATCCGCCTGCGAGTACCGCACAAGAAGCTAGCGCCCAAGTTTATCGGTCCCTTCCGCGTGCTAGAAAGGATTGGCAGCCAAGCGTACAGGTTGGCTCTACCCGAACAATACAGCCGCCTGCACAACGTTTTCTCCGTCTCCCTCCTCGAACCCTGGGTTGCCAGGCAGGGAGACCCGTTGACATGCCAATGCCCGACCTGGACGAGGAACCCGATGTTTGGGAAGTGGAGGAAGTGCGAGGCAAGAAGAAAGTGAAGGGTGAGGTCTTTTATCTCATCAAGTGGACTGGTTGGCCCTCGGAGTATAACCAGTGGATAGCGGAAGATGACATGCAAGCGCCTGAAGCTATCCAAGCCTTCGAGGGCAAAAGGAAGAGGAAGAGGGGCCGACAAGGAGTGGCCAAGTAATTCTTCTTGGTCAAAGTCCTGTCGCTAGCCATGCTCTCTCCTCCCCCAGTTACTCAGGCCCTCGTCTTCGCCTCCGCCATCGTTCCTGTCTCGACCACTCGCACGCACATCTTGTCACGACCATTTGGTTTGTGTTTTTCTTCCCCAGAGGGTTTTTTATTTTTTCCAAAAGACGAGAGATTTTCCCACTGGGTTTGCTCTACGTCTTCTCACTATGTTGTTACGCGCTGAGGACATCGCGTATTGAGGGGGGATAATTGTCATGGCCCGCGGGCTACAGGGATCCACACCTCTCGCGGCTAGTGGCAATGACCTTTGACTAACACGTCACCCCTCCCCACTCTCTTTGTTTGCCAGCATCATGTGCCAGCATCATGTGCAGCTCAGCATCATGTGCCAGCGTCATGTGCCAGCATCGTTTACCACCGGCATCTGTCGTCGGCACCTGTCGCCAGCATCGTTCACCACCGGCATTTGTCGTCGGCATCTGTCTGCCAGCCACATCATCTCTCAGTAACAGGGGCTGTTGAGTGATGGAGTGGACGCTTGCCATCTTATGGCCGCAGGCAGTCAGCTGGGTTTCTTCAGATATAAATAGAGAGAGATTCCTGGCCTTCCGTCAGAATGAGAAGGGAGGCCAAGGATTAGATCTTGTTCAAACCAACACCATTCTTCTGTTCTATCTCTTTGACTGTGATCTTGTCGCTATTGAGCAACCAATCATCCCCTATCATCCCCAGGACCTTTACACCGGCCGTACCAGACATCTACTACGGCGCACACCCCGAGGACCTGTGCCGGTCAGTTCGCGACGAGCTCAGCCATCACATCATGCCATCGACCATGCAGGACAAGCCCCTGGCACCCAACTTCTTCATCGAGGTGAAAGGGCCAGATTGTAGTGCAGCTGTGGCCACACGACAAGCTCGCTACGATGGAGCTGCTGGGTCCCGCGCTATGCACAGCTTGCAGAACTACGGAGAAGACGAACTGCAGTACGACGGCCAAGCCTATACTTTCAGCTCTATATACCATGCAGGCCAGCTTCAGTTATACGCCCACCACCCCACGGCGCCGACGAATGAAGGAGGGCGACCTGAGTACCATATGACTCAAGTAAAAGCGTATGCTATAACCAGCGACCGCGACACATTTGTCCAAGGAGCCACCGCATTTAGAAATGCTCGGGATTTAGCAAAGCGGCACCGAGATGGCTTTATTCAAGCGGCAAACGCTAAAGCACTCCAGTCCAAAACGTCCGTCTCTCAAACATCGCTGGAGGTCTCGAAAAAAGCGATCCAGCCACAGATCCTTCCGAGTGGCGGGATGGTGATGAAGCACTTCAACAACACATCGCCAACGCTAGCAGGTACAACTTTGGAGACGGTGGCGAAGCAGCTGTCATTCCTCAGGATCTCTACACAGAGGATGATTTAGGAGAGCCGAGTCAGGACTCTGCGGCTCTCGGGGATGACCCGTCTTTGGGATTTGCGTCGAGCCTCACGTCGAGCTTTAGCAGCACTAAGCGTCCTAGGCAGACAGTGGATGCGCCCTCCCATTCAGGTGGAGATCGGTCATCCAAGAGTCAAAAGCGGCCCAGGAAGCGTATGGCAGAGTAGACCAGCGCAGCAGCATCGCAGTCGGAGGCAAGCGAGTCCTGGAAGACACAGAGTAGCGCAAAAGACACTGCCGCCAAAGGGCTACTATTCATTGTAAGCAAGCTTCATAGGAATGAACAGAGCATCGTTTCGTTTCATGTCTGCTTTAAATGTAACTAACACAGACGCTTGCCGCGCATTTCGAGAGCGCCATGGGCAACCCGTTCACTGTGAATAGGAAGATTCCTTTATTTCTCGTATAACACTTCTTGTCGGTATGACCGCGCAGGCCGTGGAGAAGGGCAAGGCGGCCGTGCTCATCCAGTCCCCGACTATTCAGCGGATGAGCCAGCGCCTGTTGTTGTCTGTTGCGGCCTGTAACCTACGCCCGGGGATACATCAGCGCTCACTCCGGAGGCCCCCAGGGAGGAGGATCAGGCTTCTGATCAGGCCCCTGCCCAGCGTGTTGGCAGCTCCAATGGCAATCCGACAATCCACGCCGAGGCCTCAGAATCGTAAAGCTCGACGAGGAGACCCACAAGGGCAGTAGATAGAGGTTGATGTGGTGCATCATACCGTACTCTTTCGACTTTCAAAGAGAGAGTCAGTGTCGGTATGATTGCACCGTTGGTAATAGTGATGACGGCGTACTCTCTGGCTTAGTCACAAGTGATGTGGCTGGCAGAAGTAGGAGGTGGCTGAAGGCCACCGAAGACTTCTGATCGGAACCCACACTAGCCAGGGGGGGCGCATCGCGGGGCCATAAGGAAGAGCTCCCCACGGCGTTTTGGTGCATTTAGATTCTTAGAAGAGACAAGACCCGTTACCACCAGATCAATTGTATTGCTTCCTCATAGCCAGGAAGTCGTACAGGATCACGGTACAGTCGAACACGAATAGAAGCCTTTCCACAAAGTGGGAATTCCTGCTGTGTCAGAACTACATTATTCTCCACGCATCAACAACGAACATGGCCACGTTCCAAGATCATCTGCTTGAGCAGTATTTGGACGCAGAGTTAGCACATTTTATATGCAAGTCGCCTACCCTAAAAGGCCACAATGGGATTGTTATATTGTCCGACTCCTACCTCGCAAAACGGTACTCTGAACTCTCTGACCAGGATGCCATCGCTGCGATGGAGCTTGCCGCCCGTATCGGCGTCCGGACCCTCGGGGCGGCGGACTGTCGTTATCGGCCGTCTCACCTGGTGCATTATGGATCGCATCGAGGGCCAAACTTTGGAAGAACTTTGGCCCTCTATAAGCTGGCTGCAAACCATCACCCTAGCCTTTCAGCTTCGTGTCTTCGTTCAGAAACTGCGGTCTGTTACGTCCCTTACAGCTGGTTCGCTCGCTACTGGTCTATGCCGGTCATTTTGGCTGGAAGATCGTTTCCATCCACCGCCGAGAGCAACCATAGACAACATTCATGCGTTTATTAGCTTTTGGATGGAATTCATTTCCTTACGCAGCGAGATAAAAAAAGCGAAGCTGAGCATCGTCAACTCCCAAAACAACACCTCTCACCAATCCACGCGTTGGTGTTTACGCACCATGACCTTGCGCCTCGAAACATTATCCTTCATCCGTCTGGCAAGCTCTGGCTTATCGACTGGGACTATGCCGGCTGGTATCCTCGGTGTTTTGAATACGCTGCTATGCACTATTTCAGAATTCCACAAGGCTGGGATCGGTGGGCGTGCATGAGGTGGAAATTGCTCTGTTGGGTTGCAGGAGGATTGTATGACCAGGACGCTCGTATATTACGAGCGGTACAGTCCAGATTTACACGCTTTCCGGTGGCGCGGCGGTTTAATATGAAAGCAGATGGGTTTGCGTCGGCATCGGAAGTCATAGAGAGGGAGAGGTCGGATTCGCCATAAGCGCACGATCGTTTATTAGGGACCAATTATCTCGGCAATTTGATATCAAACGTTTTACGCATTTTGTAATCCTTTTAAAGCCAATCCCGACTTTTAAAGACTCCAAGCTCCCGTGCGCGAGGATAAGACTGATCCCGAAGATTGGTGGACCGGGGCGGCGAGCTTTAAGTTTTTGACGCTGAGATCGAGGATAGGAAGTTTGTGGAGATCACCAATTAGCGCGACACGGATATCATCAATGGTATGGAGTGCCTCATGTTTAGCCGGAGCAGCAGCTTCTTCTTGTAAAGCTCCAGCTTCGCCATCGTATTACCCATGACTTCCTCTGTCTTCTGTTGGAGAGAACGAGTGCCGCTCCACGCACAACTGCGAGATATGTTGTCAGTCGCATGCCTCGTGGACAAGCCGCGGCCACTTGCTTTAAAAACATCAGCTCGGACGACACATCGGGCGACAACCGGTTCCGCTCCTTCGAGTTGAGGCTCTTCTTTGCGGCGTTTATGGAGCGCGCCTCGTCGAACAATTGGATCCGCGGCTATCTCTCCTGAAACTTAGGGTTGCAACACGGAAAGTTTTAATCAGCCATGGCCAATCATTCTAACCATAAGACATCAGAATCACGCACTTCAGATTGGTGTTTGATCTCTTTTAGTCCAACGGAACTGCCCACTCTTAAGGCGTACAAGTAGAAAAAAATCCAACTTTCTCGCTGGAGGCGCAGCTCGTGGGAGCAGGTGAAGGACCATAAGTCTGTTGTATCATTGCCCCCCCCCACCCCCTTCTCCCCTTCCCTTACGGTGAACCTCACTAATCTTCTTAACGTAGCTCAAAATACCCTTGCCAGCTTTCATCGTGTTCCGAGTGATCCACGACGTTATTTTGAGTTCAAGTCTAACATTCAAAAGAACATGGCTCCATGATTAGAAAGGGCCGGCTCCTGTAGGTGAATTCTCTGTGGGAAATGTGGCTCATGAGACCCCCTTTTTCCCCAGAGAATTCGCCCGGGAAGGAGCTAGACTTTCTACCAAAACTAAACTAAGAAGATAACGCTGGTCGTATTTTTTTTTCGTCAAATATCACAACTCCCAGCCCATAAAACCCAAAGATGCTCGCGGATTCTGTACCACCGCGAATTTCTTCTGTGCCGTAGCACGTGACGGTTGCTTTTACGATCCAAGGCAGGAGCTAATCATGGCTCGCCAAAACCTTATTTTCACCTCGTGCGTTATGTACTCGCTGACCCTACCAAAGAAATCGCGAAGAGCATCGCGCAACTGGCCCATGCCGTCGGTCGCGGAGCCCTGGCGGCAAAAAATCACTCTTTCCGAAACGTTCGTTGGGCAGATGAGCTTGCGCAGGACCATCGCAGTACCATGTCCCTGCCGATGCACCCGGGCCAGGCACTGCTCTTCCGTCTTGAGAGTGTGTCCCGTTCTATCAGGACGACATAGCTTGCGCGCCTGAGTTCGATGCCCTCTACGTGCTGTGTTTGTTACGGGTGGCGAAGCGCCAGCTTCTCTATTTGTACCGCGCCCAACCATGTCCTAAAACCAGTCCCTTGCTGTTTCTGGATCTGTAATCTGGCACCCCTGCAACCCAGCCCCTTATTAAGGCCACATTCTCGGCTCTTTGCCTTGCTTTGCCTGGCTGGTCTGCCCGCCGCCCTTTGTCCGCTCTCGCTCTCTCTCCTCGCCGCCGGTTTCAAACACTCTGCGCCCTATCTGGTTTTCGTGTCTGACACCATGCTTCGCCTATCGCTCATGGCCGCTGCGGTGGCATTTGCCTTATAGAAGCGCCAACGCTGGGTTTAATACCATGTGACCGTCTACTAGCGCCAGAACTCGTACGGGCAGTCCAGCGGACCCTACGCCCAGCAAGGCCTTGCCTACTATTGCTCAGGTAAAGATCATCCCTCTTGCCGTGCTGTGCAGTCCGTCGCTTACCTGATTCAAGATACCAGCATTGACGTATGCTCTCCGCCGGAGACTGTTTTCCGTTTTTCTTGGTGGCATATTTCCGACGCTGTAGCGGTCAACACGGTGACTGACACGGAAGAAAGAAAGAGCGAGAACTCCGTCTTCCCTTCACTGGAAATAGAAGAAATGAAGTCGCTGGCACACTCCATGCCAGAAACGACTGGACACACGGGGCAGGCGAGTAACAAACAGGAGCTCTTTTATACTATAGACTAGACTGTGGACATGCTGTATGGACTTCGAGTGATCAACCACGGGGACTGGGGCCCGCCACAGTCTACGGATTGTTCATAAGCAATGTACGTTTGCAGTGCCTCGAACATCACCATTTTCCATCCCGTTGCTGTGTCTCCCAGGTCTTGAGATAGTCCCGGTACCGGTAGCCGTAGTCCACCACAAGGCTTTCCGCGCGCCGCTCGGCCTTGTCCGGTTCGCTAGGAAATGCAAACTCCAGATCGAGGAAGACCAGACGCCCGCCACCCTCGCCACCGTCGTTGTCATCGTCGCCGTTGCCGCTCTGCAGGACAATATTGTTCAGCTGCACGTCATCGTAGGCGATGCCGTACCGTAGCATCTCCGCGTGCGCCGCGCCCAGGCGCCGCTTGAACTCCTCCATGGGGATGGGCACGGCCTGGCGGTTGGCAACTTCGCCGTCGACAACCGATAAGACAAGAACAAAAGAAGGATGTGGAGGG